>CM065478.1:57308945-57993018 GCA_032873175.1 Leptopilina drosophilae
CGAAAGAATTCAATTACTTTTAAAAATTGAAAAAAAATTTTGTTTTTTAAGTGAAATTATCTTTATCTATTATAAGATTCTTTGCAATAATTGAATTCTAATTTCTGAAAATAATAAAATTCTTCTCAGAAATTCAATTATTTTCAATACAATTTTAATAAAATATCTCAAAAGAGTTCAGTTATTTTTAAAAATTTTAATAAAAGTTTTTCTACTAAAATCAATTATTTAAAAAAAAAATTGAATTAAATTCATCAAAACAATTCAATTATTTTCCAAAATTTTAATATCATTCTTTGAAATAATTCGATTATTTTCATCAATAATAAAACTCATACTAGAATTTAGATTATTTTCAACACAATTTTAATAAAATTTTTTGAAAAAATTAATTATTTAAAAAAATGTAATAAAATTTCTCGAAAAAATTAATTATTTTAAAAAAAGTGTAATAAAACTTTTTTCGTTAAATTCAATTATGTATTTTCAAAAATTTTAATAATATTCTTTTGGAGAATTTCGATTACTTTTATAAATTATAAAAATCTTTTGTGAGAATTCAATAATTTTCAATACAATTTTAATAAAATTTCTCGAAAAAAATTTAAATATTTTAAAAAATTGTATTAAAAGTTTTTCTACTAAAATTAATTATTTTCGAAAATTTTAATATCATTTTTTGAAAGAATTCAATTATTTTTAATACAATTTTAATAAAAATTCTCGAAAGAATTTAAATATTTATAAAAATTGTAACAAAAATTTGTCTCATAAAGTCAATTGTTTTCTGAAGATTGAATTATTTGCAAAAAAATTTAAAGAAATTCTTTTTCTTTATTGAATTATTTAATATTATATTATTTAATTATTTTAGTTGGTGCTTTTTGACTACGACAAAGTGGAATTAGCAAATATGAATCGACTCTTCTTCCAACCGCATCAAGTGGGTCAAACTAAAGTCGACGCTGCGGCAAAAACTCTGAGATTTATTAATCCCGACGTTCAAATAGATACTCACAATTATAATATAACACTTGTGGATCATTTCCAACAATTTATGGATACAATTAGGTAGAATTTCAACTCAATTTTCGACAATAATTTCAGTTCATTTGTAATTTAATTTTAATTAAAAATTTTAATTCTAAATTTGAAATGTAATTTAAAATTTTTAATTTTTAATTTTAAAGCTTAAATTTAATTTTTAATTTTTAATTTAATTAAAAATTAAATTTTTAATTTTAATCTTTCTAATGGATTAATTATTGACAGCACTTCGAGTCTATCAAAAGGACCCGTAGATCTTGTCTTGAGTTGCGTCGACAATTTTGAGGCTCGAATGGCCATAAATACCGCGTGCAACGAACTCAATCAAAAATGGTTTGAAAGTGGAGTCTCCGAAAATGCCGTTTCCGGTCATATTCAATTTATCATTCCCGGAGAAACTGCCTGCTTCGCTGTGAGTATTTAAATTAGGCTTGAAAAAAATGAAAATTTTTTTTCCATAAAAAGAGAAAGAAAAAGTAGAAAAGTTAGACAAAGAAAAAAATAAGGAATTATATTCTAAAAAAATATTTTTCTAGTGTGCTCCGCCATTGATAGTTGCGTCAAGTATCGACGAGAAAACACTGAAACGAGATGGAGTTTGTGCGGCATCATTGCCAACAACAATGGGAATTGTTGCCGGCTTTTTAGTGCAAAATTCATTGAAATTTCTACTCAATTTTGGCACCGTATCGAATTATTTGGGCTACAATGCAATGCAAGACTTTTTCCCCAGTATGACATTGAGACCGAATGAAAATTGCGACGACAAATATTGTCAACAACGACAGAGGGAATATTTAATAAAACCAAAAGTGGAGCAATGTGAGGAATGCCTGGAAGATACGCCTCTACACGAAGACAACGAATGGGGTAAAAAATTGTCTCAAATTATCAAAAATACTTTTATGTAAATAATAAAAGTAACAATATATTTATTTTTTAAATTCAAATTAACAAAATTTACTTTTTTACTGTCTTTACTTAACGTTTCTCACTTTCTCCTTTAATCTTTATTCTCTACTTTACTTGATTTTCGCTTTCTTTTTCTTTATCATGTTTTTTTAAAATTCTTTCAAGGTATTTGCCTAGTCGACGAAACGGATGCAGAGGCAGAGGAGAAAGCAACGAATATTTTAACTGCCGGCTTAAGAGCGGCTTACACTCTTCCATCGGCTGTCATCGAAACAGCACAAGAACAACTTTCCGATGGTCCAAGTTTAGAGGAACTCATGGCACAAATGAAATCTATATGAGAATTTAAAAAAATAAAAAACTTACTTCCTTTCTTCCAATTTTATATTGTCGATGTATTTCTTTTGGTATAAAAGGTAAAAATACAAATACTATGTATCGAAACGTTCGAAGCAAATATTGTGACCCTCCTCCTCGTATTCCTCTCGAGTTACCAAAAAACTCGAGAACGTCGGATCCTTACTCAGCAATTTACCTCCTTCCCAGGCGTACGTGATTGGACTAAAAAATTTCACAAAATCGTTAATTTTTATCATAAACTAAGTCTTAAGGCGGTGTCAAAGTCGATTGGATTTTTGCATTGGGCTTCAATGGGAAAATCGCATCGACTTTGACACCACCTTAAATTGTTATTTTTATCCAATGACAAAGGAAAAAAAATACGAGAAAAGAGTAAAAAAAGAAGAAAAAGGGAAAAAGAATCAAGATAAAGAAAAAAGACAAAAAAAAGTGAAAAAAGCACAAGGTTGCCACAAGACAGAAAAATATCTTAAAATCAGGAAAAAAGTCAGGAATTTCTATGAAAACTGCTGGAAAAAATTTAATTTGTAGAATTCTTAAAAAAGCTCTGAATTTTGGTTACTTTTTGTTTGACTCATAAACTACAAAATTACCACGAATTCTAATATGAAACCCCCAATTTTTTATATTTCTGAAAAAAATTTCTATTTCAATAACTTAATTATTAAAAAACTACAAAAATGAATAAAATAATTACATTAATTACTTCTTCAATAAAATAATTATCTATCAATTATTTAATGATTAATTTTCATTAAATATTTCAAAAATTAATTGATTTTTAAAAGAGTTGCATTTACAATTTTCAATTGTAAACGCAAATTGATGAACTTTAAAAGGTTTCAATTTGAAATTTTTATAAAATTTGAATATTCAATTAATTTAATTAGAAATTTTAAAGAACTTAGATTTTTGCAAAAATGTTCATACGTAATTCAAATTCTTCTTGAAATTAGTTAAATCTGTCAATATAGATTTAACTAATTATTAAAAATAAAAATTTGTAGAATTTTAATTAAAAATACAAAAAAAAACAATTTTGGAAAATTTATCTATAAATGAATGCAAAAATTCAATTATTTTCAAAAATAACCAAATGAATGCAAAAATTCAAATATTTTCGAAAATAACCAAATGTTTGCAAAAATTCAATTATTTTCAAAAACAATCAAATTCTTCTCGAAAATTTAATATTATGTTCAAACATTTTTTTAAATTCTCGGCAAAATTTTAATTATCATTATAAATAATAAAGTCCTTCTCTCAAATTCAGTTGTTTACAAATACAATAAATTTTTTCTCCAGAATTTAATTATGTTAAATTGTTTTTTTTAAATTCTTGCGAAAATTTCGATTATCTTTATAAATGAGAAAATTCTCCGAAACTCAATTATTTTCAAAATGTTTTCACAATCTACTATTTTAACAAAATTTTCCAAACAATCCAAAAATTAAAAAAAAAAACTTTGAAAAAATTGTACGCAAACTTCTAATTATTTTCATAAATAATTACAATTTCACAGGAATTCATTTATTTGCATATTTTTTTAATAAATATCTTCTCAATAATTCAATTACTTTCACAAAAAAAAATTTTTTTACATGGATTCAACTATTTTCATAAATAATAAAAATTCATCGATGAATTTAAATTATTTTAAATACAATTTTAATAAAATTTCTCAAAAAATGTAATTATTCATAAAAAAAATTATTTCAATTCGTCCAAAGAATTCAGTTATTTAAAACTGTCTTCTTAAAGTTTTTTCACCTATTCAAATAATTGAATTCCCATAGAATTTTGTAATAAAAATTGATTTCAAAATGAATTTCAGTTACAATTTTAGATAGCAATTTTACTTAAAAATTCTAGAAAAAAAATAATTGAATTGAATAATTTGAATTTATTAATTACAGAAATTCAATTATGTTCAAAAGTAATAAAATTCTTAACAAAATTTCAATAATGATAAAAAATTTCAATTATCTTTATGAATAATAAAATTCTTTTCCGAAATTTAAATTCGGATTTTCAGAAATTTGAACAAAATTTTTGGCAAAGTATCATTTATTTTAAAAAATTTTCCACAATTCAGTGATTTTCAAAATCTACTATTTTAACAAAGTTTCTCAAAAGAATTATATTATTAAAAAGTTTGTTAATTAAGTTCTTTATGAGAATTCTAGTATTAAATAAAATTGAATATTAAAAGGATTTATAGCGTGAATTTTTAGAAATAATTGAATTTTAAAAAGGTTTCCAATCTTTGAAGATTTGAATTTTTCCTACTTTTAACTGACAACTCTGTGAAATTAATTTTTTTTAAAAAGTCACATTAAATTTCTTTCAAAATTATTTAAAGCTTTTATTATCTTACATTTATATTTATTGAAGAATTTCCAAATAATCGAAGTTTTAGAAAATTGAATTGTCAACAAGTGTATTTAAAAATCCCCAAAGAACTTTTTCTTTAAAAATAATTGATTTTAGGAAACATTTTATGTTAAAATTCTAAAAAATAAGTTTAATTTAATTCAATTAGATTTGAAATTACTTGAAGTTTTTATCATATTTAATTAAAAACTTTCTGAATAATCCAAATTAGGTAAAATTGAATTGTTTTTTTCAAATGTATTTGAAAATTCTCAAAGAACTTTTTCAAAAACTATTAAAAATAATTGTGATTTAAAGAAGAATTTTAGTTAGAAATTCAAGAAAAATAATTTTGAAGAAATTTCAGTAAAAATTTGTTACAATACAAAAGAATGATTTTATCACTCGGTAAGCTTTAATTTTTAATTAATATTCTTTAAAGTTGTTTAATTTCAACAATTTAAATTTAAACAATTTAAATGTTTGTGGCAAACCTGAAAGGAGGAAAATAGGATTTTAATTTAAAATGTTCTCAACTTACTCTTCGGCTAACATTACATTAACCGGATATTCAATAGGCGCGAGACTTCTCACTTCTTTGAAAATTCTCTCCTGAAAACCAGGGAATTTCGCACTGCCACCAGTGAGAATAATATTCGACAATAAATGCGGCCAAGCCTCCTCATCACAGGCCTTTAAACAATCAATGATCGCTTCCGGTATTCCCATTTGTCGAATGCCAACATCCGATGGATGAAAGAGAATTTCAGGTATCGAGAATCGTTCATTACTCAAACGTAATGTTTGCTGTTCACTCTCAACACCGGGATCCTGAAGAAATCCCCTCCTAAATGATGTGAAATCCGGCAAAACATAGTCCTTCACTATCGTGTTTCCCTTCAATTTCGCCGTCTCCATATCACCATAAAAATCCTGTGACACAAAACACGAATCCTCCTTCACCTGATTAATAACATACGTCTCGTCCATCACGTGCAATTGACGATAGGACAAAATTTCCTTTAAATGATTTGTCAATAATTTACCACCAACGTCAATTCGTCGAATGCCCTCCTTCATTTTTGTATCGTTCACATAGGGGACAATGTGTGTGAAACTATAACCGCAATCGACGACAATGCAACATTTTGAATTGGGATATTTTTGCTTGTAATTGTAACACGACAAACTGACGGCATTAATTCTGAGGAGGCTGTGACAGTCGAATTCCTCGAAGAATATTTCCTCGAGTGCTTCTTGATTTGAGGGAAAATTGAATGGTGGTTCGGTGAATATTACTGATGTTTGATTTAAATTAACTGGACAGCATTCTTTTGAAATAATATAGTCCCAAACGGTCTTTTGCACATCCCAATTTATGAGATAGCCCTTTTGGAATGGTAGAATGTAAAATAATCCCGAAGCATCACGACATTCGTCTATTTGATTGCCTACAAATGGTCTGCGTCTTTCGCTCTTCGCCTTCATTATACAGTTCGGTATTAATCTGAAAAAAGAAGTTTTCAATAAACTCTTCCGAGGAATTTTAAAATTGTTTTGAAAATAATTGAATTTTTGTAAAGAATTATATTATTTAAAAAAATAATTTAACTGTTTAGAAGTTTTTATTAAATTTTTAGAAAATAATTGAATTCTTTCGTGAAATTTTATTAAAATTTTGAAAAATATAAACAGTGATAATTAATTTTGTATTTCGCAGGAGCTCAATTATTTTTAATACAGTTTTAATAAAATTCTTCTTCATAAAATCTAATGGATTTCAAAATTTCCAATTTAAATTATTAAAAAAACTTCATTAGTTTAAAAAAAATTCAAAGAAATTCTTCACGAAAATTTAGATATTTTCCTAAATAATAAAAGTTTTTTCTTTTTTTTTCTTAAGAAACAAAAAGCAAACAACAACTAACTCCAAACTTCCAAAACTTAGTTATTTTCCTAAATAATAAAAGTTTTTTCTTTTTTTTTCTTAAGAAACAAAAAGCAAACAACAACTAACTCCAAACTGCGAACAGATTACCGGAACATATACTATTATTTTTATTAACTAGCAAAATATTACGCACGGAACTTGCTATTCAATTTGTTGTTATGCAAATTACAAATTTTTTTATTTTCAAATATAAATCTTTTAAATAATTTCATAGTCAAAATTTTCAAAATTTTCTTATTAAGTACAAAATTAATTATCACTGTTCATATTTTCCAAAATTTTAATAAAATTTCACGAAAGAATTCAATAATTTTCTAAAATTTTAATAAATCCTTCTAAACAATTCAATTATTTTTTTAAGTAGTGAAATTTTTGGAAAAATTCAATTTTTTCTAAAATTTTAACAAATCCTACGAAATAATTAAATTATTCTTATAAATATAGTAACATTCGTCGCAAGAATTCAATTAATTTAAAAAATAGTAAAATTCTTTGCAGGAATTCAATTATTTTTAAAACAATTTTAATTAACTTCCTCGGATAAATTCAAATATTTTAAAATATTTTCATAAATTTTGTTTATTTCCTAAAATTTTAATAAACTCTCCAAAACAATTCAATTATTTTTATAAATACTACGATTCTTTGAAGGAATTAAATTATTTTTAATCCAATTGAAATAAAATTACACGAAAGAATTTAATTATTTTCAAAAATTTCCATAAAATTCTATTTCAACAAGAATTTTAAATTCTTTAAAAATAATTTAATTATTGTCAAAATATTTATAAAAAAGAAAAAAAACTTTCATTATTTTCAATTATTTATATAAAATTCTTCATACCAATTTAATTATTTCTGAAAATTTTAATAAACTCTTCGAAATATTTCAATTATTTTCATAAACAGTAAAATTCTTTGCTATACATAATTCATTTATGTTTATAAATAGTACAATCCTTTGCAGAAATTTAATTATTTTCAAAACAATTTTAATAGAGTTTCTCGAAAGAATTTTAATCTTCAAATATTAACATAAAATTAATTTATTTTCCTAATTTTTTATAAATTCTTCGGAACAATTCAATTGCTTTTATAAATAGTGATAAAATTCATCGCAAGAATTCAATTTTTTAAATAGAATTTTAATAAAATTCTTCGTCATAATATCCAATTGCTTTCAAAATTTCCAATTAAAATTCCTAAAGAAACTCCAAGATCTTAAAGTTCTGAACGTTCAAAATGAACGAAATTTATTTATTTCTTCTAAAAATTAAATTTTTATTGCAATTATTTTGCGTCACTATTAAAAAAATTAATTACTGAGTTTCTAAACGTAAAATTTCAGTTTTTAATTTTTTATGATTATTAATTTATTAAAATATCTTCAATAAAAAAATATTTCGTTCATTTGAACGTTCAAAACTTGAGGATCATGAAACTCCATTAGTTTAAAAAAGATTCAAAGAAATTCTTCAAAAGAATTTAATTAGGATTTTTAAAAATTTTAATAAAATTCTTCACGAGAATTTAATAACATTTTTAGCAGGAATTCTATTATCAAATGTTTGATAAAATTCTTTGCAATGATTCCATGATTTTCAATACATTAATTTTAAAATTGAAAATATTTGAAAAGAAATATTATAAAAAAAGTTAAGAAACAAAGAAGCAAACAACTAACTTCAAACTACAAACAGATTACCGGATCACGAACTTTATTAATGTAGATTTTTGAAAATAATTAAACTGACAAAAAATTTCGTACATTTAAATAATACGTTCAAAACATCAATAAAATATGTGACCAATTTTTAGAGAATTGTCAAATAAAATTGAATAATTAGAACATGAAATATAGACAAAGGTATTTTTTATAACAAAACAATGACAATAAGAATGAATTAATAAATATTTTCTCTCTTACTTAGGTTTCTCTGTTGACAAGCCGGCTTTTGCGTAAAAAGCTCCATTGTCTAATATAAAAGTGGACGTCATTTTTGTAAACAATATTATTCTCTATTAGTATTTACAAAATACGAATAATAATTTCTCAGTTTTTCATAATAAAACACCTGATAATTGACGTTTTATAATGAAAATTGTAGTTTTTATATTGTTGATGACATTGTTGACGACTGTCGTTGTTGACATGACATTAACCTCAAAATTATTTTTCACGCGCGCACATCAAAACATAAAGTCTCATTCACAGTTCTTTCTCGGCGCATTGCTCTTTAGAAACGGGCCTTTAAGCATAAACAAACAACAATAGACCTTTTCATCTCGAATATATTTTAGAGCGCATGCGTGACGAATACTTCGGACTTCCGGTAAAACTCGGTCATATTTACAGTTTAATCAAAGTAAATTGTTATAAAAAATTTATATTTAAAGTATCCAGTGAATAAATATTTTTTATATTAGTAATAAAAGAAATTATGAATTCAAAGGATTTGTCCGCATCAAAAAAAAAAGTTGGAGGACATAAGCGATGCAGCTATGGACTATGTAAAAGTGACAGTCGAACCAAAGCTTACTACGAACTCGGTAATTTTTATTTTATTCGCTTTCCTAAACCATGTATAGAGTTTAGAAGAGGCGAAATAGAAAAGAAAAAATTGAAATCTCACTTAAAGTTATGCAGAGAATGTGCGAAAAGCGATAAATGGGTGAAATTATGTGGACGCACAGATGAAAAGTTCAATGACATAAGTAAGGTTACGAGATATTCTTATATTTGTTCATTGCATTTTGTTGGAGAAGCTGGTCCAAGTGAACAGTTTCCAGCTCCTGAAGATTTCAAAAATCAATTTTCTAAGTGTAGTAAGGTAAGAAAGTAAATCACACTGTTAAAAAACATAAATATAACATCAATATTAACCATTAACCTAACCTATAAATTTCACTCGAAGTTTTTTAAGGAGTTTAAAATTACAAATAATATATGTCTAAAATAATTAAACTAATAAATTAATAATCATAAATAAATGCATTTATTAATTATTCCATTTAGATGTCAGTAAACAATAATTGAAATAATGCTATTATACACTGTAAAAAAATTCTTCCGTACATTTACAGTTTTGTTCATAATTTTTATAGAAACCTTGTAAAATATTGCCTTTAAAAGTAGTGAATTTAAAAATCTCTTTTTTAAAATTAATACTTTTAATGTGTCATTTTTACAACTGTCTGTAAATTTACTACTGTGGAAGTAGGTATTAAAAAGGCTAAAATATTACTTAGTTTCAGAGTAGTAAATTTACAGAAAATTGTGAAATTGACACTTTAAAGGAATTAATTTTACAGAAAGGATTTTAATTTCAATACTTTTAAAGACGATATTTTACAAAATTTCTATAAAATTCTGGAAAAAAAACTGTAAATCAACAGAATGTTTGGTTTACAGTGTGTTATTATTTTATAAAATATCAAATACACAAAAAGTATAAATAGTATAAAGTACATTAAATTAAATATGTACGTTTTAACTGTAGAAGTAAAAAAATTGCTTTAATAATTGTTTTTTAAATTTATTTATGTACATATACATAACCCTTAATTTGTAATATTTATTTTACAGAAAATCTGCAAAATTCGTAGCTCTCTACAAAATAAGTACTTAAATGGCTCATTAAGTACGAAGGAAAGTGAGGTTTCTTTAGTTAAAAAAAATAAATTCTACATCTGATGTAGTAGACGTACAATTGCAAGAAGTTACATCTTTTTCGTTGCAAAATGAGGAAAATACTTTGCTAAGAATAGAAGTCTTAGAAGGAAATTTGAACATGAACACTGTAAGCACAAAAATGTCGATAGAAACACAAACAGACTTCAAAGATCCTATAATATATAAAAGATGAAACATGTCAAACGCTCATCAAACAACGCTCCATCAGTACACAGACATCAAAAAAATTAATGAATGAAACCCCATTAATTAAAGAATCTTGTAAAGACAGCACCTTAAATATGAAGAATATTACTGAAAATTCAAAAGAAACTATCACGCGTTTTGAACAATCTTTAGAAAAGAATGAAAAAGAATGTCTATTCTATACTGGTTTACGATTTTAAACAACAATTTTAATTCTTTTGTCGTTTCTGGGCCCTGCAGCAAATAATCTAACCTACTGGAAGTCCAAAAGGAAGAATAATATTGAAGAACAAAAGGGAGAATATTAACACCTTTACAAGAATTAATTATTGTTTTGGTGCGTTTAAGGTGTGGGTTTCTTTTCGAGGATATGTCTTACAGGTTTCGTATTAGTGTTGGACTTTTAAGCAGCATAACAACAACTTGGATTTCTATTTATGTTTCGAGAGTTTTCAGAAAAATTTGCGACCACAAATGTTTGCTTCGAGAGAACAAGTCAAGGAACATATGCCATTAATTTTTAGAAAATTTGAAAACCTTCGAGTAATTATAGATTGCACTGAATTTTTTTGTGAATCTCCAGTAATTTTGAACATCAGGGAAATGTCTATTCACAATATAAAGGACATACTACTTTCAAAGTTTTAATAGGATGTACACCAAACGGCGGTATAAGTTTTGTTTCTGATGTGTACGAGGGATCCATTTCAGATCGTGAAATTGTTATTAAGTCCAAACTGGCTGATTATTTACATCCAGGTGATGTTGGTCCTTGCAGATAAGGGATTTACAATTAAAGACATTGTTGAACAGGTAGGGGCATGTTTGAACATACCACCATTTCTTCGAAATAGAAATCGTCTTACAGCTCAAGAGGAAGTTGAAACAAAAAAAATAGCTAAAGAAAGAATTTATGTTGAACATGCGGTGGGCAGGTTAAAGCAGTTTAGAAATTCTTCAAAGAACAATACCATTAAGTATGAGAGGGAATAATTTCTCAACTAGTATTTGTATGTGCTTGTCTAGTAAATTTCGAAAGACCCTATTGTGTTTGATGAGAAATAAATTTGTACTTTAAATTCTCAAATTCTTCAATATTTTCGCAATCAATTCCGCTATTTATCTATGAATTATAAATATTTAATTAATAAATTGTATAATATGTGGGGTTTTAATTGTATATAATGTAATTATTAATTGTACATAATGTGGGGTCAATAAATAAAATAAAATTTGTTGTCATTGCTTTGTTACAATTGACAAATTTAATTAAATTTTTGAACAATCTATAACAATTATTGTAAAATTAAATATAATTATTATTCAATAATGTGCGTTTAATCATAATATTGATACACTGAAATAATAATTGTAAAAACTGTTTTGAATGTAATACGTAAATAAATTATAAAAAATTTTAAAAATAATTTTTTTAACCTTCAATAAAATATTTTTAAAAATTACTTTTACAAATTTAATAATTTTAAATGTTTATATATAAGATAACTTTGAATTGAAGTTTTAACATTATTTATTCATTAATAAATTTGTATTAAATGTATAACGAAAAACACAGATATATTGCTTTTTTCCAAGCAACATATAAAAAAAGGAACATAATATATATCCATTACATAGATCTATAGTAATAGGTTTAAAAATAAACTTTATAAATGGCGATGCTATTTTTAACTATAATAATATTATATAGCAATAATAATAATAAATTATAATATTACAAGATGTATTTTTTTGGCACTTGCAGTAATACTGATTGCATTCGCCTAAAATATCTTTAACAAATACATATAAATAACACATGGCTTTACCTACGATTAAACTATTTACATTTAAACAGATTATGAAAAAACGTTTTAAAGAATATATTATAAAGTCATTATTAATGTTTTAAATTAAATGATATTGCAAAAATAATTTTTAAGTAAAAAAACATACATTAAAATCGAAATTCATCGAAGTCAAAATTGAAGGGAGTCAACTTTCTTGGCACTCTCATTTCGAAATATTCTGGCAATAAAATATTTCCATGAAAACTCATTGCTTTTAGAAATAAGTGGAGTTACAAAATCATAATTATATCTGACCCTTTGAATATGAAAATCTTGAGGTGTCCAAATCATAAAATCACACCAATATCGTTCTGTTATAGCCATTTTGAATTTGAATTTGTGTATGATATTGATGATTTTTTTTTAATTCTAAATCGTTTCCCTCCAATTTACAACAAAAATTGGAAATTTGTTGTTTGTTTAAATTGAAAAGTTGAGTTGGTTTTTAGATTTTTCCATAACTTTTGGGCATTTTAATTTCCAGAAGACCATAAGAATTTTCAAATTGGATCAAAAACCAATGCATCCGGTGAAGCCCCTAAACCACGAAATTTCGAGTTAATCCACAGACCAGTGTCTTCAACTTCAAAACCAAGAATTTCGGTAATCATTTTATATTGGTTTTTTTGCTATTTCCTCATTTTCCTTTCCGTACTCTAGAGCGTCAGAGCGAACAACGGCTTTTTTCCACAAATGACGTTCTACCAAGTTAAACAATTGCTTGTCATTTTTTTGGCAAGGTAAAGGTTTTTAAAGTTGATGCTGTTATTAAAAGTTTTCGGACTTGAAACCACTCTTCTGAAGAAGATTGTGAACTTGTAAAATTCTGTCGGTCCCGTTAGATCAGAATAAAGATTTTTGTAAAATTTTTCAACCATTTCATATATCACTAGTTTTCGACATGGAAGCAATTCATAATCATCGTAATCGAGTACTGAGGTCGCAGTTACTTCCATCATAGCATTCCGACAATCATCTACTTGCCTTGCATGTTCCGGCGCTTTCATACAGGTATATTGCACACTGTTATTATTACTTTTAGGATTTAATAACAATTCCCACATGGTGACCGATGAGCGAGCAGAACTTTCTTGCTTTAAATCATCTATGAAATTTTGACTTTTTTACTCAGATGAAGTAATAATGCCTAGAGGACGAGGATCAAAGGTTCTTTTTTCTGCGAAATTTCTTTTACTTTTATAAATATTTTCATCTGCCATAACAGGACATTTCCTTGTGACGCCCACGGTTCCACTCGCAAAGTTTACTAGTGCAAGCATTGCTTGATTGAAATGGTCATTAGGAAATCCAACAGTGCATACAACAAAAGCAGCAACGTGGCTACATCGACCCATCGTGGATGCTTTACATTGACAATTCGCATCTACTACATCTCCAGTCTCATTGTGCAACATAACATTCACATTATAATACTGTTGCCTGAAAGAAGCTAATACATGAGCTTTACAACAGTAATTTTTTTCTTTCCCATCACTCTACAGCATCAACAATATTCTGTACGTGTCCGCTATCAAAATATTGTTTCCCTCTAGCTAAAGGTTTAGAAGTACTGTAATCCACATCCATATTATTATTGTTCTCCTTGTCCTGTGCTGCAGAAAAAATATTATTTGTAGAAAGTTGAATGGGTTTTTCGTGTAAAATGCAGGTTGTTATTAAATGTTTGTAAATGCTGCCATAATTGAAATTTTCCGGTATTTGGTTGTGGGGAAATTTCCTCCATGTTATTGGAAATGGAATCAAATTTTTTTCTACCAGAGGCTTTCTTAATTTCTTCTCTTTCATTTCCAACCATTTTCCCGAATCGACGTAAGGATTGACATCAATATTATTATCAATACAATGTTTCACCCTAAAATAAATATATCGTTTCTTTTAATTAATTTAGAAATTTATTTTACATCCATATTTCTAATACATTCGCAATATTAAATATATAACGATTGGATGGAAAATACTTCTTATAAAATAATTAATTATATTTTCATTTTTTTTTTCTTATGATAACACTACTGTAACACTACTTTGTTACATATTAAATTTATTTTGTTATTTTCATTTATCCAGGAATAGTTTAAACAAAACAAAGGTTCATATAATTATATAAAAAAATTAATTAAACACAAATACCAATTTTCTAAAATTAATGTATCAGAAATAAATTTTATAAATTACAAAGTTTTTAAAATTTATAAATTGTTTTCAATTATATAATTAAAATTATCATTATACGCTTTACAAGACGTTGTTGTGAACATTTAAGTTACAATAACATTACTAAATTTCATAGTTATGTTATTGTTTTGTGAACAATTCTTTTTTAATCAATATAAATATATACACAATTGACAAGATAAACGTTTCATTTATGGAAATAATTTCTTTATATATACATGTATATATGTGATTACTTGATTAAGTTTTAAAATAACAACATGAAAAATGAATCAGAAAAAGTAAACAAAAATACTTACCTTGCAATCAAATCCTTTTTTTTCCCCTTGGTTACTTGATTTCTACAAGTTAAATATCGTCGTAATTCAACGACATTATTGGCCTGAATATCTACATGCTTTAATTTGGCCCCTGGTACATCATTTTCGTCGATATTAACTTTTAAAAAAGGTAAACTCATCGCAGAACACATGTTGAAGAGGAAAAAATGACCGAGAATATGACTTTCGCGGGAACTGTCATGGCGACTGCATATGCGCAAAGAGTATTTCCTATTCGAGATGAAAAGGTCTATTAAATTTGTTTTAAATTAATTAATCAATTTCCATATATTAATATTTATTGAATTTTATCAAGTTTTGCAAGCACTCCAAATTTTAAAACGTATTTCAAAATGAAATCAAGGCAAATATAAAGCAAGCAATAGAAGGTAAAATATAAACGAAAGTATTTATTTAAATATTTGAAAAAAGTAAGTTGACGTTTTTTAAACAAATGATTTTATTTTTTCAATTATTACGAGTTTTATTGAACTATTTTAAGTTTCTATATATATATTACTGTTTATTTATTATTTCTTTAGTAGAGAGAATCAAAAATTATTTTTATTATATTTTCAAAACAAAACAAATATGCGTCATAACTCAACAATTTAAAGGTTAAGTTAAAGTTTATTATTGATTACTTTATTATTTTATTATTTAACATTGAATATTAATTACTTTACTGTTATTAATCACATATTTGAAGTAACCAATTAATTTGAATTTCTGCATTTGGTTTTAATTTACGAGAGTTTGATTTAAAACATTAAGTTCTTCCATTACAAATAATTTAAAGATGTAAAGAAAGATTTTCAATTAAAATTATGCAAATTAAAAAAACTTTTTTATTTTTAAATATTAATTTCAGCTTCGGAATAATTTCAAAATCAAAACTAAGAAAAATTAAATTATTAATTTACTAATATTAATTATTATTTTTTATTTGTTCTTAAAAACTTTAATAAAACTTCTTCTTAGCAAATACATTATTTTCAATTCAATTTCAATAAAGTTTTTCAAAAACAAATTCAACTACTTTGAATAATTTTGATTAAAGTCTTTCTGAAAATTGAAATATTTTCAGTACAATTTTTAATTAAATTCCAGTGAAAAATTATTGTCGAAAATTTAAATGAAATTTGTAGCAACATTTTAATTATTTATATTATTTATAAAATTTTTCGCAGGAATTTTAATTTATTTTCATAAATAAAATTATCAAAAATTCAATTATTTTTTGAAAAATTTTAGTAAAATTCTTTATAAGAATTGAATTGTTTTTTTAATTAAATGGAAAATTTAATTATAAGTTAATTCATAATTTTAAAGAATTTTAACAAAAGTCTTCGAAAAATTTTTTTTATTTTAAAAATTTTCCATACAAATTTGTAAAAGAAAAAATGTTTTAAAATACTTTTCTTTTTCTATAAATAATAAAATTCTTCACAAAAATATAAATTAATTAATTAAATTAATTTCATAAATGTTAGTAAAATTCTTTATTAGAATTAAATTATTTTCATAATTAATCAAATTCTTTGTAGGAATTTAAATTATATTAAAGAATTTCAAAAAACAAATTTTGCGCAAAAACTTTAGTTAAGCATTAAATTATAATTTTATAAATTTAAAAATTCAAATCAAAAAGAAATAGAAAAAAAAGAAACAAAAAGCAAATGAAAACTAACTTTAAATTGCGAAAATTAAAATGTTGTAATAAATTTAAATTCGCCTTCAATTAAAATTAATAAAACAAAGTCTAATCATTATAATCACAACACCAAAATGGAATGAAAAAAACGAACATTTCTTTTTCTTTAATATAAACGAAATTGTATTTGTTTGTTTTTTTTATCATCCTATACAGCATTGTTAAATTATTATTCGATACAACTATTTTTGACATAATGAAAATGATTAAAATTTTCTCGCACATGCATAAGTGTAATCGCATAATGCAGAAAATTCCATAGTTTTTTTTCCTTTTAAATTTTTTTTTTGTTTTTTTCGTTTAAAAATGTGTGTTATTTTTTTTTCCTTTTCAATATTTTGTTCCTCATTTTGCAGAACTCTAATAGCGTCTTCCCTTCGATCGTGTGTATTATTCATATTTATTATATAAACTCAACTAAACGTGTGATTTGTTTTATTGCATAATAATTATGTAATAAAAATTTGAAAAGCAGAAATGCGCGCAATTTTAATTAATTTTTATTGTCTTATCATTCACCCAAAAAGAAAGTACTATAGATCACCTAATTTATAATTTAAATTCTCTCAATTTTTCTTTTCGCAATTTGCGCGAAAAACGCAAAGAAAAAAATTTCTCTGTGAATTATATGAGATTTCGATAGTGTTGTTTTTTTGTATTTAAAATTAAAAAAAATAACTCTTTTTTACATTCATTCATATCGATACAATTGATGAAGAGAAAAATATAAAGAAACTCATGGCACGTGTTTTTTTTTTTTTTTTTGCTCAAAAATTTTTCCCCGAGTTCCAATTTTGTTTTCTCTTTTATTTATCAATAGTATATTTTCTCATAAAAACACGTTTGAAACTTTTTTTTTTAACTATATTAAATAGAAACAAACACGCAAGACAAACAATTTTTCTCTGTTTCTCTCGAAGCATTAAAAGAAAATTTCACTCAAAATTCGAGAAATGCACAGCAAATTACAGAAAAAATTTTCTTTTTTTGTTGAATTATTTGAACTAAAAAACTATTTATACTATTGGTTTCTTTTTGATCTTTCTTATGTTTCTTTTTGTTTTTGTTCTTGTTGTTCGTGTTCGCTTTTATTTTATTTTCAATAATTTTTTTTTTCTTTATTATAAAACTAAACTAGATTATTATAAACTTAACGTACAAATTGAGGAGAAAGGGGAGGGGGGCTCGTGATAATAACTATATTATTATTATTATTAATATTATTATTATTCTTTTTTTTTGTAATATTATTGTTTGACAGAATAAGAAACGCTTGTGCCGTTCTTGCCTTAATAATAATGAAAAAAAAAATTCCAGTCGTATTATTTGAGAAGTGTGTGTCAATAATTGTGTTTTAAATATTATAATTTATAATTATGTATCTTTTTTTTTGGTTAGTGTGAGACAGTGTATTTGAGTGTAATGAGAATATTCACAAAAGTCAAATGAGAGAATAAATATATAATTTTAATTACACGTAATAATATATTATAAATAATAATTGTTTTTTCTTCTTCAAATAAATCGGTTTGTACTCGCATAAAAACAGGAGGAGCGAGACCGTTTATTTTTTTCCTTTCTTTCTTTGCTTTTTTTCCTTTATTTATTAATTAGCTTATTACATATACTATTTTGAAAATAAAATATATCTATTTAATATATATATATATTTCTATATAATATATATATATATATATATTTATAAAATTCTGATGTATGTAAAAAGAAAATAAAAAAAAATTGAGGCAAGAACGGCGCCAGGGATCAAAAGGGAAGCGAATATTTTTTTTGCTATGTAAGCCAGCATCAGAGAATTCTGCCACTTTGTCAATTTATATTTTTTCTTTTCCTTTTTTTTTGTTCGTCCGAACTCTACTCGATTTTGTCACTTTTTTTTCCTTCCTATAAAATCGGTTTTTATTCAGAATTTTAATAATGTAAATTGTAAATATCAGTACGCAGAAATTAAATTTCTCAGAAAATTGTATTTTTGGTTTTCATTTCTGGACAATAATTCGAATAGAGTACGGTGTGATTATTATTTTTGTACAAGCACTCGTCTTCTCAATAATAAATGCATTGAGAATGAGCGGTGAGCTGGCTAAACATGTATTTTTGTTTCAAAGAAGAATAAAACAGAAAAAGAAAAAGAATTGGAATAATGGGAGCATATATTCATGTTTAGCCAGTGCGCCGAGTCAAAATGTACATTTTTTTCATCCTGATATAATAAAATGACCTAATCTAGTATGTATATCGGTAATGCTTATAGAATTATTTAGGCTTCGCTATTGCCAAGTATTTGGGGGCCTTGGATTTTATTCGATCGCCTCGTACACTAGACAACACATTTTTTTTCTCTCTTTTATTTTTTTATTCTATACTCGAAACTATTATCAATAAGACAAAGACAATTTTTTTTCTCAATTATATTTATCAAAAATTCATAATTATCGAATGATAACATCGTTAATTTCTAATTATTAAAATGATAACATTATTAATTTTTATATTGTAAAATGATAAAGTTTCTTGTTTTTTTGATTTATCGTTTGTTATCAAATAATGATGAATTGCTGTATATTCTATTGCTATCTTGAATTATATAAAAATTAAATTACAATGTAGTAGAAATATTTTCTTTTATTATTCAATAAAAAAAAACTGTTTTATAATACCTCAAAAATTGAAACAAAAAAATGCAAACGAATTGTAAAAAAAGTGTAAAATCTCTTATATAGAAGACTAAATTGCAAAAGTGGAAATTTAAGCAAATTTAAAATTAAAAAATTCGAGTAATCAAATCAGTTTTCAATGAAATTTAAAAATTATGTATAATTAAACAATTCGATTTTTTTTTATAATCAATTTTTATTTGCTCTCAAAATAATCTTAAATTGTTCAAAAAAGACTACCTTTACAAAATTGTCTTTCTAGTTTGAAATAATCGTAAATAATAGGTATATATAAGTTTTTCTAAAAAAAAAAAAAATAATAATAACGAAATCGAGGGCCGACCGATTTTGAAAGCATTAGCACAAAGAGTACTTGGCTATAACAAAATTATTTTTTATTCACCTCTATCATTGTGTGGTATCAGTTATAAATGAACAATTTTTTTTTCTTTCCTTTCTCATCGTTAAATATACTAAACTGAGTGACCAAAGTGTATGCGTTATACACGCGTGATCGTGTGTAAAAATGTGTTTATTTTTTTTCTCTCTTTTCGGTCAGCGTCTCTCTTTTAAAAAAAAAATTAAATTAAAAGAAAAAACCACAATCATCTGCAAGATGAAACGGGATCCAGACATTTCATCATCATTATTTTATACGTTGACAATAATAAAAATTGACACCACAATAATGATGATGATGTTGATGATAACGATTTTAGTACAAGTCCCAAAAAAAATGTTTCCATTAATAAAAATAATAATAATTTACAATCAATAATGAACATTGAATGTGAATTATTAAATTTCATTGACGCGATATTATTATCATTATTATTATTATTATCATCAAATTGGACAAAATTCACATTTAAAATTACCATTATTTCATTTGTCGGATATTCTAAGTACGTTACGATCATTATGTGACATAATAAAGTTCCCATGAAACGATAGGCGAAGCAAGATAACTCAGTCTTAATTGAAAGATCGATAAAACCGATATTACAAACCAGAATTTTTGCGGCGAGATTGGTTGTTACGACCTTGACGATATCATGCATCAACCGGCGATGTGTTGTCATCTTATGAATTAGTAGTAGCTTGAGACATAATCTCTTATTCCCGTACGCTGTTGTTATTGTTAATGTTGTTGATGAGGTACAATTTGAGGTGTCGAAATTTCTTCTAAGACATTCATTACGCCAGCCCCAAAATCTTTTGTATTTCCTAATCCAGCTGTACCAGGAATCGGCATTTTGCCCGACGCTACACCACGATCATCTGCAAAATTATGTTTTCTCAGAAACTAATTTTTATTTAAAAAAAAAATGTATGCCGAAATTTTACAAATTTATTCATTCGTTATGCCTGAAAGTTAGTCTTGCTCGTTAAGAAGATAAACAAACAAATTTCTATAATATATTATTTTAACAAAATAAATCATTCAGATCTAAATTTAAACTTTCAAAATTGACAGTTGCTTGAAGAAAATTTTATAATTTTATAATTTACATAATAATAAATTCAAAAATTACTAAATTTGTTATTCTCAAATAGCAACATCAATTTTTGAATTGAATTAGATTCAAAATTTTAAAAAATTCACATTAGCAACTAATTATTATTATTATTATTATATTATTATTATTATTATTATTATTATTTATTTTCTACAATTTTTCAGAATTTTTCAGAAGAATTCAATTATTGTTTTTTAAATGATAAAATTCGTTGCAGGAATTCAATTATTTTCAATATAATTTGAATAAAATTTCTCTTTAAGATTCAATTACTTGATTTTAAAAATTTTAATACAAATCTTTGAAGATATTCAATTATTTTTAGTACATTAAGATGATGGTTAAATTATTTTTAGTACATTAAGATGATGGCAAAATTACTTTTAGTACAATTCTTATAAAATTTCTCTAAAAAATTGAAAAATTAAAAAAATTGTTTTTAAAGTCTGTAAAAAATTGAATAATTTCAGGAAAATGTTAGTAAAATTTACTTATTAAACTTCTAATCACAATTATTAACACTCAAGATTGTTTATATATCTGGACAGAAATTCTTCGTAATAATCAATAAGTTTTAAAAGTTTTAATTAAGATTTTTATAAAAAGTACATTATTCTCATGACATTTTTTTTAGAAACTCTTCAAATAAATTTAATTATTTTCAAAAACATAAGTGAATTGTTGTCTCAAATTTTAATAAAATTCTTTATAAGACTCAAACTGTTTCCAGTACAATTTTAATTTAATTTGTTGAAGAACTTTAATTGTTTTCAAAAATTTTAATCAAATTCTTGACAGGAATTCAATTATTTTGAAATATTTTAATAAAATTAAGTTTTTTGCAATGTACAAAATATTATTCTTTAAAAAATTACACTTGTGATAAATAATAAAATTTAATAAATTCTTCTATTTTTATGATAAAAGACAAAACTTCCAAATAATTAAAAAAAATAATTTTTTTTGTTTGAATATATTTTTCTAAAGAAGAAAAAATGAAAATTGTAATTTAATAAAAATTCGGAGTTAAATGAAGTTGTTAATTGATTGAATGTTAATTATTTTAGTTGCTATTTTTTCTAATCTGCAACATTTTAATTGGCAAAAATAGATAATAAATAATAAATTTAACAATAATAAAAATAATAATAAATTTAATAATTACATGCGACACTAGTTTTAGAAAAATTACCAAAAATTTAAACGTATTTCTTAAAAGAAAAATCCCGTTTTTTAAAATGAAAAATCGTACATTAAAAAATGTCTTTCTTAAAAAATAAACAGAGTTTGACAAAAATTATTCTATGCGAATAATTAAAGACGACGCTTCCAAATAGTTCAAATAAAAGAATTTTCTTCATTCAAATTATTGAGAAAGAAAAATTACAGCGCGAAATATATATAAAAATGTCTGAAACATTCAAACATTTTCTTGTCATTTCCTATACGATAGATACAGAATATTTTTAAATAAATATTCTCAACTTGGACAGCTTTTATCAACTCAACAATTTCTTATCTGAGCAATTATTACTATCGATAAAAATTATTTTCTCATTTCTATAGAAATATTACTTTAAATGAAACTTTAAATTTTATTTCATATTTTTCTTTAGCCATTTTTTTAGAAAAAGCATTAAAAAAGCAATTTTTAATTTTTTCTTTAGAACGTTTTTTAAAAACAGTGTAAAAAAATAAGAAACAAGAAACTACTTAATTTTTTGTTGATTAAATTAAAGTTAGATTTTTTTTAATAGAAAAATACTCTTTTTAATAGAAAAAAGGAAAATAAACAGCATTTTCTTTTTCAAAATCGAAGAATTTTGTCTTTGTTTTGTTTTTGTTTTTTTGAAAAATGCAACGAATTAAATCAGTGTGTTACTAAATAACTTTATTTCCATAATAATTTTTCAAAATAATACTTTTTATTTACACGAGAATATAAAAAGTAACGACTTAATCTAGTTGAAAACAACTATTATCTTCTAAAGCTAAAAAAAAGAGAATCCCTTTATATATAACTTATAAAAAAGAAGAACCATAACACGCTGAACATTTTGGAGCAGTGATCCTTAATTATAATGATAAAGGTAAAAAATTAATGTTGTTGACATTACCTGGTCCGCTACTCACCTACAGGCAAAGAGCCTGTCATGGGAGTAGGTGACGAAGAAACCATTGGTAGTCGACCTTGCTCTTTAACTATTGGATCTGCAGGAGAAAAAATCGTTATTTACTAATTTTTTCACTACGAGAATAGAATAAAAATTTTTTAAAAATAGTTAATACATTCATGTACAAAATAATTGGAATTTATTGCACTTTTTATTGTTTGTGAAGGAAAATGTAATTAATTTCTTGTAACTAAACATTTATAATTAATATTTTTTAACTGATATTTACGACTAATATTTTGTACAACTGTTTAATAACTAATACTTTCTAACTTTATTATTATTTTTAAAGGGTTTTAGATGCCCGTTAATACGTTTAAATAAATAAATAAATAAATAACTTATATTTTAAAGCTAGTATTTTCTAACTAATATTTTCTAGTTGATATTTTTTAACTAGTATTTTGTAACTAATATTTTCTAACTGATATTTTTTAACTAGTATTTGGTAACTAGTATTTGGTAACTAATATTTTCTAATTTAAATTTTTTAACTAGTATTTGGTAACTAATAATTTATAACTAATATTTTGTAATCAAAATTTTATAACCAATATTTTCAGTAAATAAATAAAATACTTCCTCTATAAGAGAGAAATTAAAATTACTAAATAACAAATTAGAAACAACCGAAAAATCAAAATTAATCAAAAAAATGAATTAATGAACCAAATAATATTTAAGTTATAAATATTTCTAATGATTAATTTTCAAAAAAGTACTCTACAAAATTAAAAAGCTTCTAAATTGCAAATAAAATTCATTCGCTCAAGAATTTTAAAAGAAAGAATCTAAAACTACTATTTTTTATTTACATTTTATGAAAGAGAATGTTTATCTTTTATCTACTTGTAAATTTTCAACGAAAAGGAATTCTTAAATTTTAAATTATTCCTTAAATTACTTTTTTTTCTTATTAAAACTTCTTTTTATTTTTGTGAATAAACTTAAATTCAGTAAAAAATGAATAAAGAAAAAATGCGTGACTCACAAAAATATGGATGCTCCATTGCTTCACGCGCAGTGAGTCTCTCATAATGATCGTAACGTAGAAGCTTGTCTAAAAAATCGAGGCTTTCGGGATACACCAAATGTTGATTTTCCGAGTGTACAAAACGTTCCCAACGTTTGCGCGAATGTCGTCCAAGTATGTCATTAAAACGTGGATCGAGCTCGATATGATATTTGTCAAGATACTCAAAAAGCTCCTCCGTGCCAAGAACTTTGGCGATCCTGACTAATTGATCATAATTATCGTGACCATGAAAAAAGGGTTCTTTCCTAAATATCATACTCGCTAGCATACAACCTAATGACCACATGTCCAATGAATAGTCGTACATCTGGAAATTTACCAAAGAAAAGGAGAATATTACTGTAAATTTACAAATGGGAGAAAAATGTCACTGTAAATTTACAAATGGAGAAAAAATGTTACGGCAAATTTACAGAAGGCATAAAATATTACTGTAAATTTACAAAAGGAAAAAAATATTACTGTAAATTAACAAAAGGACAAAAATATTACTGTAAATTGACAAAAGAAAAACAAAGAATGTTACAATCAATAATGTAAAAACAATAAATAAAGTAAATTTACAATCTATAAACAATTAAAATAAATCTTTAATCTGTAAAATAATTAAAAGAAAAATTTTAATCTGTAAAATAATTAAAAGAAAATTTTAATCTGTAAAATAATTAAAAGTAAATTTGTAATGTTTAAGTAGTAATCAAGATAAATTCAGAATCCATAAATATAAATAGGCATTTAATAAACAAATACATGTAATCATTTTGTCACTCGGTCATCTTTAATTATTATAAAACACGAAGATAACGATCGCACTTTGAGTCAATGACTCGAGGTGATCATTATCTTCATGTTTTATAATTTAATGAATAAATTTATAATTTCAAGGATCACGATACACTTTTTCTTCGAAATAATTTCTTTTGTCACTTATTTTCAGAAAATGACTATTTTCTATTTTCTAATAGTTTAGAAACTAGTTATTTTCTACAAATTGGTAACAAAAAAATTGCCTCACGTTTGAAAAGTAACAGTTAGAAACTTTGAAAATGATTAATTAAAGTTTCCAGGTTTTCTTAAAGTTAATATCTTTCCAAAAAGTTTGTATTCAATAAAATATTTCCTTTATTTAAACGTTCAAAGCTTTTGGAACTTGGCAAGTTTACAAAAACCAAAAAAATCTATTTTTTAAACATTTTTTCTAAATATTTAGGTCATAAATTGTTAAATTCACAAAAAAAAAATGGAAAAAGTTTTTCTAAATTGGCTCTAAAAGGTAAAAACAATAGAAAACAAAAAAAGTTTGAAATGATTAAATTTAATACAAAGATTAGAATTTCAAGACCCTAGTTCTGAACATTCAAATGAAGGAAATTTAATAATTTCTTCTACAAATTTAATTTTTATTGTAATTATTTTGCGTTACTGTCGAAAAAATTAATTACTTAGTTTCTAAACGTAAATATTTCAGTTTTGAAATTTGTTCATGATTAGTAGTTTATAAAAATATTTCGTGCATTTGAACTCATTCAAAATTTTGGGGATCGTAGAATTTCCAATGTAGTGGATTTTGTATTCTTTAAAAATGAAAACAACTGAAACTAATTTAACTTCAATTCAACTGCTTAATGAAAATTTATCGACTGAAAAACATGACTTAAAAATTCTAAAGATTAGAAATTTTCGACGAATTAAATTCCGTATCAACTAAGATTTGAATCGATTAGACTTTTAAAAAATTAAAACTAAGATTCAGTAAAATAATAATTGATTTGAATGAAAAGCTTACTTTTAATTTTTTAAAACAACTTTTGATTGAAGATTTGAAGAATTTACAAAGTAGATAAAAATTAGCAAAGTGAAATAGACTTCGCATTCGTTAATTAATTTAAAGAAGGAAAAAGTAGCTTTAACACCGAAAAAAAAGAGTAAAAAATTGCAATTGAAGTTAATGATTAAATAATTGAATTGAAACATTCGACAACTAAAAAATTCGTATTAGACGATTAACAGGAATTTAATTCTGCATTTTTTTTTCTAATTCTCATCAGAACTATTTTTGTTTTTCCATATACTGATAATAACTTAAATTTTAATTGTTTTTTTTAGTAATTTTACGTTCGTTACCAAATATTTTGTCAAAATAATGTTTAAACTTTAAAGACCTCGTAAAATTATTTTGACAAAAGAATTCAATAATGTAAATTTGAATTTAAAGTTGTGGAAAAACTCAAATAAAAGGAATTTTTTGTGTCATCAATCTGGAAAAAGTATCTAAATAGTTGCTGATCGTAAAAAAAGGAGTAAACAGTTGGTTTTAGTAGACGAATGTAAAGCCTGGAAATAGGTGAGAAAATTAATGAAAAAAAAGGTAAAAACGCGTCAACCTGTGAGCCCTGCAATTAGCAAATGTAAATTATAGAATCTATTTAAGGAGTAAAGCTGAATAATCAATGGTGTTCTTCTTCTTGTTATAAACATAAGAAAAACGAACCTGATAATCTACTAATAGTTCTGGCCCTTTGAAGTATCGTGATGCAACTCGAACATTATACTCTTGTCCCGGATGATAAAATTCTGCAAGACCCCAGTCGATTAGTCGTAGCTTTCGATTCTCGTGATCGATCATTACATTATGAGGCTTCACGTCCCTATGCATTATGCCCATACTGTGGCAGTAGTCCAATGCCTAAAGAAATCAATTCATTTTTAATTCAATTTATTTTCATTTGTAATAAACTTGTATTTAAAGAGTTTACTCTTTTCACTTTTTACTTTTCCTTTAGATTCTTTACTCTTTCTACTCTTTACTTTTCTTTTAAATTCTTTACTCTTTCTACTCTTTACTTTTCTTTTAAATTCTTTACTCTTTCTACTCTTTACTTTTCTTTTAAATTCTTTACTCTTTTAATTCATAAACTTAAGAGTGCAAAATTTTCACTAAATCTTACTTTTAATAATTCATAGAGGTAGTATCTTATATCGTAATCTGTCAATGTCTGGTACAGCTGCTTAAAATCTGTGTTGTTGACATGTTCGAATATCAAGGCTGGTGTCCTTGAAACTGGATCTTTAACAACAGCTTGAAGCGTAATAATGTTGGTCCCGCCTCTAAGATTTTCTAAGATTTTAATTTCCCTCTTGATCTTCTTCTTTTTAACCGGCTACAACAAAAGAAGAGAACATCAAATAAATAACTAAATAGTAATAAAGAAATAAAACAAGAAAAAGACCTGTAAACAGTAAAATTGAAGATTGAATTTGAATTTGTATTTGTCTTTGTATTTGTAAATTTTGTAAATAGTGTAAATATTGTAAACATTGTAAACATTGCGAATGGGGAAAAATATTCAATACAGACCTTTAATATTTTGACAACACATTTTTCGTTATTTGTGATATTGATAGCTTCGAAAACTTCACTATATTTTCCTCGTCCTAGCTTTCTCACCAGCTGGTAATCATCTTGTTGTCTACGGTGGGAAAAATTTATCTTCAATTATTGGTCGTTTTTCACAAAAAGCGGAAAATAAATTATGTAAATGAATATTAAATGAAATTAAAGGTAAGTTGAAGGTAAGTGAAAAGAAAATGAATAGAAAATGAATAGAAAATGAATAGAAAATGAGAAGAAAATGAAAAGTAATTGAAAAGTAAGGGAAAAGAAAGGAAATTTCAACGTAAGTGTAAAGGAAAAGAAAGGGAAATTAAAAGTAAATGCAAAGGAAGTGAAAAGAAAATTCAAAAAATTCGTAAACAAAAAAATTCTTTTACCCCCAGTCCACGACATATGACTCATAATCCCAATAATCTCTGGATTTGTGTGAATTAACGTCAGTATAAACCCTTGCTCTACTTGGAAGCGCCATTCTTTCGAGACAATATCTATTAATTTTACTTGTCTTGCTTCCACCACTGGCCACAATGTCTCGATCAACTAATGAAAATGAACGGCCAGTAACAAATTTTTCTCCTCGATTCACCCAACTGCCAACATAAGTGTGTAGCAATAAACCTAGAAAAAAAATGAAAATTTCAATTTATTTCCACTTCGACAAGAAAAATCATTCCATTCATATTCTCCAAAAAAAAATACTTTTGAATAGCAATTAAACGAATTTTTTCCGAAACAATTCAACAATGTATTCACAAGAGGCAAAATTTTATGAAAACTAACAAATTTTGCAAAACAAAGAAAATAATTCCATACACAGTTTAATTTAATGTAAACATTTCGATACTTAGAGCAAATTATAAAGAGAAAAAAAACAATAGCGTGGATAAAGCTTAATAAATACTTCACCATATTATCAATGACAAGCTATTGGCTAAAAAATTTTACTATTTCAATAAGCTTTTCATCAATTGTCGGCAAAATTTTTCTTTTCTAAATTTCTATTTTGCACGATTTTTTTTTCTTTCCACAAAAATTTCTTGATACGCAAATTTTCATTAATCACCCCCCCCCCCCCCAAAAAAAAGGTATAATTGTCAAACGGCAAAATAAAATACCAAAAAGCAAGTGAAATATGAAATATAAATCAAATTTCAAAACACATTTCTAATATAAAGCTAAAAATAGAAGTGAATTTCTCTACATGAATTCTTAGAAACGTGACTACACAGTGTCTTCGTTCATGAGTTCATCATTTTGAAAAGAAATAAAAAAAAATTCGATGTAAAAAGCAAAAAAATAGCAGATACACAAAAATAATATTCATGAGTCTCTAGAATACTGGTGTGTTTGGCTAAATATCACTTCCAAGGGAATTGGACTGGTCTATCTCATGCCACAAGGTGCAGGATTTAATATATTTCATTGCGTGAACTAGTGTGCAAACAATAAAATGAAAAGTAAAAAAAGATGAAATCACCTTGGATATGAAAAAAAATAGCAAGTAAACAAAGACTACCTCGTGGAGGGACGCGCAGAGTGCACAAGGTATACTGAATTTGAACAGGGTCAGCGCTGTGGGCGGACGATGAACAGAATTAAGGTTAGGAAACTCGAGGTGCAAAGAATCAAAGCGTACATAGGTTAATTTTTTTCAAATGCAAAAGAAGAAACGTGTCAAATCAATTCTATTGCAGGCAAAAATTATTGTAATATTGAAATTTTTTGATTTTTTCTAATTAGTTGATAGGATTCTTGCAATTAAAGTCAGATTCATGAGCATCGGAAACACGGGCAGTGGCCAAAGATGAACTGCGCGCTACGAACACCTTGTGTCTATAGGGATATCATTGGGAACAACTGATTTTGAATTTTTAATTTCCAAATCGTGCATTTATAATAATGATAAAAAATTAAATTTTCAACTATAGAACAACATATGCACGCACACGCATGAGAATTCGCGCACACACACGAGACAAGGGAAAAAATCACACGCCAGCACGGTTTGGAAACTGATTGATGTGGTTTCAATTTTGCCCTCACCTAAAGCATTCCGGGCCCGTATCGTTAACAGTTTAATCTTGCTGATTTAATAAACTTCTCCACAAACACGGAAAATTATTTTAGAAGACACCAGAAGCCGCGGGAACCCGTTAAACTCAATTTTTGCGGGCGGCCGGCTTCTCTATGAGAAGATGTCCAAGATGGCAGCCGGCGAACCCGCCGCGAACTATTTTTTTAATAGAGTCCAACTAGATCCATTAATTCGTTTCATCTTACCTTGGTGAACAAGAATAATGAAGCAGTATTTTAAGGAAAATTTCAAACTTTACACTTTTTCAGAAATTGTTAAAGAAAACATGAAAATGACAAGTCACAATCTAAAATAAGGTGGTGAGATATGGTTTCTTTTAGGTTATGTTCAATATTTCTAATCGTGATTAAACTTTTTTTTACCATTTATCCAAACATTGGGATAATTTTCAATTTTTCATTAATTCTGCTTTTTTGAAATTATTCACTTGATTGGATTTTGAAACATTTTTTGGGATTTATGGCAAAATTGTGTTAAAATAACGGGATTTTAAAAATACCCGGTATTGATGATTAGCGCCTTTGAATGTTGTAATTTATTCATGACCAATCAGAAATGATTTTCAAATTGTCCAGAGAATTTTCACCTCTCCGATTTTTTTTTTGTAAACAAACCCAAATGACGTAATTTGAAAACCGGATTTTCGTAACTGTTTGGCGTCCGTCGGAGAAGATGGCGGCGGCAGAGTTAAAAAGGAATCAAGTTTTACAAGAGGAAATTATTATTAAACAAAATGCTTCATCTCTTGATTGTCAAAAAAGAATCGACGACTGTAGATTTAAAATAATCGATATGATATTGTACATATTTTCCATTGGAATTATCCTGACAAATATTGTGACAGGTTATAAACAAACTTCACTTCTATTGATTTTGTTATTGATTTTTTTTAATTTGGTGAAAATTTAGAAATGTTGCTTTTATTAATAAATTTATTATTCCTATTGTGATTAAAGTGCGGTGAAATTGTTTATTCCTTTAAGTGCATCGTTAATATTTGATATTACACATTTCTTTCATAAAAATCAGTAATCACGCATGTGTAATACGTTAAAAATTTAAATTTTAAATTGTTAATTTGTTTTTTAAGATAGTTATTTGTATGTAATGTTTATAAATACATCTCGAAGTGCGTTTTTCGTAATAGAAAGGAAGAAAGAAGGAATTTTTGGATTTATTTGAAAAATCTTGTGTGATTGTTAAACTGTTTTTATTTCTTTTAGATATTGTTGTAACTACTGAATATTTTTTACGAGGATGTCACGTGTGGTTTTATTTGGAAATTGGTATTTTGTTTATACCAACAAGCCTTGTACAAATTCTCAGTTTAAAATGGTATCACGAGGATGGAAATCTTAAAAAGATTCATTGGATATCGCATGTATTTTTAATCGGAATTTTATATAGGTGAGTTTTACGATTTCCTACTATTTGGATACTTTTTTTTTTATTTTTTACTTTAAATGATAATTTTTTCTTTATGTTTGAGAAGTTATACTACTTTAAATCTATTAATAAAGTTCGTGATCCGATAATCTGTTCACAGTTTGAAGTTAGTTGTTGTTGTTTGCTTTTTTGTTTCTTAACTTTTTTATAATTTTCCTTTTCAAATATCTTCAATTTTAAAATTAATGTATTGAAAGTCATCGAACTATTGCAAAGATTTTATCAAAAAATTTGATAACAATAGAATATTCTTACTAAAAATGTTATTAAATTCTCGCAAAGAATTTTATTAATATTTTTAAAAATCCTAATTGAATTCTTTTGAAGAATTTTTTTGAATTTTTTTTAAACAAATGGAGTTTCTTTAAGAATTTGAATTAAAAATTTTGAAAGCAATTGGATTTTATGAAGAAGAATTTTATTAAAAATGCATTTAAAATAATTGAATTCTTGCGAAGAATTTTATTACTGTTTATAAAAATAATTTAATTGTTCCGAAGAATTTATTAAAATTTTAGAAAATAAATGAATTTTATGTTAATATTTGAAGATTAAAATTCTTTCGAGAAATTCTATTAAAATTGTTTAGAAAGTAATTAAATTTCTGCAAAAGATTTTACTATTTATAAACAAAAACGAACTATTGCAAAGAATTTTACTATTTATAAAAATAATTGAAATGTTTCGAAGAATTTATTAAAATTTTCAGCAATAAAGAAATTGGTAAGAAGAGTTTTATAGAAATAATTGAAAATAATGAAAGCGTTTTTCTTTTTTATAAATATTTGGACAATAATTGAATTATTTTTAAAGAATTCCAAAATTCTTGTTGAAATAGAATTTTATGGAAATTTTTAAAAATAGTGAAATTCTTTCGTGTAATTTTATTTCAATTGGATTCAAAAAATAATTTAATTCCTTCAAAGAATTGTAGTATTTATAAAAATAATTGAATTGTTTTGGAGAATGTATTAAAATTTTAGGAAATAAATAAAATTTCTGAAAATATTTTAAAATATTTGAATTCATCCGAGGAAGTTAATGAAAATTGTTATAAAAATAATTGAATTCCTGCAAAGAATTTTACTATTTATAGAATTAATTAAATTCTTGCGAAGAAATTTACTATATTTACAAGAATAATTTAATTATTTCGAAGGATTTGTTAAAATTTGAGAATGAAATTGAATTTTTTCGAAGTGTGTTAAAAATATTTCTAAAAATTGGTCTCTTCCGAGGAATTCAATTAAAATTGTTTTAAAATTAATTTAATCTTTGTAAAGATTTTACTTCTTAAAAAAATAATTGAATTGTTTAGAAGGATTTATTAAAATTTTAGAAAATCCTAAGTAAATTCTTTTGAAGAATTTCTCTGAATTTTTTTTAAACTAATAGAGTTTCTTTAAGAATTTGAATTGAAAATTTTGAAAGCAATTGGATTGGAATTTTATTAAAATTCTATTTAAAAAAATTGAATTCTCGCGAAGAATTTTATTACTATTTATAAAAATAATTGAATTTTTCCAAAGAATTTATTAAAATTTTAGAAAATAAATGAATTTTCTGTTAATATTTGAAGATTAAAATTCTTTCGAGAAATTCTATTAAAATTGTTTTGAAAATAATTAAATTTCTGCAAACGATTCTACTATTTATAAATATAAATGAATTATTGCAAAAAATTTTACTATATTTATAAAAATAATTGAAATGTTTGGAAGAATTTATGTATTAAAATTTTGAGAAATAATTAAATTGCTATAAAGAATTTTATAGAAATAATTGAAAATAATGAAAGCGTTTTTCTTTTTTATAAATATTTTGACAATAATTAAATTATTTTAAAGAATTTAAAATTTTTATTAAAATAGAATTTTATGAAAATTTTTGAAATTATTAAATTCTTTCGTGTAATTTTATTTCAATGGGATTAAAAATAATTTAATTCCTTCAAAGAATTGTAGTATTTATAAAAATAATTGAATTGTTTTGGAGAATTTATTAAAATTTTAGGAAATAAATAACATTTCTGAAAATATTTTAAAATATTTGAATTCATTAAAGGAAGTTAATTAAAATTGTTTTGAAAATAATTAAATTCCTGCAAAGAATTTTACTATTTTTTTAATTAATTGAATTCTTGCGACGAATGTTACTATATTTTTAAAAATAATTTAATTATTTCGGAGGATTTATTAAAATTTAAAAAAAAATTGAATTTTTTCGAATTCTGTTAAAAAATTTTCTAAAAATTGCTCTCTTCTGAGGAATTCAATTAAAATTGTTTTAAAAATAATTTAATCCATGTAAAGATTTTACTTCTTAAAAAAATAATTGAATTGTTTAGAAGGATTTATTAAAATTTTAGAAAATTATTGAATTCTTCCGTCAAATTTCATTAAAATTTTTGAAAATATGAACGGTAATAATTAATTTTGTACTTAATAACACAGTGAATTTTTTAAATTTTCATAAATTCATCATTAAACAATTTTCAATATCTACTACATTAATACATTTTTCCAAAAGAATCCAATTATTTAAAAAAATATCAAGTAATTTTTTATAATAATTCAATTGTTTTCAATGTAATTGTTGTATAAGATTTTTTTAACCAATTCAATTATTATTTTCATAAATAAAGCAATTTGCGAAGAAATTTAATTATTTCAACAATTAATTAATTATTTAACACAATTTTCACAAAAATTTTTGAAAATAATAATTTCTTTTAAAAGAAACTTTTTATAAATTCTTCTCAAAACTTACTGAAGAAATTTTTAAGTAATTAAAAATTTTGTTGTTTTTTTTTCCTCTCCAGATATGTAGTATTACTGAAAGAGGTGTTAAAAAGTTTTAACACGAAATATTCGGCGAAGAGTAAAGACTGGATTTTAAAAAATGAAAATAATGTCTATACGTTACATTTATTTGTATCGTTTATTGTCTCCGTGCCACAATTAATTTTTCAACTCTATCTCATGGCGATAAAGCAAAGTGTGCCTTTTTGGACTGGTATGTTTTTTTTACTATAATTTAATTATTGTTTTTATACTCCACAAGTTTTTACCGTTTAAATGAACGGAATATTTTCATAAATCACTCACTGCTATAGAAATTAAAAACATAAATTTTATATTTTAATATTTTTTGATAATGACGCAAAATTATTATAATAAAAATTTAATTTGAAGAAATAAATACAGTCCGTTCATTTCGTTCATAAATGTTCAAAACTTGTGAATCATCTGTTTTATTTGGTTTTTGAAAAAAAAATCAATCTGTTTTTTTTAAGAAAACTATTTTTTAATTTTACTTACAGAAACTTATTTTTATTTCTAGAAAATTTACATTATTAAATAAAATTAATTATTCTTGCTTTCCTAACAAATAATACTCTTCGGGTGTGTATGAAAATAGTTGAAAATCTTTTTCATAAATGTTGTATAATTTTTTTAGAAGTTTTACAGGTATTTGCTGGTAGTAATTTTTTAGTATTGATTTTGTCGTTGAATTTCGTTTCTTTAGAGAGTGTAATTTATCGTCTAATTTCAATTGTTGAAGTAAAAATTGACTCTCCTCTTCGAATGTTTCAAATTTTAGTATGTAAATATAATTAATATCACATGGTAAACAGGCTTCGTTGTATGGAATCCAGTGTTCGTCAAAATATTTCTCCCTGACAATAAATTCCAAAAATTCGATAAACAATGGTTCGAACTGTGTGTTTTCGGTTTTATTTTTTCGATATTTGTACGTTATGTGTCGTCCAAAACGTCGATAGTAGTAATCACGTCCTTCCTTGTGCTCCAATTTATCTCGATAGGCAGAAAGTAGTCGTTCGAAGGGATGTCTCACCACTAGGAATATTTTTGTCTTCTTTAGTTTCTGAAAATTATTTATTTTTCTAAAAATCAATTTTCGATTTCAATTTTAATTTCAATTTCTTTTTCAATTTTTATTTCTGTTTCAATGTTAATTTTGTTTTAATTTTTATTTCTCTTTTAGTTTTAATTTTTGTTTCTATTTTAATTTCTATTTTAATTTCTGTTTCAATTTCAGTTCTAAAAAATTGAATAATTTTAAATAAAAGAATTGAAGGGATTGAGGAAATTTCTCTACTAAATAACATTTACTGAAAATATTTTCTCTTTACTTACTTGAATTCTTTCGTTGATATTCATGTCGTCATTATTATAAAAATTGTTGACAATTGTACTTATTTGAAGTGCATTTTCTTCTAAAAGTTCTTTCGTTTCGTTTGATAGAATTCCAGCTAGTTTTGCAAATCGTCTCATCCAGAGTGAACTGGCAACTTTGTAAATTGGACACCAAGATATTCCGTTTTTTCTGAAAAATAAATTCAAAATTTGAATGTAGCTATGAATTTAGAAAAAAAAACATAAACTACAGTCCAGAGTTTATTTTATTTTATTTATATATCAGGTTTTAATTTATAATTCACGTAAACTTACACATCGATAATTAATTTTGAAATCACACTTTCATATTGACGAGTTCGATTATGATTTTCACAAAAATTTTCAATGTTCTTCAATCTTTGATGAATTTTACTCTCCAGTTTTTGTAGAGAAGTTTTATTTAATTTCGTACTCTTAAAATGGAATTTGCCACTATTTAAATTATCACTATTTGCCAATGGAAGAAAATCATTTTTTTCTATCTTGTAAGAAATGTTTGGATATTTATTCAAAAATGCTAAACACGTCAGTGTTGCTCCTAATAGTAAGACTAATTGAAGTCCTTTAGTTGCCTAAAAAGTGGTTGAAAAAAATTCAGTGAAAAATACTTGTAGATTGAATATTTTTATTTTTTTAATTATATACAAACCTGCATTATTTTTTCTATTTAGTTATATTTCTGTTATTTTATGCATGTTTTCATGTTATATCAAGAAAGCATTTTTCACGACGGTTGCAAAAATTTTGATAAAAAGAAATTTAAAGTTATTTAATTATAAGTTATAATTAAATTCAAATTCACTGTTAACATTTGAATCCACTTTTTTTATTCACTAAAAAACTTGTTAATTAAATTATAGTCTTTTGTCAACACTTTTTTGTTACATGTTTGACTTGTTTTTTATCTAATTACCATTTCTCTTGAATTTATTTTCTTTATTTAATTTTTAAAAATTTATTTTCACATTTTTGCTTCTTGCAACGAACTCTCGGAAGTGTTACTCACTCTAAAAGTCAAAGAGGAATGAATGAATTTTTCTCGACTACTGATATTGGAACATAAAATAAATACCCTCACACATTTCTCTACTGGCGAATGTTTCATATGAAAACAGTTTAGTTTTTCGATTTTTTTTCTCTTTAATTTATTGTCACAAGTGAATAAATTTTGAAGTAAATTATAAACTCCCTCTTTGAGTTGATAATTTTCTAAAAATATTTCCAGAAATTTGCTGAAGAGAAAAATATGCTTGTCTTTAGAATTCAGCTAAGAATAATAAGTCTCAAAAAAGAAGATGGATTTATCCTCAAAATCTCTTAATCATGATTTACTTTTTAATCATATTGTTGATTTAGTTTCGGAAAAAAATTCTATTTGGAGGTCATGTAAAAATACTGTAAATGTGTCCATACATCTGGATTTGAGAGAGTATTTAAAAATAACTCCACATTTCTTTTCGATTGTGTGTATCAATTTTAAAATAAGCTTAAAAGAATCTTCGTCATTATAATTTTTGTCTTTTTGTCATTTAGTTTTCTATTTTTATTTACAATAAAATGGGACATTTTACTGCTTGTAAAAAAGATGATAATTCATTTGAAATGCAAAGTTTTCTTAATTATAATTTTTTCCCCTCTTTTCGTAATTATTATTATTTATCTTAATTTTTGTAATTATTTTTTAGTGTTTACTCTCTAATTATTTTAATCTTCATTTAATTTTCTATAAGAGAAATAAAAAATTTTCACCAAAAAGACTGAAAAATAATGATAAAAATAGGAAGAAAAATAATAATTATAAAAAAAATAGGGAAAAAAAGAAAGAAAATTTTGCATTTAATATAAATTGTCTTCTTTTTTAAGTGACAAATTGAGAGGAATGAAAAATCTGCTCATATCTCGAGATAATTTGAGAATTGTATTAGTTGAAATTGCTTCTTTGTAATCTTTATCCTCAACATATGCTGGGATGATAATAGAAAGATATTAGTATCACCATGAGACATATAGGAAATAGTATCATCAGTAACTCATCTTTCAAAGCGAAAAGAGGAAGTCCGCCCACATTATTTTTTTCTGTTGTGGTAAATTTTATTGAGACTAATTTTTTCGTGTCGTATTTTTCTTTTCTTTTTTTACGCTTTTTTTGCCGCTTATTTATTTTACTGATTTTTATTTAATTTAATTTATTAATTTAATTTAAATTGTTTAAATTTTTCTATTTTTAATTTAACTAATTTAAACCTTTTTCGAATTTTATTTAAACAAATTCGAATTTTTCTTATTTTTATTTCAACTAATTTAAATATTTCGATTTTTGTTTTTAGTGATTTTAATTTTATTTAATATAAATATTTTGAAGTTCGTTTTTGCTAACTTTCTTTTTATTTTAACTGATTTAAATGTTTCTGACTTTATTTCTAATAACTAATTTGAATTGTATTTACATAATTTTCTGGAAATTTTATAATTTTTGTCTTTTTCGCCTTTGTTATTTATTGTTATTTGATAATTTTTAGGTGCATCAGCAGCGACGTCGCTTTGTTCCCTAACGTGGGCCATATCGGGATTCATAAAATTTAAACTTGGCACGCATTGGAGTCATCAAAAATCAAAATGGTCAGCTCTCATTGTTCAACTTTGTTGGCGAGGCGGTTTACTTGCTTCAAGAATCACGGCTTTAGTTCTCGCCGCATTTTGCTTAGAAGGCTGGCTTTTCGTCTTTTTAGGTAACGCAATTATTTTCATTTCCCTTTAAATTATTATTTATTCATTTCCACTGCTTTAATCCAATTGAATTCTAAATATTCCTCTTCTATTTCTTTTTGCAAGATTTAATTTATTATCGAGACCAAAAAGAATTTTTTCTTGTAATTAAAGTTAATAAAAGTTGTTTCTTTTGCAGGTATTCACAGTTTAATTATGACCGCTTGGATAACATTACAAAATATCCCCACGAGAAAATTATGGTCAAACTACACATTCAACTACATATTGGGTTTGATTTATTTTTTCGATATTTTCCTCGTGAACAGCGACTACATTTGGTATCGAATTTGCTCCTACTACGTTTTAACGATGATTCAAAACGTAACGCTCCTAATTGTCTATACATTTTACATCCAAGAGACATTGAATACAAATATTTTTGTCATTCTCTACATTCTAATACTCGGCGGTTCATTTTTCGGCCTAGCGAGTATGTTTCTCTACTATCGTAAATTTAATTACGATAAAGTTTTTAAAGAAAGCTTACAACTCTCCAGACAAGTGGATAAGAAAAATTTACAATCCGACACAATTGGAAGTTTAAATGAAGAATCACGTGTCGATAATTCACCGACAATTGCCCTCTCCGAAGAAGTGACGGCAGATAAAAAATCATTATTGACGAATATTGAACAAAATACCGAAACAATAGAGAGGGGAATTCTAAATTCAAGTTTCATCAAGCCGGACGATCAGGAAGAAGTGCCGGAAGTTGTAATCGAGAGTAAAATTGATTCTCCCTGTTCGTTGAAAAAATACGAGGCGAAGATTGACGAATTTTTCGAAACAATGAAAGAGTCGAAGGTGCAACAGGAAATTGGAATTACAAGGGAAAATAGTGATAAAAGAAGAGGAATTTGCTCACTAACACAATTGGTGACCGATGTTGATAACTACGTGGAGAAAACATTTTCCCTTTCGTCTTATGAGGAGAAGCATAAATTGAAGGGTTTTAAGGTTGTTCCCCTCGCTCAGGACGATTCGAACGATATTTACGTTGTTCCTGAGAATATAAAAGTACGTCAAAGAATGAATACGCCGGTTATTTCGGAGGCAAACGACAGTGAGAAGACAAATTCCCAAAAGGACGAGACAATGAGTCAAATAACATCGATACACGATTATGAAAATCTCTGTCCATTGGGCGTGGCACGTCCTCCCTGGTGTATTCGCAGTTGGAAAGGCTACACTGACATTGAGACTTATATTCACGACGATAGTATTGTTCGCGACAGAAGAAGAGACACCCTGACGAGTACAGCAACAGCAACAACGCTTAGTTCCGATTTCTCCGATGGCGGCACCTATTCCAACTCCCCCTTCAAGAGATTTATGAAAAATTCTCGTCAAGACGACTATTTGGACACACTCGTCTACGATCTTGTCGACTGGGACACGAACGTCTTCAACGAGGAGGATTCAGTGGGGAAATTTCAAAATAACGAGGAGTCAAATTTATTCGCAGCAAAACCAATCGTCATTGACGATCGAGGCGGAATGCTCGCTCTGGATACAATAATCGAAGAGCACGAGGAATTGACAAGCAGTTCGGAGAGTAATTTCGATCCCAAACGATCGGTCAGCTCTCTAGTGGCGACAATCGACGAAATAAGAAAATACGCCGCTGAAAATTCACCCCGTCACATATATCATCGAACGGAGAAGCAATACGAGGATCTAAGTCACTGTTTCTTCATGAAGAAGAAGAAGAATCAAAACAAAATTAACGAAACCCCATGGAATTTACTTTTCATAAAGGATAATAATTCTCTGGATATATCGACAATTTCCTCCCGTGTGTCAATGGGAAAAATACCATTAATAAGTGCCATTTTATCAGATTCACCGGTTCTTGAACCACGAACAAAAAACGAGAAATACACAAAAGATGATGATATTACCAATGATTTTACAATAGACGAATTGAACGAAGACAATAATGTTTACGTCGAAATGAAAGCATTGAAAGCCGAGAATTTCAATAATTTCTATAAGGAATTAAATAATTCCCTCTGCGAAGTTCTCAAGGAGAATGAAATTAAAGATGAAAAACCAATTTCATTATTGAAAATGACAACAGATGGAAAGAATTCCGATAATTTATCACCGAAAGAAAATGAAAAACGACGAAGATCAATATGTCGACCAAGAAGAAAATTCTCCTTGTTACGTGAGAAATTTGAAATCAAATCAAAACCTTGTCTAAATCAAACAATATTGAATGCAAATAAGGGAATATTGCGTGATTTTGATATTTATGATAATTCAGTGGTGGTTTATGAAAAGGAAAATTTGCCGGATAAAATTTTTCACGAGAAAGATAGTGAGGAATTGAGAATTGAAGATATTGGTTGTAATTTAAAGGAGAGGAGGAGTATATTTTTAAAGCAAGTATTGTCACCGCCGAAATTTCCCAATTGGAGTCGAAAAAAAGTCTTTAGTCCAAGCGATGAAATCATTCCTAAAGCACTTTGAAAAATGTGACGAACGAAAAAGAAAAATTCTGGTATTATTTACATTTTATTATTTGTGAAATATAAAATGTAATGATCTCATGATATTACGTTATATACATCTAAGTCTATCATAGAGTATTTTTTTAATTCTCGCGTCTAGTTATATTTAAGTGCCTTAATTGTAGGAGACAAACAGAAAAATCAAATATCTATTAAACGATATTGATTTTATTCACAATTTGATTTGAAAAAAAAAGTTCAAAGTTGATACAAATATTTCAAATTTTTTTCGAAAATTCTCAATGTTCAAAGTAAAGGAAATGTTTCGATGCAAATATTTTGCAAAATTTTAGTTAAAAAAATTAACATATTAAAAAATAGAAACGTAAACCAACACATTTTTGGTACTTCAAAATAAATTTTTAAATAAAATTTAAATTAAAAAATATCTTTCACTTGATCGTTTGAAATTTTAGGAACAAATTTCGATAAAATTTTTCGAAACTTCAGATTTTTTTTTAACAAAAAACTTCTATATTATTCTCCAGAAAATTTCTGTAAATTTTTAAAAATAATTGATTAAGAGAAAAATTTTCATTAAAAATTCTAAAAATTCGATTTTGGAAGAATTGTGTAATAGAAATTTTTGGAAATAATTGAATTACAAATTGCTGAACAAATCAGTTTTTCAAAGAGTTTCAAATAAAATCTTTTGAAATTAGTTAAATTTCCCAATGTAAAATTAATTAAACAATTTCTAAATAGAAATTGAACTTCGTAAGTTAAAAAATTGAAATTTTTCTAAAAAACTGAAAAGTAATTTGATTTAGAAAAGAATTTGGGTTAAAAATTCAAGAAAGTAATTAAATATTGAAAGAGCTGTAGAGAAAGTTTGATAAATAATTAAATTTTAAATGATTACAAATTAAAATTTTTGCAGATTTGAATTTTCAATAATTTTAATGAAAAATTCTAAACCATTTAATTCTTTGAGAAATTAAAAATTTTAATTTTTTAAGTTATATTCAATTTAAAAATTTTCGAATGTCAAAATTTCGTACAAAAATTGAATATTGGAAGTGTTAGAGATTTTCAAAAATAATTAAATTTCAAAAAATTTAAACTTAAAAATGTTTGAAAACTTCAATTGATGTAAAAGTTTTATTATATTTAAATTTGCATTTAAAGAATAATTAAACTTTTAAGTTATTTTAATAAAATAATTGAAGTTTTGAATTACTGAATTCAGAAATTTCGAAAAATTGTAATTTAAAATTTTTTTAAAGTCTAAATTTTCAAAATTAATTAATTTAAAAATTTTTTAAAGACTAAATTTTCAAAAGTAAATAATTGTAAAATTTTTTATTGTAAATTTCGTCAAATTTTATCAAAATCATCGCTAAAAATAATCATGTTTTTGGAGAAATATGCAAAAAAAATTTTTTTGAAAAAATGTTTTGAAATAGTTGAATTTTCTAAAAACTTAAAAAATTTTCCATAATTTTATAACTTTTTCTCCTTCGCAAAATTTATTTTAAGTAAAGAAAAACTTTCCTCTTCCAAAATTATGATCGACGCTTAATAAAAATTTTCGTATTTTCAAATGAACTTGATAAACTTTTATTCTGAAAGTTAGTATTCAAAAAAATAAAATCTGTATCAATTTTGAAGATAAGAAAAAAAAAGTAAATTCTACAGTATTATTTTAAGGATGTGACAAAATCTATTGTTTTTTAAAATAGATTTGCAGTTGTCTGCGCTTGTAAATAGTTTTGTAACTTTTATACAAATTTTTTAATACTTTTTTATACGTTTTTTTATACAATACTTTTATTTCTATATATATATTTTTATATATGGAGAATTTTTATTTTATTCCGTAAGCATTTTATTTTTTTTTCGAAGCAAGTGTTGTGGAAGAGAAAAGACAAAAAAGTGAGAATTATTTAAAGAAAGAACAGAAGGAAATAGAGAAAAAAAGATTTTTTCTCTTCTTTTCTTAACATACTTTTGTCTTTTTATTACCATTCTTTTTTTATTTTGCAGTACTGCAAAGTTATTAAATATTCGTTATACACTTGCTATAAACACATGTGATTTTTTTATAGTCTTCCAGAGAAAGATTATACATTTCTCAAACACTACTGCTTTTATATAAAATATAAATAAGAAAAAAAGTTTTGTATCAATTTTTATGTTTTTTACATTTTTGTAAAAATTTACAATTGAAATAAATTTATATATATATATAAATGAATACGAGATATATTATTACTTTCATATTGTTAAAATAAATAGGTAAAAATAAAATTTTCCCAAATTAAAAAGCACTCAATTTATAAATGAAATAAAATTTAATTTGAATTTTAAATAAAAATGATTTAATACTTTTTTTAACAATTTAAAACATTAATGATTTTTTAAGAATAAACACAATTTTTTGTATTTTGTACTTTATTTTACTAATTCAGATATAAATATTCTCTAAATGTTTAATTTATTTTTTTATATACACAAAAACTACATAAAACTGAAGTTTCGACACGATCTTTTTTTCTATTTCTAAATTGCTTATTATTTAATATACTTAAATAATGTAACTGTGATAGTTTTTAGATAGATTTAAGATCTACAGTAAAATTCGTTAAGAATAAACGAAGAGAAAATTGTGTATAAGAATACAAAAGTTTTTTTTTCTGTAACATGTGAGATAAAATTGACAAATAAGAGTGTATTTTTCGTGTAAATTTGAATATATTATTCATTTTATATAATTTACTTTTTTTTAATTCTAAAAGTAAGAAAGTGAATTTCCTTTTTGCACAATAAATTAATTAAAAATATAACAATTGCAATAAGATAAATAATTTTAAATATTTATATATAAAAATAGAAAATATCTAAATTCAATTCATTTTAATATTTTAATCATCATTCGATTTAAAGTTAATTAATATTAATTTAATTAATATCAATTAATTTAAAATTTAATTAATAATAGTAATTAATTAAATTTAATTGTTATTCAAAAAAAAAATTCTTTAGAAATAAAAGTTAAAGCTATATGAAAATTATCATGGAAATTTCATTTTCTTTTTGAAAAATTTCACAAGAATTCATTTTTCATTTTCCAATCTCTTTTTTTTGGGAAAAAAAAGAAAAAACAAAAGAAGAAGGATAATATCACAGGCTTTATATATATGGTTATAAATGTAAATATAACGGGATAAAAAATAAATTTTAAAAAATAAACTTATTAACAACTAGAGTCAATACTTTTTCACGAATAATTAAAAAAATGTTAAAGTAAAGTAAAAGAAAAAATATCTTTTTTTGTAAAAGGACTATAGAAAAATATTTCAATTTCAAAAAGTCTTTGGAAATTTTCATGAATTCCAATAAGAAGGAAAAAATTCGAATTTTTTCATCGAAATTAATTTTTTTTCAGTGAAAACTGAAGAAAAGAATTATTCAGTCCATCATGTAGAGTTACTTCTTCTTTTTCTTGTTTTAGGAGTAAAGTAAAAAATCTCTACGTGTTTATAATCCTAATTAATGTGTAAAACTTGTAATCGCACGTAAATTTTTTGATGAGAGATGATTTTTTTTTTGTTTTAATGTAATGGCGATAATACTTTTTTTTCCATTTATTTTACGTTTTTAACGTTATTTTTCCGCTTTTTCTTCTTCTTTTTTCTGTCTACTTGCAACGATCTTTTTTTGCATTCTTTTTTTTTTGTTTAAATGGGCGTACTTTGTTCATTATTCGAATTATCGCCGTATTTCATAATCCACTCGATATGACAGACAAGCGGTAGACTTCTTAAATTCTCGCAGATTCTTGATTTCAATGAAACTCTATATAATTCGTGAGCAATTTGATTCAGCGATTTTCTCTTTGTTTCCGGGATAAATAGAAATACGTAAAATATCGTTATTAGACAGACAAAACTGTAGAGTAAAAATGCACCAGCCAGAGTCAGCATTTCTACGGGGAGAAAAGAAAAATCGATTAATTTATTAATTATTAAAAATAAAACAAAAATATTAACGCTGAATTTTTTAAAAAGCTGATTGTAAATTTAATGAAAAATTGATGTGACCATAAACAAAAGCAAAGAAATTTATCCAATTTTTCCAAAGATCATGAGGAGAAAAATTCATTTCGCTATCAAAGTATTAATATTGTAATTTAATTTTAAATTTGCAATTTAATATTATATTAATTGTCATTAAAAAAAGAATTTTTTGTGTAAGTGATAATAATAAAAAAGAAAGTCTTACTGGTCACTTTGAAAATTGATTCGGAGACAAACACGTGCGAAATCCAGAGGACAATCACAAAAAAGCCGATCGATCTTCCTCTAATCGTGGCAGGAAATACTTCGCAAAGAATTAAAAGCGGAACTGGCCCAATTCCCAAAGCATACGCCGATTCATAAACAAATAATGTAATCACGGCGAGAATTTGAAGACCGCCTGTTAATCCTTCCGATGTTGATTGAGGCTGAAATTATTTAAACATCAATTTAACAAAAATTCCAATTCTTTCAATTATTGTAACAATTATTGTAACAATTATTTGACATTAAGAAATTTTTTTGACTTAATTATTATCCTCTTCTTCTTTTAAAATTTTCTACACTTAGCTAAAAGAAATAAAAAAGTATTAAAATAGAATTTCATTAACTTAAAAAATCAAAACATTTAAAAAGAAGAAAATCATTTTAATTTATTTATTATTTTCTAGAATTTTTAACTAAAATTCTTCTTTGAATCAATTATTATTTTTAATAACTTTTTAAAAAGCTCCTTGAAAATTTTCAAATTCATTTGTTTACAATACAATTTTACGAATTTTCGATTATTCAGAAATTATTCAATTAAAAATACAATAAAAAATAAAAACTCCAAATAATTTTTTTTAAAAATTCAATTAAACTTTTTCGAAAAAATTAATTCTATAGCAGAACTAATAGCTAAAAGTATGAAAAATGTCAAATTTTCAAAGATTTTAATTTGAAACCTTTTTAAAATTTAATTATTTTTAAAAATTCACGCAATAATACTTTTAATATTTAATTATTATTTAAATTTTTAACTAAACTTAATTTATAAATCAACATTTATTATAAAATATTCTACAAAAATTCAATTGGGGACGAATTTTTCAAAAGTTAAGAAATCCATTTTTCAAGAAAAATTGAGACAAACACATTTTTAAAATATTAAAATCCTTAGAAATCGATTTATCTCACTGTTCAATTGAAGAACAAAAATTTATTACCAAAGAATTTTCAATTAAAAAAATATTTTGGCCTAAACTTGATAATTTTAAATTTTAACTTTTTTTATTAGAAAAAATTACTAAAACCTTTAAATTTACTATTACAATAGATATCTTGTTTATATTTATATTTTCAAAATTTATATTTCAAAATTGAATTATTTTCTAAAATTTTAATAAATTTTTTGTAAACAATTGAAATACTTATTTTCAAAAGAATTTTAATTAAACTTCTTGAAAGAATTCAATTTAGAAAAGTAATTAAATTATTTCGAATGAATTCAATTATTTTCTAAAATTTCCATAAATCCTTCGAAATAATTTAATTACTCTTCTAAATTGTAAAATTCTTCCTAAGAATGTAATTATTTTGATAAATAGTAAAATTTTTAGATGGAAGTCAATTATTTTGAATATATATCTAATTTTAATAAAATTCTTTATAGAAATTAAATTATTTTCCAATTGCTTTCAATATCTTAATAAAATTCTTCGCGAGAATTCAGATATTTTCATAATTAAAAAAATACAATTATAAAATTGTATTATAAAATACAATTATTCTCTGTAAATTTGATAAGATTTTTTTGATAAGATTCTTTGCAAGAATTGAATGCTTTTCAATACATTTGTTTAAAAATTGAAAATATTGAAAAGAAAAATAAAGTTTATTATTTATGAAAATAATGGAATTATTGTAAAATAATTCAAATTTAATTATTATTTAAAATAATATTTATTTTAAAAGTTGTAAATAATTGAATCATGAAATTTTTATTATTCGTGAAGAATAATTATTCTGTGTGGAATTTAAAAAAATTTTTTTTAATAAATTAATTCTTTTTGAAAATTTTATTAAAATCGTAGAAATTAAAAGTCATTGAATTCAGAAAATTTTTGTAAAATAATTGAATATTTTTCTAGAATTGTATTCAAATTTTTGAAAATAATTAATTTTCGGAGAAGAATTTTATTATAAATTATAAAGATTATTGAAAATTGGACGAGATTTTTATTCAATTTTTGATTACTTTTCAAGATATAAATTGAATTTCAGCAAACATTTGTAATTTCTCCAAAATTTAATTTTTTTTTAGTGTTTCTAACTAAAATTCTTTTGTAAATTCGTTATTTTTAATAATTAATTAAATCTATATTCAAAAATTTAGCTCATTTTAGAAGAATTTGTATTCCTAAAATTATTCAAATATCTATGTTTTTTAATGTTTCGACTTAAATGAAGTGAAAATTAAAATTTTCTAAAATTATAAATTTTTAATTGAAACCTTTTGAAGTTTATTTATTTATGAAAATTGTAATCGCAACTCTTTTGAAATTAATTTAGAATTTAATTAATTTTAAAATATTTAAGTAAAATTATTCACTAAATAATTTATAAGTAATAATTAGATGATATTTTTTGAAGAATTAAGATATTTAAAAAGAATTTATTTTTAGAAATGGAAAAAATTGAAGGTTCCGTATTAGAATTCGTGTCAATTTTATAAATTATGAGGTAAACAAAAAAGACACAAAAATTAAAATTTTTTCTATACGAAGTCTAAAAATGAATTTTTTCCAGTACTTTTAATAAAAAAACCCTGACTTTTTCCTTATCTAATTATCTAATTTATCCCTAAGTTTTCGGTCCTTTTTTACCTATGGAAACCTTGATAAGATAAAATTAAAAAAAAACGATTTTGATTGAATAAAATAAATTAAATGAGAAAAAAAATGTTAAAATAAATAAAATAAAATATAAAAATGATCTATTTCGAAATTCCAAATAATTACCTCGCAAGTGGTTTTTATTTGTGTCCAAGGTTTCGGATTCGGAGCAATAATCGCAAGAGGCGTTGGCAATAGAGGATAGGGAGGCGGAAATCCAATTGGTATATTCGCATTTTGATTAATGGTTTCAGTGACATTTGGAATATTCTTGCACGGCTCACGAACAAGATTCAAAGAATCGTCACTTCTATCCATTGTGGCCAATAATGACAATAGCGATATTGTAGTCATGCAAATTGTTGCCGATGTTATTAAAGCCGTACGACGTCCACAGCGTTCAACAACTGCCAACGCCAATGAAGTGCTGAAGACTTTTATAATTCCCAGAGCTATCGAAGCCGCCACATCCGCATCGTCTTGAACAATTCAATTCATTTCTATTTATAAACGTTTATATCGAAAATAAAAAATTTAGAAACTTATCAAAAATGAAAAATTTAGAAATTTATCAAAACTACAAAATTTAGAAAATTATTTATATAAATAAATTTCTCCCCCTCGAAAAAGGGGGAAAAAGAACGTTTTCTTTACCGGGACACATGCCAAGAAGTGAAAAGAGTCTTGGAGCATAGGCGAGTACTTGATGTCGTCCCGTTCCCTGCCTCAATATCAACATCACTGTCATGATAATAAACATTTTCAGAATATAACACCAAGCTGTAATTGACGCTGACAATTGATTCACGTGCTTCGGCATATTCGACAATTTCTTCAATAAAAGAAACGATGGCGATCTGTGTAGAAAAATGATAATAATAATGCAGGCAATTAATGCTGGAACGGAGGTGAGACCAATTATAAATCGCCATTGACATTCAGTGCCTTTGGTAGCGGCAATAATAATAGCGACCAAAAGTCCCGTAGCAGTGCCAATTTGATGTAAAGTTATATTCGAGCCTCGCTTTCGTTTATCAGAAACTTCGGCCATGTAAATGCAATGTGACATGGCGGAAATTGTCCCCGAGAAACCGCAAACAATTCTCGCGACTAAAAATAAAATATAGTGATTCGCCAACGACGATAATATTGAACCGAACGCTAATAATATCAGCGACAATATCATCGTGAATCTTCTGCCAAACGTGTCGATCGAAAAGCCTGGAAAGTCAAAATTTTAAATTAAAAAATAATCCAAATAGTATCAAATTTTAAAAAGGAAAACAAATAGAAAATAAAAAACAAAATAGAAAATATAAAATAGTAGCTTTTAGTATAGATTTAGTGCAAAAACTTGAATTCAGGCTTCGCACTCCATGAGTTTAAAAAAAGTAGGAAAAAGTAGCCTCGATGACAAAAAAAGTAGGAAATAGTAACCTCGGTGACAAAAAAAAGAATTAAAGAATTTCATTCAAAACTTTTCAAAAAATCGAATTTTCAAAGTATTTTAACTTAATAATTGATAAATAATTAAATTTTATAAGGAGTCACATTCTAATGTACTCACGTTTCTCAGTGGGAAGATTAATAATTAAAATTTATTATTAGTTAATTTAAAAAAAATACACACTTCAAATTTATTAATAAAATTGAATTTTCGCTTTTTTTTGAAAATTTTGAAAAATAAGATTTTTTAATTCTCTTATTTCAAGATAATTGAATTTTTATAAACAAATAATTGAAAATTTTGCATGTAATTGAAATTTCTGTACATTCTATTAAAAATAATTTACTTCTTTTAAAGAATTTTATTAAAATTTTTCTAATATTAATCAATGGAAGTTAGTCATCGTATAATTATAATTTTATTTTTAAAAATTAATTCGCAATACATTCAATTATTTTCTTAAATAGTAAAACTTCGGCGAAATTAAATTACTTTTAGGAATTTTATTAAAATTCATTGTAAAAGTTCACTTATTTCTATAAATAACAAAAATTCATTTATATTCACCACAAGAAATCAATTATTTTCAAAAAATTTTCTTAATTCAATAATTTGTATGTCTACTATTTTAATAAAATTTATGATCCCAAAGTTTTGAACGTTCAAATGAACGAAATATTTTTTATTCGTGATATTTTAATAAATTACTATAATCATAAAAAAATTTTTAAACTAAAATTTTACATTTACAAACTCAGTAATTAATTTTTTTTGTCAGTGACAAAAAATAATTACAATAAAAATGTAATTTTTAGAAGAAATAAATAAATTTCATTCATTTGAACGTTCAGAACTTTAGGGTCATTAAAATTTCCAAAAAGTATTCAATTATTTAAAAACAATTTTGACAAAATTCTACACAAATATTCAATTATTTTCTAAAAGAATGAAAATTTCATAGAAATTGAATTATTAAAAATAGTTTATCTAAAAGTTTATTTAAAAAAAAAAAATTATTTGAAACTTTTTTCATAAAATCCTCACAATCATTCAATTACTTTCATAAGTAATAAAACTTATTGCAGAAGTGGAATTATGTTTAATACAATTTTAATTAAAATTCGTCTAAAAATGCAATTATTTTTAAAAATTTGATTGAATTTTGTCTAAAGAACTCAACTATTTCAATTATTTCTATAAATAGCAAAATTTATCCGATTCACTAAATTCATTTGAATATTAATTTTGAAAAATATTCTTCACAAGAATTCAATTATTTTCATAAATTTCCATAAAATTAAAAAAAAACAATTCAATTGTTTTCAAAACTAATAAAATTTTCCGCAGAAATTCAATTATGTTTAAAATTTTTATGAAATTCTCCGAAATTTCAATTATCTTTATAAATAATTAAATTGTTTTCTACAATTGAATTATTTTCAAAAATTTTAATAAAATTCTTGGCAAGCATTTAATTATTTTCATATAAATATGTAATGAAATTCTTTGGAAGGATTCAATTACTTTTATAAATAGTAAAATTCTTTGCAGAAATTCAATTAGTATCAATAAATTTTAATGAAATTGAATTAAACAAATTTTCAATTATAATTATGAACAGACAAGATTTTTTTTGGAAAATTGAAAAAATTCTTTGTTTAATTCAATTATTTTCCAAATTGTAGATTTATGTTCGAAATGAAATAAATTTAAATTTGATGATAAAATAAAAGCGGTAAAAATTGGGACAAAGCCGGGAAAAACGGTAAAATATCGGTAAATTTATTTCGTATTATCTTATTGGCGGTCGTTTTTCATTAACGATTTTGGTTTTTAACACTGTTTTGAAATGGAAATGTGAAAACTAAAAATCTAAATTTGACTATTTGTTCAGAAAAGTAGCTTTTAGTAGCATTAGGCTCAAGAAAGTAGCCAAAAATTAAGTAGCCGAGAATAAAAAAAGTAGCAAATAGTAGCTTTTAGTAGAAGAGTGCGAAGCCTGGGAATATTAACTGAATTAAAAATGAGGGCCAAATAGTTTAAATGTTATGAACTCGTACCTCCGAATAAACCACCAAATAGTGCGCCGACAAACCACACAATGAGAATTGTATTCTCCTGATGGCAATTTAGAGTGAAATCATGTTTCATGAATGTTGTTAAGGGTTTTCCGATTCCCATATCGTAACCAAAAGCAAGACCTGATAATCCAGCGACAACGGGAATGAGAACATTCTGATTCCCCGATGTTAGAGGAGTGAGATTCTTCACTTCCTTTGGAATTGACTTCTTCCATTTCTTCGTGGGAAGACATTGATAATCTTCTTTTAATACGGCAATCACTTCTTCGTCAGACATTTTCGTCCAGTTGTGTACTTCATATTGAAGTTTGGTGATAGGTCTTCTTGTTTGGTCGGTACTGGATCGCCGACCAAACAACCGCATATTGACGAAGCCTGTTGAGAAAAAAAAATTATTATAAAAAATAAATAAACATTTACAAGAAAATTATCTTTCCACTTCTTCTCTTCATTTTCAAGTTTTTAATACTCATGTTACATAAACTTGTTTTAATTACTCAGGGCTTTAATTACTCCACTCCTGAAAATTTGCTGATTATATTAGAATTAATAAAATAACAAATTAAGAAAATTCTTTTTATAGGCAAATATGAAAGTTTACGGAAAATGAGTAAAATTTATGAAATTTAATAATTTCTAAAAATAAAAATTTATAATCCCTTAATTGCATGTTAAAGTTTCTGAACTTTTTTATAATTTTTCTTTTCAAATATTTTCAATTTTAAAATTAATGAATTGAAAATCATGGAACTATTGCAAAGAATTTTATCAAGAAGTTTGATAATAATAGAATTTCTTAAAAGAATTTTATTATTTAGGAAAATAACTGAACTCTAGCGAAGGATTTTATTAAAATTTTCAAAACTTCAAATTTAATTCTTTTGAAGAATTTCTTTAAATTTTTTTGAACAAATGGAGTTTCTTTAATAATTTTAATTAAAAATTTTGAAAGCAATTGGATTTTATGAAGAAGAATTTTATTCAAATTGAATTGAAAATAATTTAATTATTGCGAAGAATTTTACTATTTATAAAAATAATTACAATGTTTTGAAGAATTTATTAAAATTTTAAGAAATAATTAAATTGTTATGAAAAAATTTATAGAAATATTCGAAAATAATGCAATTTTTTTTGTTGAAAATAATTGAATTCTTTCAATTATTTTTTTACCAATATATTCAAAAATTGCATTGAAATTAATTTAATTTTAAAAATAGAATTTTTTAAAAATATTTTGACAATAATTTAATTATTTTTAAAGAATTTAAAATTCTTGTTAAAATTGAATTTTACGGGAATTTTTGAAAATAATTAAATTAATTAATTAATTCTAGATTGAAAAGAAGTTATAAATTGGATTGCAAATAATTTAATTCTTTCAAAGAATTATAGTATTTATAAAAATAATTAAATTGTTTGGTAACATTTATTAAAATTATAATTAGATGTAGTTTATTAAATTGTTTGGTAACATTTATTAAAATTATAATTAGATGTAGTTTATTTCATTTATTAAAATTTTAGGAAATAAATGAAATTTATAGAAATATTTAAAAAATGTTTGAATCCATACGAGAAATTCAATTAAAATTGTTTTGAAAATAATTCAATTTATTGTAAAGTAATTGGAAATATTTTAATTTTTATATGGAATTTTTTAAAAATATTTTGACAATAATTTAATTATTTTTTAAGAATTTAAAATTCTTGTTAAAATTGAATTTTACGGAAATTTTGTATTAAAGTTTTAGAAAAATAATTTAAAAATAATTCTCTAAAGAAAATAGTTTTTTAAATAATATACAATTAAAAAATTTCCAAACAATGGAAATTTGGTAAAGTCTTAAAAAAATAGTTAAATTTTTTGAAAACTATAAATAAAAGCAATGAAATTTTTAAAGAATTTTAATTATAAAATATGATAAAGATTTCTCCGAAATTTTAATAAGTATAAAAAAGTAAATTTTTCATCAATTTTTATTTACTCCAAAACGTTAAAAATAATTCTAAAATATTACTTTTGTTCGTATATTTTTATATTTTCGAAAATATTTCATTGAGATTACTTATAAAATATTGAATTTTCAAAAAATAGAAGCTATTCTTCATTAATTTTCGTGGAAAAATATGTTAAAAGCTTTATAATTCTACTGATCAAATTATATTTTTATTTGCAAACTGTTTAATATAGTCAGACGAATTAAAATGCTTTTAACATCTTTTCACTAATTATGAATTGACTAATCAACACTTTTCACATCTGTGATTAATTTATTAATTTTCATTTAAAAAATTTGCATTTAAAGATTTTTCATTAAAAATTTTCGATAATATAATTATTTTTTAAATTTGCAATTGAATTCCTTCAAAAATTGATTTTCAAAAATTATAACAAAAATACTTGAATAAAATTAATTATTCTCAATTAAATTTTGCAAAAATTTCAATTATTTAAAAACATTTTTATTATAGAGATTTATTTGAAGAAGTTTATTATCTTAAAAAAGTAAATCAAAAATAATTTTAAGTTGCATTTTCTACTAAAAAATATGGTATTTTATTGCAATATTTGGAAGAAAAGTCGAAAAAGTCTATTTTTGGAAGCAAATCAAAAAATGTGTCAATTTTCTTAATTTCTATGTCAAAAAATTTCTTTCCTGACTTTACAAACATGTGGCCATCCTGTTACTTAAAATACCGTAAAAAGTATTTAGTTTTATTTAATTTCTCGGTTTTTTTAATTATTTATATAATTATTACCACTAAAATGTTTGAGTGTCAAAATATTTTTGAAAAATACACTTCTCTTATCAGCTATTATTCTTAGCAAAAAAAATCGTTTCATCTACGTTTACAAAAACAAATTAAACATATTTTTAATTTTCTATAACAATAGAGAAAAAATATCAAACAACGAACACGTAATATGAAAACAAAACAATAAATATTCTCAACAATAAACAGTATCATTTTTTGGAGGATATTTTTTTAACAGGTATTGTTTTTCTAAAAATTTTCCAGACATACTTGTTTTTTTCTTCTGGATATTAATGTTTTTTATCATTTTTAATTTAATTCAGTGCGAACATGTGTCAGATTAAAATAATATCATTAAATTACTTACAAAAATTGCAAAAAACGATGAAATTGTTTACGATATTTGACAGGCCCTTCCTCTAAAATGTCAAAAGTCGATGAAGGTCCTTCCTAGTGACAATTATCTGGTTTATTTCAAAAAAGTACTAAATTGGTAGCACTGCATGCAAAATTTCGAAACGGCGGGAATTATAAATTAATAAACAAGGAAAAAATAAATTAAAAAAAATCGAATTAAATAATGAGAGAAGAAGGAATTAAGTTTCTAGTATCAACATCAACTTTATTTTTCTCACTACAAAATTCTTATTTCTATTTTTAATTCAGAATGAGAAGCAATAAATTATTGTTTTTGACATTTGGCCGCGACTAGTGCGCGTGCGCTGTAAAGATAATCAGAACTGTCAAAAAAAGTCAAATTATTAAAAATAGTTTTCGTTTTTTTTACAATTGTTTGTAAAAAAAAGTGCCAATCTTTATGACAAAGATATAGTCGATTATTAATGACAATAGAGAATTGCGAAATAAAGAAAAAAACAATGTTTTTTAATAACATAATGATTTGAACACTTCAAAAAAAATTGTTTTTCTATTTCCAAGAGAGGAACATTTATTAACAAGTGTGTTTGTTCTTTGTTATATTAAAAATCCCTTATTTTCTGTGTTTTTTTAAAATTATTTTTAAATTATTATATATCTAAATTTACCGTCTAATTACAGAAACACAAATTCGATTGAAATATTAAAAGGAATAAAACAACATTTGTAAACATAACCTATAAGGTTGAATGATTTACAAAAAATTTCGTGTTTATACACATTTTTTCACAGATTAATCATTGTTTATATTAATTTTTAATTACAGAAGATATTTAACAATGGCTCTTGTAAATATAGAAGGCAGTGACCCGTGGTAAGTGTGGAATAAATTTCTTTTTTCGCATTACGCTCAAGTTTTTTTTATCTTATCGCACTTTTAGGCGTATTATCGAATTCTTATTTTTTTTTTTAAATATAATTAATATTTGTCTTTTTTTCATTAGGCTTACAGAATATGACGCGTGTGAGAAACTATTTCGCGAGATTATGGAGCAATTAACACTTCGCGATCGGGAACCTCGTACATCACAAACGTTTATCAATTTATCAGCTAATATTCGTCTTCGTATGAGGCAGTACAGTGGCGAAGTTCAACAACTTAAAATAAAAGTTGAAGAATCTTCAAAGCAAAGAAATATGTATCCTTTTAGTAAAATATTAATAGCAATTTAATTTATTCTTTTATTCATCTTTTTTAGGATTTAATATTCTAAAACAAAAAAAAACAAGATAATTATAATTAGTACTAGCAAATGATACGCGCGCTAGCGCGCGGAACGTAGTATTTAATTTGATACTGTTATACAAAATACAAAATTTTTTATTAACCAACATACATTTTTTAAATAATTTCATAATCAAAATTTTAAAAAAATCACTTTTTAAATACAAAATGATTTATTACTGTTCATATTGCCAAAAATTTTATTGAAATTTCACGAAAGAATTTCAATATTTCCTAAAATTTTAACAAATCTTTCCAAATAAAAATAATTAAATTATTTTAAATAGTAAAATTTTTCGCAAGAATTCAATGATTTTTAATACAATTTAGAAAAAATTCTTCTCCATAAAATTTTAATTATTTTTAAAATGTTTAATTAAAATTATTAAAGGAACTCCATTATTTGACAAAAAAAATCAAAGAAATTCTGCAAAAAGAATTTAATTAGAATTTTTAAAAATTTAAACAAAATTTTCCGCGAGATTTAAGTTATTTTCCTAAATAGTGGAATTTTGTGAAGGAATTCTAATATTATTAAATTTTTTGATAAAATTTTTTGCAATATTCGATGATTTTCAATACATTAATTAAAAAATTTTTAATATTTGAAAAGAAAAATTACAAAAAAGTTAAGAAACAAAAAATCAAACAGCAACTATAACAATTATGATTACGAATTAAAATTACAATTTATATTCTCATTCATTATAAATTAATCAATAATCTTTGTCAACTATTAAAAGAACACAATTGATAGTTAATTAAAGATATACAATTTTTATTCTTAATTATTTTCAGTATCAAATTTAAAAAAGAAATTACAGAAAAAAAGTTAATTGAGCCAAAACATTTATCATCTATCGCTAAAAAAATTAAATTTTTATTAAAGATTATGTTTAAAAAATTAAGAAATTATTCCAGTTTTTTCATCTTTTTTAATAACATTTAACATTTTGTTAAATAATTTTCAAATTTTGTTAGAAATAAATAAAAGAAATTATAGAAATTCGATTTGTCCGACAAAATATTTTTGACAACACTTTATACTGTTTAATAGAAAAGAATGAAAGAAATTTTCATGATTTTGATTTGCTACCAGCACCTGCTTAATTTTAGAAATTAAATTTAAATGCTAAATATTTTTTGTTTTAAATCCAATATCGAATTTTCAAAAATTAAGTAGGACTGTTAACTGGATGCAAGTTTCAGTTTCATAAAAATACTTAACTTTTAAAATTCTATTTCTAAAGTTAATTTATTATTAAAAAATACTAAATAATTAATTCTTATTATCTTTTAATCAATACTGATTAAAAATATAATATTTTAATTTTGTTAAAAAAATTTTGATAATAAATAGAAATTATGCAAAAAAATACTTCAAATTTTGTAAAAACAATATGATTTTCAAAATTAATTACAAAATGGAAGTTTAAAAAAAATGTTGATGGAGAAATATAAATAGTTTAAATTACTTTATTTTTTCTTTGTTTTTAAATACAGAAAAAGAAATTATGCAAATTTTTTCATTAATTTCTAGATTAAACTTAAAATAAATTGATTTTTAGAAAGTTAAGAAATTAAATCTTATTAAAGAAATTCTTCAAATGAAATTAAATATTTTGTTCTTTAATAAAAAAATGTGAATTGTGAATAGACATGATTATTATATGAGAAAGTACACAAGCATTTTTTTAGCTAGTAAAATATAAAATATCTTTATATACATAAAAAAAGAAAAATTGTAATTATTATTAAATACACAAATTCTTCCTACACATTTTTTGTTATTAATTTAAAATAGAAAAAACATTATTGTTAAAAATTGTAATTAAAAACGAAAATTTCATAACTTTTTATTTCAAAAGAAACTAATAATTTTTAAAATATAAACAAAAAATAATTATAAAATTTCTAAATCAACATTATGAAAATTTCTTACCTAATTTTATAAAAGCAATATCTATTAACCTTTTCTTTAAATAAACAATAAAAATTGATATTGACAAATCGAAAAAGAAAAAAAAACAAAAGCATATACAAAAACTAACTTCATACTGCGAACAGAATGAATGAAAACCCACAGAGATTAATATAGTTAATTAATTCTTACTTTTATTATTATTATTATTATTATTATTATTATTATCTGTATTCTTGCCAGGATTATTATTTCAATAATGATTGAAATTACTAGTGATTGTATTTTTTAAAAGTAAAATAAATAAATTAAAATAAATAACGAAGTAATAAATATTTTATAAGTATATTCGCCTTAATATTCAAAGAATGACAGAACCGCCGAGGAAGCTGAACGTAGAACTAGACAAATTGAACAATTGCAAAGTAAAGACGTGCAAATTCAACGACTATTTAATTCCCGTGGCACTGACCTTGCAATGACACGAACTGCCTTAATGGCTCCAAGTTCATCGGCGGCTTTTGCTGATATTGGAACAACTAGTTGGGCTATTGACGATGATGACGATCGACCTCTAGACGTTCAAGTGACGATAGAAGATATTAAAACTCAAAAACAACGACTAATGGATGGTATTTATAATATTTTAAAATTATTTTCATTTTTCCCACAAATATACGTAACATTAATTTTGTTTTTCTTTTTTCAGAACAAGAAAAAGGATTAGAGGAATTATCGAAAGTTATTACGAGGCAAAAACATATTGCGCAAGCGATACACAGCGAAGTGGATCACCAAAATGGTAAAAAAAAGAAATTAATACGTATATAATTGTTTAGGGATTCAATTTTATATATTTATTTATTTATTTATTTACATTACAAGAAATTTTTTTGCAGAAATAATCGACGACCTTGCGGATCACGTTGACAGAACCGATGAGCGTTTAATTGAAGGTACACGAACGGTGCAAAATATTAGTCAAAAGGACAAAACCTGTGGATATTGGGTTGTAATTGTTTTACTTTTTATAGCAATAATTCTCACCTCTTTCTGTTAATATTTCATTTATGAAGAATTTAGTTTTACTTTCCACTTTCACATTGGAGACAATTTTCTATCTCTCTAATGAAATTTTAGTAAATTTACGAAACTATTTTTTAAACCTATCTCACATTGTAAAGATAAAAAAAAATAAGTTAACCGTTTTTATTTAATTAATCACAAAGAATCTATTTTTCTATTTCTATTACTTTAAAAAAAAGAGAATTTAAATGAACATAATAAATAAAATGTGATCAATATTATAATTAATACAATAGGAAAAATATTTTTTGAAGAAGAGCATTTGCATAATAAGGTAAAAGTATTTTTACTCAATGCCATGCCAAAGGTTTATTTTTAATATTATAAATTATTATTTATTCTTAAGTTGTACGTTTCTATCCTTCTATCTTCGATATTTGATAAAAGTATATAAATAATTTAATTCTTGATAAACACTTTTATTTTTACTGTTGTAAATTTTTTCCAGTTTTTACTAAACTGATATAAATAAAATTATATAGGAATCAATGCTTCATTGTAGACATTTTTAAAATTATATAAATGCAAATAAAGCAATGTACCGACTCATTTTTAAATATTTACTTAAAATGCTTTTATGTATTTATTTTCATAAACATGTTTTAAACAGAATATTCCATTTCAAATGTGTCGTATAATTATTTTTTATATTCATAATTTTGTCGTAGAAATCACAAAGATTATAATCTTTTTTTTTTAAAAAAAAGGAAAATTTCGCAATTATTTACACTACGTTTTTAACATTATTATATACAAACATACAACTCAATATTAAACATCTATTATACTTTCCAATCATTTTTATCGCGCATCGTCGTAAAGCAAGGAAACGTCGTAATTGATTGAGAATATTTTACAAGAATTGTTTCTAATTAAAATATAAATAACTTCGATTCTTTCGTAAACCTTCATACTTAAACTATAGGGGAAAAAGTTTATAAAAATGTCATAACAAAAGTTAAAATTTTTGTTTCAATATTTAAGAATTCTAATTTTGACTACAAGAGAAATTTAAAATTAAATTAAAATTTTAGTGAAAAATAAATTTCTCTCTAATTTTTACTCTGAGAAATGTAAAATTAAATTTAAATAAATAATAAATTTCTCACTCTCTAATTTGAATTTACAATTATAAGAAAAAATACTATAATTTATGTTACGAAAATAAAGAAGAAATAATTTTACTTTTGTTATAACTGAGAATATAAATTTTTATCTACACTGTAAATTTAAGTATTGATTTGCTTCTCGGCTGGGACTTTTAATCCCAAATTCTTTAAAAGTGCCTTTACACTTGGATCACGTCCTCTAAATCTTCTAAATAATTCATTAGACGAACAACTACCTCCCGAATAAAGAAAAGTTTCTTTATACCTGCGGCCAATTAATTTCTGTTGTTCTTTGTCGTCCGAAGGGATTTCTTGAAACGCACTGAATATATCGGCTCCAATCATTTCTGACCACAAAACGCTGAAATATAAAAATTCAAATTCATCAAAACTTAAATTAATTTTTTTTGTTATTTAAAAAAATTTATTTCAATATTCAAACGTTAGATTTAATTTTAAAATTTAAGACTTTTAATTGAAATTTACAATTTTTTTAAAAAATTTTTATGTTCTTAAAGAACGTTAATATTAAAAATTAACTAAAAATAATAGACTTGAAATCAAAAACATACGTGTAATAAGCTGCTCCGAAATTTCCACCGAATATATCTACAAATGAACAAACATGCGAATCTTCTTTGTTTTCCGGAATGACAAAATGCTGTTTCCACAGTCGTTTCATTATTGAAACCCAAAATTCCTCTCTGCAATGAAATAACAAAGAAAATATTTTATTATTTATTCAAATAATTAATTCCTTTTTAGACAGAAAATTGAGATAATGGTGAAAACATACTTTGAATGCAATTCCATGTCGTATCGCGACAAATAAAGTTTTTCACAAAGTTTATAACCAGCCATAAAAGTTCTCATATTTCTGAGATTCTCAATTCCTTCCTGTGGCATAGGTTCTCCAGTTTTATAATGTTTTGCCAACTCAGATAAAACAGACGATTCATAAACCCTTAATTGCACGAAAAAGAAGAAAATAAATTCACATTTTTTTACTGTTTAATTCAAAATTTACTTCGAATATTTATTTTTCTCAATTTTTTAATATAAAATTTACCTTGAGATATTTTTATTTTAAATTTCCCTTTTGTTAATTTCATCAAAAATTGATTCTAAATCGAAAATTTTTCTAAATAATAAAATGAATTTTTGCAAAGAGTTATTTAAAATTTTTTGAAAATATAAAAAATAATTAAATATTTACTTATTAATAAGTGAATTTTTCAGATTTTGACTATGAATTAAAAAAAATATTCAATATTAAAAAGATATTAGAAAGCAATTTACTCACCAATTACTCATAAAATTTCCGCTAACATCTGACGCATCCCACTCGATATTTGACAAACCGGCCAATTCGATATAATTTGTTTTCGTTAAAAGATGATGAAGGCCCTTGCCAAACTGATAAATAAAAATATTTTTCATTAATGAAATATTTGTTTAAAGCAGAATAGAGAAAATAAAATTTTATCCACAGTAAATTTTTTATCGTTGCCTAACAATGTATCGAGGTAACCGTAAATATTGAGGATTACCGGCAATAAAGGGGTTTAAAAGAAGATTAAGATTTAGCACGTAGTATGCAACAATAACTACCTGGAATTTTCTCATCCTTTAAATTAAGTTGAGACGTTCCAACAAAGATAACAATGTCACTTTAATATTTGTGAAGGTAAAATTGTACAACCATTTTTTTCACAATTTTTTTTTTTCGCTAAAAGAGAAATTTAATTTTCCACTTGCTTTAAAATGAATAAGAGAAAAAAAATTCGTTTTCAAACAATTACAATTAATAACCGTGTTATAAAATTTATCAAAAATAACAAAATGTACTATAATAATAATAATAATTATTATTATTATTTATAACAATAAACTATTAAAATAAATTAAAATAAAAACAAAAAATTAATGCAAAAACTCCCTGTATTAATAAAAGAAAAAGTTTTCTAAAAAATTCATTAATGTAATAATAGTCATAAATAGACAAAAACAATAATAAACTAAGAAAATTATAAACTTTTGGATAATAAATAACAGGAGTAAAGTTTTATTTTTTTTTTCACAACTATTGTAAAATTTTCTGTTCCGTAAAAAAAATGTGTAAAGCGAAAGTCCCTAAGGATAAGCCTTGAAAATTCCATAAAAATATTATTCGATAGATTTATAATCTTCAGGAAGTATTAAAACTCATCTGCCAGTAATCCTGCATTTTAAGAAGTCAAAAATTTTCCTTTATTACTGACCATTGGAAATTAACTCGAGAATATTTTTGAATAGATAGTAATAATAAAATGAGGAAACTCATCATTTGTCAATTAAATTTACAACCTTTAATATATTCCTGAAATCCTCAATACAGGGGAAAATAAAATACTTTAAAAAAAAAACAAATTTCTATCCAATGTAAAATATTATTTAACAATCATTTAACTTTAATTTAAATTAAAAATTTTCGAATAAAAATTATCTAACTTCAGATGAAAAAAAATTCTTAATTTAAATTTTTTTTTTAATTATCGGTAAAATTTAATTAATTCTAAAAATTACTCTGTTTAAATAAAAAAGAGTGGAAAATTATTAAAAATAATATTAATAATCCTTTAATTTTCAATTGTAAAAAAATGTGTTTTTATTCCTATTTGAATCCTTAATTCTTCTATTTATTAAATGTGAATTTATTAATAATTTATGAATTAATTTTAATAGTAATTTAATTATTAATTAGATTTAGTAATAAATTATGAACTAAATTATAAAAATAACTTAAATAATTTAAATGAAAAGTAATAACACCTAATAAAGAATAGAAATTGAATTCGTAAATAGAGAATAAAAATTTCATAGTTACTTTATTAAATAATTCCACCACATTCAAAAATGTGAGAAGCGAAGGTTTTTCCGATGTTGGAGGCGTAAAATTAAATATCAGTGCTGCCAGTGGATTTCTATTGCAAAGTTTGCTTCTATTCCTTATGGGAACCATTATACCGTCATTAGAATTGGTTTTTATTTTAAAATCTCGAACATAGGGATCGAAATAAAATTGTGCCACTGGCTCTATAATTGAACAATCCAAATCATAAATGTTGTACAAACGAACATCTTCATGCCAAACATTTGGATTTTCATACTCTTCTATTTTGATGTTAAATAAATTTTCCATAAATTTAAACATTGACTCCATAACTTGTGGTAGTGGAAAATATTCCTGAATAACGTCCTCTTCATACCTGCGAAATAAGAATATACATTGTATTTTGATGCTTATCAGTATTATTCTTTAAGAACAAAAAAAAACTCACACTGTGCAAATTATTAATATTATATAGACTTTTAACGATTTCTTTTTTCTTTATTTAATGACTTTAACCGAGTTGGTTAATTATTTTTTCCACAACAAGAAAAAAGGAAAAATTAATTTTGATCTTTAAAAGGAACTTTAGATTTTACAAATAAAACTGTAATTACGGTCACCAACTTCTCTTGATTATTTTCGACAAAATTAAATAAAAATCTTTAAAAAAAAATTCAATTATGTAAAATGTAAAGAAATATTTAATTATTTATCAATTATTAAATAAAAATAGTTTGAAAATTCTATTTGCTAAAAAGTTTCTAATGAAATTCTTTACCAAATTTAATTATTTTAATTTGAATTTATATACATATACTTTATTTGAATCAATGACTGATTTTTTACTATCAAATGTATTATTTTTGAATAATTCAAATTTAAAGAAAAGTATAAATATATCTATAAAAATTGAAATAAAAAGCGATTGTTTAAGAACAAATTAAAATAATAAATTCTTCTTTTAATTTGGTGAAAAAATTCCTGGTTTGGCATAAAATTTCTGGCTTACTCTCGGTTTTCCCGGTTATTAGACCAATATAATTTATATATTCGTGATTTTATGCTGAGTGAAGTAAAACTTCTATACCTAAAGTAAAATTTTCTCGAGTATTAAGTTGAGTCAAGAATAAAAAGGGAAGAAGGTAATAAAGAAAGAGGCAAACCGGATAAGCGCAACACATGTGAAAATAGTTCCGAACAAAATTGCTTTTAGAAATTTTCTAAATCCTTGAGAAGTCTCTTAATAAAGAAATTCAACAATTAGGAAAAGCATTTTTCTTTTGCCACTAGTGGAAAATTAAAAATAATTACTTATATATTGCTCGCCGTTGTTTTCGCGACCAATAAGAAATGTCCCACTGTTTTATCGTATCATCGAATCCTCTTTCTTGGGCAAATTTATTTAATTCCTCTATTTCACGTTCTTGCGCTGGTCGTGCTAAGAGAGAAAAAATTATTATTAAATTAAACAAAGTAATTTATTATTATCTAAAAATTGCAACCGTAACTGAATATTTTTTAATTTGAGAAAGAAACCTCGTGAATTATTTAAGATTATTAATAATTTTTTGATATTTTTATTTTTTTAAATAATATTATTTGAAGCTTACCTCCTTCCAGTAAACTATCAAAAAAGTTGTAAACAGTTTCTAAACTACCGGCCATTTTTGTTTCCATACTCATATCGGCGAAAGTCTTGTAGCCCAAATAATTGGCAACTTCTTTTCGAAAGTCCCTTATGTTTTCAAGTGACGTACTGTTTTGCACTTCTCGTTCTTTATAGAGAGAACACTTTAAAACATCTTCTCGCCAAATTTCTTTCCTCAATTCTCTGTCGGAACAGTATTCTAACAAAATTAAATTACTATTAAATTCATTATTATTATTAAAATAAATTTAATTTTTCAATATGTGGCTAAAGTTTCGAACGTTCAATTGAACGACATTTTTTTTCACCTCAAGTGTTTTTTGAAAATTGCTATCAAAAAAATAAAAATCTTTGAAATTAAATAATATTTGGTTTACAATTCATTTGCGTTTTCATTTAAAAAGATTTCTTTTGTAAAGAAATACAAATTAGATGATGTAAAAAAAATACTGTCATTTATTTGAACGTTTGAAACTTTAGGAACATTTTTTCAACTGGCATTATTTAAGCAAATAGTATTTTTGTTTATTAAAATAATAAGTTAACTGTATACCCAAAAATGTCGAGACGATATGAGGACGTAAAGTAATAATCCAAGGACCCTTATGAGGATTTTTTGGATCTCGTGCCACTAATTTCACGAATAATTCAGGAAAATCTTTCATTACTTGTGGATCACTAATTGTTCGTGAATATGCTATCATTTTTGCCTATTGGGAAAAATTTACACACACTTATATCCTTTCATAGTCATGAATTATTTCTCTTTTGATATTTAAGTTTTAAAACAATTTCAATTTTTTATAAATAAAAATAGAATTTAAAAAAAATATTATAAATATTCTAAAAAATATTTTTGTACATAAATAATTACCTCCATTTTTTTTGTAAATAATATTTGTTCGGATAAAATTTTCCCAGAATAATGCTTAACATAGTCTTGTGATTTTTTCGATTTTAATTCTAAGCCATTGAGTTTGCCTTCCAAAATGAATTTTTGTAGTAGCCTTTCCTGTTCTGGCGTGAATTTACTATTTTTGTCCTCTAAAGCATTTTTACATGCCTTGTAAATTTGTTTACTGCAAAATTTATAACCCATAGCAACACTAATACGTCTATTTATATTTGGATAACATTCGCCAAGCATATAACGCTTATCGGCAAAATACAAGGCTCTGGTGACACCTAATGTTGATTCTAATGGAACTTGAGATTCCTCCATTGGATTTAATAAATCGGTGAAAACATTGAAATTCTCATTTTCTGTTAATTGGAAAAATAGACAAATTTTATTGATAATTGACTTTAAATTTATATATTTATTATATTTCAAGGGGAATTAGTTTAGTTCTAATTTTTTTGCAGTGTAAAAACGAAAAAGCAAATGCAGGGTTGCCACGCTTTCACCCTTTTCAAATTTTCTGACTTTTTTAGGTTTTCCAGGTTAAAAAACGGAATTTTTCCAGGTTTTTAAAACTACGTTAATTGTTAATAAGAAATTGAAAATCTCAAGAATTTGATTATTTTCAAAAGTAACACAATTCTTCACAAAAATCCAATTATGTTTCAAAATTGTCAAAAATTCCCGTCAAAATTTAAATAATCTTTATAAATAATCAAAATTTTCTTCGAAATTCCTTTTATTTTCAAAATTATTAATAAAGTTCTTATCAGAATTTCAAAAGTTTTTTAATAAACAAAATTTCTATCAAATTTTTCGAAAAATGCAATTACTTAAAAAATTTTCATTAAAACGTTTCAGAAGAATTTTATTATTTAAAAATTGATTGATTCTTTATGAAAATTCAATTTTAAAAAAAGTTCAATTATTTAATAAAATGTTAATTTTTAGAGTGAATTAAATGAATTCTCGTAGAATTTTCAAATAAATAAATATTTTTGAATATGATATTCAATTACTATCCAAAATTTTTACTGAAATTTATTTTTAAATCAATATTTATAAAAAAATTCTTCAAGAAATCAATTATTTAACCATGAAAATAAATAATTTATTAAATAATTGAATTTTTATGACAAATTTTATCAGAATTTAATTATAATGTTTATTATTATTATTTATTGACAAGAGACAAAATTAAAAAAAAATTAACAATAATTTTATTTTTCAAAAAATTTCAATGAAAATTTTGTATATTAAAAATAATTGAAATTTTGCCAAGAATATTATTATTTGAGAAAATAATTGAATTTCGGAGAAAAATAGTATTATTTATAAAGACAAAAATTTTTGTAAACTGTCAAACAATTGGATTTTTGCGAAGAATTATATTACATTTGAAAATAATTGAATTCTTCAAACTAATTTTATTAAACATTCGGTTTAAATAATTGAATTGTTTCGTGAAATTTTTTTTCAAATAGCAAACATTGAAAATAATTGAATTTAAAAAAATTTTTGAAATCAATTCAATTTCTACGAACGAGTTTTATTAAAATTATTTTGGAAAAAATGAAATTGTCACAAAAGAATTTCATTGAAATATTTGAAAATAATGTAATTCTTTGAAGAGTAAATAATAAGAGATAAAAAAAAATAATTTAATTTCTAAGAAGAATTTTACTTTTTCTAAAAATAATTGAATTTCTCCAATAATATCTATTTGCTTCAAAATTCAATTTTTTTTAGTGTTTTAACTTAAATTCTTCTATAAATCCGAATAATCAATTAAATATATTTTAAAAAGTTTTAATAATTTTAGAAGAATTTTAGTTATTAAGGTTTTTTTTAAAAATCTAGATTTTTCAATTTTTTAATGAAATTCATTTAAAATTAAAGTTTTACAAAATTTTAAATGAAAATATTTTCGAGTTCATCTACTTATATAGAAATTGTAATTGCAATTCTTTTAAAATTGAATTAATTTTGAAATATTTAAGTAAAATTAGATTTCAAAAATAAATTTTCCAGGATTTCGAATAAAAATTCCGACTTTTCCAGGTTTTCCAGGTTGCGTGGCAACCCTGAAATGGTGTGAAATATTAATATTTGATAATAAATAAATAATTAAATTTAAAGTTAATCGCATGAAAATGACTATAATGTTGAAAATATAGTAAATAAAATTATACTTATAATGTAGTAAATATAAATATTGATTACTTTCGATGTCTTTTTCGAGAGTTAATAAATGTTGTTCAAACTCAACAGATTGTTTATTAACGGCTGCTAAACATCTTTCAAATGTAACTCTCTTGAAATCTGGTAATTTTGTTTCCTCCGAGTAAAGTGGATTCTTTTCCTGTAAATCTTCGCCAATTTCAGGTAATCTGAATAAAGTAATTATTTTAACATCTCCTCATGTGATCGGAAAGTATAAAAATTAGTAATTTACTACTTTTTAGTCATTTATTTTTACAATTTACTTTTTTTAACCGCATTTTTTTAGCATAAATACTTTAAATCGTTTCAATACAATGTTCAATAACAATTTTGTTAGTCCAGCAAATTCTATTATTATTAGACAGAGAAAGATAAATTATTTATTCACAACAACAATAATCGAATTTTGAATTAAACTAAAAAAACTAAAAATTAAACTTGAATTAAAAATCAGTGCGGAGAAAGAAAGAATTTACTTCTCAATTAATAAATATTATTATTTAAAGAAATATTATATCTCGAACATAACCTATAAAAAAAATACTTACAGAACGATGTAACTGTTTCTCGTTTGTGCCTTAAAAATACTAGCCCTTGCTAAAAATAATCTTCTACTACAAAAAGCAACAGCCATTGTTTCGCTTTAATTATAATTTAACTGAATATTAACACTTTTGATTCATTTTTTCCCAATTTTCTTTTAAAAACAAATCACAAATTTACCGACAGCCACAAACTGCAACCGAGACATAAAGATAGTAAACTCAGTGTAAAAAAAAATTCTACGACTGCGCCAACTTGTAAACAATGTGAATTAAAACTAAAAAACTATTTCATAAAAGATTATTTAAACAAAAAGGTGAATTTAACTGAAATTTTCGTATTCATTTGTTTAAAAAACGTGAGTGTTTCTTTTCTATATGTATTTTAGATCAGTAAAATATTTCAAAATGGAAGTAATTTAGTAGTAATTTTAAATGTTTTTAGAACTATTTTTTAACTGCTATTTGAAGTAATTGAAAATGTTTTTAAAATTATTTTTTAACGGATATTTATATTTAAAGATTTTTTAGGTTATGTTTATGGTATTTCCAATTTTGTCAAACATTTTTAAAACAATAGAAACAAATATAAAAATAATAGAAAACACAGGGAAAAAAGACGAAAATAGAAACTTTTTTTTATGGAAAAACTTATTTTTATTAGAAAATAAATTATATAGACAATTTCTTAAAATATAGTTTCGAAAGTGCAGATAAGACTTTCGTTTTTTCTTAAATGTTGAACATAATTCTATAATAGTTTATATTCATATATTAAATGAAAACATTTTTGTTTTTTTCTCAAACAGGAATTTACATATATATAGTATTGATATACATACTTAAAATTAAGATTTAAAGCTCAAATTCTTACACATTTTACATAATTATACTTTACAATTTCTTTAAAATTAAGAAAAGTACTTAAAATCTATGAAAATTAAAAAGAGAAAATAAGCAAAACGTAGAAATTACATTCTGCCTTTGCCAAAAACGTTGTAAGAATGCGACGAATACCTAGGAGTGAAGGAAGTAAATTCCCCTGAATATCCTTGAGAAAATGGATTATTTTTTTGTACAAAATTGCTTTGTTCCTGTACAAAATGTTGTTGCACGTTGTTTGTTGTCATTGTTGTTGGAGAACAACCTTGAGCAATTTCATTTGTAATATCCATTAAATCTCCCCAGCGTGTTAACGTCACATATTGCTCGTACTCCCGTTGACGTTGAGCTCTCAATAATGCCCACTCATCTGCGTATGGTACACTTTCCTAAAATTAATATAAAAAAAAAATTATAAAATTTGAACCGTTTATTTAGTGAAGAAATTTCGAAAAAATCAATAACAGCGTTGCCACAAGTTTCATTCCCCTTGACAATTTACTGACATGAAAATTATTCTCCCCGATAAAATTCGTTTTATAGAAAAAAAATAACAAAATTAATTAAAAATTGTAATATTTTGTTTTAATGTTTAGAGAAAAGTCGAAAAAGTCGTCAATTTTGAAAATAACTCGAAAAAAGTCTCAATTTGACCAATTTTTTTTGACATTTTCTTCACTTTACTGATAAAAAATTTTTCCCTTGTCTTTACTGACAATGACATTCTGAATGTAAATCTTTTCGTCTTTAAAATTAACTACAATTATTTTTTTCTTTAGGGAATAATTGTGCCTGACAGCACCTGCTTTAAACTAGGTAGAAATCTATTGGATTGCCAAGGGAACCATAAATTCTTTAGTACAAAAGAAACCCAGGAATTTCTTACCTATTATATATACACTACTAAAAATATTTTTATCTAGAAAATTTATGTTGCGTTATTTTGATTTTTTTTCGACCAAAGAGAAAAAAATAAAATTACAATTTAAGTGATTTTATTTTTTTTTTTACTTTATAAACATTTCTTCGAATTAAAATAAAGAATTAGGCTATGAAACACAGGGTAGTGTTTTTTTTCCAAAGCAATGACAAATAAAAGTATATCACTTATAGGTCGTAAATAAAATCAAGGTCAAAATCGGAAATGTTTTGAAAAAAAGTGTTTACATTAGAAAGCGGTGTTACAGGACAAGCGCATAATATGATCTCATGAGATATAATCTTTCAGAAGTAAAGCGTCGACGTTAGCGTCTTTATAACGAATAGAGCGAAAGACAAAAAAAAATGGAAATAAAAAATCTAATTTCAAATTTATGATACTAAAATGAAGTTAAAAAAACATTCAAAAATAGTAAATGGACTAGATTACTTAAAACAATATTGTAAACAATAAAATATGATATATAAAATATGAAATATAAAATATATATGATGATAAAATAATTAACATTAAAACGATTATAAAATTTTTTCCAAAGAAATCAATAAATTTGAATTGAATATGAAGGCTATTTTGATAAAAAGAAAAGAAAAATTAATGAAATATATGACTCACCATTTTGATGTTTTTGTTGTTAGACAAAATAACAAATGAAACTGTTTCTATAAAAGCGTTTGAATAAGTTATTCACACTTCCTTGGTTTTTGGTTAAAATCAACAGCACTCCAGGAGAGTCTACGAGAGAATGATTTGGAAATGCCGAATACGATGAAGAAGAAGCCCGTCGTGTCAGCGTCGGAGTAATTCTGTCGTCTGTGCCTCTATGAATTTGAATTCACGTGTATTATTTGACTTTCTGGATTCCCTTTCTTCCCCCGCCTGCAGTTTGCACGTGTTTCAACGTGTTTATATTCTACAATACCAACACCGTTTTTCACATTTCACAAAAAAACAGTTTAAATATTCCTCACCAGATGTCGTTGAACGTTAAAGGGAATAAGTTAAAAATTTTTAATTCTAATTTCAAAAACATAATAATTATCTATTTCTTTAAAATTAAATTTTTTAAGTAAAATTTCGATATAATTTAGTATTTGGTACATAAGGGAAGTAATTTTATATTTGTAATGTTATTAAAAAAAAAGTAGAAAATTAAAATTAGTTAAGAAAAAAAAACCGGTAGATTTGGCAACATTGTTCGATCTGTAGGCAACTTCAGGGCAAAAGTTGACAGTTTGATTAAAAAATAAAATGGTTTAAAAATGCGGTATGGCAAATACGATTATGACAATTATGATTGTTAAAATTGTTATAATTATGTGTATACACATTCGTTATCAATTATATTTTCGACGTAATATTGATTACGTGTTCTTTATCACAACGGTATGTGTATAGTTTTTTTTTAAGAAATTGGCGTTTTTCTATATGTTTATTTTTTTCATTTACGTTTTGAAAATGTTTGCTTTTATTGATCTAACCTATATTTTTAACAAAGCCCATCAAAGCGTCTGGTTTAATGAATATTAATGATTTAAAAAATTAAATATAATATTTTCTTTTCAGTAATTTGCAATACACTTTTTAATGACTGTTTTATGTTATTATTATCTTTTAAATAATAAATATAATTTAGCGCAAAAAGTTGACATTTATACTTTTTGTACATTATACATTTTCGAAACATTCGCACTAAAATCATACTTGCATTCTTATAAATATTTATAAATTAATATTTTCAATAAAAAAAAATCTTAATACTGTGAGCTTCATTGACTAAAGTCGTTATTCATATCATTTTTCAAGTCGACATTTTTTTTTCGTCAATTTTTCTTGTCAAAAATCAACTTTTTATAAAATTAATTTTTAAAAATAAATAAACTAGATGAAATGTAAATAAATATTCATCATTACCGACCCATGTTACAGATTTTAAAATGACAGGGGTGCATATCTGAAACAAACGTAAGAATATATATATAAAAGAATGTTAGTTATTTTGAAAAAAAAATTTTTTTTAGTAAATATATTTACAGTCATTTAATTTAACATTATCTGAGAAACTACTTGACACTCGTTTTTGCATAACATGCTTCCCTTCCTTCAGAGCAAAAGACTGTTTTGCTGATATGTTTTCGATTCTTGCTTGATTTGTAAGTTTTTCATTAGTAACACTTTCCTTCTGTTCCTATATTAAAAAATAGATTTTTTCTTAAAATTTACTTCCTTTTTATACTTTATAATAAAATTAGTTTATAGAAAATAATTCTTTTGATTTAAAATTGATTGCAAAATTAAAAAAAATTAATGTTATTTTATATACTAATTGAATTTAATTTTATTTCTAGGGAAGAAGAAAAATATTTACCAACTCTTTTGAATCGAAGATTATACGTGAGCCAATATTACAAATTTTAAAATGACACGGTTGCATATCTGAAAGGAACATAAGAATTTATTTTTTTTTTTAATAAAGATTTTTTACAATTTTAGAAAGGTAAATTTTTTATATTTGTTTTTAATTTAATAAATTTTTAATTAATACATTTTTCCTCAGCTATTGAATTTTAGAATTTTCGTTAAAATTAATTTAATAACATTTCTATCCGCATCAGTCTTCTGAAATCTAGAAGAATCAAAAGAAGTCTTAAAATAGAAATTTTATTTTGAACATTCACGAAAATTTAAACATTTAAATTAATAAATAACAGAAACTAATATTTGTACTATATTTTGTCTATAAATATCAATTTTTTTGGTTTCATAATTTTTTTATTGATAAAATTTGAATTCTTAATTCTTATCTTATTCCTGTGTTATAACTCTTTTTTTTATTTGAATTACAATTTTTTAACTTCAGTTTATTAGGAATTAAAAATTAAATTTGAAATCATTATAAATTGTGATGGAGGAGAGATAATTTAATTTAATAACTGCGGCTTAAATAAATAATTAAGTTATTGAGATATCTGAGAAAAGAATTTTTTTCTAATATACTTACATGGAGGAATTGTTATTAACGTCTGTCTTTTTTGTAACACATGCATTTTTGTATTCCCGGTACTTTTTTGATTTTGAACTTTGGCATCTGTATTGATCTTTTCTTCATCGGTAACACTTTCCATATTTTCCTATTAAAAAAAGGATTTCTTTAAAAAAGTTCTATATTCCATACTTTTCAAATAATTTATAGAATTAACTATTTTATTTATTTATGTTAGTTTATAATTATTTCATAGAAATTAACCTTATTTATTAAAAAAGTATCTCGATTACTGATTGTAAAAATAAATTATCTTTTTCATAGAATGTATTTATTAAATTGAAATCGATTTCTAGGGAATAAGAAAAATATTTACCAACACTTTTGGATCTTCTATTTCAAATGAGGCTACTGGTACTGATTTAGCATTGACTCGGTGAATATTATTTAAAAAGAATGCAAATGCTATCAGAAGACACGTACCTGTCTTACTTTTGACAACTGAATAAATCATTGTTCGTCACGTTATTTTTGAATACTGGAATATGAAAAAAATGAGCCACAATTTATCGGTTAGTAGAAAAATTAATTAATATTTGTCAAAAAGAAACCAGTCAATTAAATTAAACACTTTAATAATTTAAAAAATTGTTCTTTTATTTTATTCGTTTACTTTATTTCAATTTATTTTTATTTATATATTTATATATTTATATATTTATATATTTATATATTTATAAATTTATACATTCATTTATTGCTTTATTTATTCATTATTTCAGAAATAGTTGAAATATATATTCGAAATAATATTATTTCATTTTGAAAAGTTTCTAATATTAATGATGAATTTTTATTTTACTATTTCTTTATCTGAAAGGTAATTTACCTATAAAAGGTCAATTAAACTATATAGAAATAATTTTTTCTAATCATTTATATAGAAGGTAAGTCCAATATTCTTGCTAGATGGAAAATAGTTCATAATCGATAATAGAATGTGTCTTTGTTTATACATGTGTTAAAGTGTTTAAATAATTGTTAACATTGTATGGGATCTGTTTAACTAATGGATAACGTATTAAAAGTATTCTTAAAAGTTAAAAACAAATTTAAATAAGACTATTGTTCAGTGTAGACAATATGTAAACTATAAATAATGAATTGTGTAGAAAATATTTACATATAAGCTTTTAAGTAAATTCACATTGTACGCAATGAAATTTTTTATTTATTTAAAATTTTACGGTGACAAAGAAAAGGTCATTTTTTCTAGTAAAGCGCAAAACTTAATTGTAAAATATTTTCGATTTAACAATATCTAGATTAAATGTCCAATAAAATGTAAATAATAAAAAATAATTTAGTAAATTAGTTAATAATTGAAATATTTTTTTAATTTTATTCCTGAAATTATTCGAAAATTGAAATCGATATTTGAAAATAATATTTTTGTTTAATTTGCTAGTTGAAGAAATTAAAAACTTTCGTTTGAATAATTATGAAGTTATCATAATTTAAAATTTAATTAATTGATCGAAATAATTAATTACTATCTATTAATTTACCTTAATTAAATACTAATAATGATGTTGAATAAATTTTCCCTCTAATCAAGAAAGATAATTGAAATTAAATTAATGAAATGAATAATAAAAAACAGATAAAAATTATAAAAATAACAAAGTTTTGTATTTTTCAGATTCTCACCCATTGAAAAATTGTAAGAATCGAAATATTATTGTCAATATTCATTCACTAAACTCTGAATGTAAACTGATTTTTGAATGAACTAACTGAAAGTTTTAAAACTTGTGAAAACTCAATGTCACATCCCTGCCAGAAATCTCCAAGGTACAAACATCTTCGATTTAATAGCATTTTAATGAAGAAAGGTGATGAAAAATTTACAAAAGGTACATTTCACTAACGAGTTATTAACAGTTAATTTCAACCTAATTGATTAGAATTTTACAGTGAAACAATATATTTTAAAAATATACTATACAAAGTTGATGTTTTTCTTGTTAATGATATAATTTTATTAGGACAAAAAGGGAGTTTTCCTTTCGAAAATGATTAATTTCTTTTAAATTCAATTAAATCGAATTTAATTAAATGAAATTTAATTAAATAATGAATTTTAACTGTTTCCACAGTTTAACATTTAGCCCCAGTCTCCACTAAATGAAATAATTAAATTACATAATATTAATTAACAATAATTCTATTAATTCTAACAAAAATACAGACGACAAATGAAGTACTTAATTAGACTTTTAATAGCTTTTTAATTATTTTCCAAAATGAAAAATGTTTTAGAACTAAAAAAAATGTAAGTAGGTAGTAAACACAAAATATATTGCTATCAATTAAAAATAATCTTCTCATCAAATTTTTTTAAAAAGCTTTTTTTTCAATAACTTCAAGAAACTTGGTTAAAAAAAAGTGAAGAAAGTAATTCAGTTATTTATTTTTAATTACACTCGAGAAATCTATAAATACATCACTTCGTAAAAATTGTAAAACTTATTAAAAGTACACAGTAGAAGGAATAAAATATTTTACCTCTATTTAAATTTCTATAGTATTTTCAGATTTCCGATAAATTGATAAAAATTTTATTTTTATTATTTTTTCATCGAGTCAATGTTTTTACTAAATAAATAAATAATATTTATCCAACATTTGAAATAATAGAAGAATTTCAATAATACAGACTTAAATAAAGAAAATTAATAATATCGTATTTATTTGATATATGTGTTTCAATTTTTTTTTAGATAAATAAAGTAATAAAGTTTATACTAAAAAAACAGAAATAATAAAATAATAGACAATAAATCAATAAAGGCCGTATTAAAAATATTTTACTATTTTTTGCAATGCACTTTCTTCTGTTTCTCTTTGTTCTTTAACGCTTATTTTTTTAAAAAAAAGTCAATAAAGAAATATTATTCTAAAAAATACAATATTTATTTTTTTATTAATTAATTTATATTAATGTAATCATTTTATTTTTAGGTAAAATTCTAAATCTTACTCAGAGAAATTACTTCCAAGTGAAAAATGAAGACTTTTCCTCCGTAGTGGATATGTATCTTCAATAAAATATTCAGGTAATCTAAATAAAAATATCTATTATTTATTACTTATAAGCAATTATAAAATCGGAAAAGCGTAAAGTAATAAATTAATTAAATTCGAATGAGAGGAAGTACAAATACTGTGTTAAATTCACGATCAATTAAACTAATTTTTAAGTATAATATCCTGTTAAACCATTTTTTTATTGCTATTCTATTTCAATTTTTTCCAATAATTCAATCAAATTTAATAAAATTCCCTTTTAATTTATTAACCGCGATTTTAATAAATTAAAATATTTACAACATTACCTATTAGGTGAATTTTAATGATTTAATTTCATGTATGAAACTAATTTTGATTTTGTTTCATTTTTGAAGTCGTTTACCAAGAAAAAAAATGTAAATGACATTTAGTCAAGAAGTAAACGTATTATATGATTTTAATTTACACGTGTACAAATGGTTTAGAATTTTATAAATGTTGACGTAAGTGATATTTAAATTTAAATTGAATTCCAAAAAAAATAGATTAAATATTAGGCCCTTTTGTTAGAATTAATTTATGTTTTTACGCATATAACTTGAAATAACTTAATAAAAAATAATAAAAATAAAAAAAAATAAAAATAAAATAAGTAATAATAAAAAGAATAACTATATAGTAATAAACAAAATAAGAAAAATACATTATTTACCTTTTTTTGTGCTTTTGTGAAATTATTACGTAACAAAATCTGTTTTTAATTTGTTTGAAAAAAGCAGGACAATACTGCAGATTTCAACACATTTCCGAATCACGTCCATGGTCTTTAGAGCTTTTTAACATAATGACGATTTTTACTCAAATGAAATTCAAAATAAGACGTAAATTAATTTCTTATTGAAGCAATGGTCTTATTTTTGGCTGATGAAATTGAATAAAATTCTACAACATGACGATTTGTTGGAATTTCTCAAACTGTGTAAGTGAATATTATTTTTTGACTATTTTCAAAATTTTTCAGACGATTATTTAAAAAAAATCATGATTTCGAATAATAATAATAAGAATAATAATTTATTTAAATTATTTATTTATTTATTTAAATAATTACGAATAAATTCTAATTTCAAAAATTTTAATAAAATTCCTCACGAGAATTAAATATTATGTATTTTAATAAGCAATAAAATTCTTCGTAGGAAGTCAATATTACTTTCAATAAAATATTAAATAAAGAAAATATTCAACTATTATTTAAAGATTTCAATAAAATTTCTCGCAAAAATTCAATTATTTTCATAAATAATAACAAATTTCTTCTTGTCAGTTCAATTATTTTTTTTAATAATAAAATTGTTCACAGGAATTATATTATTTTGAATGCAATTTAAATAGTCAAAATATTCAATTAGTTTTTTAAGATTTTAATAAAATTTCACGACAAAAATTCAATTATTTTTGAACGTTCTAATGATAATCCTAGAAAAAATTCAATTATTTTCAATAAAATTGTAATAAAATTTCTCAAAAGAATTCAATTTATTATAATGCAAATTATGAAATTTTTTATTTTCAAATTTAAAGTTTTTGATAAATTCATAGTCAAAATTTGAAAAATTCACTTATTAAGTCAATATTTAATTATTATTGTTTAAATTTTCAAAAATTTTAAAATAACTCTTTACAAGAATTCAATTATTTACATACGTATTAACATTCTTCGGAAGAATTTAATTATTTTCACAAATAGTAAAATTCTACGCAGAAATTAATTTTTTTTATAGAATTTTAATAAAATTTCACGAAAAAATTCAATTATTCTTTGAAACTTGCATAAATCTATTCAAACAATTCAAATATTTAGTAAAGTCTTTGCAAACATTCAATTCTCTTAAAAATAATTCTAAAAGTGATTTAATCTCAAAAATTCAATTATTTCCAAGATTTTATGTAAAATTTATTTCAAAAATTCAATTATTTTCCAAATTTTGAAGAAAATTCCTGTAAAATATTAAATTATTTTCTTTGAAAATAAAAATATTTTAATAAAATATTTCATCAAAAAAATTCATTAATATTCCAAACATATATAATAAATTCTTAGAAATTCAATTAAATTATTTTTAAAAATAGTAAAATTATTGGACAGAATTAAATTATTTCTATAAATAATAAAATTTTTCACAAGAATTCAATTATATTGAAAACAATTTTAATGGACTTGAACAATAAAGTTTTTATTTATAATTTTTAATATGAGCGGTTATTTTAAAAACTTGAAAGAAATTCTTCATAAAATTCAATTACTTTCAAAATTTTCAATCAAAATTATTAAAGAAAATAGATTATTTATTTAAAAAAATCCAAAGAAATTGTTTAAAAGTATTTAATCTGTATTTTGAAAATTTTTATTAAAATTATTCGCACGAATTCAATTATTTTTATTAATAATAAAATTCTTCAAAGAAATACAATTATTTTCCTTAATAATATGTATAATTCTTCAAAGAAATGCAATTATTTTGAATTTAATTTTAGTAAAATTTCTCAAAAGAATACAATTATTTTTAAAAATATTAATTAAATTCAATTATTTTTAAAAATTCTGATAAAATTCTTCGGTGAAATTGAATTATTTTTTTAAATAGTAAAATTCATCGCAGGAATTCAATTATTTTTAATAGTATTTTAAGAAAATTTCTCAACAGAATAAATTTGTTTTTAAAAATATTTAATAAAAGTTTTCCATTGAATAAAATTATTTTGAAAATTTTGTTTAAATTTTTTAAAACAATTTAATTATTTTTGTAAATTGTAAGATTTACTTGAGTTCCTTTGAAAAATTGGATTATATGTTCAATAATTAAAAAAAAATTCTTCAAAACAGTTCAATATTATTTTCGTAAATAATAGAATTCTTTCTAGGTATTTTATTATTTTAATAAAAAAAATTCATTTCAACATTATTAGCTATTTTTATTAAATATTAATATTAAATTTTATATTCTTAATATTAAATAATTAATTTAACAGTTAATATTAAAGTAGGGAGTATTTAAAACTTTTTAATTTAGAAACAAATTCAAATTTCCATCTAGGGGAGAAGATATCTTCCTTATCGACATCACTTTTTGACAGTTCAGTTTTATCTCGATGTGTTTATAAGAAAGGTTATCCGCAGTTTTTTTAAAAATTTTTTCGCTGAACGTGACATTTAGCAGCAATAATTAAATTCAATACTTTTCGAAACAGAAAATTTAACTTTCAACTGAAGAATATTATACAAAATGTAAGTACTTTATGATTGTCGTAATTTGTAAATGTTAAAAACAAATTTTGAGGTTAAGTTCCATGTTGTTGATCTGTACTCAGTTATTAAATATTGTAGGTAAAATACTAACAGTAAAAATAATGCTAAATAATATTTTGTATTAAATAAGTATAGAATTTTAATTCAATAATTAATTTATTTTAAATAATTTTTCCATGCGTATGAAGTGTTAAATTTTTATTTAGATGTTTTAAATTTTACCAAATAGATGGCAGCTGGTGACATTTCGATCACCACTGTAGTTGGTAGTCCTGCTTGTAATTACTTATGACACACTGAACTTGCAGAAACTTGTTTACTTTCTAATCTTTTTTGTATTACTATCAATTACTATTTTAACTGATTTTAATAATTAATTTAATTTCCCCTTCTTTACGTCATGTATTCATTAATTATTTCCTTATCTTACGTTCTTCACTATCCAATTGAGAACAATTCAATAAAAGTGAGTATTTTTCAAACATTTCCCTATATTAATACCATTATAATACTGTCAAATATTTTTAAATACGTTTATTTTTTTTATTAATTAAAGTTTTTACAAAGATTACGTCAACACTTCATACAAACATATTCTTAATATTCATGTACAATAAATAAATTAAATATTTTATTCATTTTTCTTTTAACTTGATGATGAACAACTATTGGAATGGATTTTTTTTTAAATTTATTTTTACAATGAAATCGATGTATGTTTTTATGAATATATTTAATGTATGCACTTAGTCAAAAATTTTGCAGGTACAAGACATGAGTTATTTATATTTTTCTCTTGTAAGTACGTGTCAATTTGTTTATAAATAATATAAATTAAATGTGGGGAAAAAATATCGCCAATGAGATACGGGTTTGAAAATAAATAGAAATTAATTAATTCAAGGAAATTATTTATCAATCTTTTTGCTTAGAATTTGTTTTCTGGAATGAAAGAAAGTATTTGGGGAATTTTTTTTATAAATAGAGAAAGCGAAAGTAGGAAATAAATATTTTTTGGATATTAAAAAAAAGACGGAGTATCAATATGACATTTCTTAATCAAATAATAATTTAATACGAAGGATGCTGGCATTTAAACTTTTTCGTTTTCTCAATTCATTTTATTCATTAAATTTACATTTTCATGAATAGATAACAAATTGAAAAAATGAAAATTGTTTTGAACTCGGCTTAAAAAAAAATTCTTATATCCGCACACTTTGTGCCTCGTCTTCAGTCTCAAGGCATTTTTCAACCTTTCGTTCTGTTTATTTTTTTTTAATTCTCTATATATCTTCGAAAATATTGACACTTCTTTGGTATATGTAATAATTGTCTAATACCGAATTAATTATCTCAATTCCAGCCAATTGCACCCTTCAAAAAACTATATCTAGAGAATAAATTAAAATTCGAGTGATAAACTATAAACATCGATTGGACAAATTTTAAAGAAATTGTTTTCGACCTTTAAAAAAGAAATAATGAGAAAAAAAAGATTCGGTTGAAAACAAATTCTTTACATTCGAACATACTGTGAAATACTAGATTCAATTATTTCGTCAAGAATTATTTTCTTGTTCCGGCGCGTCTTTAACATTCAAAGACATTCTTAAGAAAAATATTGTTCTTTAATCGGTAATTTTTGTTCCGTTAATTTTTTTTCTCGCAATTACACGATATTTTCTAGAATTTCTTAAGAATTGGTCAATATCTTTTTTCGTTAAACTGATTTTAATAATGTTCTACACTTCGTTGTACCATTTTTTTTACTAGTTTTTTGTTAAAAAATAATTTTCTTTTCATCGACAGAAGTCCTGACAATCCGCACAAAGTTTAGGACCATTATTCAAAAATAAAAATCTACAAAGAGCTGGATTAAATAAGAAACTTTTGTTTGTCTTTAAAATAGTTCGATTTAATTATTTATCATTAAATTTTTTTTTTTTTTTTTTTTTTTTTTTTTTTTTTTTTTTTTTTTTTTTTTTTGGATGAGATTTTACAGATGAGCCTAGCTTTGTGCTGATGTCGATACGTTCTTCTGATTACAAAATAGGAATGACACAAGTTTTGTATTGAATTCATGCTTTTTTTCTTTTTTTTCTTTTTACAGAAATTGAAGACTTTGAAGGGAAATTTTTTGAAAATTGATGAAATTAAAAAAAAGTGCTGAAAATCTACTAAAAATTCTTTAAACTTTGTCGAATGAGATTTTTTGTCTTTTTTTAGCAAAAATATTTCTAGCAAGGTCTCTGAGTTGGAAAAAAATTGATTAAATTTGAAAAAAACCGATGAAATTTCGAAAGTATAAAGTTCTTGAGGAGAAGGAAAATATTGATGATGTTTCGATGGAATTCTTGTTAATTGAAAATCAGTGCATCGTTAGTGGAGAATTTTGTTTTTATAACTGTCGTTTTCGTCCCATATTGCAAATCTTGAAGTGACAGAGAGTCATATCTGAAACAGATGTAAAAAAAACTATTGTTATATTTATGATCATTTTTGATTTCTGATTTATAAAAATTGATACAAATTCTGATAATCAATTACAAAAAGGTAGTTTTAGATTTTTTTGAATTCTTTTAATAATTTTGGTATTTAAACGTTTTTTACAATTACAATCTATTTGTGATAAATTGTAAATTATTAATTTGAAAAGAATTTTAAAAAAAATTTATTACACAAAATTTGTTAAAATTTTTTTAGAAATTTTGATTATTTTATTATTTATTTTGACTAATAATTTATTTATAATGATAATTTACATTTTAGTTTGTAATTAAATCTTTAATCTCAATGTAAAAGTTATTTCAAACATTAATAATCGAAACTTATATTTTTTAAATGTCCAAATTACGAACAAAAAACTTATTACTCAAGATTTGTTTGCATTTTTTTAGAAATTTCGATACAAGTTTTTACTAATGTTATTATTTTTCCGTAATAAAAAATTATTTAAACTTTAAAACTAAATGAAATTTAAAATTTAATTCATTTAATTTAATAACAAAATTTTTCAATTTAGAAGTTTTGTGAAATCCAAATGAAAATAATTAAATTTCTTAACGAATTGTATTAGAAACTTTTTAACAAATATAATTTTCGTGTTTGTTAATAATTGCAATTAAACATTTAATTATTGAATTTTATTAAAATTTCGGAAAAATAATTAAATTCGTCTCGGAATTCTATTAGAATTTTTTTAAATAATTTAATTTAATCTAGAAATTCTATTAAAATATTGAAATTAATAAATGAATTTTTTCGAAGGATTTCTTTAATTTTTTTGCGATAGAAAATTAAATTCTATTCGATCATTTTTTAGAGTTTTCGTAAATAATAAAATTCTTTTGAAAAATTTCATCTCATTTTTTGAAAATAATAGTTTATTTTGATAATTTTACATGAAAAATTATGGAATTTTATAAAGAATTTCTTTTAACTGTTTAAAATAATCGTGTAAGTTAATAATTGTAATTAAGAATTTGATAGTTGAATTTTATGAAAATTTTTTTGGAAAATAATTGCATTTATTGGAGAAATTTAATAAAAATTCTACTGAAAATAATTAAATTCTGTAGAATAATGTTATTACAATTTTTAAAATATGTGAACTTCTGAGAAAAGTTTTATTATTAATAAAAAATAATTTTATTCTTGCAAAAAATTTTACTGTTTATATAAAAAATTCAATTGTTTCATAGAATTTTAATTGTTTAATTAATTGTTTCAAAGAATTTTATTAAAAATTATCGACAGAAAATTAAATTCTATTCGACCACTTTATAAGAGTTTTCGTTAATAATTAAATTCTTTTAAAGAAACTCCTCTCGTTTTTCGGAAATAATAATTTATTTTAAGAATTATTATTTTTTGGGAAAATAATTGAATTCTTTCTCTAATTATTATTTTTGAAAACAATTGAATTCTTTGAAAAAAAATTATTACAATTTTTATTTTTAAAATATGTTAATTTCTAAGCAAAATTTTATTATTAATAAAAAATAATTTAATTCTTGCAGAGAATTTTAACGTTTATAAAAATAATTCAATTGTTTCAAAGCATTTTATTAAAATTATCGACAGAAAATTAAATTCTATTCGATTATTTTATTGGAGTTTTCGTAACCAATTAAATTCTTTTGAAGAAACTCTTCAAGTTTTTCGAAAATAATAATTTATTTTAACAATAATTATCTTTTGGAAAATAATTGAACTTTTTCCAGAATTATTATTTTTGAAAAATAATTGTATTCTTCGGAGAAATATTTACAAAAATTCTACTAAAAATAATTGAATTCAAGAATATTATTAACATTTCTGAGAATAATAATTGAATTCTCAAGAATCGAAGTTCGTTAAAAAAATTTCGAAATTCTCTTTTTATTCTTCTTATTTACAAATTGCACTTTGTTTTTTCGAAATGAAATTGTTTAATGCACATCTTAATAAGGAGACTGTATATCGGCTTACTGGCGCCGATAGCGAGAGACTTTATAATTTGATAGAGACAATGGAAAGCTCAATAAAGTTTGCGACATCCTTTTTATTTGTAATACAAAAGAGTCAAATTGATCTGAGATCCTGACGTCACGATAGACAAAAGGTGTTTGAAATGTCAATTGATGCAATTGACTAGATCGTTTAGTATTTCTATTCTTAATCAAGCTTGTAATAATATTTCGTTCAGCGTATCACTGATTTACGTAATTGAAAATCGATAAAAAAAAATTTTTTTTCCTTTTTCCAATTCTCAAAACACGAAAAAATTTTCTTTGATCATAAGAAAAATGTAAATTCCAATTTTTCATTTTTATTAAATTATAAAATCAATTCTTTTGTTTGCGAAATAGAGAGAAACCTGTTTCTTTTCTTGCAATTGATATATTTTTAAATATTTATAAATTTTCTGAAGTTTGAATTATTTCAATTTTTTGTTTTTGGGTTTTAAGCAAATTTAATAAATTTTATTTCTATTTTACTTTTTTTTATTGTTTAATCTAATTTTATTGAAATATTGTTTAAATTTCGATCTTTTAGTTTCATTTGGATAATTTGAGTTAGAGAATATATTTTTTTTTTAGTTGAATTGAAATAATTTGAAAATTATAAATATCTAAGTAGAATTTGTCAGTTTTTTTTTTGTGAAAAAGAGAAAAGCAATACTAAACATTTTTTCTTACAGCTTGTACGTTTTCCCCCCGTGTGCTGTGGTCCAGGATTAAATATTGCACTGGGAACGGGAAGTGTTTCTGTATCTTCCATGGAGAATTCTTCTTCCAACATTGTTTCATGTCCTCTTTGACTTCGAGCTTTAGCATCAAGTATCGCCTGAATGGCAATTTGTTCTTCGGTAAGTTCTCTTTCCTGATCAATTACTTCCTGTTTATGCCTCACAATAGTTCTCAATCTTTGAAGAAGCACCTTAGAAAAAATGAAAAAGAAATGTTTAAAATTTGCATTTTTAATTTTTTTTCACCAAAATTCGAAAATTTACCTTTAATTCCTGTAATTTGTTCTTTTTAATTACTAAATTAATTACTAAATATTCATTTATTAATGAATATTTAAAAAACATCTCTAATTTATTATTTTAATTACTTTAGTTTATTTATTTTAAATTATTAATTTTTAAATAGAATGATAATAATAAAAATGTATTTTTTTTTTAGAACAGAAATAGAAAATATTTACCAGTTCTTCTGGATCTTCAATATCGTAAGAGGCTGGTTCTGGTTTTGCGATGACAGCGTGATTGTCAATCAAAAAGGACACGAATAGTGCCAGAAGACACAAACCTGTCCTACTTTCGTAGATTCTTCCCTTCATTACCCCGTTACGTATGAGCACTGAAACATCATAAAAAGAGGCCAAATTTATTCGGTTAGTTCTTTATTACAATTTTTGTCTTACGATGGAGAAAAATTTACTTCTCTTTTTTTTAAATGTTTTTATTTTCTAAAGAAATAATTTAATTCTCACATTTGATCAATGAGGGAAAGTAAAAACAAAAATAAAAGTTAAATCTTTTGAACTAAATTCAGGGTGTCTACTAACCGGGAAAAATTCGGAATTAGCCGGGAATTTTTTACCAAACCGTGAACATTTTCATCAAAATTAAAAAAAGGTTTACTTTAATTTGTTTTCAATAAATCGCTTTCTATTTCAAATTTTATACATATTTATACAGTTCTCTAATATTTGAATTAATTAAAAATAATTAATTTTATAGTAAAAAAAAGCAGTGACTGATTCAAATACAAAAGTAAATAAATTTTTGTAAAAATTATCGAATTAATAGAAATTTTGTAAAATTCAACTGAAAATAATTAAATTTCTAAACGAATTTCATTAGAAAGTTTTTAACAAATAGAATTTTTAAAGTATTTTAATTTAATAATTGAATTTTATAAAGAGTCACATTCTAATGTATTCATGTTTTTTTGTGCGAAGACTCATAATTAAAATTTTTATTAGTTCATTTTAAAAATGATACTAAACATTTTTTATGAAATTGAATATTCGTAGAGTTTTTTTAAAAATTCTGAAAAATAAGTTTCTTCAAATTTTTCAATTTTATTGTTTCAAGATAATTTAATTTTTATAAATAAACAACTGAAAATTTTTGAAATAATTGAAATTTCTCTACATTTTATTAAAAATAATTGAATTCTTTTAAAGAATTTTATTTAAAATTTTTGACGATATCAAGGGAAATTGGTGACTGTAATTTGAGTTTTATTCTTAAAATGTAAAATTCCTTTTAAAGTTTTAAATCAATTTTTTGCTTCTAAAAATCATATTATTTTATTATTATTAAAAAATTATAAGTATTGAACTTCTGTTAAATTTTTATAATTTAAGACCCTAAAGTTCTGAACGTTCAAATGAACGAAATTTATTTAGTTCTTCTACAAAAATTAAATTTTTATTGCAATTATTTTACGTTACTATCCAAAAAATTAATTTTTTAGTTTCTGAACGTAAATATTTTAGTTTTTAAATTTGTTTGTGATTAATAATTTATAAAAATGTCTTCAATAAAAAATATTTTGTTCATTTGAACGTTCAAAACTTGGAAATAATTATAATTGTAAATTTCTGAATGTTAAAATAAATTATATTTATTTATTTTTTGAGCAAATAAAATTCATATCACTTATTAAGTAAATAATTAATTATTACTGTTATTGTCAGACATTTTAATACAATTTTTCGCAAAATTTTAATTATTTTCATAAATTAATATTCTTTCAAATTATTCAATTACTAAAATCGTAAAATTCTTTACAGAAATTCAATTATTATCAATATAATTTTAATAAAATTGGAAAATCAAAATTTTAATTATTATGAACAGACAAGATTATTTTTAAGAAATTGAAATAATTCTTTGTTTAATTTAACTATTTTTGAAATTTTCAATTAAAATTTAAAGAAAAACATTTGCAAAAAATTTAAAGAAACTTGCCCGACATGTCGAAATTATACAGTTTTTCCATTTTTCAATGACAGTTTTTTATTATTCATCTCAAGAAAAAAACGGAGATATTTAAATTGTCAAAAAGATAAAACTGTGAAAAGTTTAAAAATTTAAGTTTACAAAATAGAGAAAGAAATTTTTATAATGTTGATGTTTGTTATGCTATGTTTCTACTGAGCACTGACATAAATCTGAATTTATTCATAAAGATTCAAAATACTACAATAAGAATTGTTTTAGTACAATTAACTAATTTTCTCTTTAATTACTTTTTTAAATTTAATAATGAAAAAATTAATTATAGATCATAATTTGTAGTTTAAATTCATAATCAATTGTATTTTTCTAAAAATTGAACCAAAATATGCACGCGCATATTCAAATTATTTATATAAAAATAATTCACTCTTATGAAAAGTCAAATGTAAAATAATCGAGAGAGAAATATTAAACAAATATTCATAAATAAAGTTACGTATAATACTGAACAGTATAGACTTATTAAATTGAGTTCATTATTAATATTTAATGAAGTCTATATGAATCAGTAAAATTTTCTGTAATAAAGTAGAGATATGTTTTTTTGGGCTTATTATTCACGCTCACCTACGTGTATCATTCATGAAGATAGAAAAAGGGAAAAGTCATTTTTATATGAATAAATTAAAATTCAATACAGTGAAGAAGAAATAAAAGAAAATGGAAATATCATTATTGTCACACTTCTTTTATTTTTTATAGTAAACTTGGATGAGAAAATTAATAAAAAGTTTGAATAGGAAATGAAAAATATACCAAGTTTTCTTTTTTTTTTTACTTCTCAATAACTGTTTCGTTCACGAAATTATAAGTTTCTTTTGAAACAAAAAACAATTACCGTCATTCCTATTCCTTAAGAACAATTTTTGTAGAAAATTCTCATATTTTTTAAAAGGAAATAATTCACACCGTTTCTATTTACCAATTAGTTTTTTTAACAAAATTTATTTATTTATTAATTAAATAAATATGTAATTTAACAGAGAAATTCAAATTTTTTTAGAAATAAAGGAATTTTTTTATAAGTTCAACTTGTCAATCACCATTCTTAATTGAAAATAAAATTGAGAATATTAAAAGAGTTTTTTATTAAAATAAAAAAAAAATTCTTCCTAATTTTTTATTTGTCAATAATTTTTTTTTAAACGAGAAAAAAATTTCTTAATCACAATTTTTTAACAAGAGCTGCCGGAAAGTAAAACCACAAATGAGATTTCCACTTTTTGAATTGATTTTTTTATTGGAAATTAGATTCCGCATATTTTTCATTTATAAAAAGATCAATATCTTAGAAATTTAATTTATTAATCACATTTTTCTATATAATTTTAATATCTATTTTTTTAGAATTTCTATTTATTTATAATAATTTGTTGTCAAAATTTACTTTTTTATTAATTCAAAAAAATGTTTCATGATGTTAAAAAAATTATTAATTTTATTTTTTTTCATTTATTTATTTTTATAAAGTTAAAAAACATTTTAATTTTCAAAAACTTTCGAAAAAATTTTTTTTTAAGTTGAAACTTTTTTGAAGTTAAAATATTTCCATAATTTTTTATTTTTTAATCACGATTTTGAAACTGTAATTAAATTGCCTTAAGATAAGTGACAAAATTAAGAAAAATTAATTTTCAATTTTAATTAGCCTCAAAAATATTTCAGGTGGACGTTTTTTTTATCTTTGTTTTCGCAAGTTTCGTGTTTTATAATTTTCTCGCGAATATTTTTTAATTAAAGAGCTACTATGATACTTATAAAAAATATTTACTAGAAATAGACAATGTGAACGTGAGTTAAATATTATTTTAAACATTATTTATTATTTTTCAGAGACTGACACGGACAAAAAACGAATATTTCGTGAAAGTCCCTGGTTTATATTCATTAGAAAAAATAATATCAAAGTGATATTTTTCATTAAAAAATTTAATTTCCAATTTAAATAATTATTACAACTTGATATTAATTATTTTATTGAAATAATCAGTTTGAAATATTTTGATAAAAATATTTTATGCAAATTTTACTAAAAACTTCTTTCTCACTTTCACAGACTTTTGATCTGTGATATATGATTTTTTTTTCTTTCACAAAAGAAACTGTATAAATTATTGATGAAGTCAGCGATCTTTGGTGAAGCCGAATCTTAATCTCGGAAACGTGAGAGAATTATTAAAAAGATTTAGTAAAACTTTGATGCTCGTCTTCTTTTATTTTATACATGAATTTGTTCTATCAATAATACATCTGGATTTATTGGAATTGGGAAAATATTTTGAGACGCGTGTAATAAAATTGTCGATTATAGGTGCGATGGGGGAAATCTAATGTTCTTTGCAATTTGATTTAATTGTTATGATGAATTATATTTTTTTCCCGAAGAATTTATATTATTGTTTCAATAATATAAATATTAATTTTTATTTTATTCATTGTGATAATTATAATTTAATTTACTACATGTTAATACTAATTTAATACTAAATTGATAAATTCGTCACTTAACTTTTGAATGTTAAAATACGACCATAATTATTTTGCAATATTTTGTTTAGTTTCGTAATTAAATAAATAATATTAATTTAATTTAACTAAGCTAATTTTTATTTATTCGAAATATTAATTCGAAAATTGAAATAATTTTAAATAGTTGTGGTTCATTATTTTTGTATAAAAAATTTTTTTTTCTTCTTTACTGTAATTATTTTCACGTTCCGTAGAGGGAAGAATAATTTTTTTGTTTGTATTATCCTTAGAGTTGAAATGTTCTTTTGTATTCATTTGAAGTTTGAAAGTAATAGACACCGCATAAAATATTCTTTTGTAACATTTTCTAATTTTTATTGGCAATTTGCTTGTAGAAAATTTCTATAGAAATTCATCGATTTTATTATTATCATCGTTGAGGTCGATATTTTCTAACTTTTGTTTACCCTTTCTTTTATTCTTTCAAATTCAAAGAAACATCATCACTTCACTAATTTTTATATAGACACTTTCATTTATTTAACAAACACTGTAAATTTAATTTTATTTGAATACCAACTTGATAAATTTTATGATTTTTATAATTTTCTCTTGATTCCAATTCACTTGTGATTTGCTTTCTTTTTATGTACACTTTTAAGACACTTGCACATTAGAAATCACAATTTTTGAATAGAGAAATTATTTTAGGAAAAATTAAAATTAATTAAAATAAAAAACAAAAAAAAATGTTACGAAATAAAAATAATGAATAAAAAGAAAAAACGATAGAAAGAAAGAAAAAAAGATACGAGGAAAAAATAAAAAAAAGAAATAAAAATAAATAAGTATATTTAGAATATTTGGAAAGAAAATTAATTTGTTAATTTCTTTTTTTTCAGATTCTCCTACCTCTTGATAAATCCAGTGGTTCACGATAATTGGTAAAAATTATTCATTCACTTAATCAACGATTGTTTAATTTTCGAAAATGAATATTTGAAAATTAATTTTTAAGCTAAGGGACTTTTTGGGAATGCTGATTGACCAAAGAATGAGCAGTGAGGGCTGATAGTTTTCTCTTATACCCCGCGAGAATTTCCACCACTCGGTTTTATTCTCCTACCACCTGTAGGAACGATCATTTAAGGGTGGTTTCGCCACCTAACCGTGTAAACCACCTACATACGTATTGGGACATGAGACAAGTGTCCATTCTTTCTCACACGTGTTACCATTTCTTCGCGTGTTTCTTTCATTCACTTTTTATTTTAGTGTCTATTTCTCTATTATTCAGGCAACATTGTTCATTAGTGTGCGTCAGAAAATATAGTTTAATATTTCATTATAATTCTATTTTTATTTAATTCTTACTTTTTATTCAATTCAGACAAAATTAGAAATTTCTATTATCATCCTATTATTATTATCTATTTATAAAATTTTTGTTAAACTTGAAAATTATTGTTTTGTACTAGAAAATCTAACGAGCAGAACGTGATATTCAATTTATTGTGTAAATGACAAATCTTTTAATTTTCAAATATGAATTTTTGAATAATTTCATATTCAATATTTAAAAAACTTTAATTCACTAATTATTATTTCTTTTTTATTAATTTAAAAAATTTTAACAGAATTCTTCGTGAGAATTAAATTATTTTTCTAAATAATAACATTATACGAAGGAATTCTATTATTATCAAATTTTTTGATTAAATGAAATGATTTTTTGTTAACTTATTTATTATTGAATGACATTTTTTATTTTATTCAATACTCAACTATTACAATTTTAGTCAAAATCGGAAATTAGTATTTTATTTTTCTTTTTGATGTTAATAATTTTCTAATATTTAGTAATTTGCAAACAACGTTTTTTTTGTCATTTGAGGGAAAATTTCATTAATTGTTTCATTGGTTCTAAGAATTTCTTTGAATTTTTTTTAAGAATTCACTTTTTAAATTATAAATAAAATCGTAGTTGTTAATAATTGAAATCAAACAGCTGATTATTGAATTTTATTATAATTTTTTTTAAATAATTGGATTTAATAAAGAAATTTTATTAAAATACTGAAATAATTGAATTCCTTCGAAGAATTTCTTTAATTTTTGAAAATAATTTAATTTAATTTAATTTTAATTTTATTAAAATATTGAAATAATTGAATTCCTTCGAAGAATTTCTTTAATTTTTAAAAATAATCGCGTGTGTTGATAATTGTATATAAAACTTTAATTATTTAATATTGTGAAAATTTATTGGAACATTATTGAATTTTTTGGAAAATATTGGAATTTTTAAAATAATTTTTATTGGAAATTTTAAAAGTAATTGCATTTTTCAATTAATATTTTTTAAGTTTTTGTAAATAATCGTCTTTATTAATACCTGTAATTAATATTTTAATTATTACTTAAATATATTATTAAAATTATTGCAAAATTTATTTGAAATTTAATTCTTTCAAACAATTTTATTAGAGTTTTTGTAAATGATTAACTTTTTTTGAACAATTTTTTGAAATTTCTTGAAAATTATATTGTTTTTTTAAAAATAATTTTAATTAAAAATTTTGAAAATAATTGAATTCTTCAGAAAAATTGTACTACAATTTTTAAAAATAATGAAATCTATTCGAGAAATTTTATTAAAATTGTATTAAAAGTTGATTGAATTAAAAGTATTAATTGAATTCTTGCGAAGATTTTTATTATTTGTAAAAATAATTTAACTCATGCGAAAAATTTTATCAAACTTTTAGGAAATAATTCAATTCTTTTGTGAAATTCTATTAAAATTGTTTTGAAAATAATTTAATTCGATTCCAAAGATGTTTATTTTTGAATGATTTTTATTTTTTCTCCTAATTTGTCCAAATTTCTCTTGACAAATTTCAAATACACTGCTCGTTATATTTATTGAATAATTAAAGAAATTCGTTATTTAAATTGAGTAATTGCTCGGTTAAAAATTTCTTTTTAATTTCGATTGTAAATGTTATTTTACACTTTTTTTCCTATCAATAATACAATGGACTTAAGACCGCTTCTTCGAATCAATTTTTCTAATTAATTAATCTGCGTGGAAAATAAATGCCAGTTGTATCTGCCGATGATAATAAAATGCATTCGTAAAAAACGTGACAAAATGAAAAATAATAATATTCTTGTAACAATATTTTTATTACTATTCATCATTTGTTTGGAAATAAAATATTGAAATGAACAAATCACCGAGTAGTGTAAACCAACATTTAGTCAGACATTTGATTTTATATATCTCACTCTCTCTCTATATATTTATATTCTACAGTGCAAGAAACTAATTTAAAAATTTGAAATGCAAAAAATTTGAAAATTGGAAACAATTTTTAAAGTAATTGGAATTTTTCAAAAATTTGCAAAGTTTAACGTACGATTAAAAAGTGGGAAAAATTTGATGTATTTTTACGAAAATAATTTTAAAAAAAAATTATTTAAGAAAAGTTTAATGCGAAAAGTTAAAAAATTTCCGTTTGTTTGAAGAATTGAAAAAGAAAATCTGTTTGTCTTGATTAATTGTTAGAAGTGAATCGCGGAATTTCTTTTATCTCGCGCGTTCTTTCCCGATTTGTGGAGTAAAATTGACTTTCATTTTTTTTTCTTTCGATATTCTGATCAATGAAATGCGTCACAACCAGAGATGATATTCTCTGTTTGTGTACATATATTGTGTTGAGGTATCAGTTGCGTAGTTAAACTATTCGTTGTTGAGAACGAGAACACATGTGAAATTGATGTTTTTTTCATTTTAATTTTTCCAAGATGAATAAAAATCAAAAACAATTTTTTTTTCATTAATTACTATTTCATAATAGTAAATAAAAACTTCTTGTTATTTAACATCATTTTATCGTTTATCTACAAAAGATTAATCGCTTTTTTTGTGTTTAGTTAGCCAATTTTTATTTATTTTGTATATAATTGATAATTTTGTTAGTTAACAGCTTAGCGAGTTATTTGAATTATTTTTCTTTATTTACTATTTAATTTAATGTCATTAAAATAATTAATATTAAAATTAAATATTAAACATTAATATTAAAATCGTAAATAGAAAATAATTAGTCGTTTATTGTTAAATTAAATTATTGTATTTTTAATGTTTTTCGTTTTGCTTTTTAGTGAAGAAAAATGTCGGACGACGAAATTGAGGAGGAACAGCAGAAGCCATTTGCAGTGGAACGAGCGAAAACTGGCAGAGCAAAGTGCAAAAAATGCAAATGCCCGATTGATAAAGATTGCGTGAGATTGGCGAAAATTATGAAAAATCCATTTGGCGATGGAACAATGAAAAGTTGGCATCACGTGAGCTGTTTGTTTGAGGTTTTCGCTAAACAGAGAGCAACGACTAAAAGAATTGACGATCCCGAGGAAGATATAAGCGGTTGGGAGGAACTCGACGAAGAGGACAAGAAATTGGTTCTCAACAAACTCGAGGAATTCAACGAAAATAGTAAATTTTTCTCTTTTATTAATATCTTAAACCTTAAAATTATTTATTAAATTTTACTTCGATTTTTTAAAATCAATTTTTATTACTTTGTCTTGAATTTTTTTTAGTTTCTTAATAAATTTTTGTTTAACTAGGTTTTGAGTTTTTTAACAATTTAATTTCTTTATAAATATTTATTTTTCTAGGTTTCGAATTTTTTTGTGCTTCATTTTTGTTTCATCATGTTTCGAATTTTTTTTTATAGTTTGTTCTTTTTTTAGTAATTTTTGTTTTAGGTTTAGTTTTGTTTGTTTATTTTGTTTATTTTTTTGTATGTTTTAATTTAGAAGTAGAATTTTTGTCTGCAAAATAATTTTGCAATAAATGAAGGCAATGTTTTAAATTTGTGTAAATATTTTTTTTGATTCTATAATATCGAGAGAACTCGATGCCTGTTAAAGGGGGTGTGACGTTTAATTTGAAATTATCCAAGTCTCATGAGTATTTTATTTATTTGTTGGACTCGAAGGTGTTGTTAACAAACACGTGTGACTTTCACTCAAAATTTCTCATTAGAATAGACAAATATTTCGCTAATGCGCAAAAGTTGCTATTATTAGAAAGTCTAACTCGTTTTTGGGTTACATTTCCGCATGCGTCTCGAAGTTTTATGGACTTAAGATATTCCTCACGCAATGGGCATTAAATTTTCCTCTAGAATAATTTTCCCCCGGGGCATTTTCAAAATAGATGAATCTAAATTTAAACCAGCATCGAAGAATTTAGTCGGGAAAAACCTCCCTTTTCGAAAATTGTCTTTTATAGTGACCTAATTTTTTATTTTTTCTATTTTAATTTAAAATCTGTATTTTATTATTATTGTTTATTTTGATGAAATACGTAACTGGATAATTTTTTTCAACAGCGCCTTTCAAGGGAGCGAAACCGAAAAAAGCTTCAACGACAAATGAAAAGAAAGCGAAGACTGAATCACCGACGAAAGGAAAAACGGGAAAAGTGGAGAAAGACGAGGAAATTAAAATTGTGGAAAAATCGAGTGACGAGAAAAAGCCATCTAAGGACGATATGTTTCGAGAATTTCGACGAATTTGCTGTGCCATTACCGATGTGAGTGCATATACGGAAAAAACTGCTATCTTGAAAAGAATGTTCACTAAAGGTTCAACGGGAGGTAAGATTTTAATTTCATTTTAATACTATTAAGTTATCTCCTAAGTTCGTTAACTCATTATTTACTCAGAATTTTTCTAAGAAAAGAAAATCAATGTCGGTCGAGGGTTCTCTATCAATTTTTTTAAACTCTTTTCTTCTTTTTTAATCAACTCAGGAAAAGAAAGTGATACAAAACAATGACTAAAAAGAGAAAGAATTTTTTTTTTGCAATATACTCGTAAAAGGAATATTTATTAGCGAGAAAAAATAAAAATTCAAATAATTTAAAAAAGAGAATACTATTTATTTACTTTTCTTTAAAAATTAATTTGTCAAAAATTAGTTTCTCGTAGCGTATCATATTGAAAAAAAGGAAAGAATTTTCTTGTTAACGGATTATGTTTTTTTTCTCATGCGCGATAAAAGTTGAAGAGAGACTGAGGAGTAGGAGATTGGAAAATTATCTATAAGAATTACTATGAAATAAGCGAAACAATTGATTTGCACTTTTTATCAATTCGCGACCAGTAAAGAGGAATAAACCAGAATGAATCATTGTCAGACATAGCGCATGGCACTCGCATAATTATATACACATATATATGAAATATTTTTTCTTTCCAATCGTAAAACATTAATGGGATTCTTGCCATTTTCCGTATGATAATCAATTTACTCGCGACGTTAATTGTTTCTTTATTATTAATATCTTATTTGCAGATGAATTTCAAATTTTCTTTATTTACAAAGCAGTTTACAAGCAGTGGAAAAAAATTGTCATTAAGACAAAAATTAAATATTTTTTTTTCTCGTCAATTCGATTTAATGAAAACAGTTATTTGTTTAGAAATTATTTATCTTGTGATCTGAAATATTTAATTGAATTCTGATTTCTGAATCCATCTGTCAAAGTTTGATTTGAATTTTTTCTTTTTTTTTGAAATGAAAAAGGGCGGCCACTGCTGCCTTAATGATAAGCAAAATACGTTATAATAAAAACATTCATTAATCAAGTTTGTCTGGTAGATTCGCGGGTATCACGTTTGTAAAGATTTTTGCAGGGTTATCTGTTAATTTATTATGGAAAAAGAAAAAGTAAAAACCGTGCGGAGAAAACTATGGAAGAGAGAGAGGCTCTCTTTTCTTTTTCTTTCGACTAAACAAATATAATCGTAAAAGCGAAAGAGTAAATTTACTTTTTCGCAAAAATATTTGCAAGTATTATTTTGGAATTAATGTAAATTCACTAGTATTTTTATTATTTGTGTTATTTTCTAAACTACTAAACCAAATGTTGAATATTTATTCTACTAAAAATGTATTTAATGCTTGTTTTAATAGTTTTAATACTATTTTTGTAATTAAATACATTTTCATTGTATATACTGAATATTTATGCAATGAACATATTTCGTATTTTGAATATGACAGTAAGTTTATTTTGATATTTAAATATTTTTCAACTCACGTTTTTTCGAGTTTAAACAGTCGGGGAATCTTGAAATTGTCCTTATTGAAAGAATTGATGGAACGTTAATTAATTAATTAAAACTTAGCACTGAACTGTTTTGAAAGTATTTTGCAGTCTTTTTAAACGAAAACACACTTATTTTCGATATTTAAGTCATATCTTCGTCTGTTGTTTCAACGTTGCAAAAACAAATTTTGTAACTTTTTTGACAACAATTTTTACTTCCAAAATTGTTGTACACAATTTTATTTATCCAGTAAGACGATATTTTTTTTTTTTTAGTTTTAACTAATTTTTAATTTTTAAACCAACTCTTCGGTTTAAAACTAATTTCTTTTTTCTTCTGAAGAAATAGAAACAAACTTTTCTCACGTGTCTTGTTTGATTTAAACGAAATTTAATTTCAAAAAAAGTAGAATTCTTTTTTTAAAATTTTTTTTTCAAAAAAATATTCACTGTTGAATAACTGTTTCGCGACTATTGGCCCAAGAAGACGACTCTCGTGTCTTATAAACTTGAAGCCCCCACCGCAACAAGAAAATTGCTGATGCTGATGACGAGCCCCTTCGCGTGCAGCCAGCTTGGCACCAGACTCCTAGAGATCATCAACACTCCTTCTTTCTCATATTTGCCTCGTGTCTCTTTTTTTTCTTCTTCTTCATTATTTATTCCATCTGCGAAGAAAAAAATAAATTTTTGTTCTTCTCTTTTTAATAACATGGACAATAATTAACATTGGGTGCGAAAAATTTAATTTCTTACTATTCATTAGAATAAGAATCGTAATATGAATTTTGTAACTCGTCTTTATTAATAGATAATGATATCAAGCTTATACTCTTCTTTGGTCCAGTGTTATCGAACTTTTCAAATTTTAAGAAATGCAATTATCTTTGAATTTAATTGAGTCACTCTTTTTTCGAGAATTCAAACACATATTTATTTTTCTGCTTTTTTAAACGAAATTTATTAGTTAATTATTTCTTTTTTTTCTTTGAATTTGTTATTTTCTTTGTATTGTATTTTCCTTATGAAAGAATTAGATTAATTAATTTTTTTATTTAAAATAAATATTTATCATTCTACTTATTGCAATAAAAAAATCAGTTGCTTCACGAAAAAAATTAATTAGGTAATTTACTTAAAATAAATATTCTTCACTCTGACAATAACGAAACTCTGTTGTTTCATTCACGAAAAAAGTAAATTTTTCACATTTATAGTGAAGTCTAAACTAACAAGAACTCTGTCAACTTTTACTATTTTCGACGTAAATTTTGCTACGTTTGCAGTAAATTTTATTCATTTTTACAAAAATTTACTTCGAATGTAGTACAATTAACTCCAAAAATAGTAAAAGTTTAAATAGTAAAATAGTAAAAGTAAAATAATAATAAAAGTATTTCGAAGTAAATTTTGCTACGTTTGCAGTAAACTTTATTCATTTTTACAAAAATTTACTTCGAATGTAGTACAATTAACTCCAAAAATAGTAAAAGTTTAAATAGTAAAATAGTAAAAGTAAAATATTAATAAAAGCATTTCGACGTAAATTTTGCTACGTTTGCAGTAAATTTTATTCATTTTTACAAAAATTTACTTTGAACGTAGTACAATTAACTTCAAAAATAGTAAAAGTTGCAAAACAGAAATGCGCATAAATTTTTGTTTCGTATTTTAAAAATTCACGAATTGGAATTAGGTGAATTAACAATTTCTTAAGAAACAATTGAATTCTTGTGAAGAATTATTTAAAAATTGTTATTGAAAATAATTTCATTGTTTTGAAGAGTTTCTTTGAATTTACTAAAGAATTTATTTCAAGCTTTTTTTTAATAATTTAATAAATTTGAGAAATTTTATTAAAATATTGAAATTAATAGAATTCTCTCGAAGAATTTCTTTTCTTCTTGAATATAATCGATTCTGCTAGTAATTATAATTCATCATTTTATTCTTAAATTATATTAATATCGATAAAAAATTCAATTCTATTCGAATCCTTTTTTAAAGACTTTTCTTAAATAGTTAAATTCATTTGAAGGATTTTTTCAACTTTTTTGAAAATAACAGTTTTTTTAAAAATAATTTTCATTGAAAATTATGAAATTTTACGTAGAATTTTTTTTAACTGTTGAAAATAATCATACAAGTAAATAATTTTATTTAAAAGTTTGAATTTTTTGAAAATTTTTTAGAAAATAATTGAATTTTTTCCATAATTATTATTTTTCGAAAATAATTAAATTCCTGAGAAAAATTTTATTATTGAAAAAAAATTAAATTCTTTAGAAAAATTTTATTATTTAAAAATAATTGAATTATTTCGAAGTATTAAAACAATTTTTTTAATGATTTCTTAAAAAATGTAAATTTATATTTTTCATTAAGAGAAAAACGAAGTAGAAAAATAGTTTTGAATGAAATTTTCTAAAAAGGGTAATAGGGAAAATTAGTTATCTTAATTAATTGAAAATTTTTTTTTTGAAGCGCTTGATATAATTTTTTTTTCACTATTTTTATCGAAGTTAATTAGCCTCTCGAGATGGATTATTTTATTAACTTTTCATTTTGTGTAAGGAAATAGTTTTTGTTTCTTTTTTTAATAGAGAAAACTAGCTTTATTGTTTTTATTATTAGGTATAATGATTTTAAGTCTTCTTTTTATGTATATAATATTTTTTTTCATTAATAAGCGAGCAAATTTATTGCGTGAAATAAATTTTATCGGACATTTAGCGGCATTTTATGAACGAAGGGCTACACGTGTGTCAAATATATTTATCTATAGTTTAATGTAACATATTTAAAACCATTCCATGAACTTTTAAAGATATCAGACCATCAATCTTAAACTTCCTCTCTCTCCTTCTTTCAATAAAATTATTCATTCTTTGCATCATGACATTTTTCTAATGATATTAGATAAAATGATTTCCTAATTCTTCCGTTAGAATAATTAATTCCGCCTCATTTGATGAACTTAGAACTGAAGTTAGAAGAAATTATTTTATGGCAATTTTCTGAGTAAATTTTTTTTTAATTTTTTAAAATTATTTATTTATTCGATTATAGAAAAATTAGATTAGTTTTTTTTATTTATTAGATTTTTTCCTAGAATAGAATTTTTTATTTCTTAGTGCTAGAATTTTGTTTTACACCATCAATTATGTTTTTCTTTCAACGTAAAATTATTATTTTCCTTGCTAATTTTATTTAATATTTTTTAATAAAAAATATCAAATTTCTGGAAAAGAGAATTTAATATTTTTTTTCATGGAAAATAATTGAATTAATTTTGAATATTTTTTTCAAATCAAATTTTTTGCGAAAAAATCCAAAAAATGACGACTTATAGATTTAAGAAATACCTAGATTTATTTTTTGAAATTAATATCTTTATTTCGAAAATAGAGTAATTTGTAAAAATTAAAAGTTTCAAATAAAAAGAAAATAAATATAGTGCAAATTATAATAAATATAGTTTGTAAATTTGAATATGAAATTTTTTAATATTATTTATTTTAATTCTTGCAAAAAATGATGAAATTCTGTGCGAAATGCAACAGGTCTATCGTTAACGAATTTATTATCATTAATATTCGGAAAAAAGCAAAGAATTAAAAGGAGGAAGATTTCTAAATAATGAAGAATGACAAATCTGTTAATTTTAGGGTAGATAAGTTTTGACGATATATTACTTTACTCTTGCGTATCCACGATTCATTAATAAATTCTCATTATGTTGAAATACTCGGACACTCTTTTATAGCATTTCACTTTGTATTTTTTTTAATTATTAGTCACGCAAATTCGTAATTTTTTTTGGAAAAAATACAGAATTTTTTTTCATTTTTTTACTTTGAACTTTTACATTCTTCTAATTATTCTAATTTTTTAAGTATTTAATTTCTTGAAGTTTAATTAATTTTTGCAAAAATTCAGAACTCTCAAATGAAGGAAATATTTTTCAACAATGACTGGAATAAAAATTAAAATTGTAAATTTAGTTCTAAACTTTATGAATTATAATTTAATACTCGAAGTAAAATTGAAGAAATTTGTGATTGAAAAAGAAATAAATGAATTTTGTTCAGTTTAAACGTTCAGAAATTTAGACACCTAATAAATTTATTAGGCGCATTGCAATTTGAATCTGAAATATAGCAAAATTATTTTAGTTTAATTTTTTTTTCTATTTGACTTTCGAGGATTAAATTATAAAAATTGGCGAAATTAAAAATTGTAATTGTATTAATTAAAATATTTGCTTGCAGAAAAAGTCTATAGTTGCAGATTATAAACAAAAAAATTGTTATTAAAAACGTAAGATTGTGTTCGTTCATCGCACAATATTATCAGAAGAATATGACCTGGTCCACTGTTACGTTTAATGCAGCTCGGGCTTTATTTGATTCGTCATTGAACAGATATAACTGGAATCAACGTTTACATTTTTAGTTAGTCCGATAGTCAGGTTTTTGAACGATGAGGATAAACTCTGATTTATATTTAAAAGCCCGTCTCAAGACAAGGGAGAAGAAAAAATAAATAATTGAAAAAAAGAAGAAGAAGAAAAAATAATGAGAAAAAAATACAATACTTTTCTCGAAAGACAAATTTCTCATTTCTAAAAAAATGATAAAAAGAGACCCACTGCCAAAATCTTGCAGCTAAAAACTGACGCAACAAACGCTTCTTGGAAGTAAGAGGAAAAAAAAGAGCGAGCGGTCCACTATGAAATGATAATAACGAAAAATTCATGACGCTATTTCGATGTTGTAACATGAAAGTGATTTTTAGTTTAAATTGCGTACAACTATTTTTATTCGGTCTTCTCGATTATTTTCTTTTTTCATAGACAATTGTCCATTTTTCTTGACAATGGTCATAAATTTCTGACTGGCAATTCACCAAATGCATTTTTTATTTTTTTCTTCTTACTCCAATTTTAGAAAATTCATTTTTCAATCACTTGTTTCGAAATTAGAATATAAAACTAAAAATTAAATTTTTAATTATTTGATTAAATATTTTTAACTATTAAAGACAGTATTTAAACTATCAAGAATTTCCAAAATGATAAACTAAATATTTAAACAATAAATTGAAAATCGCTTTCACCAATATCGAAATAGCGTCGAGAATTTAATATTTAATTAGTTTTAATTTTAATTTTGAAACAATACATTTTTTCACTCTATGAAGTTTGTCGAGAAGGTAAAAATAAGCCGAGGATTTTTTTTCTCCCCATCATATTCGAAATATTACATCATTAATTTCTATACGTACAAATATGGATATAAATATTTACATAATTAATTTGAATTTATGTTTCGTGTATATATAAACGATGATTAATTATCCTGACACCGTATGATCTCAATTTCAGAGAAATCTTATCTTTTGCGCCTTTTTTTAGATACCAAATTCATGATTTCAAATTTTTCAGAACTATATACGTGTTCGTGAGAGATATTCAAGAATTGGATGGAGATAAAAACAAAAAAGAGAGCGCAAAAAAAATCAGGGGATTTTCAAGAGCAACGAATGAATTTTCAAAGAAAATAATGATTTTCAAGAAAGATACGGAATAAAATTTGAATAAAAAACAAAGTGTGCGACAGCTTTGCAAAAACAGAGTAGTGAAAATAAATTGAATTTAGTGGAAAATTTCAAGGTGAACAGAAAAAAAGATGCTTTTTTTTTAAGAAAAATGAAATAAAGAGACTAAAGGAAATCAAAAAAATAGAATTCGAACAGGATGATAAATCGGAGAAAATATTGGCCAAATTTTATTCTTTGGAAAATGGATAAAATTTCGAATGAATAAAAATCAAAATTTAATTAGAATATCTGCAATTTGAAAGTAAATATAATTTGAAACGAGTTCTTGATATTCTAGAATTGATGAAGATGAAACAAAAAAAAAGAAAATTTTCAAGAGCAACGGATGAATTTTTAATGAAATGCAAAATAAAATTGAATTTAATAAAAAATTTGAAGGCGAAGAAATAATTTTGAAAATACGAAATAAATAGATTAAGGAAATTGAAAAGAAAATCAATTAGAATTAGAAGAGGAATTAGAAAAGAATTTGAACAAGAAAATAAATAAAGTGGAAAAATTTTTCTCTTTGGAAAATAAATAAAATTTTTCTATAGAAAAAATTTGAAGAATAGAAAATTTAATTTAAAAAAGAGCAAATAAATTTTTGCCGACGGAATAGAATAATTAAAATTAAATAAAATTAAATTCAGTGAAAAATTTTCAAGGAGAGGAAGAGATTAAGAAAAATGAAATCAAAACTCCAGGGAAATTAAACAATTTTTATGAAAATAAATAGAAAACCTTTTTTTTTTTGAAAATTGGGTAAAATTTTCCTTTAGAAAGAATTTGAAGAAATAAAATTCAAAATTTAATCTCAAAACAATTAGAATAGAAATGTGATAAGAAAAAGAAATGAGAAAATTTCTGAAAGAGGAGAAAATATTGGAAAATTTTTTTTGAAAAATATAAACTTCAAGGCACCACATCTTGATTGTAATATTGAACTTCTATCGAATTTTAATCACACAGAGAAAATGATGAAATCACGTGCTATAAATTGTAATAATATTAATGACCGTCTTGCTCAAGGATCGCGTACATTGGAATGACATTATTTTATTGTTTTCGCGGAAATTTATTTTGTATATATACTATATAAAATGCAATTGTGCTCCACCACAAGTATAAGCTGAGTTAATATTATTCTCGAGTGGAAGATTCTTGAAATAATTTTCATTCGTTTTTTTTTCTTCTTTGTTAAAAAAAACAAATCCAACTCGGTTTTGCATCTGCGTTTATCCATTTAGTAATTTTCTACATATATTTAGATTACGAATGACTAAAAGTCTATTTACATAATTCTGATAGTGCTTGCTGTGAAACTAGTATCAAAACACGTAAACAAATTTCATATTTTTGTAAATTCTCATATTTTTAATTCTTAGGTACTAAACCTTTGGAAAAATTTGGTTTTTTCTATTTTTTGTTTCGAGAACGAAATTATTATTCAAAATCATGAAGTGACAATACTGAAGAAGTTTTTCAACTAAATAAAAAAAATTTGTTAACGATAAAGTGAAAAATATTTAGTTTAAATAATTTAATTAATTAATTTTTATTAATTCAAAATAAAAAAATTAACTTATTGAATTCAACGGTTTGGAATACAAATCTAATTTTCTTCGAATGAATTCAATTATTTTTTATAAAAATAGTAAAATTTTTCTAATGAATTGAATTATTTTGTTTCAATAATAAAATTCTTCTCAGGAATTCAATAATTTTCGAAAAATAATAATAATTATGGAAAAAATTCAATTATTTTCCAAAAAATCCAATAATCAAACTTTTAATTAAAATTATTAACTTGTATGATTATTTTTAACAGTTAAAAGAAATTCTACGTAAAATTCATAATTTTCAATGAAAATTATTTTTAAAAAAATGTTATTTTCAAAAAACTTGAAAAAATTTTTCAAAAGAATTAAATTATTTACGAAGTCTTAAAAAAAGGTTCGAATAGAATTGAATTTTCTATCGATAATTTTAAAACTATTTAGCAATAAAATTATTATTAATTATAATTAATAGCAAAATCGATTATATTAACAAAATAAAATAAATTCTTTGAGATAATTCAATTAATTTCAATATTTTAATAAAATTCCTCCAATTTACTTATTTTTAATTTATTTTTAAAAATTGGAAATAAATTCTTCAAAAAATTCAAAGAAATTCATCAAAACAATGAAATTAATTTCGATAATAATTTTTTGAAAATTTTTCGTAAGAATTCAATTGTTTAAAAAAAAATTCTTCGCGAGAAGAATTATTTTCAATAGGTGAATTTAAAAATTTTTAACTTTTGATTAAAATAAACATTTTTAAAAATTAGGAAACAAAAATGTCAGCGCATTTTTGCTTTGATAGAATAGTAGAATATTTATTTTAAATAAGTGAATAAAGTAATTTTAATTTAATAAATTTGTTTAAATATTTTTTTCAATGAAACGACAGAATATTTTCTTTGATAGAAAAAAGTGTTTTTTTAAACATTAAATTTAAAAAAAAATTTTTTTAAACAATATTTTTAAAACAGTAGCAACTTTGTAGTGTAACTTATCAATAAAATGTAAATTAGTCAAATAATTACTTATTTGGAACGTGACGGGAGTTGAATTTTATTTCAATATTTAAATATGTTTTTTTGAATATTTAAAAATATTTTTATATTTAAATACAATTAAGTATTGAAATATATTTCAATATTTAAAATTCAACAAAAAATTGATAAATTTGAATTTATTGAAATATATTTCAATATTAAAAATAAATTTTTCACGGAAAAACTACAAAAGAAAATGATTATTTCAATTATAATGAAAATATAATTGCACATCTGAATAAATATTTTTTGTGAAAAAACAATTTTTCTTCTATATTACTAAAATTATTCTTGTATATTTGTTTCTCTTTGTCCGCTTAACGGAATTTTTCCATACACTGGTAAATTCACTAAATTATTAAATTCACTGAAAAGTGAAATTTTTTTTTGTAATTTAAAAATTTTATTTTTTGAACCTGAAGATTTCTTCTTTTTGGACTACTGAAAGTAGAAAAAGTCTATAACTGGTCAGACAACATTTATACGAGCACACATCAAGTGCTTTGAACTTCCTTGAACTTTTACAATTTAAGGTGAAAGTACTTTTTCCATTGAGAATAGAATATAATTTTGTTGGAAATTTGTTTTAAAACAAAAAAAAAAAAAAATTTCTTGAAAAATTCACAATTGAGATTTGTTTTCTTTCTTTTTTCTCTTTTTTAGAAAATATTAATTCTTAATAGATTCTATGAGAGCTGCCACGCAGTCTGTATTCTTATCGCTGTAAATTTACAACAAGACTTCATTCTTGAACGTCTACGTGACGTTAGAAATGTTTGTTTTATTCATTTAATTATGCAAAAATTAATTTTTTATTTTTCAGAGGAAAATTCTTCTTTTTTCAATAAGTTTATATATGAGAATAATGTAAAATTATCTTCATTAGTAGAAAAAGAAAATAAAGTTCAAATGCGATTCAATTTTCAAAAAAGAAAAATTTTCAGGTATCTTTCAAAATTTTTTACAAATTTTCAGAAGAAATATTCAATTCTTTTTCTGGCAAAATTTGGAAGAAAGTTTTTATTCTTTTTACAGAATTTGAAAGAAGATATTGAATTTCTTTTAGAATTGAAATAGAATATTTAATTCTTTTTTACAGAATTTTTAAAAAAGTATTTAATTTTTTTTTGCAGAATTAAAAAAAAGGAATTTAATTCTTTTTACACAATTTGAAAAAAGTATTGTAATTTTTTTCTGCCGAATTCGAAAGAAGAATTTAATTTTTTTCACAAAAATCAAACAAAACATATTTTTGCAAGATTTATAATTTTTGATAATAATTCAGAAAAAGTACAATTTTTTGTTTTTAAACATTGATTTCCGTTAATTGCATCTCAAAATAATATGACGAAGTTCAAAAGCCTTTGATTAGTTGTGATTTTTTTTTTTTTGACAATTGCTTCTTTTTGAATTGATAATGCGCTGACCTTTTACAACGTTTGTGTAATTTTTTATTTAACACTTTAAGCAATTATAGCATGTTCACTCATTTAATTTGAATGATAAAAAGTAGATATTACAAAAAATGTGTTAAAAAAAACGAGAATTGATATAGGTACACTTAAAACATCAAACACGCGCGGATTAATTACTTTCGTAGGAAATTTATTTCTTATCTTCGATTAGAATTACGAAATTGAATCAAATTACACGATTTAGTCCATTTTGTTGAAATATAATTTTTTATGATAAATATTTTTTGCTACAATTTGAAGACTTTAAAGTCTTAATTTAATTCTTTTTCCTTGTGAACAAAATTTTCCTATTGAAAGATTGTGAGAAACATTCAAGAACTTAATTCTATTTTCATCGGGAAAAAAAAATTTCTCTTTGAAAAATTGTGAAATATTTGTGAATTTAAATTTAATTCTATTTTCCGTGCAAAAAAAAATTCCTCATTAAAAAATTGTATTATTTTTAGTAAATAGGAATAATTTTGTAATTTCTACTTTTTGTTATCTATCACGAAATGGTGTTAATAGTTACCCTAAAAAAATTTTTTTTCCTTCATTTTCCTCCTTTTGATTTGTAGAATTTTCCCCCTTAAAGAAAAAAAAATGAAATTGAATAATAATTTTTCTTTGTCTTTTTTCTAGATTTCCAATAAGTGTCACTGACTCTCAACTTGTTCTTATTTTGACCTGATTTGATTAAGTATGCAGCATTCGTAGGAAATATCCGCTGTTGTCTGCATAGAGTTGTGAAAAATAATTTTTTACACCGACTGACCTAACATTCTTCATGACAATGATCTCGTGGCACGAGAAACTGGATTTATATTTGTATTATTTCTTTTTTTGTTTCGTACATTGAAACTTTAGAGGTTCTTGAACTTAGTAGAGCAAGAAAGAAAAAAAAATCGTAAACAGTAAACAGATTTTGATAATTCTGTGATTATTAATTATATTCTATAAAACTTGAAAGGTTCTTGACTTTGGCGAAAGAGGAAGAAGAAGGAAACGGAAAAAAAGTGAATGCTCTATAGAAAATTTGTCAGTTTTTAGTTATCAGTGAGTTTTTTTTTAAAGATGTTTGGAAATTATTGTTTTTACTCTCTGACTTGATAAATGATTCTATTTTAATTGTTCGATGTGTTAATCTTTGTCAGACTTTTTCTTTTTTTTCTATTTTCGCTCTGGTTTTTTTTTAATTTTCCTATTAATTAAACAATTTCTTTCTTCATTTCATTCTTAATTTTCCCTTTTTTATTTCTTTAGTTTCTTTTATTTTTTCATTGGTCTTTTTTATTTTCTTTCTTTTAATTTTCTCTATTTTTTGTTTTTATTTTTTTTTCTTTTTTCCTGTAATTTTATTTTTAGTTTCTAGTTTTTAATTTTCTTTATTTTTTTTTTTAGTTTATTTTTGTTTTTCTTCTTTTTATTTTCTGGTTTTCTTTGTAATTTTTTATTGTTATTTTAATATTCACTATTTTTGTTTTTAGTTTCTTTTTATTTTTTCTCTTTCATTTCTTTTAATTTTCTCTTTTTTCTATTCATTTTTTAGTTTTTCTTGTTTTGTCTCAAGTTTTATTTTTTATTTCCTTCCTTTCAATTTTTTCTATTTTTTATAGTTTTTTATTTCCTGTTTTTTTTATTTTAGTTTTTTATTTACTTTGTTTTTACTTTTTCTTTTTTTTGCTGTTTTGTTTTAAAGTTTTGATTTTTTTTTGCTTTCATTATTTACAATAATGAAGTAAAATAATTTTTTTTCTCAATTTCATGAAATAATGAAGGAAAAAGTTATTAAAAAATTAAATAAATTAAATAGAAAAAACTCAACAACTATTTTTCAAAAATGACTAAAAAAATTAATAGAGTAGAAAATAGAAATTTTATTGAACAGAAAAAGGAAATAAATTATTTTGGAAATCACATTTCCACGAAGAAGAATAAAATTATTTCTAAAGTCAAGAAATGTTCTAGAATTTACGTTTTATAGTCTCTCTCCATGTACAAGAAATGATTTACTGACATCGAGATGAATTCATGTAATGTGTAATTTTTTTTTATTCTTTTTTTTCGTTTGATATGACAAGACTCAGATTGATAACTTTAATATTTCTGCCTCTACTAAGTATCAAAAAGTAATTAGCGTAATTATTCAAAATCAATGCAAGCGTGAAATACGATCAAATATTTTAAATTTCCATTCTTTTTCTTAAAAATAATTTTTCACAATTCGTTTACTGTCAATTTTCATTTTCTTTATTTAAAATATTGTTTTTTTAATTTTTAGAAGTTTTTTATTCTTTAATTCTTTGATTTTAATTTCTTTTCTGGTAATAATTTATTTTTATTGTCAATTTTTGAAATTTGATTTTTATTTCATTCGTAGATTAATTATTTACTCAATTACAATTTTTTGATTTTCTTTTTATTTTCTTTCTTTTAATTTTCCTTCTTTGTCTCGTTAGTTTCATTTCATTTTATTGTTCCCTCTCTAGTCTTTTTTTATTTTTTTTCCTATTTTTCGTTTTTGTATTCTTCCGTTAGTTTCTTTTTGTATTTTATTCGTTTTTTTAGTTTCTTTTTGTTATTTATTATTTTTTCCACACAATTTTCTATTTTCTTTCTTTTGATACTTTCGTCCGTTTATTTATTTATCTATTCAATTAGTTTTTCATTAAACAGTAAGTTAAAGAACCGAATAAATAAAAAGAATTATATTTGAATTTTCCAAAGAAGAAAAAACTGTTTCCATTGAAAATTTCGCGAATACATGTAGAAAGAAAAAAAATATTTCGATTACCAGCGAACAAGTTCGATTTGTATTTGTAAATTGCTTAAGAGTTCAAAGAAGATACGCGGCGTTTTATTAATTCATAAAAAAAAATTCTTATATATCATACGTCATCGTACTTTTTGCGTGATATATTACAAGGTCGATGTATTAGACTTTTCGCGAATCGTATTTTGCATGTGGCTTCGCTACTTTAAATACTAAATATCGCGATGAGTAATCTAAATTTTTTTCTTTCTTTTTCAATTTTCCCTATTGCGATTGAATCTGTCGATTTCTCCTCTTCTTAATTTCATTTCTGTTTCATTTTCCCAGAACATTTTTCACTGTTTCAATTTGTGTTTGAAAAAACCTGATATTTATGTTTTTGAAAATATTTCTATTCATTGGAATAATATTTCTTTATTGGAATAGTTTCATTCGAAATTTGTTTTTTATTGTCGGAATATTTTCATTCGAAATTAATTTTTTATTACAATTGGAATATTGGTATATTTTTATTTCAAATTTGTTGTTATTCGAAATTGTTTCTTATTTGGAATATTTATTGGAAAAATTCGACTCGAAATGTTTTTGTTATTGGAATATTTTCATTTGAATTTTATTTTTTATTATTGGAATTTTTTTAATTGGTAATTTTTTTAAACAGTTGAATATTTTTCTTAAAAAGAAATTTTTTTTTCATTATTTGTAACATTTTTATTCGAAATTTGTTTTCTATTATTAGAATATTTTTATTTGATGTTATTTGTTTTGATTGTTTTTTTTATTATTTTTTCTATATTAATAATTAATTTCCTAAGTTTGGAAAAAGGAGAATTTTTTTTAGTAAAAAAAACTTTTAATTAGCTTTTGCCTTTTACTAGATTTTTTTTATTTATCTGAATAATCGTTTTCTTTTTTTTTTTTGCTTGTTTTCTTTAATGTGTTGAAATTTTTTGCCTCTTTTGAATTTTGATAGTCGGAAAAATTTTCTTCAATTTATTAATATCCTAAGACTGGAAAATTCTGATTTGATTTCGAATGTTTTAGTCATCGAATGAAAATCAACTGTTTTTGCAGTAAAGTCCGCCTAAAAATGAGCTCTTCATTCATTTATTAGCCAATGATCTCGACGATCAAGGCTCTTCCGTAAACATCCATTGTCCGTTTTAAAATGTCTCTGATTGAATAACGTTTTTCGTAATAAATAGATATTTTTTGTTATATAACCGTTGAGGAAATACAATGATATTGGCACTGATGTTCTTTTATTAACACACAAGGTTCAAAAGAAAAGGATCACTGAACTTGCGTGCGATTATTTTGCGCAAAAGATAAAGAATATTATTTCTATAAATTTCCGCACAGCAGTAAAAGTAAAAAGTGGAAATTATACAATTTTTTTTTTAGTAAGAACTTAGAAAAAAAAATTTTCATAATTAAATCTATTAATGTAAATTAATAAAAATTAAATTAATAAATTTAATCTTTGGAACAATAAGTTACTGCAATTTAAATTTAATTTTCTCTTTTTGAATTTCTAATGAGGCGTCTAATGGTCTGTGAATTTCGTAAAAGTTGCTACTTTGCAGAAAATATTTACTAAATTGTATATGTATATATTTTATGATAATTTCTTATCAAATGTTTCGATTAACGTAATTTTCCACTTATTGTGGACTTAATTGACTAAATATAGAAGTTACTATTATCAATACAGTTGAGATTAATTTTCTAAAATGCTTTCAGATGGATTCAAAAGCGACATCGTCTTGTGGTGTAAATTGCTTTTACCTGGAACTGCAAAGAGGATATATAATCTACAAAGTAAGCAGCTAATTAAGCTCTTTGCGAGAATATTGAAACAGGAAGAAAGCTCAATGCTTGAAGATTTAGAACAGGGCGATATTGGAGAGACCATTTCTTCATTCTTTAGCAAAAGTGACGCCTTACGACCGAATATCAAGAGCGTTATCACAATCCAGGAGGTAATGGTTTCTAAATTCTTTTAATTATTCAAAAAAATCCAAACCAAAACGTTTTTTTTATTAGAAGTTAGATTTTTTCGGCAACTTTTCAACAAAAAAAATTATATTAATTATTTTTCTTTGTTGATTTCAATATTTTTTTCGTTCGTTTATTAATTTTCAAACTCGTTAAAAATATTGAAAAGAAAATTATTTTTCAATCGTAATACAACGGAAAAGTAAAAATGGATTTTTGAATTTTTTTCGAACGTAGTTTCGAATAGAAAAGTAGAAAGTAAATAAAAATACAAAGTGGAATTTAGTTTTGAAGTTTTTTCGAACGTAATTTGCAACAGAAGAGTAAAAAATAGATTTTAGAATTTTTTTCGTACTTTCGAATAGAAAAGTAAAAAATAAATGTAAATAAAAAGTTTACGTAAATAAAAAATTTTTGAGTTTTTTCGAAATTAGTTTAGAGCTGAAAAGTAGAGAAAATACAAAATAGAATTTATTTTTTAACTTAGTTTGGAATAAAAAGGTAAAAAAGGAGAATTTATTTTTGAATCAATGTTTGTTTATTATTTTCTTTCTTTTTTCTTCCACGTTATTATAAAAGAATTTATCGATATCTATCTATGTATATGAAGAAAACTTGGAAATTGAACAATGTTCGTTTTGTAATGACATTTTAATATTTTACAACGATTGCAAATTGCATCTTGTGAGATATAATATTTGTTTTCATTTTGCATGAAAAACATTTTTCCATCTGTGCAAATATATTACCGCAATAATTGATGGTCGCTAATTTACGACTACATTCTGCGAATTTCTGATCGATGATGAAGATGAGATCATTGGATTTGGTTTACACAATTTTATGGAATTTCTTCGAAAAACTAAATTCAATAGTTTATATATGTTGATTTAGTGACGCTTTGAAAAAAATTTGCAAATGTATATGCATTGAATGATAATTATCATTCATTGCAAACTATTACCTCAATAATGATGATGATGATGTTGATTTGATATAGTAGGAAAAAACAGTTTAATCTTTGAAACATTTTTCATTCTTAGTTCAAAGTTTTTTTTCTTGTATTTCTGACATTTACAAAGAATGAACAATTTTTCACGTTATCGAAAGAAATGAATTTTTTATTGTTATAATTAATTATAATTAATTTGTAGAATGATATTACAATGAATCGTTTATGCTAATCGCTTTTCTGAATAATTTTCTCTCTTTCCAGTGAATAATTGATAGTTTTTTTTTATTAATAAGTTGGAGATAAATAATCTCCTTTAATCTGTATCATCTATTTCTCTCGCTACAATTACATATTTAAGATATAAATTACAACTCTTCGTAGTGGGATCGAATTGTTAATTTTTATTTGTATTCAAATCGAGAATTATTTATCAATTTTATTTTTTTTCCAGTGACATTACATTCGTCGTGAAGAAAATTTTTTTTTGTACTTATTTTCAAGAAGAAGAATATTTTTTAAATATTCTAATTTTATTTATTCTACTTTAACTTTTTATTTATTTTATTATAATTTCTTATTTATTCATTTTTAGCGAAGTTAAAGTATTTATTTCTGTTTACAAGAAAAAATGATTAAAAATACAAATTTTATTTATTTTATAAATCTGTTTTCTATTTTTTTAATAGGTGGAAAAATTTTTGGCGAAACTTTCAACAATGACCAAGGAGGTTGAACAAATGAATCATTTTAAGTCTTTTATTGTCAGGTGCGTTTAATTGATAAACAAAGAATTATTTATTAATTTATTTTTGGAAAATACCTTCTCGTTATAGACAAGAATTCGGTCAATTTTAGTCAAGAATAAATTTTTTCGGAATTAATTAATTTCTTTTTTCAGATGCACAGAAAATGATTTGAAGATGATCATCAGATTAATTAAACATGACTTGAGAATTAACGCGGGACCAAAACATATGTACGAAATTTTCTCTTATCTAATTTAATAACATTTTTGTTTCGTAACTTTTATTTTATTCTAAAAATTAGTAGCACACTATTATAATTTTTAATTTCATTAACGTAGAAAGTATTTTTAATATACAATTTTTTTCTGCAGACTGGAAGCTATTGACAAAGATGCTTACACTGCATTTCAAGTGTCTAACGATTTGGAAGCTGTGATCCAGCGTTGTTTAGGTGGTCCTTCATCTTCGAATTCTGATAAAACTTCTGGTTCCGATTCCAAGAAAGATTCAATTAAAAAAAAAGTTGCTCTCACAATAATGACGCCAGTTTTACCAATGTTGGTGAGTCTTCAAATTTGCAAAATTAATTTATAAAAAATAAGGAACCTAAATTTATTGAATTATTATTCATCATCCTTAATTTAATTTGATCATTAAATTAGTTTATTCAATTTTTTTATGTATTACACATTTTTCAAATTGAAAATTTTACAATGAAAATGAAATTATGGTCGTATAGTCAAAGTTTTTATAATAAAAGAAAACAATAGATTTTTTTAAAAATGACAATCTGTGGAAAAAAAATTGAAATTTTTTCGAATCTAAACACAGAATTGACTTTGAAATGTAGATATTAAATTAAAATGGGGAATAAAATGCGAAAAGTTAAATTAGTTTTAGAATTAGAAATATTAGATTCACTAAAATTACTAAAATTAAAAGCATGTTTTGAAATTAAAAATAAAAAAGATCAGAATTAATTGAAAAGAAAAATTTTAAATGTGAGATTCCCTTGAGCAGTGAATTTTAATCGACATCACATGGGACGAGTTCGAGCTTTTAATTAATAGATTTTTCATTTATTTCCCCGACGATAATTTAAACAGAGCGAAATATTTATAAATGATCGAAACTCTTTCTTTTTAATTGTTTTGAAATTTATTTTTTAATTTGGTCTCTTATATTTTATACCCACGTGAAGTAAATTGGAAAATTAGAAATATATTCCCTTCGTCAGTTTAATTTTGCGAAAAAAGAAGAAAAATAGTTTTACTAAAATTACTGCTAAGGAAATAAGTTTTGAAAATACTTAAAAAATAAAGAAATTGTAAAATTGAATACTTATGTTAATTATTTATAAACGAATTAAAACTTTTACCATCCATTTAAATTAAATTCCTTGTATTTCTTTTCTTTTTGCCAAAAATTCTAAAGTTGAAATTCATTTTCGCTTTATTTGTGTTTAAAAAAGAAAAATTGTTGATTTTTTACTTTTTTAGGCAGAAGCTTGTAAATCTGTAGAAATGGCGATGAAAAAATGTCCAGATGGAATGTTATCAGAAGTCAAATATGACGGTGAACGGGTTCAAGTGCACAAAAAAGGCGACGAATTCCGATATTTCAGTCGATCGTTGAAACCTGTCATGGAGCATAAAGTAAGTTTATTTACTTTTACATAATTAAATCGCTTTGAGAAATTTAATATTCATCTTCTTCTACACATTTTTCTCTCTCTTTTTTTGTTAAATTTTACAGTTTTTTCATATAAAAGTAATTAAATTTCTCACTAGTACGTAAAAAAATGGATAAATTTTTTTACAAATATTCAAAATTGAATATTTTTTTTTGTTTTAAATTAATGTTTAAAAATAAATTTACAGATTTAGAAGAATTTTTCAAATCTCGTTAAATGTCATTACTTCTAAACAAAAATACTTAAAAAATTTTCTGTTTACATTCTAAGTTTTGTTTCCATGACCCAGTTTTTAATCAAAATACACTTTAGACTTTTTGCGCTTTTGTTTTGTTTTCTTTATGCGTAATATTTTTCATAATCTTTTTTCAGCGCTCAACAATTTTTATTAATGTGATTTCAAGTGACGATTTTCTCTAATTTGGAAATTATTTATGAAATTTCATTATGAAACTTATAAGTAACTTGACAACATCTTGTCTAGTTTATTTGTTTTTTAGTTGTTTATTTTTTCTTGTATTTCTTTCTTTATTTATTCTTTTCATTTTTTCTTTATTTATTCTTTATTTATTGTTTATTTTTTTATTTATTCTTTATATATTCTCTTATTTCTTCTTTATTTATTCTTCTTTATTTTTTATTTATTTATTCATTTATTTATTCAATCATTTTGTTAGTTACACCGACAAAACCAAAAAACAATATTCTATTTTTCTTTCTTCCTTGTCACTAAGAAGTAAAATTAGGGTATAAATATAAATCGAATTAGTTTTCAATCCGGAATTTATTGTCAATTTTCGTTTGGTACAAATTGAAAATATTTAATTTCAGGTGAAGACGTTGAAAGATTTTATTCCCCAGGCGTTTCCAAATGCAGATGATTTAATTTTGGACGCGGAAATTTTAATGATTGATACGAGAACTGGCCAACCTTTGCCATTCGGTACATTGGGAATTCATAAAGTAAAATTTTTGATTATTAGAATAATAATCGCTAACGCAGTGAATTGTAATGATGACTAATTTAATTTTTTTAATATCTATTTATCATTTCTTTTTTTTCAACAGAGAGCCGAATTTAAAGACGCAAATGTTTGTTTGTTTGTGTTTGACTGTATTTACATGAATGGCGAAATACTTCTAAACAAGTGAGAATATTGTTGATATGAAATTTTTCCTGTTTTGTCAATGTGTCACAGCTCATTGAGATCATTATTCTATTTTCTGTTTGTTTACTTTCTTCTACATTTTCTTTATTTCTTCCTCTTTTTACATTTTTCCACTTGTCTCTTTAATGCATTTTTTAAAGAGTTAATTTCATATTGAAAGCTTTGTGCTATTTTTTGTTCGCTAACTTCATTTTTCTTCTAATCTTCTTCTTTAATTCTTGCATTTTTTCAATGAGTTAATTTTATATCATCTTCTGTTTTATTTATTGTTGCAGAATATATTTTTTATACTATTATTAACATTTTTCAGGACAATGAAATTGAATTTATTATTGAAATAATTCAATTTTTTTCTTGTTTGATTTTTTTGCTTATTTATTCTCTTCTTCTTCTTCTTCTTCTTCTTTTTCTTCTTTTTATTGTTGTATTTTTATTGCACTTCTTTTTTGAGTTAATTTTAGATCACTTTTTATTTTATTTTGCTTCTGAATACATTTTTTAAACTAATACTTTCACTTTTTAGGACAATGAAAGAAAGACGAGAAATCCTGGAGAATAATTTGACAGAAATTCCTAATCGTATAAAACTTTCCGAAATTCAGGAAATAAATGTGAGTATTGACAAAAAATAAAGACTTGAAAAATGTTTCTCCATTAATTCAAAAAGTAAAACTAAATCAATTTAAAATTAAATTAAACGAAAATTAAATAAAAATTAAATGAAAAATAAATTCAAATTAAATTCAAATTAAATTCACAATAAGTTGAGAGTAATTTAATGTTAATCGAAGTTTTGTTGTTTAATAAGAATAATTCTTTTAGAAACCGAATGATTTGGCTGAAATGATAGCAAAAGTTCTGAAAATGGGCCTTGAGGGATTGGTACTAAAAAGTGTAAATGTGAGTATTAAGAAAAATGTTTACATACATTTTACGTTTACAAAAGTTTCTGAACTTTTCAATTTTATAATTATTTGATTTTTATTTAATTTTAATTGAAATTTCAAACTTACAGAGTAAATATGAGCCTGGAAAGCGACATTGGTTGAAGGTAAAGAAGGATTATTTATGTCAAGGCGCAATGGCTGATACCGCAGATCTCGTGGTTCTCGGTGCTTGGTATGGCACTGGTCATAAAGGTTTTGAAATTCAAAAATATTTTACACTCTTTTATGTAAAATTTAATCTTTAAAGAATTGAAGAAATTAAAGAAATTTTAATTTACCAATTTTTAATTTTATTTTCATATTTCAGGTGGTATGATGTCTGTTTTCCTCATGGGATGTTACGATACCGATAGAGATGTTTGGCTCACTGTGACTAAGGTAGAGTATTGATTAACATTTTTTTATTCCCTTTTTATAGAACTTTCAGGCCGCGGATATTATGACTTTTTCTACTTTTCCGACTATTTTCAAATAATTCGACTTTTATTGACTTTATGAAAAATTTGCGACCTTTTCCACACTTTCAACAAATTTTGCTACAAATAGCCACATTTTTATTGAAACTGCAACTTATTTTAATTTTTATATCAGTATAAAAAGTATAATAGACAAATCTTTGAAAGGTTATTTTTGAATAATTTTCCTAATTAATTTTTCACAATTTATAATTAGAAAGCTTTTAAATAATTGAAATTTTCTAATATTTCATATTTTTATAAAATTTTGTGTATCTTTGATAAAAGTAATTCTCAAAATTATTTCATTTTAATTTTTAAGATTCAATTATTTGCAAAATTTTGTATTTTATCATAGAATTGAATTTTATCATTTCTAAAAAATTAATTACTGTATTTTTTTTGAAATTATTTATTACTTCATTTGAAAACAAAATAATTTATCATTTTTTCCAAAAGCTTTCGTTTTCTTTTTTTTCGAATTTTTGGACTTTAATTTTCATTAATTATTCAATTAATTCTATCACTGTGTGGACTGATAATTTGATTACTGAATTAATCTGAACATTATTGAACAAAAATCCACTTTAATGATTTTAAATATCAGTTTGAAAATTGAGTTAATCATTCATTAATTTAAATGATTTTTTAAAAATGAAATCGGTTAATTGATTTTAATTAATAATGAATTTTTGTGTATTTTTTTCTTAATAAAAAAAGGTTCACACTGGTCACGATGATGCAACTTTGGAGAAACTTCAGGACGAACTTGATATGGTGAAAATAGGAAAGGATCCGAGCCTTGTTCCAAAATGGATGAGAGCAAATAAACCAATGATACCAGATTTCGTAGCGAGGGATCCAAAGGTATTTTATTAATAATTGATAAATAAAACAAAAAATATAATTTTTTCCCTTCTGGAATAAATAGAAATAAAATAATAAATATTTTAATAAATTAAAAAATAGTTGAAATAAAAATTAAGTTTTAGTTTTAAAAAATAAAAATGAAGTTAAGTGAAATGTGTTCTTTTTGCTGAATAAAATTGAGACCTGACTTTTTTCAGAATCAGCCTGTTTGGGAAATTACTGGTGCGGAATTTACAAATCAAGGAGTACATACGGCCGATGGAATTAGTATCAGATTTCCAAGAGTGACTCGAATTAGAAGTGACAAAAATTGGGAAACGGCGACAAATCTCAACGAATTACGAAATCTCTTCAAGACCAGCACTGAATCAACAGATTTTTCCCTTCTCTTGGCTTCAACTAGCAAGTGAGTTTTCCAAGTTTTTACTACTTTTTTCAAAATTTTCATCTTTTAGAATATTTGCCACGTTATTGAATTTTTATTACTCGAAAATATGTTTATTTAATTTTTTTTCCCTTTCAATTTGAAATTTCTTCTTTTCATTTAATAACCTTGAAGTTTCTTTTATATTACTGTAAAATATAATTAAATTCTATAAAAATTCTATAAATTCTATATAAGTTTCCTGTAAATATTATTAAAACATCTTTTCTTTCTTTCTCTCTTTCTTTTTTATTTTATTAACTTTCAAAAAGAGACTCTAGTGAAGAAACTAAAAAGTCAAAGGCGACGGCAAAGAAGGAGAAAAAAACGAAAACTGATTCAAAAGGTACAGGAACATTGGACGTATTTATGAAAAGAGAAATAAAAAATGAACCAAATTCGCCAGAGAAAAGTCCAAAGAAACGGCAAAAAATTGAAAAGGTCAAGTTGAGTGTGAATGCCAGAATAGAGGATTCCTTCATTGATACTTCGGACGAGGAAAAATGTGAGGAAAAAATAAAGCAAGAATTGGACACCATTACCTCGGACGGTGGAGACAATTTAAAAATGAAAAAAGTGAAAAAAGAAGTGGATAAATATGAAATAGATGATCATAAATACAGAAAAGAAGCCAGTCGAAAGAGAAAATCAAGAGAAAAAATTGAAATTGGAGAATTTAGTGATAAAGCTCCAGCGATAATTGATGAAAATAAAGCAAAATTCTATTCGTTTCATGGAAATGATGTGAGTACAATTTTTAGTAATTATTTCACTAATATTTTTTTCTTTCCAGTTAGAAATTAAATTTAATCTAAAAAAAATTAAGTAATTGATTAATCTAATAATTCTAAATCTAATTACAATCTATTTCTAATTGCAATTCTAAATTATTTCTCATTCGATTTCTAAGAAAAGTAAATATTTTTTTAAAAAACTTTCTTTATTGAAACTAATTTTGAATAATTATCGAACTTAGAAATTTGAAAAATCCTTTCCTGCGGTAAAATTTTACACAGATTTCTAAATTTGTACAAGGATTAAATTTTCACAATTTATTTTCTATTTCACTTTGCGGTTTACAGTACATTGAATACAATGAAAAAGGAATTCCTTTGAATTGGATAGAAGGCAGAAAACCACCAGAAATTTTACCAGGAAATGCTAAATCTCTAACTCAACTCGATGAAAACGAATTGGTAAAGTTTATTTTCTCAAAAATATTTTATTACTCTAATTATCATAACTATTTCTCTATTTCTTTCTTTCTTTTTCTAATAGATTTATTCTACGGATAATTTTTTATTTACTTTATCCATAATTTTTTCCTATTTTTTACTTCTACTTTCTTTTTCTTTAAAAAGTTTGTAAAAGATTCTTTTTTTTGAAATTATATTATTTGAAAAAAATTTGAATTCTTTTTAGAATTTTTTTAATCTAAAAAAATTGCATTTATTTAAACAAATATGTTTTTAATTTTATTTTCTTTAAATTCTTTAAACGTTTTGAAACTTTGTGAAATGATTTCAAAATCTAATTTTTGAGGAAGTTATGTAACTTCTTTAATTAGATCACTTTAAATTTCATCATTCGTTTGATAAATATTTGCGCGCTGAGAGAAAGAGAAAGAGAGAGAAAGAAGAGATATTATAGCTTGTGCAAAAATTGCGTTGCATTTCGTTTTAGGTTTGATAATTCTATTATCTTTGATAATATTTCAGAATTCTAAATGTGTCTTGAGGAGGAATATTCGTGTCACATTTGCCAAAGATTATAAGCGCAAAGAAAGAAGAAGACTTGCCAGAACATTAAAAACGTATCCTTTTCCTTACTTTTTATTTAGAAGAAAATTTATTTTAATTCCGAAGAGAATTTTATTGAAATTTTCCTTTATTTGCTCTATTTGGAACTTTGTTTTTTATTTTTTTTTTTGGGAAAATTTGATTTCCGATTCTTCGAAATTTAAAAAATTTTCAGTTAAAAAAATAAAAAAGAAATTCGGATATTTTAAACAAAATAATTGTGTTGATGAACTTTTTCTTTAAATTCAACGTTTTTTTACAAAATAACTTTTTTTAAATAAAATTTTGAACTAACTGTAAGTAATTAGGTAAAAATTAATCAAGTAAAGAAAAAATAAAAAGTTTCATAATTTTATAATTAGTTTTGATTAACTTTTCTCGTAAATTCAACGTTTTTTCTTAACGAAAAAAAATTAAGTAATTAATTAAAAATTGTAACTTCTAATTAAAAAATTTCATGATTTTAGAAACTGTAACTTAACTAAAATTCTACTTTTAATCATTATTTTTCTGTTTCGAAAATTTTTTAGTGATTAATTAGTTAATTATACACTGCGATTTTTTATATTTTTAAAACTTTTATTTCGAATTTTCGAGAGAAGAAAAATTTTTCCGAATTTCGAAAAAAAAAATAATTTCCAGTAAATGGATATTAATTTTTAAAAAATTAAATTAAATATAAATATTTAGAAAATAGTTTTAAAAGAAATTTCCTAAGAAGAACTAAAAATAAAATTGTTTTTTCAAAATTTATAAAAATTCGGATTATTTTTTTTTTGAAATGAAAATTTTTCTAATTTTCTTGAGGAGAAAAAACTCAATGTCCAGGTAGAAAGAGGTGATAATTTTCCCCTTTGGTAAAGTGTGTGCCATCCCGTTGGAAAAACATGAAGTTATATCCAAAAACGTATTACTTTGCTTCTTAGTTCTCGCGCTCTTCATAAATATGAAAATGAAAAAGATCAACATGACGCGTTGGGTGTATAAAAAAAAATATTGTAACAGAAAACACCTTGACGCAATCAATTTCAATTGTAATTTATTTTGCTCTCATTTTTTTCCAATTTTAAAGAGGAAAGAAAATTTCTCTCTTTTTTCATTATTTATTTCTCTTCTTTTGTCGATTTATTGTAAGTGTAATTTTTTATTCTCTATTGTTTACATTTATTTTTCTCTTTATTTCTTCCAGTAGTCTGAAAAGATTCCTTTCTTTTAAATTAAAAATTTTTTTTACATGAAATAGAATAAATTCTTTTTAGAAAAAATTTTAAAAAATTTTTTTTAGTTTAATTGGAAAAAGTCGTTTTTAATTCATTATTTTAATGGTTGATTATTTGAAAATTTATGATAACTTTTCTTTCAATTCACAATTTTGTCATTTAAAATCACTAAGTAATTAATTTCCGTTTAATGTCAAACAGGAATTATTTAATTTATTGCGATTGATTGATAAAATATTTAGTATTTGAAAATTTTACTTTGTTTTCCCCTTTTTCTTTATTTGAAACGATTGTCATTTCTATAAGAGGCTTAACTCGCTAATTAATAATTCAATATGCGTAACAAATTATCGAATCAATAGTTTATTAAAAATTCATAACTGCTTTTATTCTAATATTTTCACTTTGATAATCGCTTAATTAATTTTATTATATTGTGAAATTATTTCCTTCTATTTTTACTTTTATTTGTACTTTTATTTGTACTTTTATTTTTACGTTTATTAATAATAGAAGAAAGAGAAGAAAATTTTCCCTAAATAGAATTTCATTTATTTGGAAAATTTGTCTATTATAATACTATTAACTGTCTAAACAAAAATGGAGCGTTCTTGGTAATTATTTATTTTATTTTTTTTTGTTCGTTAAATTAGTTTTTTCTCGGAAGCTTACAGACTTTTGAAACGCGCCAACAACCCTTGTGAAGAGTAGTAATTATAACTCTGCATTTGTAAGTAGTTTTCTTAGAGAGGGAAAAAAGCTAAAAAAGTAGAAAAGGAGCACTCGAGGGAAAAGTATGTCGTCTTTGACTCTATTTCTTGTGAATACAAAACGTCTTATTGGACAGATTACAGTCCCGAGGGCAATTTTTACAGGATGACCCAGCGACAATCTAACGGTCCATTTTTCTCAACAAGAAATATACACGAGGGATGAAATTTTCACGATTTTCTCATATTTCATTTTTTTTCCTGTTTATTTTATTTGCGCCTCTTTACCTTAGTTTACTGATTTTTTTGTGTATTTTGATTTAAATATTTTTACTTATTTTTCTATTTTATTTGCATCTCTTTATTTTTGTTTACTGATATTTGTTAATAATTGTGAGTTCTGAATTAAAATTCAGAAGATTTTAATGATTTTTTTTTATTTATTGATAACGTTTTTTTAGTGATTGTAAATAATGTTTTCATTGTTAGGCATTTTCCTTAATTCATTTATTTTTTCGAACAATTTTTTAGTCTTGGTGCAACAGTTATTCTTGATGATGAGGATTTATCCACAACGACCCATATGATTCATAGCAGTATAAAAGTTCCTGCCTCAATTCTTCAGGTTGAATTCATCATCTATTTTTTTAAAGGGAAAATTTACTTCATGTTTTCAGTGAAAATAAAGTCAAATGGTTTCATTTTTTTTCAAAAATGAAGAAATATTTATCAAATGGACAATGGCAATTTTTTTGCAATTTTAAAATTTGTTTTCTTACTATTTTTTGGGTTTAGATTAAATTTTCTTTTCACACGCTTTGTAAAATTAATTTTATCTGGGGGGGAAATCTGAACAAAATTCGATTCAATTAATCTGAAATTAAAGTCTTTCACTAAAATTAAAAGAATTTTGTTAATTTAAAAATTTGTTTTTTGTAAAAAGAAATTCGTATTTTGTAATAATTTATTTTAGAGATATTTTCCTTGCTGTTGAGACAAAATTTATAGTTTAAATTTTGATGAATATTTTCACAAAAATATCGATGGTGTAAATTTTCGTTTACATTATTTAAAGGTGTCACACGTGAGTATGTGATCAAATTGTAAAGTGATTACTGACGCTATTAGACGGCCCAACCGTTTAAACTGGTTGGTTGAGACTAATAATTGTTGCTGCCTTCCCACATCGGGGTTATCCGTTAACTTTTACTGGCAAGTCGATAATCCATAACTTGTTATTGATTACCGGCAGTTTGCCCTTAAAAAAAAGCAGGAAAAATTACCAAATACGTTTTTCATCAATTTTAACATAATTTTTTAGTTTTATTCTTCTACAACTTTTTTTTCCTTTTTTTTATTAGTTGACAATTTAATTTTGAACAAAACGATTACAATTTATTATTAAATATTCATTCTTTTTTGTGTTTTTTAATTACAGAAAAAAATATAATGGAATAGAAGAATTTTTTTAATTAATCCGCAAAATTTAGTTTTTATTATTGTTTGTAATTAAAATTTTACTTGAAATTAATTTTCCAAGAGAAGAGAAAAGCGTATTTATGTAGATATAATATTCAAAAGATATCATCACTTTGCGAATTAAAATAGAATAGAATGCTTTATATTCTTGAATTGCTTGAATATTTTCGTTAATTATTACTGTAATAAAGAATATAAAATGAGAAAATGAGAAAAAAAAGAAATAATAATTGTGAATAATTGAAATATTTTCAGGAATATAATGGCGTACCAACTTATGCGAGGCATGTTCACCAATCATGGGTGGAAAATTGTGCTTCAGAGTCGAAAATGCAGGATCCCTCCGTTTACGCTGTAATTTTGACTGGCGTTTATTGCACTTGTCCCTGTCCTCATGGAAGATGAGGTAATTTAAACTCAATTAATGAAAATAACACGTTAAAACAATTAGGCGAGACATTTTAATTGAGAGGGCATTTTGAAAATTTCATAATTCGAATTAATATTGAGTGAAAAAAATTTCAAAATTGTTCTTTTCGATTTTGACAGTATTTTCTTCTTTTTAGTTTTCCATTTTTTTTATTTTTCAACTTGTTCTTTTTCTTTTTTTCCATTCTTTCTGTTTCAAAGATTTTTGAATTTACATTTCTGTTGACACTTCACTTTTCTGTTTTTTACGCTTTGAAAATTTGAGATTTTAAAATAATTCTTCTTTTGCTTTGGTGATTATTAATTTTTCTACTTTAAACTTTTACAAAACAAAAATATTGTACAATATTGACTAATTTTCTTAGAAAATATTTTTTTCTAGTAGAAATTTATCCTGAAAATTCAAAAATACATTTTCAAGAATTTAATTTAAAAAAAAAAAAATAATTTCAAATTCAAAAAAAAAAAAAAAAAAATTTCAAATTGAAAGTTTTGGGCCAATTTTTTTTAAAAATGTATAAATATTTAAAATATTTTAATTTTATTTGAAAAATGTATAAATATTAAAAAAATTTTAATTTTATTTTAAAAATGTATAAATATTTGAAACATTTTAATTTTATTTAAAAAATGCATAATTCCAAATGTATAAAAGTTAAATATTTATGTTAATTTTATTTAACTTTTATCACATTAAATTGAAACTACCTAATTTGACATTTAATTAATATCTAATATATTTTTAATAATTTTTGTCAAATTTTGACAAATATTTTTATAAGTATTTTTGAATTGGAGAATTAAGAATTTGCTCGAAAAAAGATTGAAAAAATACTTTTTTTTGACAAATAAAGCAAAGAATCTTAATAAATTTAATGAAACAATTTTAATGAAAATAATTTCCAAAAATTTTCATAATTTTAATAATGAAAAATGTGTAAAAAGCGAAAAATGGCAAAATTTCTTTATTTGGGGTATTTTAATATTTTCTTTTCCTCTTTTAATCAACTCTTTCCCCGTCTTCTTTAACTACTTCTGAATTATTAAAAAACTCAATGAAAATATTAGTTAAACATTTTTCTAATTCAAAAATTAATAAATTTACAACTTTTTCAATGGTTATTTTAAAAAATCTTAACATTTTCATCAATAATAATAATAACTGTTTTCACGATTTTTTTTGTTGACTAATTTTTATGCGAAATTTGAAAAACAATTTTATCGATATAAACTAAATTGAATTTGAAAGGATTATCAATTTTTGCAGGCGGCTGTGGCTTTTTATAGAGACTCTTTTTTTTATTAGTAACTGAATACATATACACATGTGACGTATTAATTTACGAGAATAATTTTCCTTTTTTACGCGCTAGGGGAGTTTTTAAATCTCGTCACTATTTTTTTAGTGTACATACGATCGTAAATTATTAAGCAACTATTTCTAAACGTTTGCGACATAATTAGATTTTTTTTAATGAAAACACAAACAAAACAAAAATTGAAAATTGTTTCTTTTTCATAGAATCTTTGAAGTTTATATACCTACCTTATATAAATAACAATTTTACAATCAAGTTAATTAAGTTACACGATTTTCCTTTGAAACAAAATAATAGTACAACTCGGAGAGAATTAATTTTTTTTCTGTGTTATTTAAAGGAGAGAAAATTTCCTTGAACGGCCAACGCAAAATAAACACAGTATTCAATTTTATTTCATTTTTGAAGAGTAATTATTATCAAAGTCCAAGAAGTTAATCTTCGAAAATTAAGAGTCGTGTTCATCATGAAATTTAAAAAAATGATAAATAGGTTGTTAATTATTTTTGAAAAATGCGAAAAAACTTGGTTCAAAGAATTGAAAATTTGTTGATAAATTGACATTTTTAGCACTTTTAATTAAGAAGATATTTTTTATAATTTATTTGTTAGTATTTTAACATATTTATAATATTTATAATATTAGTATAAACGGATTGACAGAATAAAAAACGTGAAATTTTACAATTTATCTATAAATAATTAAAAATATAAAAATATGCAGAGCACTTGTAATTATTGAACTTGTAATTAAAAATGAAGAATCAAGTTAATTAAAAATATTGATTATTTCATTTTTACAATTTTAATTAAAAATTGTTGATATATTGAGTTTCTTTTACAACTTTTATAGTGTGTTGTTTGCTTTATTGTTAATTAACATTTTTATCTATTTATTTAGAATAAAAGGAGTTTGAAAATTAAAAACGTAACATTTCACAAATTATTATTCAAAATAAATGATATAAAAATAAGTGAAAAAACATAATTAAAAATTAGAAATCAAGTTAATTTGAAAATATTCACCTTCATTTAAAATTTTTTTATTTAACTTCTTGAAAAGTACTTTTAGTAAAACTATTGATTAATTAATTATCCTTTTGAGAATTTGTTTTCTAATCTAGAATAGAATTTAATTTTGAAATTTATTTCGTAATAAATCAAATTTTGAAAAAAACTATTAACTTATTTTTCTCTTTTTTCAGAAATTGCTGAAGGAACAACTTTTTTTTGATAATTTTTTAACGAGACCCGAAGGGTAATGTTTTTAATTAACTGTGAACATCGAATTTTCGTAACTGAGATTTTTTTTTTAATTTTACATTATACAATTAATTTAATTTATACAATTTATATAGCGGAGAATACAAAGTAATATTTACAATATTGTGTTTTAAAATATTGAAAAGATTATCAGCTTCTTTTTGCTTCATTATTTTATTTTTTAGAAGAAAGAAGCTAAACATTATATATACCACAATAATCAAGCAATAAATAATCAATTATTTCTATAACAACAGAAATCATTTCAATTGTTTTATTTTCTCAGAGAATTAATTTTTACAGACATTGGAAAATAACAGGATTTTTTTCTTTGAAAGTAAATTTCGAGGGGTTTGTTTTGTTTTTATTTTTTTTTGGTTATCTACGAGGAGTTTACAGAAAAATATTGAATGCGAATTATAAATTTTTATCACTTCGGAGGAAGAGATTTTTTTTTAGGTGATAATCAATTCGAAGAAAGTCGAGAGTCACAGAAAAATTACTGCGATGATGAAATATTTTAAGGTAAACACTACAATATATCGATTTTTATATTTTCTGGATTACATTTATTATTTATTTTTTTAAAAAATATCATTAAACGTCAACTTGTAACTGTGAAATTGATCTAATTCTAGAAAACTAATACTAATTATTAGTTTTGTCGACTATTTTTCGAGGGAAGAGAGGAAACAAAAAATTTGAGTATAATTACAAGTGTAAATTTAATTACAAGTCACTTGTGGTATTTTCCAATCAATTAATAATGTAATCGATAAATTGTTATCGTTTCACGGTTATAAGGTGTCGTCTAAGTATCTATAGAATTTGCATACTATTAAAACTCTACCATGCATAAAACATGAAATCAATCTTGAGTTAAGGGGTTAAAATTCTTGTATATTTAACACGAAAATCATCTAATTTTCTAATAGTCGACAAAGTTTAAATTTTTGTAATTTTTCCTTTTTTTTGTAAATTAATAGAAATTTTCACATTTTGTTTCACTTTTTTTTTCTTCTTTATTTTTGTTGATAATTTCTTGAAATGGAAATGTATATATGTATACAAACTAATTAAAAAATATCTTAGAATTCTTGTCTATTACGAGCGATTACTATAGGAACATATTTTGTATGCGTTCGTTAATTAAAAATAGAGTCCTTCGCATTTTTTTTTCTTTTATTTAATTATATTCTCCTCTAGTATTTTTTTTCTGTTTGCAAAAAATATACTGTCATTTTTGTCATTCTTTATCGTATGGAACAAAAAAAAATGAGAGACAAGATAAAATTACTTTTATTTGGCAAAAATAGTTTTTTTTCCATTTATTTACTTTCGAGGGAAAGTTTTATATAATTTAGTGTTCGAAAATTGAATTTCTAATTTTCTTTTTTCGTCAGGAAAAGGAGGAAAAAATCTATTTTTCTTTGGGATCTGATTTTTATTTGTTTCTCATTTTTTTGTTATTAATTTCTTTTTTTTTCTTTTTCAGAAATACTTCTCACGTGTTTACAATTTCAAAGTGGAATGAAAATGGTATGTTGTTGTTGTTTTTTTTTTTTATTAAATAAGAATTGGAAGTACATTGATTTATTATAGTTAAAGACTGGACGACAAAAGGGGAATGAGAGAAAGACGGAATTTTTTTTTTGTTTGTTGTTATAATTTTGCTCTTTTATTCTCTGTTTTAGCCTACTTGCCATAGCATGACACCGCATTAAAGGCGCACTGCTTCCAGTAACTGCGTTTTCGTTGCAATTCACCAACAGCCAACTGCGTTCCAAGTCGTCTCAAAAGTTTGTACAACAATGCAGCGTTCTCGGGTCCATTATCGTCGTAAGCCTGGAGAAGAAAAGCGAATATTTATTTGCAAATTCGTAAGAACACGTTTAAATCGTTAATTTTATATAATAGAAATTTTCCTTGAACTAAAATTTAATTTAAGAATTAACGTAAGTATTGTAAAGAGGAAATTTTGAATTTCATCCAGTGCAAATCTTGGTAAATGGAAAGTTAATTTAATAGAAATCTTGCTAATGGAAATTGAGTTTAATGAAAATTTTCCTAAAAAAACAATTAATAAAACGGAAATTCTGTTAAATAGAAAATTTAATTTAAAAGAATTCCTTTTGAATGGAAAATTAATTAAAAGAAAATTCTGCTGAGAATTCTAAATCAGAAAAAAGTTTATTGAAATCCTGTAAAATAGAAAATATAACTTAAAAATATTCTTCTGAATAAAAATTCAATTTAACGAAAAATTCTTTTAAATATAAATTTTATTTAATGATGAAAGTCTTGATGAATGGAATTTTAATTTAATAAAAATTCTGCTAAATGACCGAATAATTTATTGGAGAAATGAGAAATTATAAATTATAAATGAGAAATTAATTTTCGAAAAATCTTGTGTTAAAATTTATTTCCATTAGTAATCTAATAGAAAATGAAAATTTAATTTTCCGGAAATTTTAAAAAATTGAAATTCAATTTAATGAAAATGATCTCAAGTGCGAAATTAATTTAATAGAATTTCTGCTAAATGCAAAATTAAGTAATTAGTTTAAAATTAGTTTTTTGGAAATTCTGCTAAATGGAAATGTAATTTAATCAAAAATTCTGCCAAATAAGAAATTAATTTAATGGAACTCCGAATAAATGGTTAAACAAAATTTCTGCTGAATGGAAATTTAATTTAACGGAAATCCTGCGAAGTAGAAAATAGAAATTTAACAAAAATTTTTCTAAATGAAAATTATAATTAATAAAATTAATTTCTTATTTGGCTGAATTTTCATTAAATTAAACTTCCATTTAGCAGAATTTCCAAAAAAACTAAATATTTTTCATTTAGTAGAAATTAATTTCATTTCTATTAAATTAATTTCGCATTTAAAATAATTTTCATTAAATTAAATTAAAACTTTTAATAATAATTAAATTTTATTTAATCAAAATCTTCGATTTCGTTCATAAAAATCTAGATACGGAAATTAAATATAAAAATCTACATTACATTCTCTTTAACTATTTCTCTTAAAAAATATAAAAAATTTGTATTCTCCATTAATTGAAAATATTTAATCTAAATTCTAGTTTTTATATGTTTTTCATCAATGTTTTATTTGCAATTAAAAAAATGTAAATAAAAATTTTCTAGAAAGTTTCATTAAAAAAGAAAGTTGTCCAATGATTAAGTATTTATTTCCATTTGAATTAAAAGAGAAACCAATAAAAATTTTCGAAAGAAAAGTTTGTTTGTATTTTTTAAATTAAAAAAACATATGACGAGCGAATGGAACTAAAGTTCACTCGTAATTTTTGAATTAAAGAAATAATTTAAATTCAAAATGCATTTTTACATTTAATTTTCTAGATTTTAAACAATTAAAATTTGCATTTAAATAAAAATTATAACTTTGTTTTTGAAAAACGAAACAAAGATATTTTTTCGAATTTTGATTAAAACTCTAGAGAATTTAATTAGGGAAAATACGAATGTAGTAACTTTTACTACTTTCAAAGCAAAGCTTGTAAAATGTATACGAATAATTTGGATAATAATTATTTAGCTTAAAAAAATTGTAAAACAATAATTATTTAGATAATTATTCGCCAAAACGAATATAAACTTTAAATTTCTTTTTTAAACTCAAAAACACGAAAGTACGCAGTTGGACAGTTTTTTCTATTATTGACTATACAGTTTCTTTCTTAAATTAAAATATTTGTCCTTTTTTCCCCGAATTTGATTTAATTTAATTTTGAAAAACAAGAAAAAATTGTTTTTTAAAATTTAATTTCTTTCTATTTTATTATTGATAAAATAGTTGATTTATTTTTAGTTTGGGAAAAAATAATTTTTCTCTAAATTCTATTACTGTTCCATGTCTTCTGCCTTGACAGAAAGTTATCTGTTATATACGGGCAGTAAATTTTCTTTCACAAAGCTTGTATTGTTCTTCAATAGGAAACTTCAGAGTAACTAGTCAATTGTAAATAAAATTTCAACAAACTTCTAAATGCAAACAAGAGAGTTTTAAATTTTATTTTCCTGTCAGGATGAGTCTTTGAAACTTATCTTTAAAACATTTCAAAATGTTAACTTTCTAAAATGTCAAAATAAATTCTATAATTAATTTTTCTTCTTTATATACGAAAACTAAGTATTTTATTTAAACACTTTCTGTTTTATCTATGTTTTATTTTATTTATTTTCTACATTTTACTTATTTTTTTAATTATTTATTTATTTTGTTGCACGGGCGAAAACAAAATAATTCGCAATCGTATTTTATTTAATTTACTTGGTCCAAACGGGAAAAACAAAATAATGCCAATTTGTTTCTATTTATTTTGTTAATTTATATAATATTTAATTTAATATTCATTTTCTCCTTAATTATGAATTTAAGGAAAATATTTCTGCATTTCTAATTTTTAAATTACAATTTTTAAAATTACATTCAAAGTTGTTTGTGAATATAATTAATTAGACATTCTTAATTTCAACATTGTCCTTTTGATTTAATTTTCTTTGTGCAACCCCTGCTGGAAAAGAGCTACTTTCCTTTGACATAAATGCAGCAGAAAGTGGTAAATTTCTGCACATTTAAAAGTGTGCAGGAAAGTGTACTTTCCCGCACACTTTTGATAAAGTGTGCAGGAAAGTATACTTTCCCGCACACTTTTGATAAAGTGTGCAGGAAAGTATACTTTCCTGCACACTTTTTTGTAAACAGTATAATATACACTATAATCAACATAAAACTATATTTATTGATTAGAAATGTATAAAAATAACTTTTTTCGGTAAACAGGTGTTGCACAAAGTACTGTGTGCAACACGTACGAAAGAAGATTTTCCGACTTCGTGCAAATTGCTGCCCTCGCTTCGCTCGGAGCAGCAAACTTAGCACTCGTCGGAAAACAGCTTCTTTCTGTACTTGATGCACAATATACTATTTTGCTGCAGGATATTTTTCGAGGCTGGGAAACTTGACATAAAAGGGAAATTCCACGCAGATAGAGTTTCGTTAAACGCGACAAATAATTTCTCCATGGTCTTCTTTTAGTTAGAAGAAGGGCAAAAAGAGAGAGAGAAAAAGAGAGTGAAAGAGAAAGAGGAGAGTTAATTCATCGAAAAGATGGCTTAGGAAAGCAACAAACTTTAATTAAAGGAAGTCAGTCAGAAGTGAACTTTGCGAAAGATAAATTTCATCAATACGACTTGTTAGTTTTACCTTTTATGTCTCTCACAAGTGTTTTTCTCAAGTTTTAAATAATTACGATCAGAATAAAGCTCAAATTGCAACAATTATAAGAAAACTATATCTATATGACTATATATTGTTTTAAAGCGGGACAATTGCAAAAATAAATTTTAGCAAATTGTTTCCTAAATTTCTGAATTAATTTTAAGTCTTTTTTAGCATATTGTAAATTTATTTATTTAAACTTAGTATTTATTTAGTATTTGTTTTAGTATTTATTCAGAAAATTAATTTTGTTACTTTCAGTAAATAAAAATTAATTTTCCTAATGAAAAATAAATAAGAAGAAAAATAATTAGAGACGTAAAATAATAAAATATTTCGAATCCAATGTTAAACTTATTTTCGCTTATTTCTTTATTTAATAGCAAATATGTAAACGAAAGACTAAATATTTAGACAATAGGATATATTAATTTTATTCTGTTACTATTTTCTGAACAATGAAAATATAATTTACTTAAATATTAAAAACTCTATACAAAACATTATTTTGGAATTAGAAATAAATTTTAACTATTTAGAATTTTTTTTATCCTTGTGCATTTTTTCAGGTCGATCGATGTAAACTTCTTAATACTCGAGACAATGTGTTGACATTGAAAGGGCAACAAGGGACTAGATTCAATTAGCAAGATAATAAAGCGAATATAAATACTGAAATATAAACGCGGAAATTCTATTTCGAATTTCGATTTAATGAGGAATTGACTATTTGACCTTTGGGATAAGAGATGAACAATGGAAATTATAACAATATTTCAATTTCAACTGACAATCGTTCTGTTAACACCAGGTGAGTAATAATTCGTCACGTGACTATCGCAATTTTAATTTTTAATTCACTTTTCATGTCAATTTGAAATTGAATTAACTGAAAATAGAAAACAATTCGATTTTGTTTAATTTTTGAATAATTTAAGATTCAAGATTCTTTAAAATTCACTTTCTAACTTATTAACTAGAGGTTATTATTTATTATCATTATAAAAAATAAAAATCTTCGTTGAAATTAAAGTGTTTTCAAAAATACAATTTTAATAACATTTCTCGAAATAATTACATTATTTTTAAGAATTTGGATAAAATTCGTTAAAAAAATAGAATTATTTTCAGTAGAATTTTTATTAAATTCGTCGAGAGAATTTAATTATGTATTGAAATTTTTTGTAGGAATTTAAATATTTGCTAAAAGTTTCACTAAACTCTTCACAGGAATTCAAATTTTTTTTCAAATTGTTTTCAATTTTGATAAAATTCTTTATAAGAATTCAATTATTTTCAATACAGTAATTCTTATAAATTTCCTCGACAGTATCAAATTTAATTCAAAAATTTTCGTAATATCCGATTCCAGTTTTAAATTAATTCACATTCAAACTTATAAAAGTTATAAAAATTATACCATTTTTTAACAAAAATGCTAACTTTTAAAATTAAAAGAAAATTCACTTAAATATAGAATATCAAATTTTGAAATTTTTCTTAAAAAAATAGTTTTCCAAAACTAATTCTCTCAAATTCTGGAACAGTCAAAATTCGAATTAGTCAAAAAAAAAAATGTTCTAAAATTTCTAAAGAATAATATTGCAATTCTACACTGAACAAGATATTCAAATGAATAAAATTCTTTTTGCTTTAAAAATTGATTTTTTTTACAATAATTTATGAGTAACAATTTTTGTTTCATAGTGTTAATTTAAATTTACAAATAAACTATGATTTTTAATTCGAAACAATTTTGTTCAGTTCATTTTGATTATCATTTAAGGAATTTTCAAAAAATTAACTGAGACTTTTATTAATTTTAAATTCAAAATATTTGAAAAGAAAATTAAAAAATTACAAAAGAAGAAACAAATTAATATTGCTCTTGCAATATTGTCTCTTTTCTGTAGATCTAAAACTAAAATATTGATTCATCTACTTTTGTTTCAGTGTCAAGCAAATTGGGACAAAATGTAATTTTTAATTCCGTTTTGTTTCAAATTTTCCGCGAAATCCAGTGGGAAAAATATTATTCAGTGTGTTTCTTTCCAATAAAAAAAGAAAAAAAGTTCTTCAAAAAATCGAGAATTTGCTAATGAAATTCAAGGTAAGACTCTAAAAGTCTAAAAAATTGGTAATTCTTCTAAACAATTACTCCGATAATTATTAATTTGTAGGATTATAGAAAGAACTAAAGATTCTTAAAAAAAATTTATCTCCCACGGACGCTAAATTTTTTTTATTTTGACTAAAACTGATGTAGTGCCTTTACATCTTAAAATGAATTCAATTGCGCATTTTTTCCTAAGTAATTAAAAATTACTTGCAATTAAATAATTATTTTTCAATTTAAATATTTATTCGTAAAAATTTATTTGTCACTCAATATACATAAATTCTATTATAATTATTTATTAACAAATACTATTCCGTAAAAAATGTTTCAAAAATTCCAAACGTTCAAATGAGTGAAATATTTTAATAAATTAACAAAAATATCGTCGTACGTATGAAGGGTTTAAACTTTTTGGGACTAAAAAAATAAATAGTGTAATAAACATTTTTGAATGAAATATTTATTTTTAAATATTAATTCCTAAATAAACTTAAATCTAATACAATTATTAATTATTAATAACTATATCGATAATTAGATTTGTTTTCGATGGTTGATTAGATTTTTAATTCAGATCAGATTTAATTTATTTATTAATAATCGGATTCCATTGGAGTTAATTATTACTAATCTCTTTGCTTTCGATTTAATTATTTCTAATTAATTAATAACAAAATTTATTAATAAAAACGCAAAATAAGTAATTATTGTTCAATAATAGACGGGAATTCGTAATAATTTTGTATTTCAGAAAATATATTTTGCTTATCTATTTTAATTCCCGTAGGAAATTAATGAAATTGTATAAATATATCTTGTTGATAAAATCTCTTGAAACAAAAGTTTTAACGTCACAGTGATTTTGTTACAAGTTCACTACAATTATTTACGTTTCCGCTCTGAGGAAGCTTCTTTCGGATAATAGGATTGACCCGTGATTTTCTATCTCTGCTTCCTAAAGAAAGTATAGGCTTTATAAAATGGTAGATTTTCGAAAAGAAAAAAAAAAGTCAGTTTTCCCCCATAAAAAGCACTTATTCTTATAATAAGTAATGTAATGATTCTTTTTTTATATCAACTTGAAAACAGTTTTCACTCACTGAAATGTTTCCTTCATCCGATTGTTTTAATTGGATTTAAAAAAATTAAATATTTTCGGTTTTTATCAAATAGAAAAAATATTTTATTTTTTTATTGTTTTATTATATTCAGATATTATTTTCTCTCACTGTTAATATACCACTTTGTATATAAATTTAATTATTTACCTAATTATACAATTAGGCTCTCTATTGATTCTATTTTTTTCTCCCAGTCTATTTTTGTTTTACTTCCAATCAAATTTTCTCAAATTATTCAATAAATACAGTAATAGTTTTCCTAAATCCAATAATAAAAAAAAACTAATTTAACACCTATTTTACTTTGATTTTCTTTTGATTGACGAAAACTTTTTTTTTCACCCCAAATGAAAGTTTCAGTCAAAAAGTTTATTATTACACTATATTTATTTTCATTTCTCTTTTATTTTTCTGTATAAATGTGATGGAAAAACAGAATCAAATTGAAACCCACATACAAAATTTCATTTTGAAAAATCTTATGCGAGAAATCTCAAGGGGAATTGGAATACAAGTCTTTCTGTGATTCTTGCAAAAAAAAAATAGAAAGAGAAAAAAATTATTAAATTACCCCGTTCTTGAAACTTCAAACAGATGGAGGGAGAGAAAGGGGGGGGGGGGAAATGTTAGCACAAGTCACGCGAACTATATGAAATCACAGAAAATTTCCCGAGCAATTCAAATAAAGTTAGGAGACATTTTAAGATTTCACCTCAATTTTATTAGAGACAAATTTATTAGCTACATCAGGAGAAAGTTATCGGCTTATCGAGAATTTTTATAAATGTTCTTTTTCATGCGGAACATTATTTATATTCACTTTGTGGGAAGAATTTTCTTTTTTTCTCTTTTTTTTAGAATAATAAAATTTTATTTTTTTTAATCAAAAAAATTGAGATTTGGTTTACTCTTGAGAATTTTACTCCCTAGTGTTGGAAATAGTTCTTTTAGTGCCTACGGAGAGAATTAACAGGCAAATTCTCAGAGGTTTATTTAATTTTCTAATTCTAAAACTAAATTTAAATTTCTTCTACAATTAAATTTAAATTTCGAAACATTAAATTCTTAAACATTAAATCTAATGGTTTTTTTTAAATTCTAACTGTTATTGAATTATTCAAATTAAAACGTAAATTTAAATTTGTTCTGAAAAATAATTAAAATTAAGTCAATTGGTTTTAAAATAGACTTTTTTCGACTTTATAAAGAAGGAATTTCCATTTCTGCTAAATTAAAATTCAAATAAATTAAAGAACTTTTTATGGACAACTATAAAAGCAATAAAAACTATAAAAGCAAAATTTTATTAAAATAAAATTGAATAAAAATTTAATAATGTGTAAATTATACTAAAATTATAATTTTGATTAAAACTTAAAATAATTCTTTTTGTTTACACCTGAACTTTGACTTTTGTGTACGATTTTATTTTTGTTTTCTTTAGAAAATATGTTTTGACAAAGTGAAAATATTGCAGATATTTTTCATGATATATAACAATATATTTTTTGAAATTCGAAATTAGAAAATTAAAAAAAAAATTAAGATTAACAAATAAATTTTATTTTTTACACGCTTTTTTATAACAAATTTCATTTCACTGATCCAAATTATTCAAACTTTTTTGCTTTTTTATTGGTTAAAAAATATTCAAAAATTGTCAATTGTTAAAAAATTGTGATTAGAAAATTGGAAACATTTCAATAAAATTGTTTTCATTTTAGAAAAAGTTCTTTGAGAATTTTCAAATACAATATTGTTTAAAATTCAATTTTACGAAATTTTGATTATTCGGAAATTCTTCAATTAAATACACTGTAAAAATTTTTTTTGGAAATTTAAAAAAAAAATTTAGAAATCCATGAATTATTTAAAAAAATTCTCTTCAGCGTTCAAGAAAATTTCTGACAATTTGGAAAAATTTCCATGTTATTTCTATGTGACTTTAAATTTTTTTAAAAAATTAAATTAAAATTTGTCAAAAAAATTAATTCTTCAAAATTGACAGTTAAAAGTATAGAAAATTTAAACTTTAAAATATTTTAATTTGAAACTTTTTCAAAATCATTCAATTATACAAATATAAACGTAAATAATTGTAGTCTTTCGAGAAATTTTCCTACAATTAAATTAAAAATAATTTCATTTCTTTGAACAATTTTATTATTAATGAAAATAATTGAATTCTTTCGAAGAATTTTATTATTAATAAAAATAATTCAATTCTTGCGAAGAATTTTATTAAAAATGAAAATAATTGAATTCTTGTGAAGAATTTTATTAGAAATTTTCAAAATGCTAATTAAATTCTATTGAAGACTTTTTTTGAATTTTTTAAACATAATCTATTTTGTTTAATAATTTTGATTAAAAAATTTCAAAGTAATTGAATTTTATGAAAAATTTCTTCCAAGTTTTTAAAATAATCGTTTCTGTTAAAAATTATATAGAATAAGTTTTTTGTTGTAGTTTATTAAAATTTGTTTTAAATATAATTCAATTCCTGTGAAAAATTTTATTTTTTATAGAAATAATTAAATTCTTGCAAAACATTTTATTATTTAAAAAAAGTGAATTGTTTCCAAGAATTTATTACAAGTTTGGAAAATAAATGGATTTTTTTGAAAAATTTTATAAAAAATGGAAAAAAATTTACTGAATCCTTCAATGGAATTTTATTAAAAAATTGACATAATAAAATTTTTATGAACAAATAGTCGTTTTTTAATTTTTAAAGAAAACAATTTAATATTTTAATTTTTTTATTTAGAATTTTCTTAAAAATTCGGAAAATAATTGAATGTTTCGAAATAAATTTTACAGACAATCTAGTAAATAATTGACTTTTTGAGATTAAATAACTTTAAAAATTATTTTTAAGAAACTAAAATAAAATATTAAGTAAAATATTTAAAATCAGGAAAATAATGGTTTTTATCAAACTCATAATTAAAAATTTTAATTTTTATTTGTTTGTTGAATGTTTGCAAAGTCTTTACTAAATAATTATATTGTTTCAATAGATTTATGAAAATTTCAGAAAATAATTTGATTTTTTCCTGAAATTTTATTAAAATTAGTGAGATAAAAATAAATTAAAAATTAAAATTATCAGTTTGATAAAAATCTATTATTTTCGTTATTTAAAATATTTTATTCATAAGCTTTCGCCTGTCGACGACAAATTATAAATTCAAACAAAATTTTATCAAAATTTTATTAAAATTGTATTGAAAATAATTAAATTTCTGCTAAGAACTTTACTATTTATAAAAATAATTGAATTCAGTCGAAGAATGTTTTTATTTGTAAATAATTGAATTTCTACGATGAGTTATTTTAAAATTTTTGGAAAATATGAACAATAATAATTAATATATTTATTTAATAAGGGGATTTTTTTTTAATATTGTGTTTCTAATTCTGAACGAAAATATTTTTCATTCCCTTCATATTCCCGCTTGGTTCACTTAAATCGGTTCATTCATTTAGGAGAAATAACATTTTGTTTGAAAAGTTGCAAAAAAATTAATTTTGCAATAACTTATAAAAAATAATATTTTCTTGTTCTTTGGTGGACACACTCCTAAGACCAAATAGAAATGTTTTTTCATCATTTTGATTTAAAAAAAATACTTTTTGTTTTCTGTGAAAATTTCACGAATTCTGACCCTATTTGAAATATTCTTATTCTTACCTATTTATTTAATATTTATTTATTTAATATTTATTTAATATTCTATTCTTACCTATTTGTACTGAAAATAATAATTTTTTCTAAATTGCTAATTTAATTTAAAGAAATATGTAAAAAGTTATTAGTCGTTGCTATAGTTTATCTTATAATCGGTTATTTGAATGAAATAAATTTTGTTTCATTGCATTTTTATTTCTTTCACGCAGAAGATAGGTGGAAAAAAAAATTATTCTCATCTATAAAAATTTATTCTCACTTATTATATTAAAGGGACATTCACTTATTTATTTTTAGAATTCAAATACACATTCACATAAAAGATTATGAACACAGGGACAATAAATATAAGGGATAAAAGTGTTTATATCGTGTGATGTTTCGAAAAAAAGGGGAAACTTAATCCAATGTATATGGTCAGTTTAATGTCAGTCGGGGAATATCTTATATAATGCACGCGGTAAAAACTAATCTCCTGGGATATGAAACACACATATAGGGCCTTTTTGACGTAGCATCGTTTCCTATAGAATTCTCAAGTGTCAAGTATAGAGAGAAGAGAATATTGTTACAGTGAAAAGAAATAAGGAGGGTTATACATTCTCAAGTAGACTTATTGTTGAGATGGGATCTTTGAACCCTAAAACTAAACTACCAACCGTCTTTTTTTCTCCTCCTCTTCTTCTTCTTCTTTTTCTTTTGTTTTTCTCATAAATTGAGCTGGAACCCTTTATAGGCCACTTATCGCATTTTATGTCTCGATTGTATACACGGAAGTGAAGTAAAAAAAAAAAAAATATATATATATAAACGATTCTTTATCACAATTTCTTCACCTATATATTTCGCTATTTATATTCGTATTAAAAGATTGCGAAATCGCAGTAATTAACTCTTCTTATATGATGAGGGGCGAAAATATCAAAATAGAATTTATGGGGGTTTATCATTTTTGGGTCATATACAGTATTTGACATAAAAAATTAATTTTCTTTTTTCTTGATTTGCAGAGAAAACTTCTATACTTTTTTGATGAGTCTAAAGAATGTCTGATTCACTCCGTAAAATTATTAGACACTCAAAAAAAATGTATTATATTTATTAACAAATTTCTTTAATTGTAAAATTATTCGAAAAAATGAATAACTTCTTTTTTTAAATAAATATTTAATCATTATTCTTTTTCTGGAGGAATTAAAATTTTTTCAAAAGACTCAAATTCAAATGTTTTTGAAATTCAACGACTTATAAGAATATTATTGTAAAAAATGATCGAGAGAGAGATATATAATTATTTTATAAATATGGTCAAAAACGCGAAGCATGTAACGTAAGAGTCTTTTTGTTTTATCCATAAAAATAAATAAAAACAAAAATAAAAAAACAAAAAAAAATAAAGAAAAAAAAACAAAAATAACAAAGAATTAAAAAATTTCTATGTTTGCATCTTAAAGTATATTTTTCTTTATTAATTTTGCATAGGAATATAACATTTTTTGAATTTATTTTTTAAAAGTTATAAACATTTTGAAAAGACTGTTACGTTAAAAAAGTTTCGTTTTTCGTGTTAAAAAAATTTCTATGTTTGCATCTTAAAACATATTTTTTTTATTAATTTTGCATAGAAATATAACATTTGTTCAATTTGTTTTTTAAAAGTTATAAACATTTTAAAAAGACTGTTACGTTAAAAAAGTTTCGTTATTCGTGTTTTTGACCATATATATATATTTTATAATTTGAATTAGTAAAAATGGTTACTAATTTGAATTATATAGTAACTGACTGTTTGCTATTGAAATAGAAAATTTCACTAATAAGTTAGTAGAAATTCATTTCTATTTAGTAAATTTCACTAATAAATTAGTGGAAATTCATTTCTATTTAGTAAATTTTATTAATAAATTAATAGAAAATCATTTTTATTTAGTAAATTTTACTAATTAAAAAGCAAAAAGTCACTTACTAATTTAAATTAGTAAACATTTTTACTAATTTAGATTTAGAGAGCAAAATTAATTTTTTATTACTTTAATTAACTTATTATTTTCTATATATTTTTAATTAAATACTTCTTTAAATCAATTTAATCAAAAAAAAAAAAAACAAAAAAAAAATTCCATGAGAATTTTCAAATTTATTTGTTTACAATTAAATTTTACGACATTTGATTTATTTGGTATAATATTCTTCGATACATATATATTGGAAAATAAAAAACTTTAAATAATTTTTTAAAAAATCAAATAACCATTTTCAGAAAAATTAATTCTACAAAATTGTTGGTCAAGAGTCTAAAAAATTTGAATTTTTAAAAATTTCAATTTGAAATACTTTCAAAGTTTAATTATTTTCTAAAAATTCATTCGACAAAACTTGAAATATTCAATTACAATCTAAAATTTTAACTGAAATTCATTTTTAAATCAATTATTAGAAAATTTTAGGAGAATTCAATTATTTAAATTTTAAATACAAAAATAAATAATTTATAGTAAATAAATAATTTACATTTATTGAATAATTGCGATTGAATTTTCATGAAGAATTTTATCAACAAATTTTTAATTAATTCCTTTTGGTTAACGAGTTTTGATGAAATTTTTTTAGATTGGATGAATTTTTTTAATAATTAATTCAGAAATTAATTACTTCACCGAAAGTCAACTTCTTTTATAAACTTGAATAAAATTCGTTGTAAGAATTCAATTATTTATATAAATTTGTATAAAATTCATTAAAAGAATTAAATTATCATTAAAATTAAAAAAATTCTTCGCAAAAATTAAAAACAAAAAATATTTTCAAAATTTCAATTATATTTACAAATAAAAAAAATTCTTCATCTAAATTCAATTATATTTAAAAATTTTAATAAAATTCTTGGCAAAATTTTGTAGGAATTTAATTTTAATGAATTAATTTAAAATAATTCCATTATTTTGATAAGTAATAAAATTTTTACAGGAATTCAATTATTTAAAATACAACATATTTCATAAAATTTTTTGAAAAATATAAATTATTTAAAAAATTCTTCGCCGAATTTCAATTATTTTTATAAACTGGAATAAAATTCTTTGTAAGAATTCAATTATTTATATAAATAATAAAATTCTTCACATAAGTACAGTTATTTTTATAAATTTGAATAAAATTCGTTGGAAGAATTAAATTATTTTTCGAATGTAATAAAATTCTTCGCAGAAATTCAATTGTGTTCGAAAATTGAAAAAAAAATTCTTGTTAAAATTTCAAGTAACTTAATAAATAATAAAATTCTTCTCCAACATTCAATTATTTTATGGAAATTTTATGAAAATTTAAATTATTTTCATAAGTAATAAAACTCATCGCAGAATTTTAATGATTTTGTATACAATATATATTTTAATCAAATTCCTCGAAAAATGTAATTATTCTTAAAAATTTTATTAAAATTTGTCAAATTAAATTCTCATGTTTAAAAATTTATTGTTAAAATTCTTTATGAGAATTAAATTTTAACAAAGAACATTCTATCATTTAATAAATTATTAATTTTTTAATTTAAATAATTGAATTTTTCTAGAATTTTCTAATAAAAATTGATTTAAAAATGAATTAACGGATAGTCGATTTATTATTATTTATGAAAGTAATTGAATCATTGACACGAATTTTATTACATTTTTTAAAAATAATTTAATTTTTTTGAAAAATTTTACTGCTTGTAAAAATAATTGAATTCTTGCGAAGGGTTTTTTTTAGAATTTTTGTAAATGATTAACCTATTCTGAAAAATTTTATGGTAATTTAAATTATTACAAAACATGAAGAAGAAGAAGAAGTCTTTTTTATGTTTTGTAATAATATTCTTGTAAGTTGTTCATTTTAAAAAGATTTGATTTTGAATGTTTTTAATGAATTTTAATTCCTACAGAAAAATAATAATGATTAAATATTTATTAAAAAAAGAAGTTATTGATGTTTTCGAAAAATTTTACAATTAATGAAATTTGTAAATAAATGTAACAACATTTTTTCTTGATTATTTAATAATTTTTAGAGTGAATCAGAATATTCCTTAGGGTCAGGGAAATAGTAAAAATTTTGTCTGGAAATAAGGGAAAAGGCAGGGAAAAACAAAATTAAATATTTGTGGCAACCCTGATTACGAGAGATTGAAAAAAAGTTATTTTTTTCTCTGCGATGATAAAAAATAATTACTTTCAGATTACATATATATATATATATATATATTGTTATGAACATTAATTTTTATATTCTAATTTCCGTTTGGTGACAAATGAAAATCAACGTATAGAAAAAAATATATATAGAATAAATTATTGTCCAATTTAGAAACATACAGAGCAAATGTAACAATTTTTTTTCTTCTTCTTTTTCATTTCCGTTTATTTTATCCTTCCAACTTTCTACACTATATAGATATCCTATTTGCCACGCAGGGGTCATACACTACGCAATATCACACATTCAATGAAAAGGAAAAACATTCAATTTTATTATTTGGATTGTGATGTTGCGAAAAATAAAATTGTTTTCGCAATTGCATCCTTGCAAACGTCATTTATATGGTGCAATGGGCACGTGTATTAGTATATGCATGTAAATAGTTCATAATATATAAGCATCTCTTACTATTTTGCATATAGAAATTTTTCCTATACATATTTGTGCTTTTTCACTTATATAACTTACTTTTTCTCCCACTTTCTCACGAATATTTTCATCTACTTTTTCAATTTATTTGTCAATTTTTTTCTGCATATCCCTCTTTTCTTTTTTTTCTTGTTTCTTTTTGTAGAAAAATTCAACTATCTCTCAAAGTTTTCTGCTTCTTATGAAGTTTCGAAAACTTTCTCCTCTGACTTGTGTGAAACTTTTCATCAAGGGTGAAAAAAAGAGCAAGAGAGAAAGAGAGAAATTCTTTATCAAATTCTTTAACTCAGTTACAATGAGAATTTCGAGGGGGAAAAATAGTCGAATATTCAACTGCATTGGTTACATTCATTTGATAATAATTTGACAAGTATTCTGGGAAGAATTTATAATTATTTTTTAATAAAAAAAAATTTAATCTTTATTAATATAATCGTTTTATTCAGCTCATTTGTTCGCAGTCTGAGGTTAATTGTCGTTTCCTAACTTGTTAAATAATTTTTCTTTTTAAATGTTTTCTACTTAAATATTTAAATAAATATTTTGTATTTAAATATTTAAATGAATATTTTGTATTTAAATATTTAAATAAATATTTTGTATTTAAATATTTAAATAAATATTTTGTATTTAAATATTTAAATAAATATTTTGTATTTAAATATTTTTTTAAATATTTTAAATCTTTCTAAAGTTAATATGAGTAGCAATTTTCCAAAAGTTGATAAATCCATTTTTCAAAAAAATTGAGATCGATTTATCACTGTTCAATTTGAGAAAAAAAATTTATTACCAAAGAATTTTTAATTTAAAAAATATTTTCCGCAAATCTTGTTGATTTTTAATTTTTATTTTTTTATTAGAAAAAATTACCGAAACCTTTAAAGTTTAAAGTCTATTATTACGATAGACTTTAAATTACAAAGAGAGCATCTCAAATAGAAAAAAAAATTAAAAAATGAATGATTTATTACAATTGTTCTACATTAAAATTAATTTTAATAGTTATGTTAGAATTGTCATTTTATTTCAATTTGTTGAAATTTTTTTTCCTTTTAATTGAATTCTTTCAAGAAAATTAAAATTATGTTTAGAAATAATTGAAGTTTTAGGAAATATTATTCTTCTATTTATGAAAATAATGAAATTCTTTTGAAGAATTTTATCAAAATTTTGAAAATCATTGAATTTAGTAAAATAGAATTTGAAAAAAAATTTTAATTGAAATTGTATTTAAAATAATTGAATTTCGACGAAAACTTTTGTTCTCTATGAAAACTAATTAAATTTATGCGAAAAATGTTATGAAAATATTTTTAAATATTTTAAATTATTTCAAGAAATTTTACTAAAATTTTAGGAATTTAAAATAATTGAATTCCAATTACGAATTTTAGTGAAATTTAGAAAAATAATTGCGTTATTTCGAGATAATGAAAAAGAATTTAACATTCTTTGTGTAGAATATTATTATTATTTATGTCAAAAATAATTAATAGAAGTTTATTAAAATTTTTGAAAATAATTGAATTTTTGAAAATAAAAATTAAATTGACTGTAATCCAATTCTTAAGACTAAAATTTTACTATTTATGAAAATAATAGAATTTTTTCAGAAGTTTATTGAAATTTTTAATAATAATTGCATTCTTAGGAGAAAATTCCGATTTTAGAAAAAAATAATTTAATTCCTATGAACATTTTTTTGTACATATGAAAATAATTGAATTTTTGCAACAAATGGTATTCAATTTTTTTTAAATAATTGAAGTCTCTGGAACAAATTAAAATTATAATAACAGAATTGAAATTATCGATCGAAATTAAAAGTATATTAGAAATATTTGAATTCCTGTGAAGAATTTGAATATTTTTAAAAGTAATTAAATTCCTTCGAAGAATTTTATTGTTTTTGAAAATAATTGAATTCTTGCGATAAATATTTATTATTTATCTTATAAATCTTATAAATAAATATCTTATAATAAATATTTATGTTATTATTTAGGAAAGTAATTGAATTATTCACAAGAATTTTATTTAAACTTTCGTAAAATCTTAATTAAATTCTTTTGAAGAATTGATTTCAATTTTTTTAAACGTAATGGAGTTTTTTCCTTTAATAATTTTAATTTTGAAAAAATTGTCAGTAATTGAATTTTATGTTCAATTCCTCTCAAGTTTCTAAAATAATTGTGTTTTTCAATATAATTCAAATTGAACAATTAAATTATTGAATTTTATTAAAAATTTTAGAAAATAATTAAATTCTTCTCTAGAATTTTATCATTATTTTCGAAAATAATTTAATTCATTGACGAAATTTTATTAAAATGTAGAAAATATTTTAAATTTTGCAAAGATTTTACAATTTAAAAAATAATTGAATTTTTGTAAAAGATTTATTAAAATTAAGAAGAAAATAAATTCATTCATGAAATAGTTTTAAAATTGTATTACAAATCGTTGATTTTTTGCAAAGAATTTTACTTCATAAGTTATTGATAATTATTTTTCATAATTTTGTTCATAAGAATAATAATTTAATAGTTTCGAAGGATTTTTAAAAATTTAAGAATTAAATTAAATTAATTAAATTTTCTTTGGAAATTTTATTGAAAATTATGAAATTATTCACAATTATTAAAAAATTTATATTTGAAACGATTATTTATCTATTTCAAAAAAATATTTATTTATTTTAAATTCTTTAAAATAAAAATTAAATTTAAATGATTTAAAATGATTTAAAATAATTTAAAATAATTTTAAATAATTTAAAACAATAAAAATAAAAACGAGAATTCAAATAAATTATTTTTCTTTTAAGAAAGAAATGCTTTTAAATTGAAAAATCGGTACAGAATAAAAAAATAATAGATTACAGTTGTCTTTATAAAATAAACAAATATTTTATTCATATCTGGTTGTGGCGAATTTATAACTCTATCACGTACGTGCCAATAAAAATTCAAAAAAGATACAAAAGATAAAAGATAAACCTTTTTTATTGGATAAAAAAAGAAAAATAATTTTTATAATCCTTGATTCCGATTTCGTGGTTAATGTCACTTAATATTGTACACATTTTTTTTATTCAAAACCATATTTTAAAAAAGTACATTATTTAATAAACAAACGTAAAATATGAATTTTTAATATAGAAAAATATTGTTATACGTCCTTATTGTTTTATTCATCACTGAGAATAAACAATTTTATGTAAATAACAATAGAAAACATATAAATATTAAATTAACCGTAAAAAGTAACTTACCAATTTAATATTTTGAAATAGTTATAATTTTTTTGTCATCAAATTATTTATTTATTATTATTTTATTATAATTTTTTATTTTTCATTATAATTATAATTTAAATTGAAATAGTAAGTTAATAATTAACTACTTGATACAAAGTAAATTTTTGTTCAAAGTTATTTCGAATAAAATTTCTTTGGTCTGCAGAAAAACAAAATTTTTTTTGACCGGAAAAATATAAATAAATAAAAAAATAAATAAAAAGTATAAATAAATTATAGTAATAAATTAATAGTTAACAATTACGAAATATTAATATTTGCCACTTCCATATCAAAAGCGAAGTAAATAAATTGTTTTGCAACTAAAACTAAAAAATAAAAAGTTACAAAAATAAAGATTGAACATTTTTCTCATCTGATATATTTTTTATTAATAAAAACTGTGCAAAAATGGTAAAAATCAAATGGGATATTTTTATTATTAACTAAAAAATAAAAAAAGTTATCAAATTAAAAATTGAACTTTTTTCTCATCTGATGTTTTTTTTTATTAATAAAAACTGTGCAAAAAGGGTAAAAATCAAATGGGATATATTTATTATTATTTTTTTTGTTGCATTCCAAATGAAAGAGAGAGAAAGAGAAAAAGGGGGAAAAAAGTACTGAAATATGTAAATAAAAAGTAGATAAATAAAAATTTATTTGCTATATATTCAAATGTATCTCAACACTGAATGCAAGTGTTGAAAATAAAATTCAATATTCTCCAAGTCCACTTTTATCTGTTACTTATTTATTATTCAGCGACCGTTTCTGTCCATGCAAAAGTTAAGTATAAATTGAAGAATTAGATTTTACATCTTTCATTCTCGGGAGAATGAGAAAGAAGTGCGAGAGAAAGACGTTAATTTCATTTGAAAGTTGAAACTGAAAAATTAAATCAAAATTCTCGCACTGGATTATAACGTTTTTTACATGAGATAAATTGTCATTCATTTTAACTTATTTTCTAACAAAAAAAAAGAAGAAAGGAAAAAAATTATGGAAACAAACTATCTATTTCAAAATTTATTTTTTTAAAAATTACTAATTCTTTTAATTAGAATTATTCTTAAAATTTCTCTCTCTCTCTCTCTCTCTCTCTGATTTACCACAGATTAAAAAAATAACATTTTTATATTACTTTGATCTTAACTCTTTTTTCTGAATTTTTATCAATAAAAATTTTTTTAGAAGAGAATAAAAATATAACTTTTTTAATTTGAAAAGGTCCAATTTTATTTTCTCCACTTTTAAGTGATGTTATTGGATTTATTAATTTATTACTTTTGAAATATCTTTAAACAAAAATAATAAAACTGTCAATTTAATATCGGTAATAATAATCGAATTTTCAAACCAACGAAATTTTTTGGCCCTTGAAAAATTTATAAAAAATTACTAACAGTTATGAAAAGCAGAAAACAAAATCACACAAAAAATTAATATAGAAAAGTTTTATATGTTTATAAGAATTTATTGTATAATTAACACTAATGTAATTATATTTTTGTAAGAATTTTTAATATTATTAATAATATTATATTATTAGGTATATTATTATAATAATAAACAATTATAATAATACCTATAACAAAGTAATAATATAAAATAAACTTATAATAATAATAAAACTGAAATTATAACATTATATAAAATAAAAAAAAAAACAAATCATATTTTTCAAGTTTATATCTTTCTAGAAAAATTTAACTTTTTTGGTACTACTGCATGTATAAGTAATTTATAAACGAGACAAGAATTCCTTTTGTGTCTCCTTTTCTGACTTTCGTATAAAAAAAATCGCTACAAAATTTCATTAAAAGGAGAAAATTAAATTTTAATTGAATAAAAGTCAGACTTGTGTAATAATGAAAATTTTAGTATTAAAATACACACTATAGAGAAATTTTCCCTAATTATTTTCTTATATTAGGTAGGTGTAAGTTTATAAATTTTAATATAAAAAATGTTTTTTTTTGATAAAGTGAAAATTATTGTTTAACAAGATATTATATTTAAAGAGGTAATTTGCAATTTGAAGAAGAAACCCCTTCTCTCCCATCTTTACAATTCAATTTTATCCGATAATCCCCTTAAATCCGGTTTTGATAGACGTTCACTCGCGCTGTAAAAGTTAATTTGACGACTTTAAACGTCAAACTGTCGTCGTTCTACACCACTTTTCAATCATATTGAAGTTCATTCATGTCTTCTTATAAACCCTGTAAAATGTATATATATATATATATACTCATAAAGAAGAGAGAATTTTCTCATTTTAACAATTTACTGTCTATACAATTTTCATTTTCATTATAAAATTTATTTCTCACGAGTCTGTCAGTTAAATATTTAATTTAACAATTCGATTTTTTATTTTTTATTCGCTAATAATAATAATAAAAATAATAATAATAATAATAATAATAATAATTAAAATAATAATAAAATTAAATTTATTCTCGAAATCTAATTTTACTTAAATATTTCAAAATTAATTCAATTTTAAAAGTGTTGCGTTTAAGATTTGCATAATTAAATGAACTTGAAAACATTTTCATTTGAAATTTTGTGAAATTTCAGTTTTTAATGAATTTGACTTAAAATGTTAAAAAACCTAGAATTTAAAAAAAAATGTTATTACCAAACTTGTTTTAAAATTAGTTACATTTTTTAATATATATTTAATTAATTGATTTTTTAAAATAATGTATTTATAGAAGGATTTTAGTTAAAAATACTATAAAACAAATTAAATTTCTCTCAGAAATTCAATAATTTTTTTTAATTCTTGAAATCTAATTTTCCTTAAATATTTCAAAATTAATTCAATTTTATACGAATTGTATTTACAATTTTCATCAGTACATGAACTTAAAAGATTTTTATTTCAAAATTTGTAAAATTTTAATATTAAATGAATTTCATTGAAAAATTTAAAAACCTAGATTCTTAAAAAGCTCTAACTAAAATTCTTCTAAAATTATTAACATTTTTTTTAATATATTTAATTGATTATTAAAAATAACGGATTTATAGAAGCATTTTAGTTAAAAACACTTAAACAAATTGAAATTTGAAGCAAATGCATATATTATTGGAGAAATTAAATTATTTTTAAAAGAAGTAAAATTCTTCACAGAAATTCAGTTTTTTTATTTTTTACTAAATTTATTCTTTAAAGAATTAAATTATTTTCAAAAATTTTAATGTAATTCTTTTATAACAATTTAATTTTTTTCAAAATAATTTTAATAAAACTCTTGGTAAAAATTTAATTGATTTCAAAAATTTTTCATAATTTAATTATTTTCAATGTTTACTATTTAAATAAAATTTCACGAAAAGAATTCAATTATTGAAAACGAATTTTAAAAAAATTCGTCTGAAGAATTCAATTATTGACGAAAGTAATAAATTCTTGTCAAAAATCAAATTATGTTCAAAAATTTACAAAAATTATAGTTACAATTTCAATTATCTTTATAAATAATAAAAAATTTTTCTATTAATTCAATTATTTAAAAAATTAAAATCAAGTACTTGGCAGAATTTCAATTATTTTTGATATATTTTATAAAATTCTTTCCATCAAATTTCTCGAAAATTGAAATTATTCTTAAAAATTTTTATTAAAATTTGTTAATAAAATTCAATTATTATTTAAATTTTTAGAAATAATTAAATTTTCAAAAGGTTTTAAATTAAAATTTTTAAATATTTGAATTTTGTATACTTTTAACGAACAATTCTGTAGAATTAATTTTTTTTAAAAAGTTAACTTGCTACTTTTTTACTGCAAAAATTAAAATTCTTCAAAAACTATTTTCATTATTATTACGATTATTATTTTTAGAATTTTTAACTAAAATTCTTCTTTAAATCAATTGATATTAATAATTTTCGAAAAAGTTCTTTGCCAATTTTCAAATCCATCCGTTTACGATATTCAATTTTACAAAATTTGAATTATTCGTAAAATCTTCAATTAAATATATGTAAGGAAATAAAAACTTGAAATTTCATCTAAAATTTTAACTGAAATTCATTTTAAAAATAAATTATTATCAAAAAATTCTACGAGAATCCAATTATTTAAATGCAAACAAAGATAAATTATTAAATAATTTAATTTTTCTTGAAATTCAATTCTGGTAAAAAATTTTATCGACAAATTTTTTAAATAACAGAATTCTTTCGACGAATTTTTCATAAAATTGTAAAAAATAAAAATTATATTAAAAATAATTGAAATTCTGCCAAGTGTTTTATTAAAATTTGGCAGAAATGTTTAAGTGTTAGAGAAAAATGTTATTATTCATAAAAGTAATTGAAAATTGACTATAATTTTTGTTAATTTTTGAACGCAACTGGATTTTTGCAAATAAATATATTACTTTTGAAAATAATTGAATTCTTGAGATGAATTTTATTAAAATTGCTTTTTAAATAATTGAATTCTTTTAATTAATAATAAATATAATTTTAAAAACCTGGAAAAATTCAATTTTTTAACCTTGATAAGTCAAGGAATTTGAACAATTTATTAGATAATTTAATAAAAGAAAAAATTAAAATTCGTTAAAACTGATGAAACTTTTTTGCAATTAAGAATTCATTTGGAAAACTTCCTTTATTAAGGGAATTTGAACACTTATGATGTCACAGAATTAAAATAAATGCTTTAAACAAACTGAATTTTCTAAAATAATTAAATTTCTTCAATGAAAATTTATTAAAATATAGAAAATAATTGAATTTTTTCAAAAATTATATTGAAATTTTTTTAAAATTGAATTGTTTCGAAAAATGTATTAAAGTTTTAGAAAATAATTCAATTTTTACAAAGATTTTACCATTTGCAAAAAAATTGAATTAATTAAAAAAATCTATTTTTAAAATTTTTACAAATATAACTTAATTTTTGTAAAGATTTTACCAATTAAAAAAAATTGAATTAATTTGAAAGATCTTTTAAAATTTTTACAAATATAATTGCATTTCTGCAAAGAATTTTACTATTAATAAAAATAATTGAATTGTTTTAAAGGATTTATTAAAACTTTAGAAAATAATTGAATTTTTACAAAGATTTCACTATTTAAAAAAATATAATTGAATTGTGAATTCATGAATTCGTTCATGAAATATTTTAAAAATTGTATTAAAAATTATTGAATTTTGCAAAGTGAATTCTTTCGAAAGATTTTTAAATATTTTAGAAAATAATTGAATATTCTGTTATGAGACAATTTATAAGAAATTAAGAAAATAATTTATTTCTTTCTTGAAATTTTAATGAAAATTACAAAAATTAATAAAATTAAAATATTAATTGATAATTAAAAATTATTATTTGAAAATAAATTTTTTTTAAATTTACATAATAATAATAAATTAAACATCTCATTCCGAGAGATTTTTTAAAAATTTTTATTGAAACATAAATTTTGATAATTTAATTAATTAATTAATTAAAATGATTATATTTTTGGATTTTGAATAAACAATTTTGAAAACACTTATAAATACAGTAAAAGTTGAAAATAATTTTTTTTTGCAGTCAAACTTTTTTACTTTTACAATTAAAATTTTTAATCAAGTAATTGTATTCAAAGTTGACAGTAAAATAATTCTAAATTATTATTTTTCATAATGTTTGCTGTTAGTAAGGAAGAAAATATAAATTATTACAAAGGGAGATATAATAATTAATTTTTTTCCTTGCATTTCATAAAAAATTTAAAAGCTTTGTAGAAAGATTGCATTAAAAAAATAGGAATTATGCAAATATTTTTCTTCATTTTCTAAAACCATGATTTTTGTTGTAGTTAATAAAGTTAAATAAAAATTGATCTATAATTATAATAAAAATTCAGTTAAATTTAAATACATTTTTCAGTTAAATGAACTGAATACAAAATCGAAAAATAAAAATTCAACGAAAAATAAATTAAGTTAACAATCCGTTAAGCTAAATATAAAATTAATTAACCCTAATTTATATTAGGGGGAAAAATTCCAGCTAAATACTAATTTAGTTAAATATAATTTATGCCAAATAAAAATTTAAGTAAATAAAAGTTCAGCTCAATAGGAATTTAACTAAATCAACAATCTTCTAAATATAAATCCTGCTCAATGTAAACATAATAATTTACTAAATTAAATTAAAAATAAATAAAAGATTTTATTTATTCAAAATTAAAATTCCATTTAGATAATCTATTCAATTAAGAACTTAATTTGCTAACATTATAATTTCTAAAATTTGAATTCCATTTTTATTTTTTGACCTATGAGAACGTTTTTGTCAAATGTAATAAAAAATCGTGCTTAGGGAATTAAAGTAGCGCACATAGTCTTTCTCGTTGACCTTTTTGAAAATTGGTGAAATTAAATTAAAGACGTTCCTTCTTATACACGTGAAACAAGTTGGTGCAAATACTGTTTAAAATGCAGTCCTCTTTATATATAACAGACAGAAGATTACCTAGTAAAACAAGTCCTACACTATTTTTTTTTCTTTCTTTCTTTCTTTCTTTTTTTTTTGTAAATTCTAGTCACGTTTTTAATACTAACAATTCTATTACAAACCGGTGAAGATAAATTATTTACCTGGTTTGGTTTAATTTAAATCGGAAATTAAATTTATACGATTTAAAATTTTTCTCGACAATTTCGAAAGTTGAATATTTTCACTCGTTTCTCAATTTTTCTTAGATATTTTTCTTTTATATTTTACTTTAGAAAATACTGTAATTTTTAAACATTTCAAAATTTAAATATTATTGAATTTTACTATTTAAATATTATTTTTTGTTCTAGAAATCTGCATTTAAAAGAAAATAAATATTTTGACATCTCTTTACTTTATTTTTAATTTCTATTCGAGAAATCAAATTTGTCAGAATATAAATTTTTCTAAATGTAAACTCAGATCAATAGAAATTGTCTGAAATAATTATTTGACTGGATAACAAATTTTAGTAAAATATAAAAATTCGGCCTAATGTAAAGATTAAATAAAATTTTAATTTTTTTAACTCAACAAGAAATTTTTAAATAATAAAAAAAAATAATAAATAAAACATTTTTTAAACATTTTTAAGTGTTAAAAAAGTGTTTAACATTTTTTTCAGCCTGAAATAATTATTTGTCTAAATAATTTTTTTGGCTAAATATAAATTTTGTTGAATGTATTTTCAGCTCAACAAAAATTGTCTGAATAAAAATTTTTGGCTAATATAAATTTAATTGAATAAATGTTTAGCCCAATAAAAACTGTCAGAAATAATTATTTCTTTGAATAAAAAATTTTGGCTGAATATAAATGTGGTTAAATGTATGTTTAGCTGAATAAAAACTGAATAAATAATTGAATTCCTGTGATGAATTTTACTATTTAAAAAAATAATTCAATTTTCCCGAAGAATTTTACCAGAATTTTTGAAAATAATTGAAAACAATCAATTAAAAAAACAAACAATCAAACAACAATTTATTAATAAATTAATAAATTTTTTTGCTAATAATTGTTTTCTTTCGAAAAAGTTTATTACCTTGAAGATAAAAAAATTGCATTCCTTTGAAGAATTATATTATTTATAAGAAAATAATTGAATTCTTGCAAAGAATTTTATTAAAAATTTCCAAAATCTTGATTAAATTCTTTTTTAAGAATTTCTTTGAGTTTTTTTTAAATAATTTATTTTCTTCAAAAATTTTGATTGAAATTTTGATCTTAATTGAATTTTTATGAAGAATTTCTTTCAAGTTTTTAAAATAATCACTTTTGCGAAAAATTATAATGAAATATGTTATTGTTGAAGTTTAATAAAATTCAATTGTTTTGAATACAATTGAATTCCTGTGAAAAATTTGATTATTTATAGAAATAATTATTGAATTCTTCGCGAAGAATTTTACTATTTTCAAAAATGATTAAATTGTTTCTAGGAATTTATTAAAAGTTTGGAAAATAAACGTATTTTTTCGAAAAATTTTATTAAAAATTAGAAAAAATTTTATTGTATCCTTGAGTGAAATTTTTTTGAAAAATTGACAATAATAAAAATTTTTATAAACAAATTGTGTCATTTTCATATTTTTAAAGAGAATAATTTAATTATTTTAAAAGAATTTTCTTTTAAATTTTGGAAAATAATTGAATTTTTTGAAATAAATTTTCCAGACAATCTTGAAGATTTTTAAATTTTAAAATCTTTAAAAATTTTTTAGAATTATTTCTAAAAGAATTGAATGTTTGGAAAAACTTTACTAAATATTTCAATTGTTTTAATGAATTTATGCAAATTTCAGAAAATAATTGGATTCTTTCGAGAAATTTTATTAAAATTGTATTGAAAATAATTTAATTTCTGCGAAGAATTTTACTATTTATCAAAATAATTGAATTCTCACGACGAGTTATTTTAAATTTTTTGAAAATATAATCAATAATAATTAAATATTTACTTAATAAGTGGATTTTTTAAATTTGGATTAAGAATTTATCCTAAAATTAAAGTTTAAAAATAAAAAAAAATTTATAATTTGCAGTATAATAAATAAATAAATAAATGAGAAATGATTGAATTAATGAGAAGAAAGTGAAAAAATATACGATCAACGCATTGCAAGAACAAGAATCGTCGTTTCAGTGGAATAATCCACGTGTAGTCAGACAATAGGTGAAACTTTAAAGAAGAAACTCTCTTGTGAAGGAAATTCGAAGAAAGTCACTTTTCCGTTTTAATTTAAAAAGTGTGAAGAAAGTTTTTAAGTTTCTTTTTAAAAAGAAGATAAAAAAGAACACGAGTCGTTTGCATCGTATGAAATTTTATATTAAGTGACACTTAAACACACAACAAAGTAAATTCTTCCTTCCTGGCCGGAAATAATACCAGTGAGAAAGAGATGAAAAAAAGCTCAAATACGAAGAAATTCTTCTTAAATTGATTTTCTTATCTTTTCAACGGGAAATTATTTATTTTTCTTAATTGAGCGCAAATATCTTTATTTATTTTTAATTAAATTTACATTTATATATTTATTAATTTTTTCATTTATTGTTTATTTATTATTTGCTATTGCTCTTTAGTTATTTTTCCCTAAAAAATAAATTTTTTAGTTATTTTTTAGTTATTTTTTTATTTACTATTAATTTTTATTTATTTTACTTATTTTTACATTAGTTTAAAATATTTTAAATTTTTTATATACTAATTTGTTATTATTTATTACATAAAACTTATGTCGAAATGAATTTTATTTTTTAAACAAAACTTTTGTTTACTTAAAAATATCTTAGCTATATATCTTGTTTTATTTCTTTTTGACAAAAATTAATTTTAAACTTAAAGAGTTTATAGAAAATTGTAGTTAACAAAATGTTAAATTTCGCTTCTCTTTTTTTAATATTTTATTTTTTTACATAAAACTTATGTAGAAATGAATTTTATTTTTTAAACAAAACTTTTGTTTACTTAAAAATATCTTAGCTATATATATATCTAGTTTTTTTTCTTTTTGACAAAAATTAATTTTAAACATAAAGAGTTTATCAAAAATAGTAAGAAAAAAAATATGTGAAATTTCGCTTCTCGTATTCTTATATATTTCCTAATAACATGAGGAAGAATTATTATTAATTATTTAGAAAATTTGTAAATTCAAAGTTTCTGTTGAAATATTTTCTCAACTTTATAGAAATGAAAAATTTTATTAATAGAAATTTCATTTCTAAATCAAAGAATTAAAGAACCTTTAATAAAACTATTTCTTCTTCGTATTATATGAGTTGAAATATAGAAAATAATAAACCAAAAAAATATTTTCTAAAAATAATAATAACTTTTGAAATAATATTTCTTGATAAAATCAATCTAAAGTAATTACCACCTTTATAAAATAAAAAAAAATGCTTACAAACAGATTTTTCTTTGATTTTACGAAATACTTTCCCTAACTCAAAGAAAAGTTTCTCCTTCACTGAATTTCGACTGGAAAATTTTCAATTTAATTAATTTTCAAAAAATGCAATTTTTTATTTTTCATTCTTTTATCAATCAAATAATTAATTAACAATTAATTAATTTTTTTAATCAATTATTTTAATTAACTTGAATATCCTGTTGATATTTTTTTGTTTATTTAGAATTTTTTCTCTTAGTTTGATAACAAAATGACTTTTGTTCAAAATGTTTTTTTTTCTCTTCACTTTTCTAAACATTTTATTTCTTTTTTTCTTTTTTTTTCTTTTTTCGAAAGATGAAGAGTGTCATTTTTTTTAATCACTTTATCCTTTGCTGCTTTGTAACTTTTGGATCACGCATCCTTCGGTAAGGAATCTTGTTTCTGGATATCTCATTACGGTTGGACAAATAAAATAACCTCTGCTATTTCCGGTGTCTTTGGTCTTCTAAAAGGCTTGGAAAAGGCAGCTTTTAATTGGAACTGACCACCATTTATCCCACCCCTCATCAAACAAATACGATCCCTCTCGTCCTTTCGCGCAAAATGACATTGGATTGCAGGATTTTGATCCTTTTCTAACAAGAAGAGAGAAACAGAGAGAGAGAGAGAAGACTTTTTCAAAGGCTTTTTTCAAAAGAATTTTTTTTTTAATTTTACTGGAAAAGCAATAGAGTCCTTTCTCTATATTGTATATTTGTTTGTTTATTTATATTTACTTAATGCATTTTTTAAAATTTAATTTTCTATTTAAGTGGTGATTTTTAATTCACTTTCCCAATATTTAATCTGGTTAATTATTTTATTTTTTATTAATTTTATAATTTTTGTTTTTTTTTTAATTTAACTTTTATACCTGTATTTTTGAAATCATTTTATAATAATAATTTAATTTAATTAAAAAAAATAAAATAAATAATAATAATATTAAGGGAATTTGAACCACTATGACGTCACGAATTTAGAACATATGTTTTGCTTATACTGTGACGTCATAATGTTTCAAATGCCCTTAATAATAATAATTATTTTTTTATTTTAAAATAATTTTTATTATAATAATATTAATAATATGATTAAAAATAAAAAATTAATTTATTAAATTATATTTTATTAATTATTTAAAGTAATCTAGATGTTCTGTTCTCACACTGAAAAAAAATTTATTTGATTCAAATAACCGTTTATTTGTCTATAATCAAATAAATATTTACTTGAATCAAATATTTTTTATTTGAATCAATTAAATAATATTTGCTTCAAATACTGAAATATTTGATTCAAATACAATTTATTTGATTCAAATAAAAATTATTTGATTCAAGTAAATATTTATTTGATTATAGACAAATAAACGGTTATTTGAATCAAATAAATTTTTTTTTCAGTGCACGTGAAGCCAAACCCTAAAAGGCTTTTTGAATCACAATTTTTTTACAGCTGAAATTATCACGTTAAAAGTTTGAAAATTAATTTGTAAATACAGTTTTGCTAGTTTTTTAATTTATTAATTTATTTATTAACAATTAAAATGTTTTCATTTTTTAATGAAATTATTCCCCTCTAGAATCTTGTAAATATCAGAGAATTTTTCAAAGAACAGGAAAATAAGGAAATTTCACCAAAAATTTATTTTAAAAAATATAAAATTAAAAAATTGAAAATCTTAAATAATAATCTTTGAATTTCTTTCTCAAATTAAAAAAAAATTTTTTAATTCATACAAGTAGAGTTACAGTTGTAATTTTTACCAAAATAAAAAATTATTTTATTACTTATTTTCGTATTTTTTAATTAAAGACGTAAATAATACAAAAAAAATTTAATTCTTACAGAACTTTTTAACAAGAATTGATTTCAAAGAGAATTTAATTGAAAATTTTAGAAAATATTTAAAGAATTGGAAGAATTGCAGTTCTAGTTTTTAAAACTAATGAAAATTTCAATAGGCTTGAAATATAGTTTGAAATTTTTTTCAATTCTTGATGGAATAATAAATAACAATTATTCTAATATTTATTAAAGAAAAATCCATAAAATTTGAAATGTTTTATTCAGAAATTCTGAAAAATGAAATTTTTTAAAAAATCTTAATTACAATTTTTTTGAAAACAGTCGAAATTACCGAAACTAATTTTAAAAAATTGAAAAAATAGAAAATTTTCCCAAATTTTTTTAAAATACATTTTACATTTCAAAGAATTCATATAATAATAATAATAATGATTATTAATTATTATTAATATTATTATTATATTTAATATTTATTTTATTTTTTTAATTTTAATTCAATTTAATTTTTATTATAATATATTTTTTTTCATTTAATTTAAAACTAGAGCAATTTAATTTTAAATCTTTACTTTCTTCTTAAAATTTACTGATAATTTATTATTCTTTTAAATTTTATATTTTCGAAATATTATTATTTTTCAAAAATAGAAAATAATTTAATTTTTGCAAAGATTTTACCATTTACAAAAACAAAATTGAATTAATTTGAAAGATCTATTAAAATTTTTACAAATATAATTGCATTTTTTGTAAAGAATTTTACTGTTTATAAAAATAATTGAATTTGTTTAAAGGATTTTTAAAAATTTTAGAAAATAATTGCATTTCTACAAAGATTTTATTATTTAAAAAAATATTATTGAATTTTATTGAATTGTGAATTCATAAACTTGTTCGTGAAATATTATTTAAAATTGCATTAAAAATTATTGAATTTTTGCAAAGTGAATTCTTTCGACAGATTTTTAAATATTTTAGAAAATAATTGAATATTCTGTTACGAGAAATTTTATAAGGAATTCAGAAAATAATTAAATTTTATCGTGAAAATTTTATTGAAAATTAAAAGTTTTTAATTTAAAAAATTAAAAAGTTAAAAAGTAGTTTCATATAATTATTTCAACGTTACATTTGAAAATAAAAATTTTTATATTCTGCATAATAATAGTAATAATACCTAATAATAATAATAATAATAATAATAATAATAATAATAATAATGTATTGAATATCTCTTTCTGAGTTTTTAAAAATTTTTTTTGAAAAATAAATTTAGATAATTTAATTAATTGAAATGATTTAATTTCATGAGTTTGAATAAACAATTTTAAAAACACTTATAAATACAGCAAAAGTTGAAAATAATTTTTTTACAGTAAAAATTTTTAATCAACTAATTTTTTTAAAGTTGTCAATAAAATAATTGTAAAATCCTATTTTTTCATAATGTTGGTCTTAGTGAGCAAGAAAAAAAATTTAATTATTAGAAAGAAAGATTTAATAATAAATTTTTTTTTCAAAAACTTTTAATTTATGTGAAGGATGTTTAAAAAATTTTAATTGTTTCAACTTTTAAAATCAGAGAATAGAATTATTATTTGCAAAAAAAATTTTTAATTACAATTTTTCTAAATCATATTAAAAACGTGTTTGCAAAAATTTAGGTGAAATCTTTTGTTAAATTATAATTTGTTTTAGAAATCTATGACAATTGGATTATTTAAATAGAAAAACTTTTGCAAAAATTTCATAAATTTTCAAAATTTTACTTACAATTCTTTAAAAAATAACAATAATGTTTGAAAATAAATTTTTTCTGAAGCATTCGATAAAATAAAATTCTTTGAAATATAAAATGTATTTTAATAAAATTTGGGAAAATTTTCAATTTTTTAAAATTAGTTTCGGTAATTCGACTATTTAAAAAAAAAATTGTAATTAAGATTTTTTACAAAACTTTCATTTTTCAGAATTTCTGAATAAAACATTTCAAATATTATAGATTTTTCTTAAATAAACATTTAAATAATTGTTATTTATTATTCCATCAAGAATTAAATTAAATTTCCATCTATATTTTAAGCCTATTGAAATTTAATTAGTTTTAAAAACTAGAACTGCAATTCTTCCAATTCTTTAAATATTTTCTAAAATTTTCATTTAAATTCTTTTTCAAATCAATTCTTATTAAAAAGTTTTGTGAGAATTAAATTTTTTTTTGTATTATTAACGTCTTTAATTTAAAAAATACGAAAGTAAGTAAAAAAATAATTTATTATTTTGGTAAATATTACAACTCTAACTCTACTTGTATGAATTGAAAATTTTTTTTTAAATTTGAGAAAGAAATTCAAAGATTATTATTTAAGATTTTCAATATTTAATTTTATATTTTTTAAAATAAATTTTTGGTGAAATTTCCTTATTTTCTTGTTCCTTGAAAAATTCTCTGATATTTACAAGATTCTAGGGGGAATAATTTCATTAAAAAATGAAAACATTTAAATTGGTAATAAATAAATTAATAAATTTAAAAACTAGTAAAACTGTATTTAAAAATTAATTTTCAAACATTTAACATGATAATTTCAGCTGTAAATGGAGAGTTTCGCTTGAGCCTTTGTCGAGTGAGGACGTTTATTCGCGAGTTCCTGCTCGTGTCTAATTACTATTTCTAAATTGTATCGTATGTCGTTGGTTATTGAGTTCTTTTTTGTTTTTTATTGTGAGGTTCTCTCGTCTCTGTCTCTATGCATACAATTACTTTTTTATTATGTCAATTTAATCCTCCACAAGGTTTTTTCCTTTGGATCTTTTGAACGGTTCCAGTGAAATTGTGTAGTGATACCTTGAATATTATTTACTTTGAAATCTATTCAGGTATTGTTCTTATTGTCTGACAAGTATTTGTTTCTCAGTGCCTCAGTGATTTGTGAAGTTTAATTTTCACCAACGATAATCAATTATATCTTTGCCAGCAGCTGTCTCTCTCTCTGAGGAACAGAGATGGGACAATTTACTTTCCTCGATTGAGAAATTGACATTTTCAAATAATGAAATGCGCGCAGAAATTCGTTCCAACACAATCAGCGTGGATTCCCTGAGTCGTCAGTTGAGCAGGCTTGAAAATAAGGCAAGTGAATCTGATAAAAGATTAACAACGATTGATAAAGTTAATCGAGCCAAAAACTTGATTCTGTTTAACTTGGAGGACACGGAGAAAACAAACGAGAACTTATTTAACGAAGTTTCGAGCATTTTTTCGAAGGTTGACCTTCAGATTCCAGAGGTTGCTTACGACGATATATTTCGGCTTGGAAAGAATAAGGGAAGACGTCCGATAATGATTAGGTTTATAGCCTCCAGATGGGTGAGGATGGTTTTCAAAAAGGTGAAGGACCTGAGACAACTGAACTTGTCCATAGCTAACGACCTATCAATTGAAGAACGTGAGACTCGTCGAACGCAACTGACCAAAGTGCATGAGCTCAGAGGCGCGGGATACCAAGCCAAGATGAAGGGGTTGAAGATCTTTGTCGATGACATTTTAGTTTCCTCAAATGAGATTGAGGTCTTGATAAGGAAAAAATTATCACATATAGATAATTTGAATGATGTTGAACCTGACTCTCCTTTTCATACCCCAGCATCTCATAAGTCAATTAAAAAGGGTGGCAAAGTTGGACGTCCCAAAAAGAATCCCATTTTGGATCCTATACCCTTGTTGAACAACAAATTGATAGACAAGTACCTGAAACCGGAGGTTACCCCCTCCCACGAGTCAACTAGTGCGAGAGAACAGAGACTCACCAAGCGAACGGAGTTTCAAAATAAGGAATAGCAGCGAAGTGGTATTCAAAAGGGGACAAGCTCTTCGAGGCCGATCCGATGTTCTTCTCCTCAAAGACGGCTACAACCAAGGATCATTTTTTGGAACCTTCATGGGTTTGGTAATATTACAGATATTGTGAGTGTGATGAGAGAAGAGGATATCCTGGCAGTTAGTGAAACCTGGTCGACCAATCCAAGTGTTAGATTCCAATCAATGCCAAATTTCACTTCCATCGTTGCGCCCGCCCGGAGGAGTAACCAGGCTGGCAGACCAAGTGGTGGTCTCTTGCTAGCTTACGACGCTAATGTATACAAATCGGTCATTTTATTGATCTCTCATTTTTATATTTTTATTAATTTTAAATTTAAGGATTGTAATTTTATTTGTGGCTTGACTTACTTTTCGCCAGGTATCAATTTCTATGTTTATATGGACGAAATTATCAGATGCATTAATTACATTTCTGAACGCTTCCCAGAACTTCCGTTTATTATGGGGGGAGATTTTAATTGTAGAGTGGGCGAGCTTAACCAGTTAAATTCAGACATTTTATACTCACAGGGTCTAAATAATGTAAGAGAATCATTAGATAAAACTATCAATAATAAGGGTCGAGCTTTAACAGAAAATATGGAGGCGAACAATTTTGTACTGTTGAACGGTCGCTCACGAGGGGACAGTCCGGCGAAATTTACCTTTGTGGGACCACAGGGAAACAGTGTAATCGACTTGGTTTGGTGTTCGCTTTCCGGGTTGTCACTATATTGTAACCTTGAGGTTCTCCACATCCCCACTCTTTCAGATCATCTCCCGGTGGTCATATCTCTTTCACCCTTTTGGGAAAAAGAGAGGGTTACGAAGTTAAATTCTCAACACAGAAATAAATTAAAATTTGATAAGAGTAAGAGGGACCGTTTCTCGAATCAGATGGCTTGGAGAGGGGAGGTGGCGAATCTGGAGGGAGACGTGAATGATTTGAATACGACGCTGGTATCTACTGTGTGTAGTGTGGCAAGAGAAATAGGAATGGAGAGGGAGAACTCGGGTTCTATCGGGGACAAGCACAAACCGTGGTTTGATTGGGCATGTAAGAAGGCCAAACGTCAACTCTCCGCTGCTCTCGGGATGGCAAAGAGGAATAATTTTACTCAAAATTTTAAAGATAATTTTCTGAACAAAAAAAGGAAATTTCGAGATCTGGTTAACCTAAAGAAAAAAAAATTATAACGAAAAATTAATTAACAATTTTAATAGCTGTAAGAATTCTTCTCTTTTGGCAGGCCGTGAGGACAGCGAGAGGCGGGACTTCTGAAGAGCAGATCGAATATTAGCTTAAAGACATGGTATAAATTTCTAACTGAGTTTTTTCCCCCACCGATTGTTAATCCCACTCCGGGACCCCAGTTCAGGCTGTCGAATCCTTTTCTGGACGGTGACATATCTACCGATGAAATTCTAAGGTCTCTAGCTCGCTGCAAGAATGGGAGTGCTCCCGGAATCGACGAGATAGGATACGAATTCTATAAGAATTTACCCCAAAACTGGATTCTTTTTATTCAACATTTTTTTAATTCAATCCTTAAGTCAGAAATAGTTCCAACTCAATGGGGTAAATTAGCCACTTTTATGATATATAAAAAGGGAATGATTAATGACCTCTCAAATTACAGACCTATCACACTGGTTAATTGTATATCAAAAATTTTCACCCAAATTCTTAGCACTCGACTAATTAAATGGGCTACAGACAATAATTTATTCCCAGAATCGCAAGCAGGTTTCAGAGGGGGGAGAAGTTGTCTTGACAACATCTTCACGCTTCAGGCCCTGATTCAGATTCACTTAAGAAACCCGGGAACCGCGGTCTATGCCCTATTCGTCGATTTCAAGGGGGCGTTCCCATCAGTTGCACACGACTTATTATGGGAGAAACTACACTGGCTGGGTATGAGTACTAAAATGATAAATATCTTAAGGAACTTTTACTCTGTGGCTTCGACGTGTATTAGAACGAACGAGGGGGACACGGATTTCGTGGATGTCTCAAAGGGGGTTCTACAGGGAGAGGTGTTGAGCCCTTATTTATTTCTTTTACTTATCTCGGACATCGATAAATTCTGTGTTAATAGGGGTTGTCGGGGCCTGTCGATAAACAGCTCGAATGAGGTTCTATTGTTAGGGTATGCTGATGACCTGGTGTTCCTCTCGGATACCCCCGTGGAAGCCACGAGAAAGCTTGAAGCGTTGTTAGTCTACTGTGAAGTAAATAAGTTAACTGTAAACACTCAAAAAACGAAATTTGTCATTTTTACAAATAGCGGTAATCATAAAGCTAACAAAATTTGCTCTTTCAAGTATGGCACGAGTATGATTGAAGTTGTAAAAAAATATGAATATTTAGGGATACCTTTTGTCGGTTCATGCTCCTTCTTCCAGGCCGATTCTAAGGCTGTCAGCGCGGCTAATACAGCTGTAGGAAGTATTCTACACATTGCACGTTCATTGGGGAAGGCCTCATGGAGATCATACACCAAGCTTTTTGAAAGCCTGGCGGTGAGCACGCTTTTTTATGGAGTTCAGGTGTGGGGACTTAGCCATATCGACTCAGTGGAGAAAGTTCAAACTTCCTTTCTAAAGAGACTCCTGTCTCTCCCAATGAACACACCTGATTGGGCGGTTAGACTTGAAACGGGTGCGTTTCGGCTGGAGCTCAAAGTCTTGAAATACATTCTAAATTGGATCCTAAGGATCTCTCACATGGACAATTCTAGATACCCCAGAATGTGTTTCGAAAGGCTGAGAGCTCTGTCGATATCGTCTCCGGAGTATGGGTTTAACTGGCTCACTCAGTTGAAAGATGCTATTTTTGAACCACTAGATATACTCGATCATTGGCGGAACCTATCTCTGGACACCATTGCAAGCCTCAGAGAACCTATCCTGGAGAGATGCAAAGCTAGCTGTATCACCCGCGATAAAAATCGTCATTCAATATCGACTAGCTTACTGATTTACCCAGATTTAACTCTTCAAGAAGGCCCTCAGCCCATACTTACTTTCTGGTCTTTCACTATTTTATAAAAGATTATATGCGCAATCTCGCCTCTTAAATAATATATTACACGCATAAATTGTGGCTCCTTTTCTTGTTCTTTTCAAATTGATAACGATTGCCCCCTCTGCGGCCTGGAAGAGGAAGGTTTGTTGCATTTGCTCTTCCGTTGTCCAGCATGTAAGCACTTGTGTGAGAGGACTTTTCACCGAATATCCTGTACTTCGGACTTTATAGAGAATGAAATGAAAATATTGGAAGTATCAGATATAAAGGTGATAAAAGCATATGTTAGACTGATTTTGCTATTACTCAGAGAATGTAAAATAAGAGAAACTCCGGGAACTGATCCTTAATTAATCTAAGATTGAAATAAAATAATAATTTTAAGATTGCGTTACCCCGCTTGTAATACCAAATTTGGATAGACAAGTGTACTATTGTAAGATGTAATATTCTTATTCAATAAATAAAAATAATAATTTCAGCTGTAAAAAAAATTGGGATTCAAAAAGCCTTAGAGTTTAGCTTCACGTGAGAACAGAACATCTAGATTATTTTAAATAATTAATAAAATATAATTTAATAAATTAATTTTTTCTTTTTAATTATATTATTAATATTATATTATTATTATTAATATTATATTATTATTATAAATATTATATTATTATTATTATTATTAATATTATTATTAATATTATTATTATTAATATTATTATTAATATTATTAACCTTAATATTAAATTATATTTACTGAATTACACTAAAGTTTTATAAATTAGTAATTATTAATTAACAAAAATTTATAGAATAAAAAGAGTTGAATAGAAAAAATAAAAAAAATTTTGAAAAAAGTGTAGAAATTACCGATTTCTTTTTATATTATAAGGAAAATAAAAAAAATGCGCGCAAAATTTTTAAATACTAAGCGAATTAATTTTGTTTGCAGTAAAAAATTGATTTTGCAAAAAAGAATAAACAAGTCACAAATTAAAAATATTGGAATTCAATAAAAACAAATTTTGAAAAAATAAAATCCGTATTAAAAATATTTCCTTTTAAGGAAAAAATCATCATCGTTTTTATTTTTGAAGTTCAAAAATTAATTGTGAGAGAAAAAGCAAAAAAAAAAAAAAAAACTCCCAATGAAACTTATTTATCCCCGTGTTTTTGAATTGTATGTAATACGTATGTATAAATAAATACACAGTTCACCTTCTAAAATATTAAGTTTGCAATCAAACATTTTCAATGGGGATTTTGTTGAAAATTAGGATTCCTGTCTCAAATGACAAAATAAACTTTCATTTGATTCGGTTTCATATCATGTCCGGCCTGACTAAAATTTGTAGGGCATTCAGGTTCGTTTCCAACACGAAACCTAATTAAGTGTGGAGAGTTTAGTTTCCTATCTATCAGAAAATAAAACAATTAACAGAAAATCCAAACTTGTCATTTTGATTTAGCACATATTGCATTTATATATATGTCAATGCAGGTGAATTTTTTACCACTTTTTATTTATTCCAAAAATCATGGGAGAAAATATTTCCTCTTTTATTCATTATCAGTAGAGTAATTAAATTATTATTAATAATTATTTTTACTAATTTATTAATTATTATTTATTATATATATTAAATTATTATTAATTATTAATTATTCCGTATCAGCTATAATAATTAAACTTATTTCTAAACCGATTTAATATTTTTAATATAAAACCAAAATGTCTTTTTCACTCCACTCTTCTGGGCAATATAGAGTTCAAAATAAGAAAAAATTAACAGAATATTTGACAGAGAAAGTTTTTAAAAAATTATATTGGAATATATTTGTATAGTAATAATAACTTTTCTGAATATTTTCATACAAAAGAGTTTTTACAAAATTCCTGTAATATTCTTGTTATATTCTTTTAATATTTTCCTAAAAATTCCTGTAAATATATTCTTTCAATATTTTCGTAAATATTATTGTAAATTTTTTTTAACACTATTTTTGCAAAAATTTTATTAAAAATTTTAGTTTTATTTCAAAACTATTTTTGCAATATTTGTTGAAAAACTATTTTTGTTTCAAAATTTTAATACAATATTTCACGATTGAAAAAAAAGAAGCAAAAAACCTGACGATATTACTTGTAATATTCTTGAAATATTTTGATAATTTTTTTTTGCAATAATCTTGTAATATTTCTACAGTATTTTTTATAAAATATTTTTTTATCAAACGTTCAAAACATTATACATCATGAATTGATAAAATTAAAAAGAAATAATGAAAACTATATTTAAAATAAAAGTTAAATAATAAAAAAATGTAAATGTTTATTTTTTGAAAAATTTAAATAATTTCTACACCATTTAAATTAGTCCAAAAAATATTTCCTAATATTGGATATTTTAGTCTTCAATGGTTTTTTTTTCTCAGCGCTAAAAATTTTCGAAATTTTAATGCAATATTTTACGAGTATAAAAATAAAAATAAAAACTAATTGCGCTCCTATATAATTTTTATAATGAAATCGAAAATCCTGAATTCTTAGGTATAAAAGAAAAAAAAAATTCTCCCTGTAAATTCAGTGCTTTTTTTCTATTCTCTAATGCCTTCTGTTTTATAACTTGAAACAGCTGCGCAATCCATATAAAATGAGCATAATTCTCTGATACCAGCAACTAAAATTAACTGATACATCTCCATATTAAACTTGAATCGCATCTGTTTAAGAACTTAAAAAAAATTATGGAAAAAAAGAGAAACAAGAGAAAAAAGCGAAAAAGGAGAGAGAACGAGAGAAAATAAGAGAAAAAAGGGGAAAAAAGAGAGAACGAGAGAGAATAAGAGAAAAAAGGAAAAAAATGAAAGAAAGAAAAAATTAGAGAAAAAAGAGAAAAAAGAAAAAAAAATTAAACAGAAAAAAATAGAAAGCTTATTTCGAGAGAGTGGCTAATTATAAGTAACAATGTTTTGCTTTTTATACAGATTATGTAATCGTTTTTGGTTCTCATGAGTAATGTTAATTGAGATACACATTGAATTTATACTAGTTCCACTTTCGGAAAATGCAATTGTCTTCCATCACATAAATTACAAATGTCCTTTTCCTTCCTCGCAATAATTACTTCACGACTTGTAAAGAAAAATATTTTATAACAATTCTTATCTTTCAGAAAATATTAACAGCATTTAACGGCAGAGAAAAAAAGTTAATTATATAAATTCAATTTTAAATTTATCAAAATTTTGTTTAATTTATTTTTCTTTTTTTTCTAAAATAGACGAAAGAAAAAATTACTAATAATTCTCATTTTGAGCAAAAAATTATAATTCCCAGTTATCTAATTTTTAGAAAAATAATTACTTTTTCCGCGACATTATATTCTCTTTTTTCACTATTATTGTTCTTTTATCTTTATTCCCCTTTTTTCTGTAATTCCGAATTTAATAAAAATTCTTTCAATATTTTGTTCTTTTTCTTCTTATTTTAATTAAGGGAAATTTTTATTTATTTCTTAGTTAAATAAAATAATTTAATAATTTAATTTTCTAATTTGAATGTTCAAATGGACGACGATAATATTTTTTAATATCAATTTAAATAATTTAATTATTCTTAATACTTTATCCAAATAGAGTTTTTTTTTACAAAAAATTTTTTTTATTTTTATTTACTTTGTACTTTTTTAAAAAAAAGTACATTTAAACGAATTTTAAACTTTGGATAAAATATATTCGATTTTGTGTCTCTTGAAAAATTCTAAAATTTGAATTTTTTCATATTTTTCCTGAGATTCAAATAATTGCACAGAAAAACAATTTTTATTCAAAGAATCGATTATTGTGAATTAAATATTTACTGGACTCAAACAGTTTTGCAGTAAATAATTTTATTCGAAGAGCAAATGATATTTGCTTCAAATATTGAAATTATAATAGTTCAAATACCATTTAATAGATTTAAATAAAAATTCTTCGATTCAAGTACATATTTATTTGATAAAATAGAAAAAAATTATTGGTTATTTGAAATAATTATTTTTTTTAATTGTGTCAAAAAAATACTATCAAAAAATACAAAATTTCAATGGAATATTCCTGTAAAATTATGTCGGTGAAGTTCCCAACGTTTATGATCAACGATTGAAAGAAAAAAATTATTTTCTTATCAAAAAGAATAAAAAATTTTATTCACAAATATTTTTTTTGCAAATCTTTATTTAAAAAATTAAACTAATTTTAGTACTTCTTTACTAAAATTTATAAAAATTTGCTTAAAAAAATGTTTTTCTTCAGAAAACGTCAACTATAAACGTTTTAAACTTTACCAATGTGTAAAATTTTCATGGAATTTTCTATAACATTATTTCAAAAGTCGAAAATTTTTAAAAATTGCTTACATATATTTATATTTTATTAAAAATGTTTCCGAGACTAAATATTCCACGAATGTCAATGGAATTATTATTTTATTGTCTGATAAAAAATGTTAATATAATATTGAAAAAAATTTTTTTGTTTTTAAATTAAAATTATTATCTAAACAATTTAATTTCGTATTTTTTATATGTATATTCAAAGTCAGGTATAATTCTCGAGGAAGAATGACGAAAATTGCATTATTGAAGAGAAAAAAAAACCCCTTGAAGAATAAAATTTAAATTCGCGAAAAAAATATATAAGGGAAGGAAATTTTTGCTACATGCGTTCAATTCACGAACGTTTGTCGATGATTTATTTTTCTCTAAATTTAAAAAAAAGAAATGCAAACGTTGAAAGAAAAGAAATGGCGAGAAAACATGTGAATACAAATGTGATATTTACAAATCTCGTATTCCTAAATATATAGGGGAGTGAATTTTCAGGAGGGTTTTCAAATAAAACAAAAATTGTATCATCTGTGGCTTTTTTTACTCAAACTGTTGGCAAAAAGGAAGAAAAGAAAAAGTTGTATTAATAATAATAATAATAAAAAATAATAGTAAAATAAATAAATAAATAAATAATAATAATAATAATAAACAATAGTAAAAAAAATAAATAATAATAATAAAAATAATAATAGTAAAAAAAATGATAATAATAATAATAATAACAATTTGGTCGAAACTCCTCTCTATAATGTTGAACAACAAAAATTGTCTCACGAGCGTAACAATATGAAATTTTTCCTTACTTTTCTCAATTGATTCCCGCATATAATCTCATTCATGATGTATAAAATTACATTTTACTGTAATAAAGATACCTCTGGGATTTAAGATAATTTATTCACAACTCAGGATTTAATAATAATTTTAATTTTATACACAATCCCCCGTGGGAATAATTTTAATTTTACTTCGCGTTGGATTAATATATTATTTCTGAAATTGAATTTTATAAAAAGAAGAGACATTCTACTATAGTAAATAATTATTATTATCAACGCAATAACCTGCAAATATCGTGAAATATTCTCTACAAAAAAAAATTTTTATTTGATTTAACTGACTGATAACTTTATATATTATTAATAATTAATAATTTTTATATAATTATAAAACACATTCTGTCTAATTAACTTTATACATTATTAATAATTAATCATTTTTATTCAATTATAAAACAAATTCTGTAAATATTCCAAAAAAGAATACACCACCTTTTTGTTCTCTTTTAGAAATAGAAATAAATAAATTAATAATTCACGATAGTCGTAGTCGTTAAGGCACGTGAATTATAAAGTGAAACTGTGAGGGTCAGTGGTTCGATCCCCACTGCCCCAGAGATCATAGAAATAAATAAATAATTTCTTTTTCTACCGTACTTAATTAAATGGTACTTAATATATTACTCCAATAGCACAAAATATTACATTCACATTCCCGGAATATTCTATTTAAATATTGGAAATATTCCTTTAAAAAAGTTTGAAAATATTCTATTTAAATATTGGAAATATTCCTTTAAAAAGGTTTGAAAATATTCTATTTAAATATTGGAAATATTCCTTTAAAAAGGTTTAAAAATATTCTATTTAAATATTGGAAATATTCCTTTAAAAAGGTTTGAAAATATTCTATTTAAATATTGGAAATATTCCTTTAAAAAAGTTTGAAAATATTCTATTTAAACATTGGAAATATTCCTTTAAAAAGGTTTGAAAATATTCTATATAAATATTGAGAATATTCCCTGGGAATATTTTATCTACATTTTAGGAATAGTAAAATGTCTGATCGTTTGAAATATTCCTTTGGAATAATGTAGGAATATTTCATTCGAATATTCGTAATTGTAATGTAGGAATATTTAATTAAAAAAATAGAATATATTTATATTATTTATATTCTTTAAAAATATTTTTTTAACAAATTTTTTTTGGAACTTTTTTTATTGGAATATCCTCACAATATTTTTATGGAATATTCCTACATTATTTCCGACGCACATTCGAAAGGTCAGAAATTCTAATATTCCCAAAATGTGGATCGGAATATTTTAAAAGGATATTTTAGAAACATAATTAAAATATTCCGAGATGAATGACGAAAATGCAAGAATTAAAGTTTTGCAATATTTCTAGACAATATTTTTAGAAAATTTCAGATAAAATTTTACCTGTTTTTGACATTTCCTTACGAAATGAGTAATATATTATTACATGAGTAATATTCGAAAAGAATTTTATTGAAAAAAATACAAAAAATAACGAAGAATATTGAATTCACATTCCTGTAATATTTTATTGAAACATTTCGAATATTCCTTTGGAATATTTAATTTAAATTTTAGGAATATCAGAATGTCCAAGACTGAAAATATTACTCTGGAATAATGCAGGAATATTCCATTAAAATATAGAAAAAATTTTGTTTGGAAATATAGGAATATTCGAATAAAAAAATTACTTTTTATGTTTGCAAATTTTTCAGTTTAAATTAAATTAACAATTTTCTCAAGTGGCCTGACATTTAATTTTTACATAATGAATAAAATTTTTTTTATGTTTTTTTTCAATTCTAAGCAAACAATTTTTGAATATAAAAAAAATTTCTGAAATGTAATATTTTTTTGGCGCCTTTTTTGATGAAAAAGTAATTTTTGAATTCTACCTAATAACTAAATGTATTGGTTTGAGAAAAAAAGTTTTTCGAATTGATTAAAACTTTTCAAACTAGATAGTGATTTTCTTTTGACCACTTTTTTTTTTCTTGTGAAAAATTTCTCAAACGACTGACAAGAGTTTTATAGATATGCGCGCAAGTCAAGCGTCAGATGTATACCGGCTGCTACATTCGCATAAAAGTATCGGATAACTTTTCGTGTAGTATGTCAGCATATTCTCGACCTTATAATTTAATACCTACGCTTCCAAAAAAAAGAAGAGGAGAAAAAAAAAGTTGACGAAATAGAATTTTTTACAAATTTGTTACATTTCTTAACACTGCGTATCTCCAGTGTCGTGGAATGTCTCGTTAAATAAAAAATTAATTAAAAAATTAAAAAAAAACATAAAAAACTTTTAAAAATTATATAAATTATATAAATTATATAAATAGAATATTCCTTTGGAATATTTTCAATTAGTAAAACTGTTTACTAATTTTAATTAGTAATTTACTTTTTTTAAAATTAGTAATTAACTTTTTTGTTTCTGAAATAGTAAATTTTACCAGATAGTAATTTTTACTAATTTATTACTAATTTTTTATTATTTAAAAATTTATTACAAATACAAAAGCAAAAAGTCAGTATTTAATTTCAATTAGTAAACTTAATAATTAATTGGTAAATTTTTAGTAATTCAAATTTAGAGAAAATATTCGAATAGAATTATTTATAGGGAATATTTTCAATAATTTATTTTAAAGAGAATATTTATAAGTTATTCAAAGGAAAGATTTTCTATAATTCAGTATGGAATATTTTCAATAACTTTAAAGGAATATTCTCAATAATTCCAATGGAATATTTTTAATAATTAAAAAAAATTTTTTATTTAAAAAAAATAAAAAAACAAAAAGTCAGTAATTCAATTAGTAAACTTTATAATTAATTAGTAAATTTTTAGTAATTCAAATTTACAGAAAATATTCCAGTAGAGTTATTTATAGAGAATATTTTCAATAATTTATTTCAAAGAGAATATTTATGTTATTCAAAGGAAATATTTTCTATAATTTCGTATAATTCAATACAGAATATTTTCAATAACTTTAAAGGAATATTCTCAATAACTCAATGGAAATATTAATTAATTATCAATATTCGATGGAATATCTTTAATAATTTAATTTTTTTTAATGAAGCAAATATTTTTTCAATACTCAAACGGAATATCAATAATTAAAAAAAATATTTTTATAATAAATTCAAAGGGAATATTTTCAATGATTCAGATTTGGAATATTTTTATTTATGTAAAGGAAAGATTCTCTAGAACTAAAGAAAAAATATTAAAATGGAATATTTTCAGTTATTTCCAGGGAGTATTTTTAAATTTTTATTTTAAATATTTTCATGATTTACAACGAATTACTTTGTTAATTATTTAAATGTAATAGCTTTGTTAATTCCAAAGAAATAATTTTATTAATTCGCAGGGAATATTTTTAATAATGATTCGGATAGAATATTTTTAATATTATTTCGAGAAAATAAATAAATTATTGAAATGGAATATTTTCGTTAATTCAAAAAAAATATTTTTTACTAATTCGCAGAAAATATTTTTAATAATAATTCGGATAGAATAGTTTTTATTATTTACAGGAATGTAATTTCTGTAATTTACGTGGAATATTTTTTACAATATACGTGGAATATTTTTTACAATTCACTTGGAATATTGTTAATAATCCAAAATGGAATTAATTTCAATAAAATTAAAATGGAATACTTTTAGTTATTTCTAGTGAGTGTTTTTAATAATTTATTTTCAAGAGAATATTTTATATATAATTCCGATGGAATGTTTTTACAAAATTAGTTTATTGATAGAAAGTATTTTAATAGCTTTTTTAAAGTGAAGCTTTTTAATTATTGAAAGGAAATATTTTTATAATTCAAAATAGAATATTTTTACTAATAATTCAAAATAGAATATTTTTACTAATAATTCAAAATAGAATATTTTTACTAATAATTCAAAATTGAATATTTTTACTAATAATTCAGATGGAATATTTTTAATTATTCAAAGAACATATTTCCTATATAAATTTTTGTGGAATATTTTAGTTGTTCATAGAAAGTATTTTTAATAATTTATTTCTAAAGGGGATATTCTTTATTATTCATGGAAAATATTTTTTATAATTCAAGAAGAATATTTTAATAATGCGAATGGAATATTTTGATTAATTCAAAGAGAATATTTTTAATTGTTCAATTTTGGAATATTTTTCATAATCCAAACGAAATATTATTAATAATTCAAATGAAAAAATCCTAAAGTTTTGAACGTTTAAATGAATGAAATTTTTCTATTTCTTCTAAACATTAAATTTTTTTAGTGAGAATTTTTTTTTTATTTTTACTTAATTAATTTTCTATCCAAAAAATTAATTACCAAGTTTTTAAACGTAAAATTTTAGTTATTAAATTCTTTTATGATTAGTAATTTATTAAAATATGTTCAATAAAAAATATTTCGTTGATTTGAACGTTCAAAACTTGGGGATCGTCAAATGGAATATTGTCAGCAATAAAAAAAATATATATATATTTCGCAATAATAATTTAAAAGGGAATTTTCAATAATTCAAAAAGAAATATTTTCAAAAATTAGCAAAATTCATGTGTTTCGCTAAAAATATTCAATTTCAATATTTTTTCTTAAATTATAGAAAATCTTTCCCTTGCATAATTCATGTGGAAAAGTTTGAAATGTCAAATATTCTACTTTACACATCGCTGGGTTAAAATAAATTTTATTGTAGATATCATTATGTATATTTATTCTAAAAAAAAGAGTGTAATAAATTTTTCATCAGTTCTCCTTCTCATAATGATTTATCGTAAACCTACATATATATGAGAAAAGTAGTCAATTTTAAAATGAAATTGCCTAAAGCTTTAAATTGCTAATATTCACGTGTCAACGATTAACCAGTAATTTGTGCAGCTATATGCAATTATCGCACACCGCACATGCAGTGACAGTGAAGTTCAAATAGCATTTTAGAACTGGCTGGAATTGAGCAAATTTCGATGAAACCATTGTATTATCATTTGATTATCTTTCTGATATTAATGAAACCAATTAAATCGATTTTAAACGAACAAAAAAGTACCATTATTTGAATCTGAGGATAATTATACTTCAAAAGGAAGAAAAAAAATGAATGCCATTAATTTACTGTGAAAGAAATTTCTCTATTGCATTAAATCTTCGAACGGATAGAATATAAGTTTTATTTTTTTATTTTTAAATATTTGAAAATATATTTTTAAACGTAAGTAAAGATAAATAAATAAACAAATAAATAACAGTAATAATAAAAATAATAATTTTCTAAACAAAAAACATCTTTATTTTAGTATACTGAGAATTTTTTTTTAATTCAAAAATTTATTATTAAAAAAGTTTATTATTAAAAAAATATTATTTTAAATTTCATTATTTAAAAAGTTTTTTTCTCAACCAAAAAAATATTTTTAAATTAAGCATATTTTATAATTGAATTAAACATAATTTCTATTGAATCAAATTTATCATGTATTGAATCAAAATTATTGTTTAACTATCAAAGTTATCCGCTCGCAAGCGCGCGGGAATGTTGTGCTGCAATGTTTATTGTAAACAATTTCAAGTCATTTAAATTTAAGTAATTTTTAAAGAAATACTTATTATGACACATAACTGAAAAACTAATTAGAATTAAATTTTCAAAATATATCATATTTTTAAACTTTAAAGTATATAAAAAAACTTTAACAAATTTCGATACTAATTTCAAATTTGGCATCAGATTTTCAAAATTGAAAATAATTGATCTTTGTTGTACGAGGAAAATTGAATTTCTCAAAAATTGTTATCTGATACCTAAATTAAAAAAAAACTTCATTACGAAAATTTTAATTATTCTAAAGAATAGAGAAGGTAAAAAAAATTATCAGCTATATATAGGTATTTTACTTTCCGAACAAAGAATATAAACAATATTTTTTTAGAGAATTTCCACTACTTTTAATTCGCTAATTTTGAAAAAAATCAATTTTATTAAACAAAATTTTATGCAATTTATTTCTCCCAATAATTCAATTACTTTTAATGATTATAAAATTTTTCATGAAAATTCCATTTTTTCAAAAAATTTTTTAATTAAATTCTAAGCATGAATTTAATTATTTTCATAATCGTAGAATTCAGTTACTTTCACAAATAAAGTTTTTGACAAGAATTCAATTATTTAAACTAATAAAATTTTCATAACATTTAAAAATTCATTATTTAAAATAATGTTCATAAAATTCTTATGAAGATTTCAATTCCTTTTAAAATTAATTGCCAAATTTTTTAACAGAATTCTTTGTAAAATTTAATTATCTTTAAAAACTTTTCACATTTCAATGATTTTCAATATCTACTATTTTTTGAAAATAACCAATTCTAAGAAAAAATTCAATTATTTTCATCAATTTTAATAAAATTCTCCGCAAGAATTTAATCATTTACCTAATTAATAAAATTCTTTGAAAGAATTAAATTATTTTTATAAATAATAAAATTCTTCAAATGTAATTAAATTATTTTTTCAACAAATATTTATAAAATTTCTCAGAAGAATTCAATTATTTTCATAAATTACAAAATCCTTAGAAGAAATGTATTTCTTAAACAAATTCAATTTTTTTCAAAATTTATAAAATTTTTCATAAAAATTCAATTATTTTCCAAATTTTTTAAAAAATTCTTCGCAAGAATTCAATTATTTTTATAAAAAAAGAAAAATATTCCAAAAAAATTTAACTATTTTCATAAGTTATGAAATTCTTTAAAAAAAGTTAATTTTTTTTTTAATTTTATAAAATTCTTCAGAAAATTTCAATTATTTTCAAAATTTTTTAAAAAATTCTTCGCAAGAATTTAATTATTTTAATAAATAATAAAATATTTCAAGAAAATTCAATTATTTTCATAAATAACAAAATTTACCTAAAGAAATAAATTATTTTTGTAAATAATAAAATTCTTCTGATAAAATCAATTATTTTTATAAATAATAACATTTTTCATTGAAAATTCAATTATGTTCACATATTTTTTTTAAATTCTTCGCAAGAATTAAATTATTTTAAATTGTTCCATGAATAATAAAATTCGTAGCATAAATTCAATTTATTAGCAGGATAAGAAGAAAGTAAATATTTTTGATGAAAATTAGAAAAAAGTCAAGAAAATAAAAAATATAGATTGGAATTTTTGTCAATTTTGTGAAGTGAATAAAACGAGTTTTTTTGTTTCTTTTTGATAATTTGTTAACTGAAAGGAAACTTACGACCATTATAAATAATAATAATCATTATAAATTATAAAACGTATAAAAAACAAAAGAATAACTATAACTAACTTCAATCTGCGGACAGAATGAATGAACGAAATACTACGAAGATTATTATAGTTAATAATAATAAAATTCAAAGATAATTTTTTGTTGACTGTACAACAAAGACAATTATGTTTGATCCAAAAATATTGTTTTCTCAGTGTAAAGATGTTTTTTGTTTAAAAAAATGATTAAAAATTGTATAGAGAAATTTTATTATTGAAAAAGTTTTCAGTTTATTTATAGAAAGCTTCCTTCCTCCATACACGAGGAAGCAAAATAATCTAACATTGTTAAATTACAAATATTTCAAGTATTTAATTGAAGAATTTTTGTGTGTGGGTGAAGTGAGTGGGTGAAATTCACGCAAAGTTTACTTGGTCTAACGATTGAAAACAATAGTATTTGTTTAAACCTTTAAACAAATATTTTTTTGACTTTTAATGATGAAGAAATATATAATCATTTCGTCAAAAAAAAATCACTAATTGTATATTATTTCTCAAACTGAGATTTTAAATATCAATTTATTTTGTTGAAGAAATTAATTCCAAGTCTCTAGCAAAAAAAAAAATTGGAGACCATTAAAATATCTATTAAAATATTAATATAATATTAAAAATTGAAATCAATTTTTAATTTGCGAAATTAAAAAAATATTTTTCATCCAGACATATTTATTTTATTTTACGTAAAAACTCCTTCAATTGGAACAGTGATTACTTTCACTGAAATAGCGAAAATATTTATTAAAATAGCGAAAGTATTCGTTGCAATAACTTAAAATTTCGCTAATATAGTGAATTTTATAGTTTTTCTAGATGAAGATTTTTTTTCGCGTTAAACTTAGGTGTGAGTTTTGAAAATTATGTCCTATTTTTCAATGTAAGTGTTAATGTTCATTTGCAAATTTATTTTTTGACCAAATATCGTTAAAAATTGTTTTGCGTTAAAATTTTTTGTAATTTTACTTAATTTTCGATTAATAAGCCTGTTCAGAATATATTTTATTTATTTTTACACTATTTATAAATTATTAATGGACAAAATGATTTAAGACTAATTTTTTTATTTATTCTCATTAAAATCGCGTATTTGTATATTTTCAAACATTTAATAAATATTTTCAAACATTTACAAAATATTTTCAAACATTTACCAAATATTTTCAAACATTTACCAAATATTTTTAAACATTTACAAAATATTATAGAAAATAAAATTTTGTACACAATAATTGAAAGAAAAAAAATAGAATTTTTCAATAATTGGATTTTTTTCTCAGTAAAACTAGTTCCTTAGAGTTGAATTCACCATCAAGGAGACTTAATTCAAAGATAATAATTTTGCAAGACTTACTTCAAGTTCATTTTGAAGACTCTCCTTATCAACCGTTGGGTAACTTGTTGACCAGTGAACAAGAGTTATGAGAACTATTCCAAAACATGCCATAACTCGGACTGAAACCATTTTGTTGCTGAAAGAAAAGAAGAAGAGATTTCTGGTCAAATTTTTATGTAAAATAATATTAATCTTTATTTTATTTTTTTATTTTTTAAATTATTAAAAAAATATGTTAGTTTTTACAAATTAATTTTATATTAACTTTTAAGGTAGTAAATAATAAATAAATAAATAATAATTTGATAATATTTTAATCCATAGTAGAAGTACTAGTAGTAGTAGTAGTAGTACTATTTCAATTTTTAAATAAAATATAAATAAATAAAATACAAACAAAATGATTTTTACAAAATGATAGGAAAAATACAAATATATAGTGGTAAATTTATTCTAACAATATAATTTTTTCTTTTGTTTTTAAAATAAACTTTATGATTGCAAGTTAAGAGGTAAATTATTTTCTGCTTGTAGGACAAACTGTTATAAAATTTTATAAATAAATAATAATTTTTACCTCGCAAGTAGATAAAAATATTGTGTACAGGTAAAATTTAAATTATACCTTTCGACTTTTATAACAAGATCATTATAAGTATACGCAAATAATATAGAATAAAGTTCTTCTAGAGGAGAAAAAAACTTTTTATATATCTTCCTCAATAAATATTCCAATTTACAATAAAATTTAAACGTTCATATTAATATTATTATTTTCAATAATCATTAAACAATTTTTTTTCCCCCTGAAATGATAAATTTTAATAAAAACTAAAAATTCTTAATTTTAATACAAATATACAAAAACATTTATTTCATTAAACACAAAAATTCTATAAAGTTCAGAACGTTCAAATGAACGAAATTTATTTATTTCTTCTAAAACTTAAATTTTTATTGCAATTATTTTGCTTCACAAACCAAAAAATTAATTACTGAGTTTGTAAAAGTATAATTTTACTTTTTAAATTTTAAACCAAAAAATTAATTACTGAGTTCGTAAAAGTATAAGTTTAGTTTTTAAATTTTATACCAAAAAATTAATTACTGAGTTTGTAAAAGTATTAATTATTTTGATTCACAAACCAAAAAATTAATTACGAAGTTTGTAAAAGTAAAATTATAGTTTTAAAATTTTTTTATAATTAGTAATTTATTAAAATATCTTTAATAAAAAATATTTCGTTCATTCGAACGTTCAAAACTTGGGGATCATTAAACACACAAAAAGTTTCGAAACGAAAAACTTTTCACGTTATTGTAAAAATATTTTCCAGTTTTCTATATATACATGTTTCAAAAACGAGATTTTCAATTTGTTTCCAGTTTAATTAATTTGAAACGAAACAAAAACTATCAAGTCAAATTAATAGAAAAACTGTATTTTTTGTAAAAAAGAAAAAAAAATTATGATATCTGTATAGCTAATAGCAACTTGGTATAGAAAAAAGTGTAAAATTCCAATTATATAACATCAGTAATGGGTATGGGGGATCTAACGATCGAAGAACCGGAGCAATTTATCTGTCCAATTAGAACCGGATAGTGGATAATAATTAGTGATTAATCAAACTCATTAAGAGAAATGCGGTAAATGGTCTTGCGAAACGTGTGTGTTGTTTCCGAGAGAGATGTCATTTCCAAAAGGAAATAATTCTCTCACTAAAGAGTCCGTTAATCCCTGCCTGCGCCTATTATATATACGTTATACATACATTTTATCCTCGCGCTTAAAAAAATTCTCTAAATTTCCATGCAGAATTTTTTTTAACACTATTTTTACCGGAAAAAAAATTAACAAAATTCTCTAAAAAAGAAAATAATATATAAAATGATTGTTTAAGAAAATTGTATTTTATCTATTTATTATAAATTTATTTAATAAATATGTGACGCGCTTCGAAGGAAGGTACCTGAGAAGCAAAAAAATTTGAGGTTATGTTTTTAATTTTTCAAGTAAAAATACAGAAATAAAATCAATTATTAATTTAAAATCATTGATCTTCAAGTCTTCATTATATTCGAAATATTCAATAAAAATTAGTTTCAAATTCAAATAATTAAAAATAATCTTTTAATCAAGAGAAATCTAACACGACCCTAACCTATAATTCGGTGACTTCTTAGGTACCTTTCTTCAAAGTGCGTCACATATATATTTAATAAATAAATTTTATTGAAAAGTTGCCAATTTTTCTTTAGTTCGAATTTCTCTGCGAATTTATTTTAGAACAAGAGATGACGTCATTAGTCATAAATAACAATTTGAGCCTTTTTTTGAAATAAGATAATAAAATTTATACGGTGAAAACAATTGAAGGAAGAAATTTCAAAGAAAATAAAGCAATCACAATCAGAAAGTAAGGATGAAGACAAAAATAGGACGAAATGTAGGAAAAAGGAAAAGAAAAATTCCAAACAAAAATTATTACAGTCGGTAATATCATTTCTTATTTTAGTTTCATTATTGTAAAGTTAAAATATAATCTAATTATTTTATTTTATTTTATTTATTTTTTTTTTTTCATTTTAATTTTTTTAATCCAAACTATTTACTAATTTTTATACCATTTGCTACTACTCGAATATTTTTTTTTAATTTTTTACAATAAATACATATTTTTCCAATATGTTTGAGAATTTACAATAGTTTAGATTTTTATTTACTATTTGTTACTATATTATTAATAATTATATTAATAATATAATACTTATATTATTATTATATTTATTTATTATTTTATTTATAAAAATAATAGATACTTCAACAGTTGGAATAAAAAAATTATTTTAAAAAAACTCAATAAAGTTATTGGAGACAGTAATTATTTTCCTTGGGAATTATTTTTAGAAATTTAGATAAAATAAATTTTGCAAAATCTTTTCGACATTATTAAGTTTTATTTCAATAAAATTCTGTAATTTTTTTTATCCGAAAATATCTACAAAACAATAAGACAAAAGAAAAAGTCTTTCCAAAAAAATCGATTTGCGGTCTTCACTGTATCTCAGCAATAAATTATTTAAATTTAAAGAACATTTATATTTAGTCAAAGTATCATAAAATCCTTCCCTCAACTTTCTCTAATTATAATTTTCTCATTTTGGCATTTTTCGTTGTTATTTGAATATTATTTGTAATTTTTTAAGAAAAATTTTACGAAATACCTTAAAGTAGAAAAAAAATTGTAAAGCTTATCGTTGGGAGGAAGTATTTTAAATGTGGAAAGTGTATATAAATTTTTAAATGAATCGGTAATGTAGTTTTTAAATGTCAGTGAAGAAGGACTTTGAAAAAGTGGTTTTGAGAAAAAAACGCGTTTAAAATTTTAAAACCTGAAACAGTGGAAAAAATATTGTTTTTCAACTTATACACTGAATCATCAATTCTCCCTCCATAGAGTAGACTTCCTGCAGAAATTTCGAAAAGTTGGGGATTTTTAATAAAAGTACTGGAAAAAATTAAATTTTTTAAATTTCGTAAGAAACTTCTTAATTTTTGTGTCTTTTTTGTCTGCTTCGTAAACTTGGAAATTACCACGAATTCTAATACAAAACATTCAATTTCTCCATTTATTGACAATAATTTCTCTTTCAATAACTTAATTCTTCAAAAACTATCACAAAATTATTACTTGAAAAATATTTTTAAAAAAACTTTATACTTAAATACTTGAAAATTAATTGAATTTTAAAGAGTTACGGTTATAATTTTTATAAACAGAAGAACATGAAAAGGTTTTAATTAAAAATTTTCTAAAATTTTAATTTTCGATGAATTTTATTCGAAATTTTAAAAATAACTTAGATTTTTGAAAAACTTGACTAATTCAAATTCTTCTAAAATTAGTTATATTTTTAAATATATATTTAATTATTATTAAAGAAATATGGATTTATAGAAAATTTTTAGTTCAAAACACTAGAAAAAATCAAATTTTTGAGAAGTCACATACAAAGGATTGCAGAAATTTAATTATTTCCGAAAATAATAGAATTCCTAATGAAAATTCAATTATGTTCAAAATTAAAAAAAAATTCTCGTATGAAAATTTCAATTATTAATTATGATAAAATTATTGTATAAATTTCAATTGTTTTCAAAAATTTTTCTCCATTCAACGATTTTTAATGTCTACTATTTTAATAACATTTTGAAAAAGTATCCAAATATTAAAAAAAAATGTTTATAAAATTCTTCATAAACTTTCAATTAGTTTCATAAAAAAAAGTTTCACTTGAATTCAATTATTAAAAACATTATTTTTCTATTTCTTTTTCGAGAAAAAATAAATTATTTGAATAAATTGTCATCAAATTTTTCTCAGGAATTCAAATATTTTTATAAATAATAAAATTTTTCTCTGGAATTTAAATATTTTTATAAATAATATAATACTTTTTAAAAATTTAAATTTTTTATAAATAATATAATACTTCTCAGAAATTCAAATATTTTTATAAATAATAAAATTCTTTTCAGGAATTTAAATATTTTTATAAATATTTAAAACTCATAGTAAGATTTCAATTATTTTTTATACAATTTTAAACAAATTCTGCGAAAATTTAACTATTTTTACAAATTTTAATGATATTCGTTTAAAGAATTCAATTATTTAGAAAAATTTTTATTGAAATTCTAATTATAATAATTCAACTGTTCAACTGTTCTTTTTCAAAAAAAATGTTTTTTAAATTCTTCTCAAGAATGCAAAAAATTTAAAAACTTTATTAAAATTCGTGGCAAGAAGTAAATTATTTTCCTTAATAGTAAAATTCACCGCAGAATTTCAATTATATTTTTAATTATAATTTTTAATTAATTCCGTTAAAAAATGCAATTATTCTTGAAAAATTTTAATAGAATTCTTCGACAAAATTCAATTATTTAAAAAATTTTGATATAATCGATTTCAGTGTAATAATTATTTTTAATTTATTTTTAATTCCATATCTTGAACAAATTTAATTATAATCAGAAATTTTAATGCAATTCTCCGAAAAAATTTAATTATTTAAAAAAATGTTGATAAAGTTCTTTACAAGCAATCAAATTTAAGAAATATTCAATTATTCAACTATTTTTTTTGTATTTAAATAATTGCATTCTCATAGAACTTTCTAATAAGAATTGATTTTGAATTGAAATGAAATAAAATGATAAAAATTATTAATTAATTTATTTATAAATTTCAACAAAAAAGTAATTGAACTTTTAAAGAATTACTTTTGTAATTTTTAAAAATAGTTAAATTTAATAAATACTTTACTTTGAAATCATTCGAAATATTTTAATTTCCATTGACAAAATAAATGTTTATTTAAATATTTATTTAGAAAAATTGTTAACTATTTTTGAATGTAATTAAAGAATTTTAAAAAAAGTGGAGTCAAGTTTAATGTTTTGCTACTTTTGTAGAATTAATTATCGAGTACAATGCCTACATTTTTAATAGGCACATTAACTTGTTATTTATTAATCTATTTCTATTATGATTTACTTAAATCACTTTTTTTTATTATTTATTACTTTTTTCGTAGTTATTATTTTTTGTAATATATCTAATTTGCTATTTCATTATAATTTTTTATTTAACTAATATTTGTTATTTGTTTATTTATTATTTTCGTTATTTAGTACTTATAACTTTTACTAAAAATTCATTCATTAATTCGGTTCTTTTGAAATAAATGAAAATTTAAAACCAAAACAAAAGGAATAAATTTATTTCTCTCTTCTCTCTTTATCCGGATGAGAAGATAATTTTTAATGTACGTTTAATGCTTTTTGATATCGTTATCATTATTGGAATCGTTATTGTAGTGGACCGGAGAAAAAAAAGAAAATGCAAATCTCTAACAGTTATATTGGAGATTACTGAAAAGTATTAATCCCACAAAGTGTAACAATTGCGTATAATATAAATGTAAATATATTTATTTAAAGGGCAAATATTGAACAAATTTTGCATTATTTCATTTCAATGATAATTTTCACTAATCCTATAATTAATTGAAAATTTAATATCTTTTTCATCTCAATTTATAAAAGCTGCGCATAATATACACTTTTTTCACTTAGAAAAATACAATAAAAATTATCAAAGTTTTCCATACAAAAGAGTTTGTATAAAGAGTTAATTTCACTATAGAGAAAGAAAATTATTATTTGCAAATTTCCTTTTTTCTGTAATAAAGAAAGGAGTTTTTTTTTTGGTTTTATTCTTATATATAATAAAACGGTAATCTGCTTTGTTAAACATACATCCGGTGAATTTTAAATTATTAAACAAAAAAAAAAGAGAAGAGTGAATTTTGCTTTCTTACATTCTGGGTATAATTTTATTTTTAATGGGATTTGACTTCTCTTTCATAATCTCGGGAGTTAAATTAATCGACTTTCATAAATTTTACTTAAAGGCGACACTGTCTGCAAAATGTTCAATCGCCTTTTTTTTATTTCAATTCAGAAGATAATTTCCTAACGTGTAATTTATCATTTTAATGCATTATTTGGAAAACGATTCTATAGATTAAACCTTTTTTCATTAAGTTTCATAAATTTTATTTAGAAAGATAAATTTTAGTCTTAAAAAAAACTTCTTTTACTTGTATGTTTAGATCTGAAGTAATTAACTTAAGGGCATATTTCTCGACCTTTAAATTCTTATTTCGCAAAAATAAACATTTTTTTGCATTTTAATTTAAATTAAATTTTTTTTTGTATTGAAAATTTATTTTTTTTATTATTTTTCCATAAGGAATAAGAATTGAGATTTTAAGAAATTTTAAAGTTAAACCTTTTTAAAGTTCAACAACTTATAATAACTAAAGTTAATGGAGTGATAAAACATTAATTTATATTATAAGAATATTGTTACTTTGACTTCTTCCATTTATTCTTATCATTTTTATTCAATTATTATTTTTCAAAATTTTCTAATTAAAATTTTTTTTCAAGTGAATTATTTTTAATAATATTCAAAAATGTTCTTTTGAAATTTTGAAATCCATTAGTTGACAATTTAATTTTACGAAATTTCGATTATTCTGAAATTCTTCAATTAAATATATATTAGAAAATAAAAAATTAAATAATTGAAAAGAATTCAATTAAACTTTGTTAAAAAAAATTTTTACAGAATATTGATTAGTTAAAATTAAAAGTTTGAAAAATTCATATTTTCAAAAATTATTCTAATTTGAAACCTTTCAAGAAAAAAAAATTATTTAAAATTCTTAATAGAGTTTAATTTCAAATCAATATTTATTAAAAAATTTTATGAGGATTCAATAAGTTAAGTGATAAAATAAATAAATTATTAAATAATTAAATGTTTCTTAGAATTTAATTCTCATAAGAAATATAGTTAACAAATTTCTGAATAATTCAATTTTTTTAAACGAATTTTAAATATATTAATAACATTTTCAAGAATAATTACATTTTGCTAAAAATTCAATTGAAAATGTATAAAAAATAAATGAAATTCGGCAAATAAGTTTTATTGCTTACGAAAATATTTGAATTATTGCAAAAGAATTTAATAAAAAAAGTTTTATACAATTCACTTTCATCCAAAAAATTGATGCAAATTCTATTTTTAATAATTGAATTCTTGTGAAATTTTCATTATTTTAGAAAAAAACAATTAAATTATTTAAAAGAATTTCAATAAATTTTTTTTTAAATAATTGAATTTTTTCAAAGAATTTCATTAAAATTTGTAATAATAGTTACATTTTTTGTGGAATTTATTTAAAATTGTATAAAAAATAATTGAAGTCTTGCTATGAGTTTTAAATATTTATAAAAATATTTAAATTCCTGAAAAGAATTTTATTATTTATAAAAATATTTGAATTCCTGAGAAGTATTATATTATTTATAAAAATATTTAAATTCCTGAAAAGTATTATATTATTTATAAAAATTTTTAAATTCCAGAGAAGAATTTTATTATTTATAAAAATATTTGAATTCCTGAGAAACATTTGATGAAAATTTATTCAAACATTTTATTTGTTCTCGAAAAAGAAATAGAAAAATAATGTTTTTAATAATTGAATTAAAGTGAAACTTTTTTATTTATGAAACTAATTGAAAGTTTATGAAGAATTTTATAAACATTTTTTTTCAATAATTGGATACTTTTTCAAAATTTTATTAAAATAGTAGACATTAAAAATCGTTGAATGGAGAAAAATTTTGGAAAACAATTGAAATTTATACAATATGTTAAAATTATATTAAAGACTATTTGAATTTTACGCGCGAGTTAAAAGAACGGAAGTATACGGAACATTACTGCCCTCTACGTTTTTAGAACTTTGTTTAATTTCCCGGTATAATGTTCAGTTCGGTTCTGTAACCTGTTGTAGAAACATCTCCTTCTTTGTTCTAATAAATAAATATCTCTTAATAATCACGTGGATAAATTCATTGACTGTTATTTAAATTACGATCCCGTCTCAATAATTCTAACAGGTTATGGGCCCAGGGGTACGCGAATAACAATCTAAAAGTAAAAAAAGGTGTGTGTCGTAATTGCAAGCACGTGGCGTGGCTCATTAAAAATGAGTGGTTCAATGTCTATGAGAATTGAGCTTTTAGACAAAAATAATTATGATACCTGGAAACTGCAAATGCAGGCTTTGCTCACAAAGGCTGATTTGTGGGAGTACGTGAACGGTGATATTGTAAAACCAGAAGAAGGAGTGGAACTCGATGTCAGAAGACAGGCTTGGATAAAGAACGATCAAAAAGCAAAATCGGATATTATTCTGTCGATAACTGCAAGTGAGTTAAAACTGATTAAGAATTGTGAAACTTCCAGATCTACGTGGGTAAAACTCGAAGAGACTTATCAGTCAAAAGGTCCAGCGAGGAAAGCGAACTTACTGAAAAGATTGACTTTGCAGAAAATGGCGGAAGGAGGAGACGTAAGAGATCACCTGAACGGATTTTTTGACACGGTAGATAAATTGGGTGACATGGACATCGAAATTAACCAAGATTTACTGTCCGTAATGCTCCTGTATAGCCTTCCTTCAAGTTTTGAGAATTTTAGGTGTGCGATAGAGTCCAGAGACACTCTACCGACTCCTGAGACTTTGCGCACAAAAATCGTGGAAGAAAGCGATGCGAGGAATGGCCATCCTCGTGATTCTAAAAGTGACGCCATGTTTGTAAAAAGAAAGGACAATCGCGGTGATAAAAAACAGTGGGAAAAATCGAAAAACAATAGTGACGCGAAACAGGGTTCTTCAAGTAACATTCGATGTTACATTTGCAAAAAAACAGGACATAAAAAGTCAGAATGTTTCTTTAATAAAAGTAAAAAGCAAGATGCAAAGTGCGCGGAAGACGTGTGTTTAAAAGTGGACATTGCTTCGTCGGTTGAGGTGAATAAAAATTGGTGTCTTGATAGTGGGGCGACGACACATTTATGTAACAATTTAGAAAGTTTTTTAAATATTAACCCTCATCAAGGTGTATTAAATCTCGCCAATAATGAAACCTCGAGAATTCTAGGTAAGGGAACGGCACAATTCGTGACTAAATTTTGTGATAAAGTGAAAAATGTGTCATTAGCAGACGCTGCTCATGTACCGGACCTGAGGACGAATCTCCTCTCAGTTTCGAAAATAACAGATCGCGGATTCAATGTCGTTTTTACCCAAAACCGAGCCGAAGTGTATGATTCAGATGGAAACGTTAAATTGTGTGCTGACAGAGTAGGAGACTTATACTACTTACAGGAAACTCGAGAAAATGCTTGTGCGACGTCAAGTTCGAAAATAAAAAGAGTGTCAGTGGAAGTTCTACACAAACAATTCGGTCACGCGAACGTAACGGACATACAAACGGCTTTGAAAAACGGTGTGATTAAAGGTGTCGAACTAATTAAAACGAATGATAAGTTTAACTGTGACGTGTGTCTAAAGGGAAAAATGTGTAAATCTCCTTTTCCGAAGGAGTCTAACCGGAAATCCGAACTTTTGCAATTAATACATACTGATGTATGGGGACCTTCTAGGACAAATTCACACGGTGATTCGAAGTATTATGTCGAATTTATTGACGACTATTCAAAATGGTGTGAAGTGAGATTTTTAAAATCTAAATCTGAAGTGTTTATGGCCACAAAAGAATACATTTTGCTCGTAGAGAAACAGAAGGGTAAAAACGTGAAATCATTGCAATCGGACAATGGCCGGGAGTACACAAGCAGTGAATTTGACTCTTTTTTGAAGGAAAAGGGAATTCTTCGAAGGCTAACCGTCGCCTACAATCCCGAACAAAACGGAACTGCGGAACGAAAAAATCGCACATTATTAGACATGGCTAGATGCTTACTAATGGAGGCCAAGTTACCAGATTCATTTTGGGCAGAAGCGGTTAACACCGCAAACTATTTACGAAATCGCTTACCATCGAAGAGTCTAAATGGAAAAACCCCGTATGAGATGTGGACAGGGGAAACACCGGACGTATCAGATATCAAAACATTCGGAAGCCGTGTTTATTACCTGAATAAAGATCCCGCGAAAGGCAAATTGGACCCAAGAGGACTAGAGGGAATTTTTGTAGGATACTCAACAGAGTGTAAAGCTTTTCGAATTTGGTCGTCAACAAAAAGAAAAGTAATAGTAAGCAGAGACGTTAAATTTATCGAAGATGATAAATTAGATCATGTAATAAACGAAAAAATCGAGACAAACCTTCCACTAGTGAATGAAAAATTACGGAGAAAACAATGCATCGTAGACATCAATATCGACGATCATCGAGAAACACCAGAAGTACAGGATGACGAGGAAGAATTTCGAGGATTTGAAAATATACCGAATCTCGGTATGCAAAACGTTATAGAAGCAGAAAAGTCCATTCCCGTAGAAGAGGAAGCAACCAAAAGAACTGTTGGACGACCAAAAGGAAGTACATCAAAACCGAAATTAGATGATACAACATTTAAAAAGCGACCTGGACTTCGAAGCAGTAACAACACTACACAGAAAGAACACGACGGCGAAGAACATGATGAATTTGTAGACGCATCAGAATCCATATTTTTATCCGAAATACCGATGAAGGAGGCGTTGTCTGGTCCAGACGCCCAAGAATGGAAACAAGCAGTTGCATCGGAAATGAAATCTGTGATTAAAAACAATACATGGATCTTGGTCAACCGACCTAATGAAGGAAAAATCATCGGTAGTCGTATGATTCTTCGGAATAAAATAAATGCAGACGGACAAATCGAGAAAAGAAAAGCTCGTTTAATTGCACAGGGGTTTAGCCAGCAACCTGGGTTGCACTTTACTGAGACCTTCGCCCCAGTCACAAGATTCAGCACGATCAGATTTATGGTAAGTCTTGCTGTGAAACATAATCTACAAATTAGACAATTTGACGTAGCTTCAGCATATTTAAATGGGAACTTGGAAGAACAAATCCACATGGAAGTACCTAAAAATTTCGAAGATTGTCTAGATTTTTTGATTAATCTCGAAGGAAATAGTGAAATCGGTAAGAAAGCTAAAACAATGTTACAAGATTTTCAGAACGGAAAAAGAGTTTGCCTCCTCAAAAAGTCTCTCTATGGATTGAAGCAGGCTGGGAGGAGTTGGTACCTGAAACTGGATAAAGTCTTAAGAAAACTAGGAGCAACCCCGACGACTTCAGATCCGTGTCTCTTCCAAATAAAGGAAGGTGAAGAGATAACTTTGATTGCTGTGTACGTAGACGACTTCTTGGTAGCATCCAAATACGAAGAAAAGATTGATGAACTCGCCAATAAATTATCAAAGGAATTTGAGATGAAGAGCCTAGGACATGTGTCTTATTGTTTAGGTGTAGAATTTGATCACAAGGAAGATGTCATCACACTGAGTCAAAGAGGATATATTCAAGAATTGCTCGACAAATTTGGAATGAGTGAATGCAAACCAGTCGCTACTCCAATTGATCCAAGTGTTAAACTCAAGAAACAGACGAATCCATCAGACGAAGAACAAAGACTGCCATACCGTGAGTTGATTGGTGGACTTACATATTTATCGGTGACAACACGACCTGACATCTCTTACTCAGTGAGCAGCCTAGGACAGTTCAACAACAGTTTTGGTTCAGATCACTGGAAAGCTGCAAAACGCGTTTTGCGTTATTTGAAGGGGACGATCAACGTGGGATTAACCTATAAAAAAGAATCAAAGGCAATTCAAGGCTTCGTGGACGCAGATTGGGGAGGATGTGTAGAGGATCGGAGATCCTATTCGGGATACATGTTTTTACTGTGCGGTGGACCAATTTCCTGGGACTCGAGGAAACAGAGAACCGTGGCCCTGTCAACTACCGAAGCTGAGTACATGGCCATGAGTGAATGTATTAAAGAGGCCATTTACTTACAACGCCTAGCTCGTGAATTAGGACAGGATCACCTAGCAGATCTAACCATTTTCTGTGATAACAGGAGCTGCCTTTCGTTGGCAATGAATCCAACATTCCATGCGCGGTCCAAGCACATCGATATACGCCACCACTTTATCCGAGACGTATTGAAAGACAATTTATTTAAAGTGAAATATGTGCCGACGGAAAAACAAGTGGCTGATTTCCTAACCAAAGGACTCGCGAAAACAAAGCATATGCAGTGTATGAAATTAGCCGGATTTTTCGAAGCGGACATTTAATATTCTATTTGATTTTTTTTTAAAAAGTGAAATATCTTGTAAGTTCAAAGTTGTGTATTTAAAAATAATAATAATAATATATACCCTTTAACTCGAGGGGGAGTGTTAAAATTATATTAAAGACTATTTGAATTTTACGCGCGAGTTAAAAGAACGGAAGTATACGGAACATTACTGCCCTCTACGTTTTTAGAACTTTGTTTAATTTCCCGGTATAATGTTCAGTTCGGTTCTGTAACCTGTTGTAGAAACATCTCCTTCTTTGTTCTAATAAATAAATATCTCTTAATAATCACGTGGATAAATTCATTGACTGTTATTTAAATTACGATCCCGTCTCAATAATTCTAACACAATAATTTTATCATAATTAATAATTGAAATTTTCATACGAGAATTTTTTTTAATTTTGAACATATTTGAATTTTCATTAAGAATTCTATTATTTTCGGAAATAATTAAATTTCTGCAATCCTTTGTATGTGACTTCTCAAAAATTTGATTTTTTCTAGTGTTTTTAACTAAAAATGTTCTATAAATCTATATTTTTGTTAATAATAATTAAATATATATTTAAAAACGAAACTAATTTTAGAAGAATTTGAATTATTCAAATTTTTTAAAAATCTAAGTTATTTTTCAAATTTCGAATAAAATTAATCGAAAATTAAAATTTTAGAAAATTTTTAATTAAAACCTTTTCATGTTCTTCTGTTTATAAAAATTATAACCGTAACTCTTTCAAATTCAATTAATTTTCAAGTATTTAAGTATAAAGTTTTTTTAAAAATATTTTTCAAGTAATAATTTTGTGATAGTTTTTGAACAATTAAGTTATTGAAAGAGAAATTATTGTCAATAAATGGAGAAATTGAATGTTTTCTATCAGAATTCGTGGTAATTTCAAAGTTTACGAGGCAGACAAAAAAGACACAAAAATTAATAATTTTCTTACGAAATTTAAAAACTTTAATTTTGTCCAGTACTTTTATTAAAAATCCCCAACTTTTCGAAACTTCTGCAGGAAGTCTACTCTATGGAGGGAGAATTGATGATTCAGTGTATAAGTTGAAATACAATATTTTTTCCACTGTTTCAGGTTTTAAATTTTAAACGCGTTTTTTTCTCAAAACCACTTTTTCAAAGTCCTTCTTCACTGACATTTAAAAACTACATTACCGATTCATTTAAAAATTAATATACACTTTCCACATTTAAAATACTTCCTCCCAACGATAAGCTTTACAATTTTTTTTCTACTTTAAGGTATTTCGTAAAATTTTTCCTAAAAAATTACAAATAATATTCAAATAACAACGAAAAATGCCAAAATGAGAAAATTATAATCAGAGAAAGTTGAGGGGAGGATGTTAAGATACTTTGACTAAATATAAATATTCTTTAATTTCAAATATTTTATTGCTGAGATACAGTGAAGACCGCAAATCGATTTTTTGGAAAGACTTTTTCTCTTGTCTTGTTTTGTAGATATTTTCGGATAAAAAAAATGACAGAATTTTATTGAAATAATACTTAATAATGTCGAAAAGATTTTGCAAAATTTATTTTATCTAAATTTCTAAAAATAATTCCCAAAGAAAATAATTACTGTCTCCAATAACTTTATTGAATTTTTTTAAAATAATTTTTTTATTCCAACTGTTGAAGTATCTATTATTTTTATCAATAAAATAATAAATAAATATAATAATAATATAAGTATTATATTATTAATATAATTATTAATAATATAATAATAAATAAAAATCTAAACTATTGTAAATTTTCAAACATATTGGAAAAATATGCATTTATTGTAAAAAATTAAAAAAAAAATATTCGAGATTTTTAGAAATTTATTTTATCTAAATTTCTAAACATAATTCCCAAAGAAAATAATTTTTACATTGAAACCCTTTTACTCTTTCATTAATGAAAGTAATTAACGAATAAATTTAATTGATTTCAATAAATTAATAAAAAATTTTTTAGGTATTTGATTATATCAAAAATTAATATATCTCTCCAACAAAAGTCAGGGGAAAAAATAGAATTTATCAAAAATATATATCAAAGGGACATGAGTGTTAAAGTTTCCACGAGGTACGTCATTAAAATATAAGTAAATTAATCAAGTGACTATTAATTTAATAAATTTTTAATCTACTTTCGTTTGGAAAAAAAGGAAATTTCACGATATTAATTTTTTTTTCGATGATACAATGTACATAGCGAAAGGGGTAAAAATTCTCTTTTAATGTTTAATCTGATCAATTTACTAATAATGTCGCACACTTTTACGTAATTCACTATAGGTAATTCTATTCAATTAAATTAGATTTCCAAGAATGCGATCAATTCCCGCTTTAGTTGAATTCTATTGCATGGAATTTCTGTTAATTAATATCATGTGTCTGAATCGAGATCAAGTTTCCAAATGGAAATAAACAGCAGCTACGATGTTTGACATGTATTTAAAATAAGCGCACGTTTCGGTGCAGAACAAAACTATTTTCTACTCAAATTCAATACTATAACAAATTCTTTTTTTATAAAAATAATGTTTTTTTTATTTTTGAAGCAAAAAGAGGCAAAAACAAATTTTTCTGCAAAATTAGAAAAATATTTTTACCAAAAAAATCAATAGTTAATTAATTAATTAATTTCTAATTAAATTCATATTGGGATAAATTTTTTCTTTGTCTACAAATAAAATTTTTAATTTCGAAACAAAAAAAAATGTTTCCTGCGATACATTCACGTACTTTTGTATTGACAAAAAATTTATTTTCGATTCTACATTTCATGAAGACAATAAAATTTTTCTAAACAATATAGTTAAATTTTTTTAATCTAAAGAAAGAAAGTACAAAAAATAATTTTTGTTTTTAAAAAATCAAATACAAAAAAAATGAGAAAGAGAAGGAAAATAAATTTTCCCTCCAATGTTATTGACAATAAATTAATAAGGATAAAATAAAATTCATAAATTCATTAATAGACCTGAAAATACATAAATTGAGATATGAGGAATTTAACAAAAAAAAAAAGTTCGTTGATATAACTAATGTAGAATATACCATACTCCAGTCATGTATGAACTATAAATTTTATTATACCGAAACAGCAATCTATAAAAACATCGATTTGACTATTCATTTCGTATCATTTATTGTATATTATATTCGATAAAAATTTATTTCCGCGTATCACTTTTTACAATCCTCCGACAGTTTTCCATGCTAAAATATGTGTAACAATAATTTTTCTTTCTCAAAAAATCAGTTTTGACCTTTTGGAATGTGCCGAAACAATGGTTATAGTGTTATTGTTGTAAAAAAAATTCTAAAAGTGCATTTCAATTGTTTATTTAAAAATAGTGGATAATTATTAATAATTATTAAATAATATCAGAAAAAAGTTTAATGAACATTCAACTATAATATAATTAATGATTAGATTCAAAAAGGTAAATAATGATTTATTATTTAACTATTTATTTATTAATTTAATGATTTAAATATTTATCTATTTATTTATCTATTTGTTTATTTATCGATTTAATTATTTCCCTATTTACTTATTCATTTATTAATAACTTTAATGATCAAATTGTTTATCTACTTATTTAACTATTTATTTTTTTTTTGTTTAAATATTCATTTATTTGTTTATTGATTCATTTATTTATTTAATTATTTTTCAATTTATTTAACTACTCATTTATTCATTTGTTTATTTATCGATTTAATTATTTATCTACTTATTTAACTATTTATTTATTTTTCTGTTTAGATATTCATTTATTTGTTTATCTATTAGTTTGTTTATTACTTTATTGATTTAATTATTTCACTATTTACCTTACTATTTATTTACTCATTCATTGATTTAATTATTCATCTACTTATTTAACTATTTATTTATTCATTTATTTATTTATCGATTTATTTATTTATCGATTTAAATATTTCCCTATTTATTTAACTATTCATTTATCGATTTAAATATTTTCCTATTTATTTAACTATTTATTTATAAATTTATTGATTTAATTATTTATCTATTTATTTATCCATTTCTTTATTTCTCGATTTTATTATTTCCCTATTTATTTATTCATTTGTTTATTACTTTATTGATTTAATTATTTATCTACTTATTTAACTAATTATTTATTTTTCTGTTTAAATATTTATTTATTTGTTTATTTATTCATTCATTTATCGATTTAATTATTTATCTATTTATTTGTAAATTTATCAATTTAATTATTTATCTACTTATTTACCTGTTTATTTATTTTTCTGTTTAAATATTCATTCATTTATTGATTTAATTATTTCCCTATTTATTTAACTATTTATTTATTTTTCTGTTTAAATATTCATTTATTTGTTTATTTATTCATTTATTTAATTATTTTTCAATTTATTTAACCATGTATTTATTCATTTGTTTATTTATCGATTTAATTATTTTCCTATTTATTTAACTTTTTCTTTATTAATTTATTGATTTAATTATTTATCTACTTATTTAACTATTTATTTAATTATTTATTTGTTTATTTTTTCATTTGTTTATTTATCGATTTAATAGATTATTTTCCTATTTATTAATTATTCTTTTCAAAATAATCATTTATTTATTTATCTATTTATTTGTTTGTAAATTTACTGATCCATTTAATTAGTTATGAATATCAACAATCGATCTACAAAAGAATGGTGAATTAAAAACTATTAATTAATATGAAAGTGGCTAATTAGTTTCTTAAATGTTAATTAATCATGTATGAAATATTACTAATTTATCACTAATTATTAATAATAAATTAAACTAAATAATTATTATACATTAATTATTGTATTATATTGAGAAAAAGGCAATAATTGATAATAATTAAAATTATAATAATAATAATAGTAACAATAATAAAATTCAAAAAGTAATAATTTATAATTATTTTCTACTTTTTTAATAATAATAATAATAAATTATGAAATAACTTCACACGTTTAAAAGTTTGTCAATATAATCAGATAATTAATTCCACTATACAGAAACTTGTATTTGCCATCGTCTTCTATTAATCACAAATTTTAGGGTTGACCTACTCTTTTTTCAGCTATTAATTACAAAACTGTTTATTGACTCAAGAAACAGGGGTGAAATATTGTGAAGAGATTGTTTTCTTCTTCTTTGTTATTATTTTTCGTCTTACGTAATAATTTTCTGACGTAAAATTTTGGGAAAAAATCAAATCACGCACTTTATTATTAAAATTAGGTACATTTTTAAAGTGCGTTGAGTGTCCTGCGAAAAAATTTTTTTTTCCGCATATATGTAAATAGTATCAATTGATTGACACTTTCGATTTTCACCCACGAAATAAAATTATAACTATATACATGGGAAGAGAGAGAGAGAGAGAGAGAAAAAAAAATTGAGTGATGCACGAAATAAATGGAATGATCGATGTCAAAATAAAAGAGCTTTCAGAAAATAAAAGGCAAGAGAATATTTTTAACGGATAATAAACAAGATTGATAAAGTTCCTTTATATAGATGTATATATTTATGTATTAGAAAGGATGTGATGTAAAAAAATTTTTTCACGAAATCAGAATATTAATATACGTCTATATATGAAAACCTTAAAAAAAAAATAAAATTTTATTCACGTACAAGTCGCGAGTGTTATTAAATTGAATTTATCAAGTTTCAATTTAATTTTGTCGGGGGAAATTTATTCTCAAATTGCTGGTTTATAAATATAGAGGGGAAATATTTAAGTGACTTGTAAAATTTATAGCACTCAATTATGATAATCGTATTGTAATTGCATTTAATTAATTATGCTATTAATCTATTATTTACACCGCGTTGAGTTTGTCCAATTTTTTTTTCTTTTAATTTTATTCTATAAATTTATTTTTGTCATTTAAAACAGTAAATTAAAATAAGTAGCAAATAAATTAAATTTAAATTAAATAAATTAGTAGAATGTTGTTCGTCTCAGAAACTACTTTTCGAAATTTTTCTACTTTTCCATTTCTTCACATTTTTTTTATTTTTATAAATTATTTTTGTTCACTAGATCGAGAAATTTTTCTGAATTTAAATAATAAAATATAATAAATATAAATACAAAAATAAATACAAAAATAAATAAATAAAAAAAATATAATATAAATAAATAAAAATATAATATAAATAGATATAATAAATCATAAAAATACTTATTCAATTCCAGAAAAATATGTATTTGCAAAATAGTTAAGTGTCCGACATTATGAGAAAAGAAAAAAATTTCTTCATTTTCAGACTTTCAGTATCGTGTAATGTTGATAAAGTATTAAAAACAAAATTCCCCGGCGCTTTTTAAAACCAACGAAAAATATAATAACAAAAGTCGTTTTAAATTTAGAAAATAGTTTTCTTTCATAAAATAGGAATTTTTAAATTTCTCTCTCTCCCTCTCTCTTATCAAGACAAATAAGCATTTTCTACATAATATAAAGTTTCAACAAAATGCACATTTTACCTCATAAGTTTATACAATTTCTCCTGAACATGAAAATAATAAAGAATTTTTATTGTTTTCAATTTGCAACATGCACACACAGACAAAAATAGAGGTGAAAAAAAATATTTTTAGCGAACAAATGTTAAGAAAAATAGAAAAAAAAATTTCATTGATTAGTATAATTTATATTGTTTTGGAAAATTTTGTCTAAATCATTAAAAATATTAAATTTCTATAATGACAAATTTCTCTTAAAAATCGAAATTCTCGGGAAAATTTTTAAATACAAGTTTTATTTATTTAAGCTTTAGTTTTGAGTAATTTATATATAAATTATTAATATATATTAATATAAATTAATATAAAATACCAAATATTAATATAAAATTAATATCTTTATCCTTTATTGCGGTGTAAATAATTAGTTTAAAAAATTATTATCACCTAAAAAAGAGAAAAATTTTTATATTTTCTCCTATTAAGTTCTTTGCGCCCGTAAATTTGACGAATAAATAAATAAAATTGACGTTTTAATTATTTTTTCATGCTGTGGTTTTTTTTCTCTAAAGTCATAAAATTGATATTTTCATTATTGTGTCAAAAATTTGTGAAGTGTGCCATCGTTTTTAGATTTAAATTGTGCATTGATTCTTCGAGAACGATTTTTATAAATAATATTAGAAATTTTTTATTTGTTAATAAAAATTACAAAAAACATTTTTTTTTCGTAAAATAAGGGATAATTTCTGTAAAATTCACATATTTATTAATAAACGGATGTTAAATGAAGGAATTTTCTAGAAAAATTTTTCAACTATAGAAAATTAATTAAAAAATGTTTCTTATTTGTTATTAACAATTTAATTCAGAAAAAAATTTTTTATTTTGTTTCGAGTAATGTTTGTTTCTTGGAAAATAAATTTAATAGGAAAACTTATTAAAATACTAAAGAATAATAATAATTTCATATTTTTTAATGACTTTTGTAATAACAAATAGAAATAAATTAAAAGAATATGAATTTTTTCATGAATCTTTTCATCAGAATTTTCTGTCATTGAAGAGTTAGTCATTAAATCAGGAGTAATATTCGATTAAAAAAATTCTAAAAAATATTGGAAGAACGTGAAATTATTTTTAATTGTTTAAATAAATTATTTACATTTTTAACAATTTAAAAAAAATTTTATAATGACAAATGTTAATCAAAAGTGGTATTACTTCTTATTATTAATACCAAAAATCAATTCGTTTCCTCTTAAAGAACAGTAGAAAATAATTAATTTCAAAATTTATACAAAAAAATGTTGGGAGAACATGAATTTATTTTTAATTGTTTAAATAAATTATTTATAATATTTTTAACAATTTTAAACATTTTTTATAATGACAAATAATAATCAAAAGTGGTATTACTTTTTATTATTAATACCAAAAAAATGTTGCGAGAACATGAATTTATTCTTAATTGTTTAAATAAATTATTTAAATTTTTTAATAATTTCAAAAATTTTCTATAATGACAAATATTAATCAAAAGTGGTACTATTTTTTATTATTAATACCAAAAATCAATTCGATTCCCCTTGAAAGACAGTAGAAAATAATTAATTTCTAAATTCATACAAAAAAATGTTATTAACAATAACTATTAAAAAAATTAAAATTTCGCAAAACTGTGCAACTTGTATTTTTTCTACATCATACAGAATAGAAAAATGTTATAATAAAAAAAAATACTCTTGGATCAAGAAACGATGCCACACTTTACAAATTTTGACACATATTTCTTTTCTTTCTCTCGTGTTAACCATTATTTTTATAAAATTAAAAAAAATATTACATAGCACTTAAAAAAAGAAAAATATCTACGAATTCGAGAAAAAAAACCTTTCAATATTTAAAAAAGAAATCTCTTGAAGAGATTAGGAAAAATTATACATGTATCCATTAAAATTCTCTCCGTTAGGTCAATAATGGAGTTAAAAATTTCCTAAAAAGCACTCGTTTGTCGTTCAAAAAAAAAAAAAAAAAAAAAAAAAAAAAAAAATGAAAAGAAAAAACAAAAAGAGAGAGAGAGAGAGACTTTAATGTCAGTGTATGTTATATTCCTGTTCATGAAAATGGTTATTCGATGAGGATCAGAGTGATTGCAATAGCTTTCAGTAATCTGAAAAGCCATCGACAAGAGTTGAGATTTAATCGATTTTTTTTTAAATAATACATGTCAATTTTTCGCTTCTTTTCTCTTTTATTTTTAGTGAAAAGTCTGTAACATATTAAGCTATCTCTCAGCACGTACAATTCATAATAGGACAATCTTCAATATCCCTTTTTTTGAATTTTTTCTTTAAAAAAAAATGGTTGAATATTTTTAATCAAAGAATTAATTATTGGAATTTTTTCTTAGTAATTTCACGTTAATTGATATTTAAATGCGAGTTAAAATTTAATATTATAGAAAATAATAAGAGGATTATTTTCTGAACAGTAAATAATTCGTCGAATCGGTAATTAAAATTAAACATTGTAATAAAAAATTAAGTTAAAATTTTGTTTTTTACTCTTTATGATTTGTTATTATTTGATTTTCTTGAACTTTTATTACAATTGAATCTGTCAGAATGCAAATCTATTTAATAAATTTTTTTGTACTCAAAAGCATCCAACAAGAAGTATTTTCCCTCAGTTCGAGAATATTGTAAAAATATTCAAAAATACCGTCTCACGTAACGAGAATGTAATTAAATTATTAAACAATTTTTTAAGGATTGTTTTCTGCAATAAAATTTCAAAAATCGGGTTGCATTCTGACAGGTTTCACTGCATTTGTTTTGTAATATTTTATTAGTTTATCTTTATTTTTTAAAAAAAAGGAAAAATAAAATTCTTGAAAATATAAAATTTTACAGAATTTCCAATTGTTTCAATTTGTTAAAATTATTATTGTGAATTCAAGTACATTTTTAAAAAAATTTTAATTACTATTTTTCAAGAACCTAATTGTTTAAAAATTTCCAAATTAAATTTTTCAAATTCAGAAAAATAAATAATCTAGTTTATCTTTATTTATTAATATTTATTTTTTGAGATTATTCCATCGTTTTATTAATTAATTTATTTTATTATTTATTCACCTATTTGTTTTATTTTTATTTTCAGCTATTTCTTAACTATTTTATTATTATTTACTACAATTTACTAATTTTATTATGAACTATTGTCACTTATTTATTGAAAGAATTATTATTTATCTATAATTTCTTTACAATTCTTTATCAATTCCTATTTATCAAAAACTTACTTTTATTATTGTCTCGAATTAATTAGACACTTATTCTATTTTCATAGCTATTTATAAACGATTTAATTGATTATATTTTAATCATTACTTATTTTATTACTATTATTACTTATTTTATTGCCCACAGCTATTTATTAACAATTTATTTTATTAATATTAATTGTTATTCAATTATTGTTGAATTTATTGATTGAATTAGTGTGAAAATTATGGTAGAATATGTAGGTTAATGAAATTTTAAGAGAACATGTAAAGCACACACGCAGTAAATAAATTATTATTGTTAATATTATAATTATTGGTGGTCGTATTATTACTATTATTATTAGTATTAGTATTATTACAGTTCTGATTTGCATTAACAAAGTACGCAGTTTCTAATTTTTATAATTACGTATTTCACCATTGATTGCAATTTAGTAATTTTTTTAACTTTATCATTATTTATTAATTGTAATTCATTTTGATAATTTTTTATTATTATTTATTACTTTTTTATATAAAATTACCGTAATTAATCGCTAATTTCGTGCACTTAAAATTTTGAATAATTTGGAATAAAAAATAAATTAGGTATTTTATGGTATAAAAAAATTCTATTTTAAGATTTTTAAAGGTATTTGAACCATTATGTATATAAAGTTACAATTTTCGAAAGTAAAAAAAATTATTATTAAATTATTTTTTATCATGAATATTTTTTTTATTTTTGCACAAATTGTGAAATCATAATGATTCAAATTCCCCTTCATATTTTGTTTTAAATTTAAATATTATGACAATACATCCTTATAGAAACATTGTAGAAAAACTGATCGTTTGATCAGAGAAAAATTTGATTTTTTTCACAACATTATGACAATTTAAACAAGAAAACAAATTTATTTGATTAAAAAAAAATTCTAATTAATTTATTAGAAAATTAAAAAACGTAATAAAAAAACATAATTGAACTATGAATTATTTACTTACAAAAATCAAACAAATTTAAAAATTATAAAACAAAACGTAATTACAGGTACAGAAAAGAAAATTTTAATATTATTTGCTATTCAATTAAAAGTTAAATAATTATTTACTGTTTTAATTAAAAATACAAATAATTATAATGATATTTTATTATTTATTTATTCACTACATTAATAATATAAACAATTATTCACTATGTAATGAAACTTATAAAGATTTACAAATTACTGAAATCAATGTATAAATGAATTTTTCATCACTGTAGATTTAAAATTCAAAAATTTTATATAACATTTTGAACTCAATGGCAAATTACCGGTTTTTTTAGAATACTAATTAAAATTTTCAATTAATAAAAATTAACTGTAATATTTGCAGATAATTAAAATAAATTAAAATATTTGCAAATTACTCAAAAAAGATATGATTAGAGTAAAGATGTCCCTAAAGTTTCGAACGTTCAAATGAACGATAATATTTTTTCACTTCTTCTAATTAGTATTTCTTTACAAAAAAATTACTTTTCAAGTTAAAAGAAATTACTTTTAAGTTAAATATTGTTCAATTTCAATTATTTTTCCTTTTTTTTGGTAGAAATTTTCAAAAACACTTGAGGTGGAAAAAAATTTCGTTCATTTCAACGTTCAAGATTTCAGCCACTTAAGTAAAGTTTTAATAATAATTTTGGTTAATAATAATAATAATAAAAAAATAATAATAATAATAAAACCAAATGTTATTTAAAAAAATTAATCATTCGATGAATTATTTCAATTCGTAAAGGATTAAAGTTTAATTACAAGATGAATTTACAATCAATTATGGTGTTAAAATAATAGAAAAAAGTTTACTCTGTTTTATTTAAATTTATTATTATTATTATTTATCATTATTATTATTTATTATTTATTATTTATTATTTATTATTTATTATTTATTATTTATTATTTATTATTTATTATTTATTATTTATTATTTATTATTTATTATTTATTATTTATTATTTATTATTTATTATTTATTATTTATTATTTATTATTTATTATTTATTATTTATTATTTATTATTTATTATTTATTATTTATTATTTATTATTATTATTTATTTGTTTTATTTAAAATTTTTAAGAGGAAAGAATGTTTCTAAAGTTTCGAACATTTAAATGAACGATAATATTTTTTTACTTCTTCTAATTAGTATTTCTTTACAAAAAAATTACTTTTTAAGTGAAGAGAAATTAATTTTAAGTTAAATATTGTTTAATTTCAATTATTTTTCTTTTTTTTGGTAGAAATTTTCAAAAACACTTGAGGTGAAAAAAAATTTCGTTCATTTGAACATTGAGTACTTCAGCCACATGAGTAATGTTTTAATAATAATTGTTAATAATAATAATAATAATAATAATAATAATAATAATAATAATAATAATAATAAAACCAAATGTGATTTTAAAAAATTAATCTTTCAATGTATTATTTCAATTGCTAAAGGATTAAAGTTTAATTGCAACATGAATTTATTATCAATTTTGGTGTTAAAATAATAGAAAGAAATTTACTCTGTTTTATTTAAATTTATTATTATTATTTATTTATTTTATTTAAAATTTTTCAGAAGAAATAATGTTCCCAAAGTTTCGAACGTTTAAATGAATGATAATATTTTATTACTTCTTCTAATTTTAGTATTTCTTTGAAAAAAAATTTTATTTAGATTAAAAGAAATTAATTTTAAATTAAATATTGTTTAATATCAATTATTTTTCCTTTTTTGGATAACAATTTTCAAAAACACTTGAGGTGACAAAAAATTTCGTTCTTCTGAATGTTCAAAACTTCAGCCACATGAGTAAAGATTTAATAATAATTTTTGTTAATAATAATAATAATAATAATAATAATAGTAATAATGATAATAATAGTTTATTATTGTTTGTATAATAAAAATATGCATAATAATAATTTGTTTCATAACTTTCTTTAGTTTGAAGGGTTTTTTTTGTTAACGACATTCTTTTTGCGTCAAAATTTCATTAAATTAATTAATTAAAATAAATGAAAGTGTACGTTTAAGTAAATATAAAAGAAAAAATAATAAAAATAACAATAATAATAATAATAATAATGGTACACTAAAAAAAAAAAATTACTTGAATGAAATAAATTGTATTTGAATCAAATATTTCAGTATTTGAAGCAAATACTATTTAATTGATTCAAATAAGAATTATTTTGATTCAAGTAAATATTTATTTGATAATAGTCAAATAATCGGTTATTTAAATCAAATAAATTTTTTTTTCAGTGTAGTAATATATTTATATGAAATTATCACTTGGTAAAAATTATAATAGTTGCTATTAATTTATTCTTTTATTTCTAGATTTGGAAAATTGGTAATTTTTTATAAATATTAACCAAAAAGTTGTAATAATAATATTTATAAAAGTTTTAATGGTAATAATAATAGTAAAAAAATAGTAATAGAAATAATAATTATAGCAATAATAATAATGCTAGTAATAATAAAATAAAAATAATAATAATGATAGTAAAAATATAATAATATAAAAATAATAATAATAATAGTAATAATAATAATAATAATAATAATAATAATAATAATAATAATAATAATAATAATAATAAAAATAGTAAAATAAGTAAAATAGTAAAATAATAGTAATAATAAAAATAGTAATAATAAAAATAGTAATAATAAAAAAAAATAATAATAATTTGAGCAATAAAATTTTTTTTAAATAATGAATTAGTTTTAAAAAAAAGTTGTGACAAGAGAAAAAAAGTTTTTTGGTGCCTTTTAAAGAAAAGGTAAATTATTGAAATCGTACCTGTTATTAATTTTTAATTGACTATGTGAATTTGGAAAATCGACAGGTGGTTTTATTTTGTTTTTTTTTTTTTTTTGAGGTACGAAGTAGTGTGTGAGGTGCTTGGCTGGAGAGATCACGTGGCGGATAAATACTGCCAGGTCGGTGTCTCAACGGGAATGTGACTGAGCTTGCAAGCACGCTTCCACTTTATATCCTGTCAGTCGACTATATAGGGCAAAAAGTAGTGGTGGAGGTGGTAGGGATCGAGACGAAGCTTGCCCGCATACAGAAAGGGTGGTTGCTGCTTCAGCCCTCAATATCTATGTATATATATATAAAAGCCTCAACAAGCAACAGGATATACAAAGATAGTTAAGGGGGTTGAGGATTGAAAATTACCCTCGTGGTGCCCCCTTTCATTGACGACCAACTCTCACTCTCCTCTCCTACTTCTCTCCACTAATTTTCAAATCAAAGGTCGAAGCTCAATTATTTTCTCTTCTTTTCTCGCACTGCCCCCTCTCTTTCTCTCTTAATTTTTTTTTCTTTTACTCCTTTTCTCCCTTTCTCTCTTTTTTCTCCTTTTCTCTCTTTCTCTCTTTTTTCTCCTTTTTCCCTCTTTTTTCTCTCTTTCTCTCTTTTTTCTCCTTTTTCCCCATTTTTTTTCTCTTTTTTCTCTCTTTTCCCCCCTTTTTTCTCTCTTTCTCTCTTTTTTCTCTCTTTACCACCCTTTTTTCTCTCTTTCTCTCTTTTTTCTCCTTTTTCCCCCTTTTTTTTCTTTTTTCTCTCTTTTCCCCCCTTTTTTCTCTCTTTCTCTCTTTTTTCTCCTTTTTCCCCCTTTTTTCTCCATTTTTCCTCTCTTTTTTTCTCACCCCTTCACTTTTCTTCACTCTTGCATTTCTTTCCTCACGTCTCATCATGTCTACACTCGACAAGATGAAAGGTTTAATCACTTTTGCAAAGAGTTAGAAAGTAATTTTATTCTAACAAGGAAAAAAGAAAAACTTTTATAATGATCTTAAATGTTTTTTTTTGGGGGGGTAATAATTATCGATATATAACCTGAAAAAAATCTGAATTATCGAAAACGCTTCTGTGTTCAGAAAGGCAAAAAAGTATATCTAGAAAATACGAGTATAAAAATTTCTAAAACGTGACACCTGAAAAATGATTATTTTTATTTTTCTCCAAAATTTTAATTTTCTGGTAGCATTTTACATTGCAAAAAAATCGCTATTTAAAAAGGATTTTGCAAAAAGAAAAAAGTTCTTACTCTTGTTATTAACAAATGAAAAATTTTTGTTACTTTGTTCTTAAAGAATTACTTTCAGAAAAACATTTTTCACAACTTTAATGATACAACCGGAATTATTTTTGTTTTTAATCCAACTTTGAAAATTCAAGTGAAAATTATTTTTTTTATAGATATTGAATTTTAATAAAGGAAAAAAATTGTTTATTTACAAAAAACATGTAAAAAAATCACTTTACCCATGAAATTTTAATTTGGAAAAAATTCTACTTATTTTTTAAACTTTTTTGAATTATTTCGTTCGCGATATCAAAAAATTAATTTTTTTAGCTACTTCTCAAAGCGTGAATATTATTAAAAAAATATAAACTAGAAATTTAAAAAAAAAATTTTTTTAATTATTATTATAAATTATTATTATAAATTATTAACAATTATTATTGTTATTATTATTATTATTATTATTATTATTATTATTATTGTTATTATTATAAATTATTATTTCGTGAATATTATTTCCCTCTGGAATATTATTCAAAAACATTTAAAGAATAAGTAGTTATCACATGCTGTTAATTTGTTTGTAAAAAAATCGTTTTTTATTTCAATTTTTACAGATATTTATACTGTTCTCCAAATTCGAATTCAATATAAAAACAATTAATTTTGTAGTAAAAAATCAGTCACTGATTCAAATATAGAATGTAAATAAATTGCAAAAATTATCGAATTAATAGAAAATTTTGTGAAATTCAACTGAAAATAATTAAATTTGGTAAAGAATTTCATTAGAAACTTTTTAAAAAATAGAATTTTTAAATTATTTTACTTTAAAATTTGTTCATTAATTATTCATTAATATATTATTAAAATTGTCCAAAAAGTTTTTCTGAAATTAATTGTATAAGAACAAAGTAACAAAAATTTTTATTCTTGTTACTAACTGTTACTTTGTTTTTTAACAATTAATTAACAAAATAATTTTCACTTGAAAGTTTGATTAAAGACAAAAATAATGCCGGTTGAATCATTAAAATTGTCCAAAAAGATTTTCTGAAATTAATTGTTTAAGAACAAAGTAACAAAAAATTTTATTCCTGTTATTAACTGTTACTTTGTTTTTTAACAATTAATTAACAAAATAATTTTCACTTGAAAGTTTGATTAAAGACAAAAATAATGCCGATTGAATCAAATTGTTCAAAAAGTTTTTCTGAAATTAATTGTTTAAGAACAAAGTAACAAAAATTTTTATTCTTGTTACTAACTGTTACTTTGTTTTTTAACAATTAATTAACAAAATAATTTTCACTTGAAAGTTTGATTAAAGACAAAAATAATGCCGGTTGAATCATTAAAATTGTCCAAAAAGATTTTCTGAAATTAATTGTTTAAGAACAAAGTAACAAAAAATTTTATTCCTGTTATTAACTGTTACTTTGTTTTTTAACAATTAATTAACAAAATAATTTTCACTTGAAAGTTTGATTAAAGACAAAAATAATGCCGATTGAATCAAATTGTTCAAAAAGTTTTTCTGAAATTAATTGTTTAAGAACAAAGTAACAAAAAATTTTATTCTTGTTACTAACTGTTACTTTGTTTTTTAACAATTAATTAACAAAATAATTTTCACTTGAAAGTTTGATTAAAGACAAAAATAATGCCGGTTGAATCATTAAAATTGTCCAAAAAGATTTTCTGAAATTAATTGTTTAAGAACAAAGTAACAAAAAATTTTATTCCTGTTATTAACTGTTACTTTGTTTTTTAACAATTAATTAACAAAATAATTTTCACTTGAAAGTTTGATTAAAGACAAAAATAATGCCGATTGAATCAAATTGTTCAAAAAGTTTTTCTGAAATTAATTGTTTAAGAACAAAGTAACAAAAATTTTTATACTTGTTACTAACTGTTACTTTGTTTTTCAACAGTTAATTAACAAAATAATTTTCAATTGAAAGTTTGATTAAAGACAAAAATAATGCCGATTGAATCATTAAAATTGTCCAAAAAGTTTTTCAGAAATTAATTGTTTAAGAACAAAGTAACAAAAATTTTTATTCTTGTTATTAACTGTTACTTTGTTTTTTAACAATTAATTAACAAAATAATTTTCACTTGAAAGTTTGATTAAAGACAAAAATAATGCCGATTGAATCATTAAAATTGTCCAAAAAGTTTTTCAGAAATTAATTGTTTAAGAACAAAGTAACAAAAATTTTTATTCTTGTTATTAACCGTTACTTTGTTTTTCAACAATTAATTAACAAAATAATTTTCATTTGAAAGTTTGATTAAAGACAAAAATAATGCCGGTTGAATCATTAAAATTGTCCAAAAAGTTTTTCAGAAATTAATTGTTTAAGAACAAAGTAACAAAAATTTTTATTCTTGTTATTAACTGTTACTTTGTTTTTTAACAATTAATTAACAAAATAATTTTCACTTGAGAGTTTGATTAAAGACAAAAATAATGCCGGTTGAATCATTAAAATTGTCCAAAAAGTTTTTCTGAAATTAATTGTTTAAGAACAAAGTAACAAAAATTTTTATTCTTGTTATTAACAAATCAAAATTTTTGTTACTTTGTTTCTTAACAATTAATTTCAGAAAAACTTTTTGACCAATTTTAATGATTTAATAGGAATTATTTTTGTCTTTAATCAAACTTTCAAGTGAAAATTATTTTGTTTAAAGATAATGACTTTTAATAAAGAAAAAAAATTATTTATTTACAAAATAAACACGTAAAAAACCACTTTGCCCATGAAATTTTAATTTTAAAAAATTCTACTTATTCTTTAACCTTTTTTAAATAATATTCCGAAGTGAAAAATATGGTTCCCATTAAGAATAGTTAAAAAAATTATTTTTTGATATTGCGTAAGAAATAATGTGTATACCATTTTTTTCTCTCTGGAATATTATTTAAAAAAGTTTAAAGAATAAGTAGAATTTTTTTTAAATTAAAATTTCATGGGCAAAGTGGTTTTTTACATGTTTTTTTTTCAATTTTTTTTCCTTTATTAAAATTCAATGTATCTTTGAAGAAAATAATTTTCATTTGAAAGTTAGATTAAAGACAAAAATAATTCCTATTGAATCATTAAAATTGTTCAAAAAGTTTTTCTGAAATTACCCACTGTAAGTAGAATAATTTTTCTTAAATTTAAAATATTATATTTCAAAATAAATACACAAAAACTGGTATATTGGGTATTTATAATTGAAAGTAACAAAAATTTTTATTTATTAATAACAAGAGTAAGAAATTTTTTTTTTTTTTTACAAAATCCATTTACAAAAACGTTTTTTTTCAAAAACCTGTAACTCTTAAACCGCTTGATGAAAAAATTTGAAAAAAATCATGGCAGCTAATTTCAACGAGCACTAAAAGAAAAAAAAATATTTGAAAAATATTTGACATGCAAAAGTAAAATAATTTCCGATTTGGTGTGGAACGCTCCATATATAGATTTAGGAAGGGGAATTTTATCCAATATAAATTTGATGTAGGTAGGTTCAAATTGTTATCGCTTCATTTGGGGGGGATATTTTTACTTGTATACAATAAAGTAAAAATAGAATGGGAGACTTAAGAAATTGGGATTTTGATGGATTTTTGTGACTTAAATACTTTTGTGGGAGAGAATTATTACCTAAAACTTATTAGTGCCCACTTTTCGAGTAAATTGAATTTTCTTTGGTTGCATTTTATAAACAAGAATTACAATATACTTAAAGTAAAATTTTATAAATTAAAATTCAACAGTTGTTGCGAAAAGAAAAACTTTAAACCTATAATCTGAAAAATCAAATTTTCAATTATAATTATAAACAGACAAGATTATTTTTAAGAAAATTGAAAAAATTCTTTGTTTAATTCAATTATTTTCCAAACTTTGAATTAAAATTATTGAAAAAAATTCAAAAAATTAATGAACTCTTATCAAACGATTTTAATTATTCATAAAAATGTTAAAAGCCATTTTTAGATTTATTTACGTTTGAAATGAAATAAATTGAAAGTTAATGAGAAAAACAATTGGAAAAAATTATGACAATACCGAAAAATAACCGGCAATTTTGTTAAACGAAAATAGTAGACACCATGTGAATTTAAAGTCATCTTATTAAGAACAAGACTGTTTGAAATTCAATGCTAATCTTTTCGCCCACTTTTCTCTTAAAATATTAAAAAAATTGAGCTGAAATTTTATAAGAAAGTCTAAATTATAATAAAGAAGGGCAGTGATGTGCAAAAGTTTGAATAATTCAAAAATAAATTATAATTTTTTGTTACATAAAATAGTGAGTCTTTATTTTTGTCCACGAAAAAGTGGCAACGATTTTACTTCAAAAAAAAAAAACCATGCAAGTGATTTATTTGTCCTGTTGAAGTCAAAAGTGTTTCGGTTCGACCCAAAGAAGTCAGAATTGTTTTTATTATAAGAAGTTAGACGAATGTTTTTTTTATACTTCCCGATGGATCAGAAGTATTTTTAATCGTCTCCAACGAGTCACTAGTGTTATTTTTCGACAGGAAGCTAAATTGTGTTATTCTAGTGCACGAAGCTTAACAGTGTTATTTTTCCTAACACTCGTCGAATTAAAATTAAGCTGAATTTTATGACCTAGAATTCATATTTGTACATTCGGATGAAAAACCATTTTGTATTATTGATGAAAATTTCAAACAATTTGTGCGGTCTTAGACTTCTGAAAAAATCGCTGGGCCTAGGTTTGAAAAATTGTCGTCAGTTATAGAAGTTATAGAGAATCAAAGTTAGAAGTGCCAAAAAGCGAATTTAGAGAAAAATGAGTTTAAAGTTCAAATCTACCATAATTTTTTCTCATGTTAAATAAAAATTAAAAATTAAATTATTTGTTGTTTTAATTACGATAAAGTCACAAACTTTTTAACAACAATGAAAACAATAAAAAATCTAAACTATACTTTTCGAAAATTGCGATTATCTTCTAAAATAAAATCGACAAAATGGTCCCTGGGATTTTTCCTTTTTGACGATTTTTATAAAGCGAATTTAGTATTAAGACAAATTTTCTGGAGAAGAATTAATTTTGGGCCGAATTTTAGAAAGTACAGTGAAAATCCCCATTATCCAAACTAATGAATGCAAAGATAGACATCCGGATAAGCAAAAATCCGGATACAGTAGAACTTAGGAAATAAGTTAATATTTAAAGATCCACTTATAAAGTTCGACATGTGTTTATTTCAAAATTCACGTTTTATACAAATAACTATGAATTTTCAGTTAAACATTTTCTTATGAACATGAAATAAGCAAATTACCCACAAGTTTTGTGCCTAAAAGCTACGAGATTTTTTCTTCTGTTTACTATAAAATAGATCAAATTTTTCAAATTTATTTTTAATTAATTTTTCATAGTTTTTTAAATTAGTTTTTCAGAGTTTTTTTAAATTAGTTTTTCAAAGTTTTTTTTAATTATAGTTTTGAATATATTTTTTTATCAGACGCTAAGTTTTAAAAAAATATAGAAGAAAAGAGTGAATTGAAAATTTCCCCGAAGAATCAAAATCGGAATTTTGTTTCTACTCTGGTACAATTAATTTTGAGGCGAATTTTAAACATCAGGTTTAATATACAACTGACTTTAAACCAAATTTCACAAAAGAAGTTAATTTTTCGCTAAATTTGAAAAAGTAAAAATCAATTTTGAGCCGAATTTTTTAAAGAACAGTAAATATTGAGCCGAATTTCCGTAAGAAAAATTAGTATGATTCGATAATACAGAGGAATAAATTCCAATCCGGATTTTATAAAGCGAAGTGAAAATTAAGCTAAACACTTATAAATTAATTTTATCCCGAATTCCATAAAGCAGAACTAATTTCACACAATTTAATACAACAAAATTAATTTTTGGCCGAATTTTAAAAAGCAAAGTTAATATTATGGCAAATTTAATGTAAAACTAACTTTTAACCATATTTCACAGGGAAGTTAATTTTTCGCTAGTTTTTAAAGCGAAAAAATTAATTTCAAGCCGATTTTGTTAAAGAAAAGTTAATATTAAATTGAATTTTATAAACCAGAATTAATTTTTAGTCAAATTTTATAGAGAGAAATGAAATTTTTAGGCTCAAGTTTGTAAACCAGAGGTAATATTTAGCCGAATTTTATAAAGAAGAATTAACAGAGTTTAACTATGCAGTAGAATTAATTTTGACACGAATTTTATAAAATTGAGTAAAAATTAAGCCAAATTTTATGAAGTGAAGTTGGTTATATGCCGCATTTCATAAAATTTAGTTAAATTTACTGCAATAATAATAAAATAAAAATAAAATGGAATTAGTTTAGAGCTGAAATTTTATTTAAAGAAAAAGCAATATTAAGCCGAATTTTATAAAGCGTAATTATATTAAACCCAATTTTATAAGGTAAAATTTACTTCGGCCTAAATTTCACAAAGCAGAGTTAATTTTAGGCTTACTTTGTACGAAGAATTAATTTTAAGATAAATATTTTCGAGAATAATTAACATTAAGCCGAATTTTAGGAAGTAGAATTAATTTTTAGCCGAATTTCACAACGTACAGTTAATTTTAACATAATTTTTGAACAGTACTATTAATTTTTAGTTAAATTTTACATATAGAAAAATTAATTTCGAGCCGATGAATTTTATAAAGAGCGGAGTTAATATTAAGCCGATTTTTATGAAATTGAATTAATTTTGAGCCGAATTCCATAAAGCTGAATTAATTTCACACAATGCAATAGAACAAAATTAATTTTTAGCCCAATTTTAAACAGCAATGTTAATATTAAGCCAAATTTAATAAAAAATTTAATTTTTAATTTTATTAAAATTTTTAACAGAATGCAATACAACAAAATTAAGTTTTAGCCGAATTTTAAACAGTAAAATTAATATTAAGCCAAATTAATAATTTCTCACAACGTAGAGTTAATTTTGAGCTAATTTTTAAATCGTAATATTAATTTTGAGTTAAAATTTATAGAGAAACATTCAATTTGTGCGGAATTTCGTATAGAGCGGATTTAATTTTATGCCGAATTTTACAACGTAGAGATACTTTTTGAGCCGAATTTTGCAATAAAAAAATTTACGTTAAAATGAAAATTCTCTGTAAAACAAACAAAAATTTGTTTTTCTTTCGAATTAAAATGAACTAAATTTTTTTTGTCAAGAAAAAAGTTTATTTATTTCATTAACAATAACATTTAAATTTTTAAATGAAATAAATTTTGTCAAAATGTTAACATGCAATAAAAAGCATCATTTAACAGAATAATTATTTACAAACTTCTGCAAATTTAATTGCATTGCGAACTTTATTACAATTGAAAATTATTTATAATTTTTCATTTTAATAGAAAAAAAAAATTCTAATTTAAATTTTCTAATTTAAACTACTTGTTTCTATAAACTTTCATTAACGAAACTTTTGCAATAGTTAAGAAAACTTCTAAGACTTTCAGCATGTAACTAAACTGTCGGAAGTAAATTGAGAAAGTGGAGGACAAAAGTCTTAGAAAAAGGGTTTTTGTATTTTTTCCCCAGGAAAACGTTTTTCTATATATTTTTCCTCCCTCGAAATCAAAATTACAAGAAATTCATTAGTAGATATTAATTAGTATAGACATTAAATTCCAATTTTGAGTTTTTTTTCAATTTCGCGAACTTTTATAAGTAATTAAATTATAAATATAAAAAATGACTTGAAATCTATTAAAAACAATTAAAAATCAATTTGAGTTTCTAATTATCTCTGATTTAAATTAAAATTTAGTTGGAAAAATATTTTCCTTTCTCTTGATCAATCAAACTTGATATAAAGCAAATTTACGTAGTAATATTCATTTTAACATAGATATATGTACATTTGACTTATTCGACGTGAAAATAATTAATTTCAAGTGAAAATATTTGCAATATATGTAAGTTTAAAAAAAAATCCTCCACATATCAAATTTGATAAAATTAATTGTAAATTAAGTCAAAAAATAAATTCAATAAACGTAGGTGTAGAAAATTATTAACTATAATAATCGTCGTATTATTTCTTTCATTCTGTTCACACCTGAAGTGTACTCTTTCGTTTTTTTTTCTTTAAAAAAATTTGTTTTGAAAAATCGAAAGTATGCAAATATTTTTTCATGATTTATATAAAATAATATTAGAAATTAGAAAAATGAATAAAAAGATTAACAAATGAAAAATTTACCCATTTTGTTTATTATATGCTTTTTTATAACAAATTTCGTTCGACTCATCTAAATTATAGCAACCTTTTCTCTTCTTTATTTATTAAAAATAGAAATTTTTTAAAAAATTACGATTAAGAAATAGTAAATAAATACCCATTTTATGCATAATTTTTATTTCTCAATAACAATATTGTTCACAAACTCATTCTTTTATTTTGGGGGAAAAAACATTACATATTCCCGTTTCTTAATATTTTTGTAAAACATTTTCAATTTTCATAAGGGAATAATTTACATTATTTCAATTTTTTAATTACAATCGTTTTAAGAAAATTCAAAGTTTTTTTTGAAAAATAAATGAAAAAAATGGTTATAAATTCTTTTTGACAATTACAAATTTTCATTAAAAATGAAAATTTTTGAATTTTTAGAAAATAAAGGAAAAAATTTTACTCAAAATAAAATATTCCGTTACATTTTTACGAATTTCTTTAATTGTAAAATTATTCAAAAACATCAATAATTTCTTTTTTATAAATAAATATTTAATTATTATTATTTTTCCACAGGAATTAAGACATTCGAAAATAACAAATTTAAACCTTTTTAAAATTAAACAACTTATAAAAGCATTTTGCTATAAAACATGTTTTATAATAATTTATAATAATTAAAAATTTATGAAAATAATTGAATTAATGCGAGAAATTTTGTAAAAAATTGAAAATAATTGAATTCCTGTCAAAATTTTTAATATTTTTGATAATAATTACATGTTTGAGTAGGATTTTATTAAATTTTTTAAAAATAATGCTTCATGTTTTATAAAAATTTATAATAATTAAAAAGTTATGAAAATAATTGAATTAATGCGAAGAAATTTATAAAAAATTGAAAGTAATTGAATTCCTGTAAAAATTTTTAATATTTTTGACAATAATTACATATTTGTGTACAATTTTATTAAATTTTTTTAAAAATAATTCTTCGTGTTTTAAAATAATTTATAGTAATTAAAAATTTATGAAAATAATTGAATTAATGCGAGAAAATTTATAAAAAATTGAAAATAATTGAATTCCTGTCAAAATTTTTAATATTTTTGATAATAATTACATGTTTGTGTACAATTTTATTAGATTTTTTTAAAAATAATTCATGTTTTATAATAATTTAAAATAATAAAAAATTTATGAAAATAATTTAATTAATGCGAGGAAATTTATAAAAAATTAAAAGTAATTGAATTCCTGGCAAAATTTTAAATATTTTTGACAATAATTACATGTTTGTGTACGATTTTATTAAATTTTTTTTAAAAATAATTCTTCATGTTTTATAATAATTTATAATAAATAAAAATTTATAAAAATAATTTACTTAATGTGAAGAAATTTATAAAAAATTGAAAGTAATTGAATTCCTGTCAAAATTTTAAATATTTTTGACAATAATTACATGTTTGTGTAGAATTTTATGAATTTTTTTTTAATGATTGTATTTTTCTCGTAAATTTTATTAAAATAGTAGATATAGAAAATAATTGAAATTAGGACAAGAATATTATTTTCATTTTTTAAAATAATTGAAGTTTGGTTGAAAATTTTTGTTATTTACAAAGATAATTGGGATTTTGACGAGAATTTTTTTAAAATTTAAAACATAATTAAATTTTTTAAGAAAAATTTTATTACATTTGAAAATAATTGAATTTCTGCAATAAATTATTTGCAATTTTTCCAAAATTGAATTATTTTAGTGTGTTTTCAACAAAAATTTGAATTTAAAATTTTTAAATTATTTTATTTGTAAAATTGATAATTTTATTTGTAAAATTGATAATTTTATTTGTAAAATTAATAATTTTATTTTTAAAACTGATAATTTTATTTTTAAAATGATAATTTTGTTTTTAAAATTAATAATTTTATTTAAAAAATGAAGTAAAAAGTTAGTGAATGATTGCTAATGATATAATTATAATTTGTTTGGACTCGAAATTACTTCCTCTATCTTGCAAAAATTCTTTATTTGAAATTTCGTGAAAAAAATACGTTTGTGAGTGACTTGTATATGGAGAGGAAAATACATAAGAAATTTGAAACACATTATTAATTTTTTCAGATGATAATATTAAATTTTAGAAATTTCTCAGAAAAGTGCGTTACCTTCTTCTCTGTCCTTTTACTTTTCTCGCTGAAAACGAGTAACAAAAAATGTCAAGAATTTAATCTTCTTTTGCTGTATATGTATTGAAAAAAAAGTTGAAAAAAGTAAAAAAAAAAATTTCAGGTATAAAGGGGAAAAATATTTTTTTTCTTCCTTCATTTTAAATTAAATTGCTAATAGAGGCCTTTTTATGTATGTGGTATATAGTAAAATAGCGTTTAATTGACACTTTATTTGAAACCTCAAATGAGGTCTATCAAACTTAACAGTGACCTGACATGTTTTATAAAATATACTACATCTACAACATTAAACCTAGAAACGTTTTCCAGACGTCAGATAATTAACGACTTGAACTCTCTGTATTACCAAATATTCCCGTGAGAATGAAGGTAATGGGTTTTAGCATAACTTCAATTTAGTTTATAAAGTTAATAACGTTTCATTTTATAAAAAGTTTATCTTCCATTTTCCCTTCGTTTAATGTTTCAAATACTTTATATACTGCACTTTGGGAAAAAAATTTTGCTCTACTCGCAAAGCTCTTTTTTTCCTTAGGTTCAAATCTATAATTACGCCAAGTAATTGGAAATAAATTTTAAATCAAAGTATAAAAAAAAATTTTTTTATTTTTCATATTTTATTTTCATTTTTTGAAAAAATTATCACAATCCTAAAGTTGCTAAGGTAGAAATGAACCATTTTTTTCTTCCAACTGGAATTTTATTAAAAAATATTTTTTATAATTAATAAATTAATTCTTAATTCTTTTTTTTTCTTTCTTTGTTTAATTAATTCTTAATTTATTCTTATTAATTCTTAATTTAATTAAATTAATATTTTTCTCTTTCTGTTTCGTTATTTTTGGAAATATTTGAATAAAAAAGATATTTTGTTCAAAACATTAGGAAAATATTTAAAGATCCTAATGTTCTGAACGTTCAAATGAACGAAATTTATTTATTTCTTCTAAAAATTAAATTTTTATTGTAATTATTTTGCTTCACTATCCAAAAAACTAATTACTAAGTTTTTAAACGTATAATTTTAGTTTAAAACTTTTTTTATGATTAGTAATTTATTACTTGAATAAAAAATATTTCGTTCATTCGAACGAAACTTGGGGACCATAATATTTACTATTTTTGTTTTATTTTATTTATTTTTTCTATTTTTGCAAAATTATTATTTTAAATTATACAAATTAGGTATATTTAATTACGGATTTTTTGTATTTTTTAGTTTATTAGTATTTTTTAGTTTATTAGTTTTTTAGTATCTTTTAAATTCTTCATTTATAATTTCTTTTATTTATATTATAATTATATTTTCTTTTTATTTAGGTTTTAAACACTTTTTGTCAGTTTTAAAATGATTTAATTAATTAATTAATTATTTATTTTAATTCCTAAAATGTAAAATAAATTTTTCAGCCGTTTGACTATAAAATAAATAAAAATCAATAAACATAAAAAATAAATCCATAAAAATAAAACTTTAATACTTTTTAATTAAAAATCACAAAAAAAGTTAAAATGAAAAAGAAACTAAATCATGTTAATGCGCTAGTAGTTATTGTGTGAATTTTCCCCCTCTTCTTGGAAACAAAAGACAAGTACTTCAAATTTGTATTAAATTATTTTGTTTAATTAATTAAATTAGTTTATAGTTTTTATGAATGAAATTAATTAACAACTATTACTTTACATAAAAGATTTATTGTTGAAATATTGTTCTGAGAAAATATGATTCAAATATTAATTCACTTGAATTACTAGCAAACAAATATATATTTATATTTTTTGTAATAATTTGCTCTCTATATACTAAAATAATTTATTGTTTGCTTTAGATATTTATATTTAATAATTATTATCATTTGTATGTGTATTGATAATTTTATATTATTTCAGTCTATTAAATGACAGCTGATATTCTCCCTCAAAAAAAAGAAGTAATTTGTTCGAATATGTATATAATATGATTGAAATAGAAATTATTTGGTTCTAAGAAATATTTATTTGATGCACTGAAAGAGAATGGTCATCAAATTTATTTTGAATAATTTTTTTTTTATTTTGGGTCAATGTAATAGTTTTACTAATTTTGATTTTTTTTTAGTTTACTATTTTATGTTACTACTTTCTTTAGAATTAAAGAATTTTAACATAATATTTAAAAACAATTGAATGTTTTGAAATAATTTTTAAAAAAATTTTTAAAAAATTTTCCAAATAATATTGTATTTAATCGAAAAGTTTAATTAAATATTTTTTAAAATAAATTTATTCTGCTAAGAAATTTTATTAACATACTAGGTATTAAAAGTAATTTAATTCCTGACATAAATTTTACTATTTAAAAAAATAAATCAATTTTTTCGAAGAAATTTTATCAAAATTTTTGAAAATAATTGAATTTAATATTAATTAAATAAAAATTAAATAATTAAATATTAAAATAAAAATTTTATTCTCTCGAGGAATTTTACTACAATTTATTTAAAAACAATTGCATTCCTTTGAAGAATTTTATTATTAATAAGAAAATAATTGAATTCTTGATTCTTGCAAAGAATTTTATTCAAAATTTTTAAAATCCTGAATTCTTTTAAAGAATATATTGGAATTTTTTTTAATTTTAATTAAATTATTATTATTATTAAAATTTTTCGGAATTCTTTAATAATTTTGATTGAAAGTTTTGAAAGTAATTGAATTTTATGAAGAATTTCTTTCAAGTTTCGAAAATAATTGCTTCTGTTAAAAATTATAAATAAATACTTTATTTTTCTTAAAGTTTATTAAAAATGTTTTGAATATAATTGAATTCCTGTGAAAAAATTTATTTTTTATAGGAATAATTTAATTCTCGCCAATAATTTTACTATTTTTGGAAATATAATTGAATTGTTTCTAAGAAGTTATTAAAAGTTTAGAAAATCAATGAATTTTTTCGAAAAATTTTATTCAAAATGGAAAAAATTTTTACTGAATCCTTCAGTGGAATTTTATTAAAAAAAATTAACATAGTAAAATTTTTATAAACAAATTGTGTCATTTTTTTCATTTTTAAAGAAAATAATTTAATATTTTTTACAAGAATTTTCTTAAAAATTTGGAAAATAATTGAATTTTTTTCAGAAAATCTTAGAAATAATTTATTTTTTGAGATTAAATCAGTTTTAGAATTATTTTCAAGAGAACTGAATGTTTGCAAAGACTTAAATAAATAAAAAAAATAAATATAAATAATAAATATAATAAATAAATATAAATAATAATAATAATTTAATAAATATAAATATTTGAATTTATTTGAATGGATTTATGCAAATTTTAGAGAATAATTGAATTCTTTCATGAAATTTCATTTTATTCTGAAAAATTTTATTATGTATGTAAATAATTAAATTCTTAGGAAGAGTTATTTTAAAATTTTTCGAAAATATAAAAAATAATAATTAAAGATTTACATAATAAGTGAATTTTCTCGATTTTAATTATGGATTTATCCAAAAATAAAAATTTGAAAATAAAAATTTTTATAATTTGCATTTTAATAATTTCGCGTAAAATTTAATATCAATACAATATAATACAATAAATAAAGTATTAATAAAATATAATAAAATAATAAAATAATAAAATAAAATAAATAAAATAAAGAATAAAATAAAATAAAATAATAAAATAAACAAAATAAAACAAAAAAATAAAATAAAGTAAAATAAAATAAAAAATAAAATAATAAAATAAATAAAATAAATTAAAAAATAAAATGAAAATAGAAAAACCTCAAGCAAAGTGATTATTAGAGTCACAAATTAATTTTATGTCAGTGATCATATAGTTTATAATATTATAATGAACCTATGGAAATCTGTATTTTTAATTTCACAACTTTGTGAAACTTTTTAATTAGAATGATCTGAGTTTTATAATTAATCAACTAAATTTGTATTGTTTTTATATGTGTGCATAATATATATACATATTTCGAAAGAGAGGGAAAAATAAGAGAAAAAATGGGAAAAAGTGTGGATACAAACTGTATTCTTTTTTTTTTTTTAATTTACGGCTTACGGGAAATAAAAAGGTAGATAGAGTGTAAATAATTGATATGCGTCGACATGTAGGATATGGAATATATTTCTACATTACGTAAGCATTTTCCCCTTTTTTCTAATGTTCGATATGTATGTATGCACATCTCTCTATGTTTGTGTGCGAGTGTTCTTTCGTTAAATCCCTTCATGACCCAAAGTACATTGAGATTCATTTTTGTATAAATCGAACTTTGTTATTATTCCAGAAAAATAGAAGAATTATACACGTGTATTTATATATTTTTATGAAACGTTTGAAATTTTAAATTCACTTAGCATATTGTATGTACGAGGTAGTTTTGTTTAAGTTTTACCAAAAAAAAAAAAAAAAACTTTGGATCAAAATTCCAAGACTTTTTCATATTTTCTTTTAGAATGTAAAAAATAAAAAAATAAACGAAACATAAATAATAAAACATACGGCAAATAAATAACTAAACGGAGTTTACAATTTTTACCAAATCGAAGTTTTCTGTTCTAAAAAAATGTTTGTAAGAATAAAAAATAAAAGTTGTAAAAATAATTAAAAAATTATTAAATTATTAAAAAATTATTAAATTATTAAAAAAAAAGGAATTTACAAAAAATTTGTGAATGCATTGAAAATAATATTAAATATAAAGTTAAGTATTTACAAAGTGAAACCACAGAAATGTTACATTCTTTCCATAAAACTTATCTAGACTAAAATCTTTTAGATCACAACGATAGTTTCAAAGTGTGACATGATTGACATTTTTATTACAATCAATACGCTTAGATTTTGAAAAGTTATAATAAAAAATCCTCCTCACCTTCACAGTGCTAAGAGAAGCAGGAAAAAACAAAGAAAAAAGCATTTCTAAAATTGTTTGCACACATACAACACAGGAAGCTTTTAATTATTTAAATTCTAATTCTGTAAATAATTTACAAAAACACCTTTTATAAATAGAAAATCCTGTATATGTTCGTTAATTTATTCGCTTCTCTTTTAGTAGAAAAGCCAAACTGTCAAGTGCAGCTTTTGAATGCAGGTTCTAATTTTATTTTGATGTAAAGCACTGTTTATGTATTTCTATGTTTAAGAGAATTAACTATGTTTTACTCAAGCATTTCATAAATAAATTATTATTTTATGTCATTCAAATAATGTTACAAATGTATTTTACAATTGTATTTAATATATATACATATAATATTATCGAAATTGGTAAATATATATATATATATATATATATATATATATAAATACAACATATATACGTATATATAAATAATATGGAAATATGAAACGTCTAACAATGAAACGTGCATCAAAGAGGTTCAAATGTTACAAGGGTTTCAGTCTGTGGAATGCTGTGGTTGAAACGTTATATCCGGAAAAAGCATTCTTTACGCAGTATAATTGCAGCTTTTGAAAAACAAAAAAAAAATTTATCTAAGTTCAACAGTCGAACCTTTCAATTATAAATACACCATATAACAGTTTTTGTGTATTTATTTTGAAATTTAGTATTTTAAATTTAAAAAAAATTATTCAACTTTTAGTACCATAAAAAAGGCTAATTTCGCTCAATTTTTCAATTCTTTTTTAAATAACTTCGGGAAACGATGAAAATAAATATTGGCACTGAAAATATTAATCTCTAACCCTTTCTCATTCCTATTACTGCATAAAGAAATTAAAATATGTTGCAGAAAATTATTTATAAGCCGTTTTGTTGTGAGTGACTTTACCTTTAAATGAGGATAAATTCGCTCACCATTATTATTCTGGCAAAATATATTACAATCTGCAAAAATAAAAGGAAATATTCTTTAGAATCAATAAAGAAAAAAATTAAGAACAATGTCAAAAGTTATTGGAATAAATATTTAATATTGTTTTGTCAATAAGTAATAATATTCAATCATAAAATTAAACGTACTTCATAAGCATAAAAAATAAGGTTAAGTTTCAAAGTTTAGTGCTTAAATCGTTTTAAATCGTTTAATTTTCAGTTATAAAAGTACTATTATTAAAAAAATCGAATTATAAATTAAAATACTTAACATACTTAAAATATCCAGACCCAAACATTTTTTTTGTAGACTTATTTCCTCAGCGATTTTACACTACAAATTTGAATTTTTTTTTAAATTGATTTTTTGCAGAATCTATTTATTGCTTTCAGTTTTGTATTTTATGAAAATCATGTTCGCGATACAGGAAATGTAATGTTCCGAAGGATTCAACTTAAAAATTTTCAAGTAAAGCTTTATTAACTACGTTTTTATTTCTACTTGTTCAATATGAAAATTACTAACTTGTGGTTTAAATATAATTTTTATTGAAAATCAATGAATCTGCTGTAAATAAATTTGAAATTAAAGTTTACTATTTATTTTAACCAAAACAATTGTAAATCTTAAATATTTCTGTCTAAAAAGTATATTATTCAAATTTTTGTTTCATCTCAAGTGATTTTGAAAATTACTATCCAAAAAAGGATGAATAATTGAAATTAAAACAATATTTAGTTTAGAATTAATTTCTTTTAATCTAAAAAATAATTTTTTTGTAAAGAAATACTATAATTAGAAGAAGTAAAAAAATATCGTCCATTTGAACGTTCGTAACTTTAATAACATTACTTCTTCTTAAACAGAATAAAAAATAGAAAATAAAAAAAACTTTTTTTTCTATTACTTTAACACCAAAATTGATTATAAATTCATCTTGGAAATTAAACTTTAATCCATTACGAATTGACATAATTCATCGAAAAATTAATTTTTTAAAATCACATTTGGTTTTGATTGAAAGTCATGATTTTTGTCAGGGATAAAATTAATCGATAGAAAGATTATAATTTAATTTAATTTTTTTAATATAATAATTAAATTGCAACGCTTTTTAATACCCTATAGTTTACTGGTGAAAAAAAAATTAATTATAAACTTTTCTAAATGTAAAATTTGGTTATAATTTTTTTATTTTAATTTTAAATCAGTGAATATTTATGCGAAAATAATTTTAATAAAAAATATTTTGTTTATTTTATCGTTAAAAACTTGTTGATTATTTATAAAAAAATATTTATGGTTTTATATAGTATAGAAGTGAACCAAAAATTAGAAAATAAAAAATAGTTTAAAAGCATCACTTCTTGTAATTTTTCGAAATATTTTCTCTTTTTTTTTCTTCGGAAAAAATTAGGATTGGAAATTTTGAAAACAGTTTTTTATCAGTAGAAACGTGTCAATATGTAAAACAATTTTAAAAAAATTTATTTCTTGCGAAATTTAAAAAAACAGTTTGTTTTCAACAAAACTGAACCAAAAAACTGTAAAATACTTGCTGAAAATTATTTTTTACTGAAACATTAGCGGTGCAGCAATTTTTAAACAATGTAATTATAAAAAATTACATTTCTTCAGTAAAAGCGGAATCAAAAAAATAAACAACAATTGTAAATATTTAAAAACTTCTTTTTTTGTACTTTTTTGGATTTTTTTTTGTTTTTTTTTTATAAAAAAATTTATTATTTATTTAATTTTTATTTTTTTAGTTTGATTTTTTACTGAAACATTAGGTTTTTGGAAAATACGAAATAATTCAAAAAAGAATGTTTTTCTAACGCAGAATAATTAAAAAACTATAATAATAAAAAGCTATTAAAAGATACGTAAAATTTTTTTTACGAAATATAATTTATCTAAACTTTTAATTTTTGTAATTTAGTAATTTTTCTTTTTTACTTTCTGAATACCATCTGGAAAATATTGGATTAGATTTGAGAAGCTTGCGAGAACTAAAAGCAGCTCGGTCGGTATATTTCCCATAAAGCTTTATTTGAGAGCTTTCACAAGAAGCTAAGTAGGAAATTTATCGACAGCTGCAGCAAAATAATGTTTATTTAATTTACCCTCATGTATTTTATTGCAGTTTTAAATCAAAATTTCTAAATTTCAAAATTATCAATTTATAATAAAAATTTCTTAATAAGTCTAAGTATGAGACAATAATTTAAATTTTCCAAATTGTATTTTGGATTTTTCATCGATTTTTTAAATATTTAACCACTCGACATGTTTTTTATACTTATTTTTTTAAACCATTTTTTTCATTACATTTTTTTTCCAAAATATTTAAGAAATTTTTTTATTAACTAAATATATAAATATTTTATTTGCAAAGATAAAAGCAAAATAATAATTTTAACTAATTTGTTATCAACTTTCTGTTGCTTTATATTATTTTCATATTATTATTATTATTATTATTATTATTATTATTATTATTATTATTATTATTATTATATTATTTTATTATAATATTATATTATTATATTTTATATTTTATATTTTATATATTTTATATATTATTTTATTTTATTATATTATTATATTATTATTTATATTATTATTGATATTACATTGAAACAGGCAAAGTAGCGTATTTATTAATTTATTCAAAAAATAAATTATTAAAAGAAAAAAGTTTTAATATTTCTTAACTTAAAGTTAATTTTTATTTTTTTTAATTTTAAATTTATAGTTTTTTATTACACTGAGTAAACAGTATATTTGAATCAAACATAATTATCTTTGTTACACAGTTAACCAAAGATATGTTTGAATCAAATATAATAATTTTGATTCAATACATAATAAATATGATTCAATAAAAATTATGTTTGATTCAGTTATGAAATATGTTTAACTCAAACATTTTTTGATTGACTATTTTTGAATTAAAAAAATTTTTTTCTCAGTGTAATTTTACTTGAAATTTATTTAAAAGTTTCAATTATAATTTTATGTTTTAAAAACAATTAAAACTGAATTAAAACAATAATTATAAGTTACTTCAAATTTCAAAATAGCTTCAAATTAAATTTTAACCCTCCTACGATTTTATCATTTTTCAATTTTGCAAAAAATAAATGTATAACTTTGTTAAAATTAATTTTTACTATTTAATTTTTACTTTGTTCCTTGGATATTAAATACAACTATTTAGTTTCAAGTTACACTAACAGTTTTAATTACATCACTTTCGAATTAAATTTTTTTGAATAAATAAATTAAAGATATTCGGGTTAAATCGGGTTAAACCGTATGGACGTTACTTTAATTTAAATAAAATTAATTTTTAACAAAATTATAATTTTACCAAATTTAAATGTAATTAAATTGAATTTTAATTAAAGTATTCAATTAAATAAATGTCCTTTCTTCATCAATTTTTAGGAATTTAAAAATATTTACAATTTATTTCCATGTTGTAAATTTTCATTTGTATTAGTTTTATTGTATATACACACGCTTTTGAGATATTTAATATCTTTAACAATATTGCTTTTTACTATATTACAAAAATAAAACTGTTGACATTTAATAAGAGCTCTGGCAATATTTTTAAAAAAAAAATTTTTTTTTTGTTCCTACAATACAAATCTTTGACATATAACTTTTTTTTTAAAAATTCCTTTTAATCTTCCCTCAAGTTTTTGAAATAAGTCGTCATTTAAGAGTCTCGTAAAAATTTTTCCAAGTAATAAAAAGGATTCCATAAAATAAATTATTATTTCCTTATTAAATAAAAGTTACGAAATTTTTCATATTTTATATCTTCAAAGAATTTTTTACCTTTTAAAATTTCATTCTTTAATTTGATGATAAAAATCGTTTTCTTGCGATTTAAGTATAATTTAATATTGTAATTAAAATCCTTTACTTTTTTTCATTAATAAAAAAGAAAACTAAATAAATCCCTTTTAATGGGTAATTAAATTTTTTAAATAATGCTGATAAAATTTATTTTTTAATCAATAATAGTATTTCCTTTACTTTATGTAGACATTCTGTTAAAGTTTTTTGTTAAAATTTTTTATCTATTTGAGAAATAAAAATAAGTTTAAAAATTGATTTTATTTTTTTCAACTAATAAAAATAAATATTTGACAAAGTATTTATTTTTAAATACTATTTTTTTTTGTCAAAAAGCAGACGAAGTAAAAATATTTAATAAGATTTGAAAAGTTCAAGTCTTTTAATTCGAAGCTAGTTTTAAAAAAAAGTTGAACTCTTAAAATATTTTTAAAAGCATTAGAAATAATTTACAGAGAATGGATTCTTTTTTCTTTTCGGAAAATTTTTTTTTTTATTTGAAGGAAAAGTTATTTTTTTTTAAATGTAAAATACAAGTTTAATGACTTAATGACCCGGAAGTGGGAGCTTTAATGACGCAAGCAAAATACATAGTATTCGCGCAGTAGGCAAAAGATTTTTCTCGATTTCGCTTCACATGGTTTAAAAAGGTCAGCGGGTGGTTGAGTGCTTGCTACCTTAGAAAAGTCTTTAATCGCGAACCCATTCCCAGATTCCATTATAGCTTTCATGGACCAACAAGTTCATGCTCTGATTGATTTTCAGTGTCGCGAAATCGGACTCCTCTTGTAACTATTATAATTCGTTGTTTAAAAAAAAAGAATTAAAAAGAAAAACGTTAATAATACGGTCAACAATTTATTTATTGTCCCTGCTAGAAAAATTTCATTATTTTTCCTAGAAACAATTAATGAAAAATTTTTAAAAAATTAAAAAATTATACAATTTAAGAAATATTTTTTTTCTGACCCTAAAGAATATTTTAACAGGGTGACTACTATTTTTATTCAACAAAATTCCCGGTTTTTCCCGGTTATGGCTTAATTTTTCCCCGGTTTTCTTTTCTCATAAAATTTAAATTTGATTTCGAACATAAATAAATAATAATTTTAATTGAAAATTTGGAAAATAATTTTTTCAATTTTTTAAAAATAATCTTGTCTTTTTATAATTATAATTGGAAATTTTCTTTTTCAAGCTTATTACAATTCTATTGATAATAATTGAATTTTTGCAAAGAATTTTACTATTTATAAAAATAATTGAATCTTTCCAAAGAGTGATATTATTTATAAAAATAATTTAATTCTTGTGAAGAATTTTATTACAATTTAAAAAAAAGCAGTGATAATTAATTATTTACTTAATAAGTCATAAACATTAAATTTGCTTAAGAAATGATAAATATCATTTATTTGAACATTCAGAAATTTGAAATTATAAAAATTTAAGAGAAGTTCAATAATTACAACTATTTAATAATAATAGAATAATATAATTTTTAGAAGCAAAAAATTGATTTAAAACTTTAAGAGGGACATTACATTTTAAAAATAAAATTATAATTACGATCACTAACTTCCCTTGATTATTTTCGAAAAATTTAAATTAAAATTCTTTCACAGAATTAAATTATTTTTCAAAAAAAATGTAAAGAAATTTCAATTATTTCAAAATTTTTTAATTATTTGTTTAGAAAAATTAAATTATCTTGAAATAATGGAATTGGAAAATTTCAATAATTTTATTTTTCAGAATTTAAAAAAAAATTTGCGATAATTAAATTTTAATAAAAAATTTGAAGTGTATATAGTTCTTTTTTAAATTAACTAATAAAAATCATAATTATTAATCTTCGCACTAAGAAACATGAATTCATTAAAATATGACTATAAAATCCAATTATTAATTAATTATTAAATTAAAATACTTTGAAAATTTTATTTGTTAAAAAGTTTCTAAAGAAATTCTTTAACAAATTATTCAATTACATATTTTCAGTCGAATTTCACAATATTTCTATTAACTTCATAATTTTTTAAAATTTATTTACATAGTCTGTTTGAATTAGTGCTTGACTTTTACTATCAAATTAATTTTTTTAACTAATTCAAAGTTAGAGAAGAGTATAAATATCTGAAAAAATTGAAATAAAAAGTAATTTTTTTAAAAACAAATTAAAATAATAAACCTTCTTTTAATTTTGATGAACAAATTTCCAGTTTTGTATAAAAATCCCGGTTAATTCCGGTTAAATTAAATTCCCGGATTTCCCGGTTAGTTGACACCCTGTTTTAGTCGAATCCAAAAATAATTAGATGCACAAAAAAATGTTTGTAATAAATTTATTTTTGAATATCTTTAATTGTAAAATTATTCGCTACGTTAACAGTTTCTTTAAAAAAATATTTAATCATTATTATTTTATTATTTTTATTATTATTATTATTATTATTATTATTATTATTATTATTATTATTATTATTATTATTATTATTATTATTACACATAAATTAAAATTCTTTAAAATTTCAAACACTTTGAAATTTAATAATCTATATGAATTGTTACTGTAATTACTCTAAAATTATTCTCAAAATTATAGTTCAATTTTTTTCTAAAATTTTTAACTAAAACTCTGCTCTAATTCAATTGTTTTTAACAATTTTTGAGATAAATTTTAAATAAAAATGTTTTAAAAACTAACTTTTTGAGAATTTTTAATTAAAATTTTTTTAAATTCAACTTTTCTAGAACTTTAAATTTTGAACTTTTAAAATTCAATCTACATTTATAAGATTAGTAATTTCTATTTAATGTTTCTATTTTTAAAATTTTTTTCTATGTGTTTTGAAATATAAAAATATGGTAGAAAAATTAATTAATATGAACGCAAAATATGGGCTTTTTAAAATTTATTTTTAAGGAAAACAGATTTTTGTTACTTTAATGTTTTCTTCTGTGTAGATTAAAAAAATTAATTTTTATAAAATTCATGTCACTTTTGCTCTAATTAGGTTAAACTTTGGCAAATTTAAATTTAAGATATTAAATTTTGTGGTATACTATTGTTGCAGAAATTTTTAGAAATTAATTTCTTTTACTCAATTTTGCTTTTATTTTATGAAATTCTTTCTATTTAAAGATATAATTTTTTACCTCATTTTTATTAAAATTTTTATATTACTTGTATATTTTTGTAACTTTTCATAATTTTAAAATTTAAATCTGAAAAAATTTGATTTTTGCATAGAATTTGATTAAAATTAAAAAACGTAAAATCTTAAATCCGCTTTAAATCTTAAAATCTTAAAATCTTTAAATCTTAAATCCGCTTTAAATTTAATTTGTTTCTAAAAATTTTGTTTCAGTAAAGAAGTAAATAAACGAAAAAATAAATTTAAATAAAATAAGTAAAAAATAAATTTAATTACATTTCTAATCTAAAGAAGATGAATCATTTTTTTTTCATTTAAACTTGAAGAATTTTTATTCACCAAAAATCGTTTCAGTTTGTTGGTCCCATGTTGTAGGATAGAGAAAAAATAAGAGGCAAATTTTTAATTTACTATTGAAATTTTATTACAAGAAAGTTATTAAAATTAATGAAAAAATGTTGTTGTAACAATAAACAGAGATTGAAAATTTCATGAGAATGTGAAGTGTTTGCAGGTGGGTAGTTCAGGAATCCAATTTTACTTCAGAGGGACATTAATTTGTTATGCATTAGAAAAGCAACAAATAGACTGTTCACTTGTAAATTTTATGTGAAAATCTATGACATTATTTGTTAGTAAACAAATTAAGTTTTTGATTCACTATATCTCCGTTTTGTTATCTATTACGTTATTTATAAATCTTCCTAAATCTAAAGTTTCCTAAATCCCTTCCGGTCAGAATAAATCAATAAATTGAAGTACGTTTCAATTAATTTTTATTTTAATTTTTATAATTATTAAAACTAATAATTTTTTTTTTTATACAAATATTTTATTCCCTTGTTCTTTTTCATTTTATTATGTCAATTTTTGGAAAAATATTTTAACAGGATAACAACATTTTTTTAAAAACAGTTTGGAAAAATCAAAAATTTTATTTTATTCACAGCAAATCGTCGAACTTTGTGTCTGGGCAAATTAATTTTGATTCGCGGAATAAAAACACTGCGAAAACTTGCGGAAAAAAATTCTGTTCAAACTGTTGTCGACACTTTAATTGGATTAGTTTCGGTCAATGCTGTTCTCGAAACCTACATTCGATTTCGAATGAATCCGTTTTATTGATGTCTGGAGCCGCTTCTCGACAAATTCGAAATTTATTTAATGCTCTTTTTTCAAAATTGAAATTTTGTTAATACTTTTCTAGTAATTCGATATCGATGTACTCTTAAAATTAAACTTCCGTTAGGCATTAATGTTTCTTGAAAAGAAGAAAATATGTTAAAATTAAATTAGTTACATGAACAGTTGACACAAAAACTTTAGCTTCGGACAACTGTTAAAATCAAAAATTCTGCATTACAAACAATTTGTAAAACTGTTCTGAACGGCTTTTGAAATTCGTTTCAAATAATGTTGTCGCCGAAACAATTTTTTATGTTAAAAATCTGAACAAAGCTGTTCAACAAGCTTTGGAATTCAAACGGAAGTTCTATCTAAAACTAAAAATTTCGATTAAACTTGTTGCAAATAATCTTGGTTCTAAAAAAATCAGCTTTCAAAGCCTAAAACATTTGGAAACCATTCAAATCTGGATTCACTTTCCGCCACGAAAATAAAAGAAAAAAAGTTGCAAAATCGGTAGTACTTTCAATAGAAACAGTTTGAAAGTTCAAATCCGTAAAAAACCAAACCTTACAAAACAAATTATTCCTTCATTCACAATTCAGAGGGAAAAAAATGCAGAAAGAAAATAAAAGCAAACAAAAAAGTAAGTGCTCGCAACAAGAAGTGTCCAATATCGCAAAAAAGATATAAATAACAATTTTTCCCTCTTCCCGTTTCAGTTATTATAAGTTATAAAAAAAAAATTAATGTCTTTTTCCGATCGTAACGGCGCCAATAGTATTTACACGTTGGATGGAAGAAAACTTTGACCAAAGTCAAACGTCTATAGTGGCAGATTGCCTCTAACAATCAATTGAACATATACTCAAGCTGTGTGAGCGGCAAATTTAATTAAAAAGATGTGACCATCAAAATTGTAATAAAAAAAAGGAGGACAAACTTGGAGAAAAAGGCAAAGGGCAAAAATGTCGATCAACAAATCGCACACGATTAAAATACAGTTAATTCCCACTTTTCGTATTTCTACGAATTCACCATTTATATAAAACAAATGTTGTTTTAAATGCAAGATATTACAGTCAACAATAATAATATACGAACAATGAGAATTTGCTTTAATTACTCGTCATAAATCAATAATGAAAACTTGTTTTCACATTTATAACTTGTTATAAATTATCAATTTAATACCAATTAATTTAATTGCAGAATTTATAATGCGTCGTATAATTTTTTATTCTTGTCACCAAAAAAAAAAAACGGTTCATCAAAAATTAATCTTTCTGTTAAGATTTAAATTAATTTAAAAATTTTAAGCATCTAATCATCTTAAGCATCATTAATGCCAAAAGCATTTTTATTTAAATTCAGAAAAAATTATAATTACAAACCGTTTATGATGGATTTTAAAGAATTAAACATTTAAAAGAAATTTATCTGAAAGAATTAGGGAAAAAAAATCATAACAATTTGGGGAAAAAAATGGATTCTTTTTTGATATTGAAAATAAAGTTCTTAATGAATATTATAGGTGGAAGAGTAAACATATAAAGGAGATAAATCGAGCGTCATAAAATTGCGATAAGTATATCAAAAGGACTCAAGCAGTCGTCAATGGCTTTTGCTATATGGAGTAACGACATAATCGTGACTGCACGACTTTGACCTGAATCGATAAAATAATTTTCAGTTAACTTTGAAAGTGATATTTCTCCTTTTACCCTTCTTGAATGAAATTTCTTTAATGATTTTTAAGTCTACATCCCCCAAGAAAAAAGTCTCTCAGCTTTTTTCTTAAAAATAGATTCCTTCCATCCAAATATAGAAGCAAGAATTTTATGTAATAAATGGTTCGTTAACCGCGGGATAGTCCATATAAGTGATACCAAAAAAAAAGAAGAAAAGATACAATTCGAAAACAGGATTTTCTTAAAATCCAATCATTTTCTCTAGACATGGTAAAAATTTTGATATACGAAAAGATTTGCATAGTCGACAATTTTTAATACTTCTGTCTGGACGTAAAATGAAATCCAGATTTATTGGGATATAAATAACTACCATCAGGGCAGAAGGAGTGGATTTGGAAAATTTTAAATTGGTGTATAAATGTTGCCATCAATCGGAGAATTGTTTTATTTAATATGAAGAGAAACAATGAGTTCTAAAATATTAAGTCTGTTGATTAAAGAACTCGAGGGATTTTTTTTATTGCTTAGCATTAATGTGGAGTACCTCTAGGCACCAATTTATAAAGAATACCCATCAGACTTTTCTTGACTGGAATTGTAATTATTTTTACTTCTTTACGCAGGATTTAAGAAATCAAGAGCGTCACGATTTTCCAAATATTTTGTTGTATTTTCTAAAAATAGTGGATCTCAAAAATATTTTCGGATAATTTTAGGTAAATGAAGTTCAGAGTTTTTGAGAAATGCTGCAATTTAATTATTTACAAAAATCCTATTTAAATCCTTCGCGAGAATTCAATTCTTTTTAAAAGTAGTAAATTTTCCCAAAAAAATTCAATTATTTGAAAAAATTGTAATAAAATTCGTTGCAATAATTCAATTATTTTCATAAACAATAAATTGATTATTCGGTAATTTCATTTTTTACTCAATTTTTATTCGAAAATTCTATTCAATTATTTAAATTGAAAAAAAAATAATTTATTGAATAATTGAATGTTTGTTAAAATTGAATTCTCATAAAGAATTTTATCAACAAATTTTTAAATAATTAAATTCTTTTGACAAATTTTAATAAAATTTTTAGGAAAATTACATTTTCCGAGGAATTTGACTGAAATATTGTATCCAAAATTAATTAAAATCCTGCGATGAGTTTTATTATTCATAAAAATAATTTTTAAAAATTTCCAATAATGTTATTAAAATTTTTCTAAAATAATTGAATTTCGGTGAAGAATTTTATTATTTATAAAAATAATTAAATTCTTGTAAAGAACTTTGTTAAATTTTTTTAAAAATAATTAATTCATACGACGAATTTTCTAAAAATCTTTTTAAATAATTGATATTTTTCAAAAAATTTCATAAAATTTTGTATATTAAATAATTGAACTCACGTGAAAATTTTATTATTTATGAAAGTAATTACATTATTTCAAAGAAATTCATTAAAAGTTTCATAAATTATTGAATTTCTGTGAAATTTTAACAAAAATTAATTTATTCAAGTTTTGAAATATATTTAAATTTTGAAGAAGAATTGTATTATTTATAAAAATAATTGAAATTTTAAAGAGAATTAAAAATTTTTTTTAAAAATAATTGAATATTGAAGAATTTTATTATTTACAAAGATAATTGAAATTTTGACTAGAATTAAAAATTTTTTTAAAAATAAATGAATATTGAAGAATTTTATTATTTATAAAGATAATGGAAATTGTGACTACAATTTTTGAACATAATTGAATTTCTGGGAAGAATTTTATTACTTTCGAAAATAGTTTAATTCTTCTAACGAATTTAATTCAAGTTTATAAAAATAATTGAATTTCGGTGAAGAATTTTACTTATTTCTAAAAATAATTAAATTCTTGAAAAGATCTTTGTTAAATTTTTTTCAATAACTGAACTCTTGCGACGAATTTTATAAAATTATTTTTTAATAATTGATATTTGTCGAACAATTATTTGAAATTTTTTATAATAAATAATTGAATTCCTGTGAAAATTTTATTATTTATAAAAATAATTGGTTTATTTATAAGAAATTTATCAAAAATTTTGTAAATTATTGAATTCCTGTGAAATTTTTTCTAAGAATTTTATTAAAGTTTTTAAAAATAATTCAATTTCAAAAAAAAATTGTATTATTTATAAAGATAATTGAAATTTTCACGAGAATATTTTTAAAAAATTTTAACATAATTCAATTTCGATGAAGAATTTTACTATTTCTAAAAATAATTGAATTCTTGAAAAGAACTTTGTTCAATTTTTTTCAATAACTGAACTCTTGCGACGTATTTAATAAAATTCTTTTTAAATAATTGAAATTTTTTATGTTAATAAATTGAATTCCTGCGAAAATTTTATTATTTATGAAAATAATTGGTTTATTTAGAAAAAATTTATCAAAAATTTTGTAAATTATTGAATTCCTGTGAAATTTTTCCAAGAATATTACTAAAGTTTTTAAAAATAATTTAATTTCAAAGAAAAATTGTATTATTTATAAAAAAAATTGAAATTTTGACAAAACTTTTTGAACATAATTGAATTTCTGCGAAGAATTTTATTACTTTTGAAAATAATTTAATTTCTCCAACGAATTTTATTCAAGTTTATAAAAATAATTGAATTTCGGTGAAGAAATTAAATAATTGAAATTTTTCAACAAATTATTTGAAATTTTTTATATTAAATAATTGAATTCCTGTGAAAATTTTATTACTTATGAAAATAATTGGTTTATTTATAAGAAATTTATCAAAAATTTTATAAATTATTGAATTCCTGTGAAATTTTTTCTAAGAATTTTATTAAAGTTTTTAAAAATAATTCAATTTCAAGGAAAAATTGTATTATTTATAAAGATAATTGAAATTTTGACGAGAATATTTAAAAAAAATTTTGAACATAATTGAATTTTGGAGAAGAATTTTTTTATTTTTAAAGATATAACTGAAATGACCGGAATATTTACAAAATATTTTAATACAATTGAATTTCTGCGAAAAATTTTATTACTTTCGAAAATAATTGAATTTCTGTAATTATTTGTAACTTTTCCAAAATTAATTTGTTTTCAGTATTTTTAATTAAAATTCTTTTATCAATCTAGTATTTATGAAAATTGTAAAAATTATTCATTACATAATTTATAAGTCATATATAGTTATTTATTTATAAGTAATATATAGTCATTGATGATAGTTTTTTAAAAATTAAGTTATTTAAAAAGAAATTAGTGTTTGAAATAGAAAAAATTCAAGGTTTTGTATTAAAATTCGTGATTATGTTTATAGTTTACGAGGCAAACAAAAAAAAACATCAAAATTTAGAGTTTTTCATGAATTTTTGAAATTCGATTTTTTCCAGTACTTTTACTAAAAATCCCTAACTTTTCCATGACTTCCCTGACCAATTTTAATTTCCCTAACTTTTCCCTGAATTCCCTGACCTGCGACAACCCTGAATAATCAACATTTGTTTTTCGACTGGAAAAAATATTTCTTTTCTTTATTTCAAATAATTTGAAATTTTTTATACCGATATTTAAACAGACACAATGTGCATACCACAAGGTAGGATAACATATATAAGAGAGAAGATGAGGACGCAAACTCGTTTGTCACGTCCGAACGACACTGCCAGACAGAATGTTTATTAGCTGTTAATTATAGTTGAAACGTGCTAGTTAAATTGTGAGCAGAATCCTTTTAATTAAAATGACTTTTCGAAAAACATTTTCCAATATGGATCCTTTTACAATTCACTAAATGCGGACGTGAAGAGATTAAAAAACACACATGATTGCGAAAGATGAGCGCATCATGCTCTGAAAAATTTGTTCTCCACTCCTGCATTATTTCAATATTGTTCATACGAATTTGTATTTGAAATTTTAAACTGGAAACAATTTGTAAAATATTCCTGCTGTGATATTAATTTCAAAAAAGAAGTCCAAATTTTAATGCATCGAAAATCATTTTTCCCCTCGTTTTTCCCTGAAAAATCTGCTAAAAAGTATTCCAAAAAAATTGCAGCATCCAAAAAAATAAAACGAAACTAAAATTTTCTCCAAGATTCCAACGGACAAAATGTCAGCAATTTTCAAAGCAATTCCGTTCGTTAAAATACACAACTACAACACTTTAAATAACAATAAATGTTATTTCTTGTCTTGAAAACATTAAATTTTGTTTAAACTGAGAAAAACAGGGTAAATATTCAACGAACGGTGTTTTTTGCTTGATGAACCTTCAAAAAATTAAAAATACAATAACGAAAAATGTTTTTATACACCACAAGGTGCAGTAAAAACGATAAAAATAAAAATAAAAATACAAATTAAAAATAAAAGAAATCTGTACAATACCCTATTTTTGTGGAGTGAAAACAAAGTGTTCCTTTACTCGTGAACTAGATTGAAAAAAAAAATAAAAAAAGGATTAGGCGGAAATTTACATTGTAGCGAATGGAGAACACGTCACAACTCGTCAATATAAAATGGAAAAGTAGTAAAGAAAATTCAATGCAAGAAAAGTTTGAAATTGCTGAATTGAATTACACTTCCTGGGGGTGAGATAGCGGAAATACAAACTAAGACGTGGGTCAATGACCCATTGAGAAAATTCTCTCTCCCTCTCTCTCTCTCTTTCTCTCTCACTCTTTCTGGCGTGACTAGAAGAACTTTTATAGTAATTCAAGACTTGTTCCCTATCTATATATTCCCAGGACGATTCTCCTAGTCCTGCCAGTTTGTTGGTAATTGTTAAATTCTCAGAGAGGTACTAAATAAGATAGACGAATTTTTTTTCACACTTTATTGCGGAAATAAATTAGTAGAAAGATTTAGAAAGAAGAAGAAAAAGAAGAAGAACTGTTTTTTAAAATCCTTATCAGAAATAAGATGTAAAAATTCTTTAGAAGTAGGAAATTTGATAAACAATGAAAAGTAAAGTTTTATCTAACTCTATTTTATGCTTTAGTTCTGCTTTATGGTATTTAAGAGAAATTTAAAATTTAATTTTTAAATTAATTGAATTTTAAGAGCAATTGAATTGTATTTGCAATTTTCATAAATAATTTATAAGCTTTGAAAGGTTTCAATTTAGAGATTCAGAAAATTTCAGGTTTTTATGAATTTAATTAGAAAATTTAAAGAAATTCAATTTCAATTTGGAAAATATTCATTTTAGAAAATTTCAATTTTTAATGAATTTAATTAAAAAATTTGAAAAAATTATATTTCAATTTGGAATTTTAGAAAATTTCAATTTTTAATGAATTTAATTAAAAATTTAAAGGAATTCAATGTCAATTTGAGATTTTTTAAAATTTCAATTTCTTATTAATTTAATTAGAAAATTTATAGAAATTCAATTTTAATTTGGAATTTTAGAAAATTTAAAGAAATTCAATTTCAATTTGGAATTTTAGAAAACTTCGATTTTTAATGAATTTAATTAAAAATTTAAAGGAATTCAATGTCAATTTGAAATTTTTGAAAATTTCAATTTTTAATATATTTAATAAGAAAAATGAAAGAAATTCAATTTCAATATGGAATTTTAGAAAATTTCAATTTTCAATGAATTTAATTAGAAAATTTTAAGAAATTCAATTTCAATTTGGAATTTTAGAAAATTTCGATTTTTAATGAATTTGATTAGAAAATTTAATGAAATTCAATATCAATTTGGAGTTTTAGAAAATTTCGATTTTTAATTAATTTAATTAGAAAATTAAAAGAAATTCAATTTTAATTTAGAATTTTAAAAAATATAAAGAAATTCAATTTCAATTCGGCATTTTAAAAAATTTCGATTTTTAATGAATTTAATTAGAAAAATTTATGAAATTCAATTTCAATTTGGAATTTTAGAAAATTTCGATTTTTAATGAATTTAATTAGAAAATTTAAAGAAATTATATTTCAATTTGCAATTTTAGAAAATTACAATTTTTAATGAATTTAATTAAATAAATTCAATTTCAATTTGGAATTTTAGAAAATTTCGATTTTTAATGAATTTAACTAAAAATTTAAAGAAATTCGATTTGGATTTGAAAATTTAGAAAATTTCAATGTTTTATTAATTTAATTAGAAAATTTAAAGAAATTCAATTTTAATTTAGAATTTTAAAAAATATAAAGAAATTCAATTTCAATTCGGCATTTTAAAAAATTTCGATTTTTAATGAATTTAATTAGAAAATTTAAAGAAATTCAATTTCAATTTGGAGTTTTAGAAAATTTCGATTTTTAATTAATTTAATTTAAAAATATAAAGAAATTATATTTTAATTTGGAATTTTAGAAAATTTCCATTTTTAATTAATTTAATTAGAAAACTTAAAAAAATTTAATTTGAATCTTAAAATTTAGAAAATTTCAATTGTTTATTAATTTAATTAGAAAATTTATAGAAATTCAATTTTAATTTGGAATTTTAGAAAATTTTAATTTTTAATTAATTTAATTATAAAATTTAAAGAACTTTTGTGGAACTTTTCGAAAATTTCAATTATTTACAAAAGTAATAAACAAATAGTCTTCTCAAAAATTTAAAATTATCAGAAAATCAATTATTTTCGAAATGAAAAAAAAACACTTGGCAAAATTTAATTTTTTGATTAGTTGAATTTTAAAAGCAATTGGATGGGATTTGCAATTTTCATAAATAATATAAAAACTTTGAAAGGTTTCAATTTGGAATTTTAGAAAATTTCAATTTTTAATTAATTTAATTAGAAAATTTAAAGAACTTTTGTGGTACTTTTCAAGAAATTGCAATTATTTTTAAAAGTAAGAAACAAAACTCTTCCCAAAAATTAAAAAACCCAAAATAATTTCAATTCATCTCTTTATAAATATAATAAAACTCGTCTCCAAAAATCAATTATTTTCAAAATTAAGAAATAAAATACTTGGTAAAATTTCAATTGTTTTCAGAAATTTTCCTCAATTTCAATGCTATTCAATATTTATTATTATAATAAAATTTTCCCGAAAAGAATTCAATTATTTTAAAAAAAAATTCAATAAAGTTCTATGAAAATATTTGTTTATCCTTATAAATAATAAAAAAAATTAAAGTAGTTAAATTATTCAAAAATTTTTTCTAAATTTCTTCACAATAATTTCACTATTTTCATAGATAATAAAAAATTCAACGAGGATGCAATTATTTTCATCATAAATAATAAAATTCTTTTTAGGAACTCAAATATTTTCATAAATAATAAAATTCCTTTTAGGAATTCAATTATTTTCATAAACAATAAAATTCGTTTTAGGAATTCAAATGATTTTCATAAATAATAAAACTCATCGCAGAATTTCAATTATTTTTAATACAATTTTAATCAAATTCTTCGAAAAATGCAATTATTATTCAATTTTTTATTATAATTCTTTGAATGAATTCAATTATTTAAAAATTTGTTGTCAAAATTCTCTATAAGAATTCAATTTTAAGAAATATTCAATTATTCAATAAAATATTTATTTTCGTATTTAAATAATTAATAATGCCTTTTAGTTCAAATTTCAGATAATAATCTAATATTAAAATCAAGCGAAAATTTTTCAAAAATAATTTAATTTTGAAATCCTCTAAAATTAAAATCTTTAAAAATTTCAATTTTTCACCCTTTTAACTGTAACAATTCTGTAGAATTTAATTTAAATTTAATACATTTGAGGAATTTCGAATTATTTAAAATTTTCTAAATAGTTGAATTGTAATGAAGTAGATTTGAAAATTTTCAAAGAAATTTTTTTTTAAATTATTAAAAATTGAATTTTAGTTAAAAATTTTAGAAAATAAAAATTGGATTGAAATAGTGAAAATAATTCTTAAGAAGTTACAGTAATAATATTCTTATAATTTAAAATAATAATTTTTTCACTGGGACGTATTTAATTATTATAAAATATTCTTATAAATAGGTGAATTTAAAATTTTTGAAAATCTTAATTCCTATATAAAAATAATAATGATAAAATATTTAAAAAAAAGAAGTTATTTGTATTCTGAAATAATTTTACCATTTAAGGAAACTCTTAGATAAATGTTATAAAACATGTTTTTAAGTATCTATATCTAATAATAATTTTTTATTAAATGTTTAATTTTTAAATTAAAATAATTTTTAATTATTAGATTTTTAAATGAAAATATTTTTCAATTGTCCGATTTTTAATTGATTGTACCTTAAATTTTAATTGTTTTTGTTGAAAATTAAATTGTTTATACTTTTTCATTTAGAACCAATTTATAGTTTAAATATATTTTTTTCTTATTTAAAAATAGAAAATGAAGAATAGGTTTAATTTTTAAAAATTAAATATCAAAGAAGCTTCTTTAATGTTTAATATTGAAATTGCCGAATGATAAATTCACTCCCTTTAATTAGGATTAATTTTTGTTTCGACTATCATTCAGGAGTGGTTCCTTAATTAGAAATTAGATGACAGACAATAAAATCATAGCTCATTTATTTTACTTTTAATTAAAATAGTGTTAGTGCCTAAATTTATTATCTCCACTTTGAACTGTTATAAATTTTCACTTTATTGAATCTCAAAAAGTTAATAATTAACAATTTAGAAGAAAAAATATTTTTCTCTCCAACTTTTTCTATAAATTTTCGTCAAAAAAAGTTATTTAAAGTTTTCGTGATCGACAATTTACAAAAGAAGAAAAAAATATTTGTAAACAAAAAATCCAATTCTATTAGGTCTGAAAATATATTTTTTTTCTCTTCATCCTTGATCGTATATAAGCGTTCTGAAATCCGTCGACGTATTTTCACATCGGAAATTTCACTTTCTCTGAAGCGCTTTTGTGATTTAAAAATTGTACAAAAATTCAGAGTTGATTAATACAAATTTTATTCAATTTCTATTTTATTTCTTTCTGAATTACTTCTAGAGAAAATAATTTGCCATGAAACAAGAAAAAAAAATCTATTTCCATAAAAGAAAGCACATAAAATAATTCTTGTTTACATACTTTCGTTTTTCATTCGCATTTAGAAATTAATTTTCAACGAAAGAAAAAAGCTTATTTTCACAAACAATAAACATCGTAGAAAAAAAATCCAGTATTTTGCCAAGACAGTGAAAAAAATGCAATTAAACATAATAGAAGAAATTGTGGTTAATGTTTTTAGTGAAAACATGAAATAAATGAGTTTTCCATATATGTATGACAATGAAGAGAAAATGTCGCGACGAAGCTTATTTTAATTCCCCACCGTTAGACAAGAATTTTAATTAAAAATTAATTATCATTTTTTGACATATATGATACTTGTTTATTTACTTACTTTTTGTTTCAAAAAACAAGAGTCACATAGAAAAATGAAAATAAAATTTAAACGTAAAAAGATATTTAACAACAAAAAATATATTCACAAAACGAAAAAAAATATTTAAAGATAAAAAAAATATTTAAAACCAAAAAAAAACATTTAAAAACAAAGAAAAACATTTAAAAACAAAAAAAACATTTAAAAATAAAAAAAATATTTATAAAAACAAAAAATATATTTAAGAACTAAAAACATATGTCTAAAAACAAAAAATGTGTATTCAAACACAAATAAAACAAAAATAAAACAAAAAGATGATACATTGCATTTGAAAATCCATTATATTAAAAAATAAAATGTTAAAATGTCAAAATAAGTTTAATCTTTCTATAGAGAAAAAAAAATGTATTATTCTCCCAGCAATCAATATGAAGTGAAAAAAAATGTAATTTATATTTGAAAAAGCACAGCTGTCTCATATTTTTCGAATATAAACAGTAAATTTTTCCCCTCAATATCACTATTAAAGAATAGTGGACGCTTTAAGCATCCCTATAAGTTTTACTCAATCTTATAATTGACACAAAACAGAAAATTTTTCTATCGATTATTATTGATTGATATATTCGCGCAGCACTCCGTAGTCAATTAAAAATGATAAATGGATGAGATTTTTTTCTTCTTCTTTAAAAAAAAGAAAACAAAATATTTCTAAATATTTATTTAGCCTAGATCTATTTAGATTATTAAAACAATGTTCGTACTGTATGTAACATTTTTGAAATGATAATCCGTTTAGAAAAAAAAAGTTGTTGATTTAAAGCGACAAAAAAAGGACAGTTTTTTTTATAAATTTGTGGGTCAAATATATTAATCACACCAAGAATCCTATTGGATAATAGATGTTTCTTACTGTATTTATTTAACCGACTTAAATATCGACACACGTTTAGGTCATGCACCTTTCCATCAAAGCAGAGGTTTATTTGATATAATTGTATTTACAATTAGGAAAAATAAAAAAAAAGGATGAAAACACAATAATGATCATAATAAAACTACAATAAACTGTGGGAAATTGGGAATTCATAATTTATCGAGGTTTTTAATAATAAAATTTAAAAATTTGGTATTTGAGGTAGATTTTGTCTTTTTTATCATCTCTCTTTATTTTCCTTCAGGTTTTCGGTGTTTAAACAATCTTTTGACGTAAAATGACAAATAGAAAATAAACTACTGATAATAATGCCATATAATATTGAACAATGGAATATTATTTTGTTAAACATAATGGAGAACTGGCAATCTCGTTTAGAAATGTTGTGTACATGTATATAATTTTCAACGGCATTTGTAGCACAAAACTTTTCATACAAAGTTTAGAGAATATTTTATACTTGATGGAATTTTTATTTAAGCGAATTTTTATTTGACACTTGGAACTTACAAAGTTTTTTGGTTTACCTGAATTTTAATTTACCAAATTTGTAATAAATTAGGGAATTTTTAATTTACCTGCCTTTAATTATTATTTATTTAATTCTGATTCATTATGGATTTTTAACTAAAATTGTAATTTATCAGAGGTTAAATTCACTAAAATTGTAATTTATAAGATGTTAAATTTACTAAAATTGTAATTTATAAGATTTGTTGTTTTAACTTTTACTTCACCAGATTTGTAATTTTCATGATTTTTAATTTACCACATTTGTAATTTACTAAATTTTTTATTCAACAAAGTTGTAATTTACAAGATTTATAACTTAAAAGAACTTTCATAATTAGTTTACTCAAAATTAAATAATTTTGTTTGTAAATAATTTTTCGAATTAACAATTCCCATTCTGCAGCTTTTTCAAATTAACTATAGACATTTTTTTAATGTTAATTTTAATTTAAGGACAGAATTTTTCTATTAAAGGTAAATTCCATTAAATATGAAATTGTTAGAAGGAAATTGTATTCAACAGAAGATAAGTTATACAAAAATTTTTAAATTAAGAAACTTTGTTTAACAGGAATTTAAAAATACAGAAATTCTTTATAATAAGAAAAATCTTTTGTAGAAAAATTTTGTTTAACGGAATTTCCATTCTTCGGGTAACTTTGTAATGCCGAAATTTAATACAAAAATAATAAAAACATTTTCTTCATAATGGAATTCTATTATACTGAAAATCTATTAGGAAAAATTTAACTTAATTCAAATTTCTGTTCTACAAAAATAGATTTCGTACGAAATAACTTGTCCCTTTTTTAGAAAATAAATAAAAAGTAATAAATAAAAAAAAACAATAGATAACAATTCAAACACCTAAAAATCACCCCTAATATCAATTCCTTTTGATTAAATTACAGCTAAATTGAAATTCGACTCCATAAAATCTGATCCAAGGAAAGATGAAACGATCAAAAATTCATCCCTCTGATTTTTTTCCTCACACATTTCTGCCTTGAGGTATTCAACATTTATAGTATACAGTGTATTTAATAGAAATAAAATTTATTTAATAGAAATAAAAGGAAATAAAATGCATCAAATTGAACGTAAACTATAAAAATTCAATTAATCATCGTGAGACTAAATTGTCCATAAAGTAAATAAGAAATAAATAAATAAATAAGAATAAAAAAAACGAAGAAAAGAAGAATAAAAGGAAAAGGAGAAAAAAAGGAAATGGAGAAAAACACAGTAAAACGTGAGGTGTTAGAATAACACCAGAATGGATAAAAATAATCTACAACAGTTTAATTTCTCTAGGATTAAATTAACACCAAAAAGGATTCAAATTTTACAATTTCAAAATTTACAAATAAAGTTTAAAATTTTACAATTGAAAAATTTACAAATACAATTTAAAATTTTACAATTGAAAAATTTACAAATACAATTTAAAATTTTACAATTTTAAAATTTACAAATAAAATTTAAAATTTTCAATTCTCTTTATAAATAATAAAATTCTTCTCTGATATTCAATTATTTTACAAAACTTGAATCAAATTCTTGTTAAAATTTCAATTTTTTTAAAAAGTTTTCTAAAATTCCATAATTTTTCGAATCTACTATTTAAATAAAATTTTCCAAAAGAATTCCGTTATTAAAAAAAATTTTAATACAATTCTACGCAAACATTCAATTATTTTCATAAATAATAAAAAATTTTATAGGAATTCAAATATTTACACATTTTTTTTATAAATTTCTTCGCAATAATTCAATTATTTTCATAAATAATAACATTTCTACAGGGATTCAATTATTTTTATAAATAATAAAATTCTCTCAAGAATACAATTATTTTTATAAATAATAAAACTCATTGCAGAATTTCAATTATTTATAATGCAATTTTTATTAAATTCCTCGAAAAATGTAATTATTCTTAAAAATCTTATTAAAATTCTTATTAAAAGTCCAAAGAATTTAATGATTTTAAAAATTTGTTGATAACATTTTTTGTGAGAATTTAATTTCGCAAGAAACGTGAAATTAATAAATTATTTATTTTCGTATTTAAATAATTGAATTCTCGTAAAATTTACTAATGAAAACGATTCTAAAAATGAATTTCACTTAAAATTTTAGATTATACTTAAGTACTAAAAGCATTATAACGTGGATTTTTAGAAATAATTACATTTTCAAAATGTTTCAAACTAAAGTCATTGAAATTCTTAATTTTTCATATTTTTGACAAAAAATTTTGTAGAATTAATTCTTTTGAAAAGTTTAATAGGATTTTTATTGAAATTATTTCAAGTTTTTTATTTTTGAATATATATTTAATTGCAGAATTTTCGAATAATTGAAATTTTGTAAAATTGAATTGTAAACGAATAAATTTAAAAATTCTCATAAAACTCATCGCAGCGTTTCAATTATTTTTCATACAATTAGAATTTAATTCCTTGAAAAGAGTAATTATGTTCATGCAAGTTTTAATAAAATTCGACAAAAGAATTGAATTATTACTAAAATTCTAAAATTCTTACTAAACTTCTTTATGAGAATTGAATTTTTCGAAACATTAAATTATTCAATAAATTATTGACTTTTGCATTTAAATAATTAAATTCTTGTAGAATTTTCTAATAAAAATTGATTTTCATTCCATAAAAAATGAATTTCAGTTAAAATTTTAAATTATAAGTGAATATTAAAAGAAATATAGAGTGAACTTTTTGGAAATAATTGAATTTTCAAAATAATATTTTTGAAAAAGTTTAATTGAATTTTTTTAACATTGTTTGATGTTTTTATTTTCTAATATGCGTTTAATTAAAGAATTTAGGAGTATTTGAAGTTTTGTGAAATTGATGAATTAATTATTATTAAAAATAATAGATATAAAGTAAAATTGTAGTTAAAATTTGTTGAAAATAATAATTGAATTGAAATAATAAAAATAATTTTGAAGAAGTATTCTTCTAATATAAAATAATGATTTTATTACTTGGTCATCTTTAATTGTTATAAAATATGAAGAAATCGATCAGTTATCGAGTCATCGATATCTTCATGTTTTACAGTTATAAAAAAATGTAATAAACTAAAATTTCATCCATAGTAAAAAATAACACCAAAAATGATTATTTTAATCTTTTTTGGTGTTAATTTAATCTGCAACACTTTTTAATACCACACGATTTACTGTGAAAGGAAAAGAAGAAAAAAGGAAAAGAAGAAAAAAAGGAAAAGGAGAAAAAAAGGAAAAGGAGAAAAAAAGGAAAAGAAGAAAAAAATGAAATGAAGAAAAAAGGAAAAGAAGAAAAAAGGAAAAGAAGAATAAAAGGAAAAGAAGAAAAAAGGAAAAGAAGAATAAAAGGAAAAGAAGAAGAAAAGGAAAAGAAGAAAAAAAAGGAAAAGAAGAAGAAGAAGAAGAAGAAGGAAAAAAAGTATCTAAAGTGATCATTAAAGACGAAGAATCGAATGAGCCAAAAATACTATTTCCCACCTACGCAATATAGGTATCTATTGAGAGGTCAGAAATCGCAGCTCTTCAGGGGGTGAAATTCTCTTCATCAAATAAAACAAGAGGATGACGTTTGTAAAAGGGGCGAAGTTTCTCTCTCTCTTTCTCTAACACTCACTCTTTTTCGTATGTACGCAATAATGTAAACACTGACAAGTTTTCGCGCTTGCGTGGCTCCCACCATAAGCAGAGGAAAGTATATAGAAGAGCATAGAAACCATCGGTCGAGACACATTGCACATTCTGATAACGAAGAGGGTGGGCTTTTTGCAGAAAGTGGTAACAAGTGTCAGTAACATTGCACGCATCGCATACAAGAAAAAAAAAGAATTCTCCTTTCGCGCCAAAAATTTTTTTTTTTAAAATCAAACTGCACACTTTAAAAAAAATGATAGAGAAAAATTTTCTTTTGAAAATTTATATTTAAAAAATCCCATAAAAAAAAATTCCAACTCCATAATATCAAAGAGTTACGACAAGTGTTTAAAAAACAAAGAAGAAGAAGAAGAAGAAGAAGAAAAGGGAGAAAAAATCCTTATTTTAAAAAAAGTGTAATTTTATTTCTTTTTTCAAAACCCATTTTTGAATCCATTTTTAAATCCATTCTTTAATCCATTTTTAAATCCATTCTTTAATCCATTTTTAAATCCATTCTTTAATCCATTTTTAAATCCATTCTTTAATCCATTTTTAAATCCATTCTTTAATCCATTCTTAAATCCATTTTTAAATCCACTTTTAAATCCATTCTTTAATTCATTTTTAAATCCACCTTTAAATCCATTTTAATCCTTCTTTAAATCCATTTTTCAAAACCCATTTTTGAATCCATTTTTGAATCCCTTCTTTAATCCATTTTTTCGGAAACCCAATTTTTTCATGTCTAATGAATGAAATATTCATCGTGAAACTTGAGAGTGATTGAAAATTAAAGGGGGGGAGGGAATCGTGATCAAAGAAAAAAAAAAGGAGCGTCAAAGAAAAGCGATCAAAACGAAGCACAAACGCAATATCACAAATGGCGAACACGATATTTGGAATAATTTTTAATTATATTCTTATTTTTGTTATTACGTTAATTGTCCCTGGAATTTTTGCTCGCACATTTTATGATAAAAATATTTCAAATCAGGAATTAAACAACTTGGACTACAATAATTATAATTTGGATGAATATCAGGTGAGTGGACAATTTTTTTTTCCTCTTTTACTCACATTGTCTCATCTCAATAATTCATCCTCATTAATAATAAAATTAATGAAATTAATAAAATTAATAAAATTAATAAAATTAATAAAATTAATGAAATTAATGAAATTAATGAAATTAATGAAATTAATTAAATTAATGAAATTAATAAAATTAATAAAATTAATAAAATTAATTAAATCAATAAAATTAATTAAATTCATTAAATATGCATTTGTTTAAATTTTAAAGATTACGTTCTAGTTACGTGTGAAAATAAATTAAAGAAAAAAACAGTTCTAGAAATTATTGAAAATATTTAGGATTAAAAATGATGAATCTTTCTTGTTACGAGTTGGAAAAGAAAATTATTTGAAACAATTAATCATGGTTAATTAATTGTAGTACAATTAATCGTTAATTAATTTTACAATTAATCATTAATTAATTTTACAATTAATCATTAATTAATTTTACAATTAATCGTTAATTAATTTTGCAATAAATTTTACAAATAATTTTACAACAATTAATTTTACAATCAATTTTACAACAATTAATATTACGATTAATTTTACAATTAATATTACAATCAATATTACAATTAACTTTAAAATTAATTTTACTACAATTAATATTACGATTAATTTTACAATTAATATTACAATCAATATTACAATTAACTTTAAAATTAATTTTACAACAATTAATTTTTTAATTAATATTACAATCAGTATTACAATTAACTTTAAAATTAATTTTACAACAATTAATTATAGTAATTAATATCAATAATAATATTTACTAATTTCGCTCATAAATAAAAAACAACAAAAATATTTTATTTCTTATTTAATATAACTAACCAATTAGGAGTGACTTGATTAATTAATAATAATTTTTTATTGTTGTGAAGAAAAATTAGTTTGTATATTAAAAAACAATAATTCTTAACTAAATAAATATTTAATTGTTATTATTTTTATTTTTTTAATGGTAATTTTTGAAAATGTTTAGGTAGAAAAAAATTTTGTTCAAAACGTTAGGAAAAAAATATTTATAATATTTTCATAAAATACTGATTGTAACATAAATTTAAAATTTATCATCTAACATTTAGAAACTTTGTAATTAATTCTTCGTTATACGTGACGCAAAATTATTGTAATAAAATTTTAATTCGAGGAAGAAACAAACAAATTTCGTAAATCTAAATGTTTACTACGTAGGGAACATGTTTTTGATTTTAAAATGAAATAATTTCATTTTCTAAAAATTACTGCTTACGACTATTAACTCCCTCCCACATGATTTATCACGAAAATTAAATTGTATAAGAATTCACATTTATTTTAAATATTAAATATATTTTTTAAGTAATGGAAAAATTGTTTAAATAATAGAAAAATTATTTAAATAATAGAAAAATTATTTAAATATTAGAAAAATTATTTAAATATTAGAAATTTTATTTAAGTATTAGAAATATTATTTAAGTATTAGAAATATTATTTAAATATTAGAAATATTATTTAAATATTAGAAATATTATTTAAATATTTGGAAAGTATTATTTAAATATTAAAAAATATTAATACTTTAATTTCTCCAAATATTAATTTTTATTCCCGATTTTTAAATGCGATAATTAATATTAAAAAAATGCTTTACTTCTAAAAGTGTGAAAAAAATTAAATAAAACAAATCTCTGTTTTTGAACATTGATTTTCAAAGAAAACAAAGTGATCTAATTTTCACAAAGCGATTGAATGTAATTTCACGTATTTGCATCATTATTATGTGTCAATCAGAAATATCTTTATTTAGAAGCAAAGTCCCAGTTTGAGATCGAATTTTAATTAAAACTTTTATAATTATATTTTTAAATTTAAATCAACTATTTTATGAATTTATTTAAGGAACACTTTATTAATGAAAACATTTAATAAAAAGCCATACGCTTTATATAATAAAGAACTCGGAATTATTATTTCAATATTGTCGTCAAACAAAAATAATATTCAATAAAAAAATTTGTAACAATTATCATAATTTAAATTAAGGTAAATGTACATATTTCCGTGCTAGAACATAATTCCGTGCTATCATATAATATTAATTAATATAAAAAATTAATAAGATATTTTAGTAAAATAAAACCCATAATATTAATCTACTAAATAGCAAAATTTATTCTACAATTTTCCACTTGCTAAAATATTTTATCAATTCCTTATTTTAATTAATAAAAAAAATAGCACGGAATTAGGTTCTAGCACGGAAATATGTACATTTACCTTACTAAATTTTAATAATTACTAGTATTCAAATTCAAAGAACGTAATGAAAATTTTAATAATTTTTTTTTCAGGGGGACTTAAGAATAATTTTCCAAAACTTGATTAAAAATTCATGTTTTTTCATTTCGAGAAATTAAAAGTGATTTTTTAGTTACATAACGACTGTAGTTAATTTTAAAACAGAAACTTTGTTATAATTTATTTCTATAACAATATTTTTGTATTTGACGTTTTGTTTTTAATTAAACTTTAGCACAATTTGGGTAATTAACTTAAAAGCTTTGCTACTTTTTTGCTATATAATTAAAATTATAAAAATTTTAAGTCATTCTGATTGTGAGCAAGATTTTTTTTAAATTAAAAAGTTTTTGTTAGTAAATTTACGTTTCTGAAGTTGAGCACTGAAAACCATTTTTTGTCACGAAATCAACAAAAAAAGCAATTGTTTCGATGTTTTCAGGTTTAAAAAAAATGCCCTGATAGTTTTCTAATTTTTAAATTGAGTGAAATGGATTTTTCTCTTTTTTACCTCTAAAAATTCTAAATAAAAGTTTTTATTTAGTCAACGCTGAGCGTTGACGCTTGACATAAATTTTGTGAGAACGTTAAAATATTAACTTTACGTTTATATCTCAATTTTTTTCATTTTTTTTTTTGTTGAAAAATGGGTTCATCACTTTTGGAAAATAATTTCTCCTTAATATTTTATTGAAAAAGTTTTATTTTATGAATATTTAAATATACACGCTAAATATGCTTTTTAATAATATAAGTAAATTGCAGCAAGCAAAATCAAGTTATAAAATTAATGGACTTTGTGAATTACATTTAATCCTTTGAATGTCGGGGAATTTTCCTATATGCAATATAATATTTTGACAATTATATTATAATAGACTAACATTAACAGTAATAAGCGATCTCACCTTTATTTTATAATTATTCGAAATTAATCCACGGTAATTGTGAAAGTTGCATACAATATGCATTTTAAATAAATATTGTTTATTTAACTTTACAAAAGTAAATTGACATAAAATAAGTAATTTCATATTTTTAGTCATTCATAAATAGATGCCATTAAATATAATATTTAATATAACAAAAAGATTTTTTAATGGTTTTCCTAAACGAGTTAGTTCAAAAAAGGGTTTTTCCAAAAGAGTTTTCCTAAAAATGTAAATTCTCTCCTTCGGCAGTGGGTGAATTAAATGCAATGCTCTTATTTTAATATAACTCGTTAAATTAAAGTAAGATGCAATGATTTTATTTAAATTTTTAATGTAATAAAATAAGAGCATTTTCATCTTATATATTCTAAATGTAATGTACAAATTTTCTAAATTTAAAGCATTTCAGAATAAATTTATGCTAGAAATATAAGTTAATAAAGTAAAATAACTTTGCAATAATTTTGGATTCATTTAAAAATATGATTTTCAAATTTTCATTTTGAATTTCCTCAGAGGAAGAAAAAAAAAGTTTAATATAATACAAATAGCTTAACTTAAGGTAAAGCCACGGCGGAAGAATGTTGTCAAAATAACTAGAATAGTTTTAACTTAATGTAATTTTGAATTCTGATAATGTGCAAAGTTAAACAACTGCCTATATTCCTTGTCCTTTTGTCATAAATAAAAATAAAAAAATAAAATAAAAATATTTATTTCCTATTGTCATCGATTGTTTGAATCAAAATTTTCTTTTCAGAGTATTATGATTAGGTATTTGCAAAAGTAACAATTAAAAAAAGTTTTAAAAAACTTTTTCAAAATTGTTGAATTAAAAATTATTCTTAAATTAAAAATTAATTTTTAACAATAGAAATTAATTTTTAATAATAGAAATTAAATTTTCAGTAATGTATTATAAAATACTAATAAAAAAATAAAAGTTATAAAATAATTATTTGATTCGAATAACCGATTACTTTCCTGTGATCAAATAAATATTTACTTAGATCAAACAGTTTTTATTTAAATAAAAAAAATTGTTACCGAATCAATAATATGTCAGCATTAGAAGCAAACACAATTTTATTTACTTAAATAAAAATTATTTGATACAAATAAATATTTACACTTAATAACAGACTACTAATCATTTATTTGAATCAAATATATTTTTTCCAGTTTATATAAACAAAGGGGAAATAGTTATCTCTTCACACGGAGAAAAAGGATTGTTACGCTGACAAAAAAATTATTATTAATTACAGAACTAACAAATTTATTTCGTTGTCTTAGCAATTCAAAGCTTTTCTAATAACAACAAATCTGTTGAGGTTACAAAAAATGTTGTAATAACAAAAAAAGAATTCGTTAATTCTACATTAACAATTCTTTTTTTCGTCGTACAGTTTCTATCTATTATTTAAGTTTATTTAATTGTACAACTGGAAAAATTAAATTTTTATTGATTTACAAATTAAATTTTTATTGATTTACAAATTAAATTTTTATTGATTTACAAATTAAATTTTAGACGCGCTCTAAAGGGAAAAAAGTTTTAATACTTAATTAGGAATTATTAATTATTTTCGATGACTATCAGTGGTTTATATGAAAAGTTGTATATTTTCGTTCAAAAAATTACAAACATAAGCTTTAGATTTTTTTCTTAGGTATACGTTTCTTCGGAGTTGTCAAATTTTTTGAATTATAAATTATTTAATAATGACTTCGAATTAATTAATTAATTATTGCACATTATTTCCTAAACCAAGATTGAAAATATCAATTTATTTAGTAAAAAAAATTCAAAGACTAAAAAAATTAAAGACGATAAAAATATCGGTAAGAAAAGTAAATTAATAATTGAAAAGCAATTTATGTTACTGTTTAAACTCTCTAAATTAGATTATAAATAATTATAAAACTACGATTATTTACGAATATCTTGAAATTCAATATGGAGTCGCTACTCTCCACCTGCGAACGCCAAGGTCACCGCTAGATGGCATTTGTGTTGATAAAATCAGATTCCGCGCCATCTAGTGATGACCTTCGGCGTTCTCAAGTGGAGGGAATCAAATAAACTTTATTTGAACCAACAATTTCAGTATTTGTGGCAAATAACCATTTAATTCATTTGAATAAAAATTATTTTGCAACAATTTATTATTAGGTAAATATTTCTTTATTCACTAATAGACAAGTTTATTTGAATCAGATAATCTTTCTTCAGTATTTTATAAATTAAAATTTAAATGCTTATTACTAAAATACTAAAGTTATTTAAAATTACATTTTACAAACAATTTCTGTTAATTGAAAATAGTTTTAAAATTTCCTACAGAACTTATTCCAATGACGACGTGATAATGCGGTTGAAGGAACTAATCACCCTTAACATTTACCGTTATAAATTTTCAAAATACCCTAATTCTTTTTAACGGCGGAAAATGAATATTTGACATAACGCCGGTTAACATTCTTCCCTTAATTGCACCCACGACTCTCATTCGCTTTATATCAATTCTCATATGTACATTAAATCTTTCATGTCTCTTTTTTTCTCTTTCGCGTTTTTTATTCTTTTCAATTTTCTTCTCTTTTTGTTAAACGTATAATTTTAAGAACACACTTTTTTCTATTAATAATTTTAATTAATTAAATATTTTCTCTCGCATTTTTAATTATTTTTTATTGTTAGATATTTAATCGTAATGACACACTTTTCTTTATCAATAATTTGAATTATTTAATTTATTTGAATATTATTATTATTATTTATTATTATTTATCTATTTATAATTTATTTATAATTTTTTTTCATTTATTTATTTTATCCGAATGTTTATTTATCTGTTTATTATTTATTTATTTATAATTTTTTTATTTATTTGTTTATTACAAAGCCAAATTAGTTAAATATTTATCTAAAAATAAAAATTGTGATGCTCGACTATTTTCAAGGTAGAATGTAAATTAATTAATTATCAAATTTAATACAAATTTTAATCCTAATTTTTTATTATTTTAATATATAAATTCCGTTCACCTTGTCAATAAGTAAATATTAATAATTTTGTTTTCTAACTTCTGTCAAGCAATAAGGTTTGAATTTCTTTATTCCCTTGATAAGATAAATCTGATATTTATACAATTGAGTCCTTCGATCGTATTTTATTATTTAACCATTTTTGTATGGGCATAACATTTCTGTCAATAAGTTTCAACATCTCAAGAAAATGCACACAATATTGTGTATCTGGTTACTATACGTATGCAATTCCAATAGATTTACTATATAGAAAGAAAGAGAGAGTAACGAATTGAAAAAAAATAAAATGTTTATCTAAATATAGAAATTGTGTCGCGACTATTGTCGAGGTTAAAAAATAAAATGTAAACAAAAATTAAGTAACTATTTAATTTTTAAACAATTAAAGTTTACAATTAGAATAATTTCATTTTATTTTAATAAAGCAATTAATTTTTAAAAAGCAATTAGAATAATTTAATTTCAATTAATAATTAAAATAATTCAACTTTTTATTAACAATTGAAATAATTTAATTTCAATTAAAAATTTAAATAATTCAACTTTTTTTTTAACAATTGGAACAATTTAATTCTATTACTAATATTTAATTCTAATTTAATTCTTTTAATTATTATTAAAATAAATTAATGTTAATGATTAAAATTAATTAATTTTAATCATTAAAATAAATTAACTTTAGATTTAAAATTAAAATAATAATCAAGTGTTACATTCTGTACATTTTTTCGTTTTTAAATCAACATAAGAAATGAGGAGATAAAAAATTCTACAAACTTTTGTAAATTTTACAGTATTTTCTTGTAAAAGTTTGTAAATGGTATTCTAATTCCATAACTCGAACTTCATGAATTCCTGCATGAGGACACATAATTGTTTCTTCTGACTGAGGACAATTATTCCTTCTGCATTTTATTAAGTGACCGATAATTCTTTTTTTTTTCTCAATCTATGAAATTTATCATAAGGGCATGTAACTAAATCGACTTGGACTGGCACATGATTCAAATTCAAAAAATTATTCGCATGGAATAAAATAAAATCCACATGTAAAAAAAATTATTTATTCAATTGAAAAAAAAATTCCAAAATTATAGAAACTGTATAGGAATAAACTAAAATCCAATTTTATGCAAACTTAAGGAATAAACAAAACTCCAAAATTATTTAAACTTTTTAGGAAAAAACTAAATTCCAATTCTATAGAAAATTCTTATTTCCAAAGAAACAAACTTCTTATATTCAAAGGAATTAAAAAAATTAATAATGAAAAAAAAATTATTAATGAAAAAAAAAATTATTAATGAAAACAAACAAAAATTATTATATTTAAAAAAGAATTAAAAGAATTCCTAATCAAAAAAATTTTAAAACAAATTTATATACAAGGAAATTAAAAGAATTCCTGTTAAAAAAAGAAAACAAAATATTTTACCAACTCAACTTCTTATTTCAAATGGAATAAATAAACTTTAAATTAAATTAAAAAATTAAATTAAAAAATTAAATTAAATTATTTAATTAAATTAATTATTAAATTTAAATTTGTTTAATTTTTTTATTTGCAATAGAATAGACAAATTCTAAAATTATTTTTTCTATAAAATGGAGTAAACAAATATTAATTTTTTTTATATATACATATAGTAATGATGCTGTCACTTGGTCGATAAATAATTAAAAAATTAATTTTTTTATTTTCCAGGAAATAAAAATATTCCAAATGGAAAAAAATGTTTAATTTTATTTTCTTTAATAGAATTAAAACTTTCTATATAAAAAATTTTTTAAACGAATTGTTACACTTATAAATTAAAATTGATTTCATGTTCCAAATTTTTTTGTACTTATTATGTTTACTATCCAAAAAATTTTATAATAAAAAATTGTTTAAAAAAATTATTCTTTTTTATTTCTTCTTATAATCTAAAAATTGTTTAAACAAATTAAAATTCTTATAACTTAAAAATGATCAAATAATCCAAAATTGTTTAAAGTAACAATTATTTTTTTATTCAAAATTTAAATCAGATTTTTTTATGGATCCTTACATCCTTTATCTAAAATCTATTTTAACCAATAAAATAATTCACAATGATTCTAAACTTTAAAAATGTACAGGATGTAACACATAAAAAGCTAATAAAATAATTGTTAGATAACCAAGATGTAAAAATATAATCATTCAATAATTAATTCGTTTAATTTCAAAAGTTCAAGTTAATGACGATATTTATTTCTTTTTATAATCTATAAATATTTTAAACAAATTATAATTCTTATAACTTAAAAATAATCTAATAATCCAAAATTGTTTTAATTAATATTTTTGTTACTTCTTTTAATTTCTATTTCTTTAAATTAAAAAATAATTTTTTATATTACAGAAAATTAAGTATTCAAAGAGGAAATATTTCATTTATATTTTTTTCATTTCAGTTAAGTACCTAGTTTTTAAATTAATTTTTAAAAGAAAGAAATTTGTCTATACTTGAACTTGAATAATTTAAACAGTTACTGAATAATAAATTAAATATTAGTACACTGATAGAAAATGTATACTTTTTTTGTAAAAGTATTTTACAATTTGGAGAAAAAGTGCAACAAACCGAAATTTTGATATAAGAAATACTAAACTTTAAAAAAAAGTTATTGAAATTTAGTAAAGTTATATTAAAATTGAGTTAAAATTCTTTATATTTGATATAATTCTACTAAATTACAGATAACTTTTTTTTAATTTAGTATTTTTTATATCAAAATTTCGGTTTATTGCACTTTTTCCCTAAATTATAAAATACTTTTACAAAATTTAATATAAATTTTCTTTCAGTGTAATAAATTTTTAATGATATTAATGAAATTATAATAAAAGAGATGAAAATTAAGGGGATTTGAAACATTATGACGTCACAGTTTTAGAACATATTGCACTGTGACGTCAAATGGTTCAAATCCCCTTAATTAATAAATTGATATTTAAAATTGTTTTTTAATAAAACTGCACCCTCAGAAAAGATATTTATGTCTCACAGCCAAGAAGAAATTAATTCCTTTCAAATAAATATAATTTGATTCCAAATTAAAAATTTATTTCCAATAAAAAAATATATTAAACATATTTATTAAGTACATTAAAAATTAAAATATATAATTAAAATATATTTATTAAAATATATAATTTATTATTTATTATTTTTATTTATTTAATTAAAATATATTTATTAAAATATATTTATTTCTGATACAAATAAATTTTGGTTCAAATAAAAATTTTTTTTCCGCCTAAAAAAAAATTTATTCACACTATAATATTTATTTCTTCTAAATAAATAATTAAATATAAAAGAAAATAGAAATCTTTTCAACACATTTAGTTTAAATAAAACATTTCCCTGGGTGTATGTATACATAAAGTAACATCAAAGTATTAGATGAAAATATTTTTCCAATATCATATTATGTGAACTTTGCGCAAATATTTTTTGTTCATATTGTTTCCTTTTTTTTTTGTTATTTTTGAAATGTAAAAAGTGTCACATGCAAAATTTATCATCATACAAAAGTGTATGAAAATTCGAACAAACATTTGAAAATTTCCATAATACATTGTTGCATTCTACATTCCAACCACTTGGAATTTATTGTTTCTCATAGTATAATCGTAACTGCACTCCAATATATAGTGCGCGGAAAATTCTCCACGATAAATGACAACTTGTTTAAGTATATTAAACTTTCCTAAAGCTTTTTACGAAAAACTAAAAATTAGGTCACTCACTTTTACTATATTATACTACAGTTACGTAATAAAAAGTATGCAAATTTTTATTCTACATTTAAATTATATATATATATATTCCTATATGTGATGTAAAGTGTGAAGAAATGGAACTTTAAGGGCATCACCCACATTGTGACGTCACTATAGCAGCCATTTAAAATACGTCATTCAACTTTAAAACTATGCAAAATAAACATAAACAATTACTCTCACCTTAAAATTAAATTCTTTGTTAAATTATTATTATTTGATTATGTTTTTCAATTTTTTTAGTTTACTTATTTTGTATTTGCCCTATTTTTACAATATTCATTATTTTATTTATTCAATTTGAAGGTTTAAAAAAACATTTTGTTTAATAAACTAAATAATTAATTAACAATTTATTAATAATTAATTAATAATTAATAAAATTTATTTAAAACCTTCTGCCATAAATTTAAATTAATTTATTTATTTGTTTATATAAATTTGTTATTATAAATTAATTTTATTTACATTAGTAAGTAAGAAATGTTTTGATTATTAATAATGACAAAGTTATGTTTAAAATAACTTAAAATAATTAACTTAATTTAACTTAATTAATTATTAATTAATTAACTTAATTAATAATTAATTATTTTAGCTATATATATATGACAAAAAAATTTGTTACACAGCGAACCAAAAATTATTTCTAAATTAAATGTAATAATTTTGATTTAATGAATAACAAGTTTGATTCCATAAAAATTAATTAAATTTAATTTCGCTAATTACTAGTGATCCAATTTACTCACTATGTTTAAAGGGATTTCAAATTAATAAAAAAAATCAAAAATCTGTGAATTAAAATAAAATTTAGAATTAAAAATTCGAATTAGACTTGAAATTCTATACGTGTGTTGAAAAATGTTTTCATAACTTTCAAACTATAAAAAAATAGTAAAAAAGTAGCTATCAAACAATTAAACTTGACGACTAAAAAAATTCGTTTTAAACACTTCACAAAACTGACAAGAATTTCATTCAATATTTTATTTTTCTGACTTTTTCCCAATTTTCATCAAAAATATTTTCTTCTTTTTCGTCCTTCTAATAAATTGAATTCTTGCAACGAATTTTTTTTGTAAAGTAATTGAATATTTATGTAGAAAGCAAATTTATTATTTATAAAAATAATTGAATTATTGAGAACGATTTTATTTGAATTTTTAAAATAACTGAATTTTCAAGGAAAAATTTATTACTTTTAAAAATAATTGAAATCTTGTGATGAATAAATTGTTATTTACGAAAATAATTGAATTCTACAAAGAATTTTATTAAAATGCATCACAATTAGTGAACGATTTTATTAGAATTTTTAAAAATAATTGAATTTGGAAGAACAAATTTATTACTTTTAAAAGTAATTGAATTCTTGTGACGAATATTGTTATTTACGAAAATAATTGAATTTTACAAAAAATCTTATTAAAATGCCTCAAAATAATTGAACGACTTTATTAGAATTTTTAAAACTAACTGAAGTTTCAAGAAAAAAATTTACTTTTAAAAATAATTGAATTCTTGTGATGAATAAATTGTTATTTACAAAAATAATAAAATATTATAAAGAATTTTATTAAAATGCCTCACAATTATTGAACGATTTTATTAGAATTTTTAAAACTAACTGAAATTTCAAGGAAAAATTTATTACTTTTAAAAATAATTGAATTCTTGTGATGAATAAATTGTTATTTACGAAAATAATTGAATTCTACAAAGAATTTTATTAAAATGCCTAAAAAAATTGATTTTTCGAGAATAATTTTGTTTTTTATTAACATAATTAAATTCTTGAGAAGAATTATTTACGTAAACAATTGAATTCTTGAGAAGAATTTAATAAAAATCTAAAAGAATAATTGCATTTTCTTAAAATAAATTAATTAGAATTGTATTTAAATCATTTATTTCCTTGAAACAATTTTATTAAAATATTTAAAAACAATTGATTACGTATGAAAAATTATAATATTTTTGTAAATAACTGAATTTTTCCGAAGAACTTAAAAAAAACAACTTTTTTTTAATAATTGATTTTTTCGAAAAATTTAAAATAAATTTTTAAGAATAATTACATTTTTTGTGCACTGTAAAATTGTATTAAAAATAATTGAAATCGTGCAATGAATTTTATTAGGTATTTATGAAAATAACTGAATTATTGCAAAAAATTTTATTAAACCGTTTAAAAAGAATTGAATTTCAGTAGAAAAAAAATTGTTTTTTGAAAATAATTTAAAATATAAGAATTTTTTAAACATTTTCTTAAGTAATAATTTTTTTCGAAATATAACAAATATTATAAACATTTTATTTTAAATACTAATTAAATTCTTGATGGAAAGCTTTATTTGTGAAAACAATTAAATTTTTCTATTAATAAATTTAAAATAGTACAATAAAAATTTAATAGTAATTAGAATTTTTCCATGAGTTTTATTATTTATAAAAATAATTCAATTCTTGCTTAGAATTTTATGAAAAATTTTTAGAATTGAATTTTTATAAAAAAAATGTTATTATTAGTGAAAGTAATTCAATTATTCTGAAGAATTTACATAAAAATTTTATTAAATAATTGATTTTTCAGGTTCGTGATGTTGGCATTGATGCTCAGCATTGAAAAGTATTTTTTTTTATTTTTAGTAAAAGAAATTTGACTAATTTTTTTTTAAACTAATTTCTAACATTTTTTCACCTAAGAAGTAAAAAAACCAATTAATAGTATTTTTTTAACTTAAAACTTTGGAAAAAATTGAGTGATTTTTTTGGTTTTGTACAAAAAAATATTTTTCGATCCTGAGCATCGATATGGCAACTTCAGGGACCTGATTTTTTCGAAACTTTTTTGAAAATGCTATTCTACATTAATTAAATTCACGTAAAAATTGCATTATTCATGAAAATAGTTGAACTTTGCCTGCGAATTAATTGAAAAAGTATAACAATTTTTCCTATAAACCTACTTTTTTCCCTCTTCTTATTATTTTTTTTTCTATGAAAAAGTTAAATTTCTAAAATTGTTTTTGTGTAATGAGACGCATGGTGATCTTTTCGCACATTGACTATTTGCTGAAACTTCCGAGAAACGTAATTAATTTCTACTAAGACAGTTCGTTAGTTATAAGTAATTAAGTGAGTTTCGAATATTTATCGTTTCACTCGTTGCATATATATATACAATTCTCGTTAATGTCGAAAGAACATTTTCCTTGTTAAAAACAAAAAATCTTTTCTTATATGCATATATAATTTATTTACTATATCTATATATAGATTCACTGATTATCTCATCCGTAAAATAAGCGTGATGCTAATTAGAATATTTATATATATATATATATATATGAAATTAATTTTCAAATAAGAATAGTATTATTCAACTCAATTAATTATGATATACCAACGTGTATATAATTTTCCATTATTTATGTGACAAATAATCTTATTTTAAAAAATGTTTTAATAAATTTCAAATGCATTTATAAATAGTAAATAATTATTCAATCGTATTATAATCATTAAATGATAAAAATTTTAAATAAAGTGCTATTATTTTTATTAATACTAAAATATTTATAAATATAATTATCAATAATTTTTTTTATATTGTAATAACATTTTTTTAAACAATAATACGGAGTTTGAAACTTGTCAGGAACAAAAAATACGGAAACAAATACTAACACCTGTTGATTAAGATTTTCATTTTAGTTCTATTATGTAAAATATTTTATGTGTAAATGTGTTCATGCGTAAATTATCGTGAATAGTACAATTTTTTTCTAGACTTTATATTTAATTAAAAAATTATTTATATCATTTTTTTTCAACATCTAATGATTTTAATTTTGAATCAGTTAAAAATTACTTATAGTCAATGAAATTATGACTGAAATTCAGCTTGTAAAATTAATTAAAAAAGAAACTTTTTAGTAATAGTGACCAGTAACAAATTTGGTTCAATAAAAATTATGTTTCATTCAATTATAAAATATGTTTAATTCAAAAATATTTTTTTGGTTTTTTTATTTTTAAATTAAAAAAAATTTTTCTCAGTGTTGCAGTTAAAATGAATAATTATTAATGAAAAACAAAAATTTATGAATTTATCGCAGTAAAAATGACTGATTAGCATTAAAAGTAACTATAATTAACACTAAGGTAATAAATAATTATTATTAAAAATAAGAATTAATTAAATTAATATCACTTTAAAAATTTACACTGCTGATTTTCTTTTCCATTTGTAGATTAAAATTGCTTATTTTTTTTGAACGATTTAATTTAAATTTAGAATATTGAATCAATTTTTTAAAAAAATATTATTGATATGTAATAAAAGAAGATTAACTATAATGTAATTTCAGTTAAGTAAATAATTAGTTTCGCTTTTCACGCGTGGGTGGTGTCTGCGTATTTGCGTATAGGTACACATAAAAGCCAACCTTGTCAACTAATTACCGGGGAAAAACCTTTTCTTCTTTTTTTTTTTGAAAGCTTTTACTCAGTCGCCTTAAAATATTTTAAAATTGTGCAAATACACAAAAGTATTTCGTGAACAATAACAAGTATAAAGAGCAGCGTCGAATTAACGAGTTATTAAGCTTTTAAGTATTATTTTTTATTTATTTCACTGAAAAATGCTGTGAAAGTAGATTTTTATATTTTGATTTTTTGTACATTTTATGTCATTATTTTTTTATTATTCTGTATATTTTTTTGTTTTTTTAATCCTCAATTTTTATTTTAATTATTTTTTTTTAACTTTTATTTTATTTTTATATTTATTTTTATATTTATTTTTATATTTATTTTTATATTTATTTTTTAGAAAACAGTTTTGTACTTTTTAAAGTTAGATTCTCTTTTATTTAATTATTTGCTTTCTATTTCTAAACAAACAATTTTGTTTTATTTTTTTTTTATTTATTGTTATAGTATTTTTTTAAATCGCTTTTTACTTCGATTTTTAGAGATATTTATACTGTTCTCTAAATTTGAATTAGTTAAAAATAATTAGCTTCATTGTAAAAAATCAGTCACTCATTCAAATGTAGTATGTAAATTAATTTTTAATAAAATTAATAGAAATTAATAGAATTTTTGTGTATTTCAACTAAAAATAATTAAATTTGTTTAAGATATTCATTAGAAACTTTTTAAAAAATAGAATTTTTAAAATATTTTAATTTAATAATTGATTAATAATTGAATTTTATAAAGATTCACAATCTAATTTATTCATGTTTCTAAAGGCGAAAATTAATTATTAAAATTTTTATTAGTTAATTTATAAAAAAAGGTACTTAAAGTTTTTAATAAAATTGGATTCAATTATTTTCCAAATTTTCAATGAAAATGATTGAAATAACATTATTTTCAAAAAATTAAAAAAACACTCGTCAAAAGAATTTAATTAATCATAAAACCTCTAATAAAAATTTTTAAAGCCATTTGTAGCTTTATTTATTTTTAAAATCAAATAAATTCAAAATTGATAAGAAAAAGAAGGGAAAATTTTTTATTTTTAATTTTTATTTTCAATAAAAAAATTGCTGAATGAAGAAATTAATATTTACACAAGTTTTAGCATTTTTAAAACAAAAATAGTTGTCAGGTTAAGAAAAAATTTTAAAAAAAAATATTTAAAAAAAAGATTACTAAATTTTATTATAAGAAAACTTTTTTTTCAAACTAATTTCAGAACATAAACTTTAAAAAAAAATGTTCCAGTGATAAAATCAAAATTTGGAGATAAAAATTCAAAATATAAACTTTTTCAAAAAAAAATATATTTTAGTAATAAAAACAAAATTCGTTAAAATATTTTTTTTGAAAAGTTTATGTTCTGAAATTAGAAAAAAAAGTTTTCTTATAATAAAATTTAGTAATCATGTTTTTTAAATTCTTAACCTGAAAACTATGTTTTGTTTTTTTTAAATGCTAAAACTTTTGTAAATTTCAAAATCTATCAATTTTTAGAAAAAATCAAAATTCAAAAAGGGTTAAAAATATTTTCTGACCAATTTTTTTTATAATCATTGAATTCCTCTTAAATAATTACTATAAAATTCTTTTTTTTTTGAATATTTAAAATATTTTCTTCATATAGTTGAAAATGTAGGTGTAACCTCCTCTTAAACGAAAATAGTCGACATTCTGAATAATAATTTATTTATTAAAACTATTTTAATGAAAAATTGAAAAAAAATTCACTATATAGAAATTTTTACAATGTTTGGAAAATTTTTAAGCTATACTTTGAGATGAAAAAGCGATAAATGAACAAAGTGATATAAATATAGGGAAGATTAAGCGCACTTTGTAGAGATATGTGAAAATTACAGGGAAATTTACAAAGGTGTATTAATATTCTTGTGGAGGAGTTGAGCCACTGTAATAAATAATTAATAACGTCTAATACATGTGAAACTTATACACATGGGCAAACATGCGTTAATATTCTTGTTTCAGTATCCAATTGCAGTAATTAGATTTTTAGAAAGAAAAATGCAACAAAAATATGTTAAAATTTTTAAAATATTTTTTTTAAAGCGATACAAATAGTTTTATTGACGGCAAAATAAAAATAATAAACAATAAAACAATATAACGATGGAAAATTGCAAAAAAAGTTGATACCACACTATTAATATATATGTTTAATATTAAACAAAGCCACACTGAGAAAATTTTTTTTTCAATTCAAAAATAATAATATAATAATAATATAATAATAATAATAATAATAATATAATATAATTTTAATAATAATATAATTATTTTATAATTGAATTAAACATAATTTTTATTGAATCAAATTTACAATGTATTGAATCAAAATTATTATGTTTAATTAAAAAATAATAATTTTTGGTTTTTATAACAAACATAATTATGTTTGATTCAAATATACTATTTTCTCAGTGCATTATTAATATTACCTAATTAGTAAGTAATATAATTTAAACTAATCACTAATATTAACAATATTTTAATGAAAATAACTTAATATTGTTATTCATTGGACTAAAAGTACATTTTTATCATCCACTATATTCTTTTTTTTTAAAAAAACTTATTTTCATCATCAATAACATCAATTTTTATCTATCTTCAATATTAATCATAAAAAATATTGTTTTTAATATAAAATTGTCAAGTAATAAAGTAGTTCATTTACTTTATGACACATTCGTTAAGGGTAAGAGTTCATAACATTTCTAAGGCGGGGATAACTTTAAGTGTTACAATTATCTAATAATTGTCAAATGACGTCGTCGTTGCCAGTCGCGTAAACATACACATCCTCTAATCAAGTCAAGTTTTAAACTGATTAAACTTATAAAAAAAATATTCTATTTTTAATTATATATTATTTTTTATAACAGTACATATTCTATTCCACTTTCAATTACTTGTTAAAAAACGATTTTTATGTTAAATGTTCTTAAAGTTTCGAGAAAGAATTCTTTTATCCAAACTTTATGTTTGATAAAAATTTCAAAACCTTCTACCATACACCATTATTGAATTGAATTGGATTTTTATATGAATAATAAAAAATAATACCAATTTTTATTAATATTTGTGACAAAAAACACGACTTTAGACAAAACAACTTTAGAGTTTCAGTTTTTAACGAAATTTAATAAACTTTTTTTTAAAATTAAAGCTTATTAAATTGTGCATTGATTCTTCGAGAATGATTTTTATAGACATTATCTGAAATTTTTTGTTTGTTAATAAAATCTACAAAAAATATATTATTCATAAAACAAGTGATAATTTTTTTGAAAAATTCACATATTTATTAATAAACGGACGTTAATAATTAAGAAATTTCCTACAAACATTTTTCAACAATAGAAAATTAATCAAAAAATGCTTCTTACTTGTTATTCACAATTTAATGCAGAAAAAATTTGTCAACATTTTGTTATTTCCGAATAATGTTTATTTCTTAGAAAATAAATTTAATAAGAAAACCTATTTAAATACTAAAGAATAATAATAGATTCATATTTTTTAATAACTTTTGTGTTAACAAATATAAATAAATTAAAAATATATGATTTTTCTGATGAATCGTTTCATCAGAATTTTCTGTCATTGAATAGCATTAGAATAAGAATTATTTGAAAGCCATAAGTTTATTGTTAAAATAATCCTTATGAAAAAAAGATAACTTTTTTAATTTTGTCATAAAGTGTTTATTCCTTTAAAAATATTTCTAGACGAATCCATTAAATCAATTAATTAAAATCAATTAATTATAATAATAATAAAAATAATAATAATAATAATAATAATAATAATAATAATAATAATATTAATAATTAATTAATTAATAAAATCAATTAATTAAGAATCCATTAATCCATTATTTATAGAAGAATCTATAAGGTTATAGTTCCTTAAAACAACTTAAAAACATTATTCATTGTTTATATAATATTTAAAGTAAAACAATAATAATTTTTACTTTACATTTAAATCAAATTTTTTAAATTATTAGTAATTTGTTTAATATGCCATAATTATATAACACTATAAGGTGATTCTATTGTGTTGATTTTATGAAAAAACATATTTTCCACGAAAATTAATAACAACAGGAATTTTTGCATTTGAAAAAATAAATATTTGAATTTTTCCAGAATTTTCCACAAAATAATTGTCAATTTATTAGAAAATAAATAAATTAAAATGTCATTCTAAAATTATTTCATTAGGATCAGATTAAATTGATTTCATGAAAATGGTTATGCGGAAAATCATTATTAAGAGAAATTTTTAATATATCTGGTACATATTAATCAACATTATTTATAAACAAGTTTTTAAGTTATTTTACGAAACTATAACTTTAAGTGGATTCTTCTTCTTCTTCTTCTACTTATTTTATAAAACGAATGAACACTTTACAGTTTATATGTCAAATTAACAAAGTTATGAATTTGTTTATTAAGATTATTTAAATAATAAAATTTTAGATAATTCTACTTCAAAATAAAATAAAAGCTAACTTGTTATAATGTTATTAAATAACGTTCGTTTACTAATAAATATGTAAATTTTACAAAACTTATCCCTTATTTTATGAAAAAAATGTTTTTTAACATTTTTATTAACAAATAAAAAATGTCAGGTATTGTTTACGAAAATCGTCCTCGAGGATTCGATGCACAATTTAATAAGGTTTATATTTTAAAAAAATTTTATTAAATTTCTTTAAAAATTGAAGCTCCAAAGTTGTTTTGTCTAAAGTCGTGTTGCTTCCCGCAGCGCGTCTGTAACTTGTAGCGCTCGGCGCGTTCATAGAAAAACTAAAATAACTTTTAATCTAATTAAAAATATTCACATTTCTTTTTTTTCAATTATTCATAATTAAATCAGGAGTAATATTCATTAAAAAAATTCTAAAAAATGTTGCAAGAACGTAAAAATATGTTTAATTGTTTAAATAAATTATTTACAGTACGCGCCAAAATTGTCAGTCCACCTATTTTTAAAGGAAAGAAAAAAAATTTTTAGCATAAAATTCATAAAAACTAAAAATTTTTTTGGTTTATGTTTTGAAAGATGGTAAAATGTAGAAAAGAATAAGATCTTATAGAAGTCATTTGGCCAAAATTTGTAGAAGATATTCTTAAAAATCTTCATTTTCAATGTTTTACAAAAATTTGAATAACTTCTAAAATAATAAACGCTTTTTAATAATTTTAGGCTTATTTTAAAGGTCATTTTCTACGGAATAAGAATTACATGTTTTGTACTAAAAACTATTCTAGAACATATATAAAACATGATATGGTATACATTTTTCAAAAAAAATTTAATAAAAAAATATGTTTGAATTTAAAAAATTATTTTTCTTTTAATAATATTATTTCAAATTTTTTGAATTTTTTTGTCCAACTTTGACGTCATGCTTATTCTAAGTAAAAAATTACAAGTTAATGCCTATAAGTAATTCTTATTCCGTAGAAAATGACCTTTAAAATAAGCCTAAGATTATTAAAAAGCGTTTATTATTTTACAAGTTATTCAAATTTTTGTAAAACATACGATTTTTAAGAATATCTTCTACAAATTTTAGCCAAATGACTTCTATAAGATCTTATTCTTTTCAACATTTTATCGTCTTTCAAAATATAAACCAAAAAAATTTTTAGTTTTTATGAATTTTATGTTAAAAAAATTTTTTCCTTCCTTTAAAAACAGGTGGAGCTGACAATTGCGGACGGTACTGTATTCATTAAAAAAATTCTAAAAAATATTGCGAGAACATGAAAATATTTTTAATTGTTCAAATAAATTATTTATATTTTAAATAATTTAAAAAATTTTCTATAATGACAAATATTAATCAAAAGTGGTATTATTTCTTATTATTCATACCAAAAATCAATTCGATTCCTCTTAACGAACAGTAGAAAATAATTAATTTCAAAATTCATAAGAAATAAATGTTATTAACAATAACTATTAAAACAATTGAAATTTCGCAAAACTGTGCTCCTTGTATTTTTTAGAAATATTAATATTAATATTAAATATTAAATATTAATATTTTTTTTAAGGAAAAATGTTATAATCATAAAAAATACTCGACTATTTAAAAACGATGGCACACTTCACAAATTTTGACGTCTTCAATTAACGCAGTAGGACATAAAGACGATTAAAAACATTAGAAGAAAAATATTGAAATCGTGGAAAGGAGAATTTCTAATTATAAAATCGATGTCAATTAGAAAAGTTCTTGAAAAAAAAACTAAAGTTCTTTAATAGTGTTATAGTTTCAGTATATATAGATAGATAGTAAATCTGCAACGATATGAAGTGTACATAAATTGCAAATTTACGAATTCATCATTGCAAGTCTTGTTATTGAAAGTGACGCTTGATTACGTCGAACGTTTCACGCGCGGTATTCAAAGGATATATGAAAGAATTATCACGATTTATTATCGAAATTCTGCAATAATTGTCTACGAAATCGAATTAGCATGGATATGGAACAAGGTCTATTTTCACACCTACATTTTAATATGTATATACATATAATGTTCTATATTTGAAAGCTTATATTTATTTTCGCATAAATAATTTTTAATAATTACTAATAAATAATAATAAAAATAATAATAATAATAATAATATTAATAATAATATTATTATTAATAATAATTATTATTATTATTGTTATTACTAAGATTAAAATAGCAATTATTGTTAATACCTATATAAAATAAAAAATATAATATAAATAAAATTATCGAGACAAAATGTGTCATCTCCTCTTAATATTATTATTTTTATTCTTAGCCCGTGGAAAATTGGGCTACGCGAATTAAAATAACCTTCAGCAATCTAATTTTTAACTTTCATAGGTATACCAGAAAACAATATTTCAATTTAATTAATTTTGTTGCCACTAAAATTTAACTTTGCCATTCCCTGACTTTTTCCTGTTTTCCAGACAAAATTTTAACTCTTTCCTTGATGCTAAAGAAAATTCTGATACACTCTAAAAATTATTAGTTACTCATGATCCCCAAGTTTTGAACGTTCAAATGAACGAAATATTTTTTATTGCAGATATTTAAATAAATTATAAATCATAAAAAAATTTATAAACTGAAATTTTACGTTCACAAACTCAGTAATTAATTTTTTTTATAGTGAAGTAAAATAATTACAATAAAAATTTAATTTTTAGAAGAAATAAATAAATTAAGTTCATTTGAACGTTCAGAACTTTAGGTTCCTAGTTACTCAAAAAAATGTTCTATTACATTTATTTACAAATTTCTTTATTTGTAAAATTATTCGATTATTCGAAGACTGGGAATAATCGTTTTCTTTATATTTTATAATATTTTATTATATAAATATGACAAAAAATTATTTTCATCATTTGAAATCGTATTTATTATTTTTTAGAATTTTTAACTAACATTCTTGTTTCAATTCAATTGTTTTTAATAATTATTTTAAAAGTTCTTTCAGAATTTTAAAATCCATTTGTTTCAATTTCATTTGTAAATTCAATTTACCGAAACTTTGATAATTTGGTAAATTCTTTAATTTAACATTTATTAGAAAATAAAAACTTTAAATAATTTCAACAAAAAATATAAATTAAACTTTTAAAAAAAAAATTAATTCTACATTGAAATCTTTGGTAAAAGTATGAAAAATTTCGTTTTCCAAAGTGTAAAACTTTTTTAATTTTTTAAATTAAATTTTTTCTTTAATATTTAATTATTATAAAACATTCTAAATTAAATTATTTATTTTTAAATCAATTCTTATTAGAAAATTATACGAGAATTTAATGATTTAAAAACAAAAATAAATCATTTATTGAATAATTAAATGTTTCTTAAAATTGAATTCTCATGAATGTTATCAACAAATTTTCAAATAATAATTTGAATTATTAACATTTTTCAAACATCTTTTTTTTAAATTTCTAATATAATTCATTCAAAAATTTTAATTTTGTAAAATTTCAAATTAAAACCTTTTTGAAGTCTATTTGTAAAAATTGTAAACGCAACTCTTTTAAAATTCAATTTAATTTTGAAATATTTAAGTAAAATTATTTATTAAATAATTTATAAGTAATAATTTTATGACAATTTTTCAATAATAAAGTTATTTAAAAATAAATTGTTGTTAGAAATACATTAGATTTAATTTTATGCAATTAATTATTCTCACGGTAAATCGTTAGGTATTAAAATAACACCAAAAAGGATTAAAATAATCCAATTTAGTGTTATTTTAATCCATTTTGGTGTTATTTTAATACCTAACGATTTACCGTGCTTTGTTTGCTTTTATTTATTTGTATTTTTTTATTTAATTAATTTAATTTTTGACAGCTTTAATTTAAAGTATTCTTTAATATCTTTTAAATACTTGAACACCTATTTCATAAAAAAAAATTGATAATTTAACAATTTTTGATGTGTAAAACTTTGAAAATAATTGAAGCCGCTTCTATTTTTTTCTAATATGACGCAGGTGCATTTGTCTCTGTATAAAATAGGGCGCCTACAGAATGTAAAAGCTATTTAACGGATATGACACAATTAGTTTAATTATCGCGGTAATATCCATGTGTGATAAGGACTAATTTTTAAACGATAACTGCAAATTGATCGAAACACAGTTGATTAATATCCGATAAGCATTGGTTGGTGTGTTTACTTACTGCAAATTTCCATACGCCCTCGCACATTAAATCTCTTTTCCAGGAATTGCCAACTTCTGCGAACGGTAAACCACGCCGACGACAGCGATTATTTCCAAAATTATTTTCAATCTCCGTCATTTTAATTTGTCGTAACTGTAACAAAAAAATTAATCAAAAACAAAAAAATTAAACAGAATAAAAAAAATTAATTAAAAAGTCAAAAAAAATTATAAAGTTTTAAATAATTATCAAATATTTTATGTTTTAAATCTCAATTCATATTCTTTTGTTTTTTTCTAATCAGCTTTAAATTTGGTTGAATATTAAATGAATAAATTATCGTATTAATAACTTAAAAACTTCAGAGATAAATTATACACCAAAAAATGTGACTGAAAATACAGGTTTCTATTAATAAATTGATACTAAATTGGATTAAATTGATACCAAAAATTTTGATCAATTTTTTATTTTATCGAATTTTTTGGTATCAATACGTTAACAAAATAGTTATCAGTGAGCTCATAAATTCTATAGAAATCTCAAATGTTTTTCAAATTATTTCAAAACTATTTAGCTTTTTCCTAATTATTATTAATTAATTAATATAGACAATTAATTAATTTTAATTATCATATTCACAAATTAAATTTCTTTTCATCAACTAAAATTTTTCAGTAAATAAAATAATAACAAAAACTTATAATATTTTTCTTGTCCTAATTACTATAATTGTTTGAAAGAAAGAAATAAGTTCACATAGGCCCTGATTTCAAGCCAAATAATAGATTTTTTTATTAAATAATTTTATTTCGAGTTAAATTATTACGAAGCAGATTATTATCAATAACGTATTTACTAGAACCAAATGTAAAATTTCGATTGAAATCAAATGTAAACATTATTCAATAACCAGGGTGTCTACTATTTTCATTCAACAAAATTCCCGGTTATTTCCCGGTTTAGGTCTAATTTTTTCCCGGTTTTCTTTTCTTATAAAATTTAAATTTGATTTCGAACATAAATAAATAATAATTTTAATTGAAAATTTGGAAAATAAATAATAATTTTAATTGAAAATTTGGTAAATAAATAATAATTTTAATTGAAAATTTGAAAAATAATTTTTTCAATTTTTTAAAAATAATCTTGTCTTTTTATAATTATAATTGGAAATTTTCTTTTTCAAGTTTATTACAATTCTATTGATAATAATTGAATTTCTGCAAAGAATTGTACTATTTACAAAAATAATTGAAATCCTTCCAAAGAACGATAATATTTATGAAAATAATTAGGAACCTAAAGTTTTGAACGTTCAAATGAACGACGAAGTTGTTCTATTTTTTTAATTTGTTTATTTTATAAAAAAAATAATTTTGTTTATTAAAAAGATTAATGTCTTAACTAAGAAAATATTTAATTTTAATTCTTTTTCTTTTTTATATGCAAATTTTTAAAAATATTCAAATAGAAAAAAAATTTCGTTCATTTGAACGTTCAAAACTTTAGCATCACAAATAATTTAATTCCTGTGAAGAATTTTATTACAATTTAAAAAAAAGAGTGATAATTAATTATTAACTGAATAAGCAATAAACATTAAATTTGCTTAAGAAATGATTAAATATCATTTATTTGAACATTCAGAAATCTGAAATTATAAAAGTTTAAGAGAAGTTCAATAATTATAACTAATGAATAATAATAGAATAATATAATTTTTAGAAGCAAAAAATTGATTTAAAACTTTAAGAAGGACTTTATATTTTAAAAATAAAATTACAATTACGGTCACTAATTTCCCTTGATTATTTTCGAAAAATTTGAATTAAAATTCTTTTAAAGAGTTCAATTATTTAAAAAAAAATGTAAGGAAATTTCAATTATTTCAAAAATTTTCAATTATTTGTTTAGAAAAATTAAATTATCCTGAAACAATGGAATTGAAAAATTTTAACAACTTTATTTTTCAGAATTTGAAAAAAAAATTTGCGAGAATTCAATTTTAATAAAAAATTTGAAGTGCATATCGTTTTTTTTTTAAATTAACTAATAAAAATTTTAATTATTAATCTTCGCACTAAGAAACATGAATTCATTAAAATGTGACTATAAAATCCAATTATTAATTAATCATTAAATTAAAATACTTTGAAAATTTTATTTGTTAAAAAGTTTCTAAAGAAATTCTTTAACAAATTCAATTACATATTTTCAGTCGAATTTCACAATATTTCTATTAACTCCATAATTTTTAAAAATTTATTTACATAATCTGTTTGAATTAGTGCCTGACTTTTACTATCAAATTAATTTTTTCTACTAATTCAAAGTTAGAGAAGAGTATAAATATCTATAAAAATTGAAATAAAAAGTAATTTTTTTTTAAAACAAATTACAATAATAAAAGTTTTTTTTAATTTTGGTTGGTAGACACCCTGAATAACTCGTAAATTCCGTATATTTGAAAAAAAATTCAAAATATTTGTCAGTGTTACAAATATAAATATTTAATGTCACAAATTTAAATATTAATAATAGTCACACAAATAATCGATTTTCAATAAAAATATTTAAAATATATTTATAAAAAATAAATTAAAAAATAATAATAATACATAAATAATAATAATAATAATTATAATAATAATAATAATAAATAATAATAAATATATTTATTTATTTTCAATAAAAATTATTCAATCAATGACATAAACAAAAAAAAATTTTTTTAGTAAATACTTAGTGCAGAAAATTATAATCAGATTAATAATATTATAATTAATCCGTTTTATTTAAAAAAAAAGATTATTTTAAAGGGAATTATTGATAAAATGTTGGATTATATCTTATTACGTCAATCGGTAATTTCATACATCCGTATGTGTATAAATAAAGGACACACGTTTAGAAATAAAAAATTTATTGCATCTAAATCTGATGAAGAAAATTTCTGAGTATTTGCAGTGAAATAAAACGATATTTTAGGAATATTATAATTTTAACTTTTAAGAGAGAGAGAAATTTTTCAAATCAAAACATCGGTTACAAATTTTTACTCTCTAATTCGAATTAATTGAGAATAATTTGACTTAGCGATAAATTAATAATTAATTTCGAATATTTATATTTTCTCTCTATTTTTTATTATTATTACACCCAAAAGAATATATTTAAATAAGAGCGCACTAAATTATTTATTTTAAATCAATTTTATTTGTAATGTAAATAAAATTTTTGTACAAAAAAATTATTTATTTTTAAATCAAATTTATTTACGACACATAAAATTGTTGCAAAAAAATTATTTCTTTTAAATCAATTTTAAAATTGATATTTTAATTTATTTTAATTAATTGACATAAATAAAATTGTTGCAAAAAAAATTATTTTTTTAAAATCAATTTTATTTATGTTGCAAAAAAATTATTTCTTTTAAATCAATTTTAAAATTGATATTTTAATTTAGTTTAATTAATTGACATAAATAAAATTGTTGCAAAAAAAATTATTTTTTTAAAATCAATTTTATTTATGATATAAATATAATTGTACAAAAAAAATTAAATATTTTACTAGGCTCTTTGTAACAAATGTACTTTTATTTTATTTTTTATTAGAAAAATTGGTCTTCAGTCAAAGTACATGTTACTAATTTTTTTTATAAATATACTCCGGAAATAGTAAAACTTTTATTTTTACCCCAAAAAAATGATGTGTTAGAATAAAGTTTTGACTCGAAAAATAATGAAGCGGAAAAACTTTTCAATCACATTTAATGAAATACATAAAAAACCTTTTTTTAACAAATAAAGTAGTAATTTATATTATTTTTGGTTCAAACAAAAAATGTTTTTGGTTGTAATGTCATATTATTAAAAGGTATTGGCGCGTTTTTTGTATAAATAAATAGAAAAAAATAAATAAATAAATAAATAAAATGAAAATTTATTTAGAACAATTATTAATGATAAATATGTTCAAAAGCATAAATTATTACACTAACTGATAATTCGATTAAAACTATCACCGTAGGTAGATGTAAATAATAAATTGTGCAAAAGAAAAAAATTTATACTAAGTATTCAAAAAAAAAGTTTTTATCCGTTGTAATGTATATGTTTCATTAAATGTGACTGAAAAGTTTTTCCTTTGTTTATTTTTGTTGCGCAAAGAAAAAGTTTTTCCGATTAATTATGTACATACTAATACTAATAAAACTTTTTTGACAATGAAATGTTCATATTAGTTACTTTTTAAATCTATAGAAGAGAAAAAACAAATACGGGAAACTTTCTTTTCATTTTAATAATAACAAAAAATACATCAAATATTAATTTTCTTTAAACATGCGTTTCGAAATAATTAAAGAAAAAATTATTATACACATTTACACGAAAAAAAACCTTTAACTGGAACAGCGATAATTTTCGCTAAAATAGCGAAAGTATTCGTTGAAATAGCGAAAGGAATTCGTTGGAATAACTAAAAATTTCGCTAATATAGTGAAATTTCTAATTTACACGAAAAAAAACCTTTAACTGGAACAGCGATAATTTTCGCTAAAATAGCGAAAGTATTCGTTAAAATAGCGAAAGGAATTCGTTAGAATAACTAAAAATTTCGCTAATATAGTGAAATTTCCAATTGTTCCAGGTGAAGAGATTTTTTTCGTGTATAATTTATTGTTTGATAAGAATTTCTTCAGAGTTCCACAATTTACAATTAAAAAGTTAAAAATTTTTTGAATCGCAAAATAAATCTATATTTATCTGGATAAAGATTAAAATTGTTAAATATAATTTTCTTTGTAGAATTTAAATATTCGGTGGAATTATAATAAAATTTTTAAAAAGTATTAATAAAAAAATATTGCCTATTTAGATTAAAAAAAATCTTCATATGTTTATGTTAAACTGTAAATATATAAAGAAAATTGAACAGTAGAATTACAGCGTTAATGGTCAGACGTTGAAATAAGTACAGTAGTAAAAACTAAATGAAGTCAGACGTGACACGTTATTTCCTTCGCATAAATATTCACGAGAAAACATTTATCAAATGAGAACTTTTTCCCCTATAATAATAATGAATAGTGAAAATTTTCACAATATTTGTAATTAACATCATGAAAATAAATCTCAACATCATGATAATAATAAAAAAGATAATAATAATAAAAAAAAATAATAAAATGCTAAATAATAATAATGATAATAAAAATAATAATAATAATAATAATAATAATAATAAAATGCTAAATAATAATAATGATAATATATTTTTTAAATAAAATAATAATGGAGAATAATATAAAATAGTGATTATTAGGTGTTAATTATTGTTCTATACTTGGCTGAAAAAAAATTATTTGATTCAAATAAACAGTTATAAATTTTTGTTTTAAATTAATTTTCACCTGATACAAATAAACTATTTATTTCATTAATAAAAAATTTTATTTGAAATAAATATTATTTAACAAATGAAAACAATACAAAAAGCCTGTATTATTATTTAATTAACTTATTTAATTTCGACAGTAACATAGCGTAACTAACTAATTATAACTATATTTATTACAATAAAAATTAAAAACTGTTTATGCTTAAATAATGATAATATTTATTGTATTATTCAATGCTAAATTCAATATTATTATTAAGAAATCATTTTTTTTACCAAATAAATATTATTTGTCAAAAAAATATATAAATATATTTAAACAAGTAAATAAAAATTTGTTATTATAATATTATTTTTTTTAAATATTTTTTTTCATGAAAATCGAGTTTAAAACAAAAAATTCTAAAATCGATTTGTAAAAAAAAATTCTAAGATTGAATTTTAAAATAAAATTCTCAAATCGAATTAAAAAAAAGTTCTAAAATCGAATTGTAAAAAAAAATTCTAAAATCCAATTTAAAAAAAAATTCTAAAATCGATTTGTAAAAAAAATTCTAAGATCGAATTTTAAAATCGAATTCTAAAAAAAATTCTAAAATCGATTTGTTAAAAAAATTCTAAGATCGAATTTTAAAATCGAATTCTAAGATCGAATTTTAAAATCGAATTCTAAAAAAAATTCTAAAATCGAATGTAAAAAAAATTCTAAAACCAAATATAAAAAAAATTCTAAAATCGAATTTTAAAATGAAATTCGCAAAAATAAGATTTTCACTTTTTTCTTTTGCGCAATAATTTAAATAAACAAAAGGGAGGAAAATATTAAGAACACAATGAAATTTTTCTTGATATTGAAACAAAAGTCAAATAATAGTCATCTCTGCGTCAGAATTGAGAGAAAAATTTCAATCATAATGCTTTTTTATTATTAATTGACTTGCAATATCGTTTACCTGCAGGACCTTCAATGAAATAATGATTGTTGTAAAATAAAATGAGAATAGGAAAAATCTCCTAGGATTCGATTCTTTTTTCTCCCTTTCTCTCTCTCTCTCTCTCTACTTTTTTCGACCCCTAACTTCAACTATACGATCATGAAACTCTCCTCTGGGAAATCGACTTCGCAAAAGAAAAATCAATTCGTGTAAACTTTATATCTATATAGTCTTCTGCAGTTTTATGCAGTTTCAAAATATAATAAAATTTTTCTTTGTTTTTTTTTCTGGAAAATATTATATGCGCCAAAAAAAATTAATACTTTCATTCAAACAAAAAAAAAATCTGCATCGTTGTTATTGAAAAACATTCACTGACAGTAACATTTTTATTTTTAAATATTCAATTTAAAATAAATATAAATTTATTGAAATAGAATAAATATAAATTTATTGAAATAGAATAAATTTTAATTTATTGAAATAGAATAAATATAAAATTTGCAAATTTTCTTTTAATTTTTGTATTTTTTTATAAGTGTAATTAAATATTGTAGTAAAAAAACAAATAAATATTATTTGTCAAAAAATAAATATATTTAAACAAGCAAATAAATATTTGTTTAAAAAAAAAAATTGGATATAATAAGTTTGAAATTTAAAAATGTATTTTAAAATATTCTAAAATCGAAATTTATAATAAAATTAATTTATATAATAAAATTAATAGGAAAAATAACTAATTTTTACATCTAAATTTAAATTAGTAAATTTTACTACAAAACTAGTAGAAATTACTATTTATTATAGTCAAATTTACTAATTCAAAAGCGGTAATTAAACTAATTTAAAAAGGCGGTCACTAATACAAAATAAATAAACATTTCTGCTAATTTAAATTTACAGAGTGGTAAAAGTAACTATTTGCCAGCAAAAATAATTAATTATTTGCACAAATAACTAATTATTAGTACAACACAATTAATTATTAGTTCAAATTAATTTATTATTAGTTCAAATTAATTTATTTTTAGTTCAAATTAATTTATTTTTAGTTCAGATTAATTTATTCTTAGTTCAAATTAATTCATTAAACAGTATATTAATAAGAACTGAATATAATTACATTCATTTTTTACTATAGTAATTTAGTAGTAAAAAATGATTGATAGTTATCAGGAAGAAACAATTTAAAAATTGTTAATAAAATTTTTGTTTCAAAAATAAATATCGAACACTAGTATACTGAACTATGAAAATCAAAATTCAATTACAAAAGCCAGTCCATCATTTACTAGAGAGAGAGTGAGGTTGATTAACTATTAGGATCAATGACCGCATGGTCAGGTTAATTCATTGATAAGATCAACCCTCACTAGATCACGTATTATCCACAAATTATCACTAAACTTTCAAAAAAAAAGTATCTGTATAACTTAACTTTTTATAAATAACTATATCAATCTGAATATTATTTAAATAAATAATTTAACCCTTCACCTATAAATTTATTCGATTTCGAGCATAAATAAATCTAAAAATGACCAAAAAATAATTTTATAACAATTTTTATGATTAATGAAACTTTTTTGACGAGTTTTTTAATTTTAATTTTTCTTATTTTAATTTTATTGAAAATAATGTTTTCTTAATCGTTTGAATTGGAAAATTTGGAAAATAATAATTGAATTAAATAAGGGATTTTTTCAATTTTTAAAAAAATAATCTTGTCTGTTTATAGTAAGTAGAAAATTTATTTCGCAATTTTATTAAAATTCTATTGATAAGAATTGAATTTCTGCAAAAAAGTTTTACTAAAATTTATAAAAGTAATTTAATCATTCCAAATAATACTATTATAATTATAAAAATAATTTAATTCTTCCGAAGAATTTTAGTAACGTTTTTGACAAAAATAAGCAGTAATAATTAATTATTTACTTAATAAGTAATAAAAATTTAATTTTCTCAAAAAATAAATAAATATCACTTATTTGAAAATAATTAATTAATTGCTTAATAAATAATAAAAATATAATTTGCTCGAAAAATAAATATAAATATAATTTATTTGAACATTTAGAAATTTGAAATTTTAAAAATTTAAGAGCAGTTCAATAATTTTAAATAGTGAGGTAATAATATTATTATATAATTTTTTTGAAGCAAAAAATTTATTTAAAACTTTAGGAGGGACTTTATGTTTTAAAAATAAAATTATAATTACAGTTTCCAACTTTTCTTGATTATTATCAAAAATTTTTTTTAAATTCTTTAGAAGAATTTAAATTAATTTTAATAAAATCTAATAAAATTTCAATTATTTAAAAAATTTTTAATTATTTTTCTTCTTTAGATGGCAATTTTCTAAAAAAAAATTAAGGAGAAAAAAATTTCGTTCATTTGAACGTTCGAAACTTTACTTAAATAAAAAAAATTTTCCGAAAATCAAATTTTATTGTACTATTTTAAGTGTACTTTTTTTAAATTAACTAATAAAAATTTTAATCATTAATTTTCGCCTTTAGAAACGTGAGTACATTAAAATGCAACTCTTTATAAAAATTCAATAATTAATCAATTATGAAATTAAAAAACTTTGAAAATTGTATTTGTTAAAAAGTTTCTAATGAAATTTTTTAAGAAATTTAATTTTTTCCAAAACATTTTTTTAAATTTTAATAAAATTCTGTAAAACATAAAATTTATTTAAATAAAATTTGCCGAAATTTCAATTATACAAAATTCAACAATATTTTAAAATAAATCATTATTTTAAACATTTATTGTTATACTTTAACATGAATTAAATCCTAAAAATTAAATTATTAAAGTAATTTAAAAAAAAATTTTGATACAAATTAAAAAAAATCATTTTATCAGAATTTTTAATTATTTGGAATTTTTTCAAAAATCTCAATTTAAAACCTTTTGAAATATACTTATTTTTAAAAACATTATACATAATTATTACAATGCAAAATTCAATTATTTTCTAGAATTATTAAAAAAAAACTTCTCTAGATTAATTTTTTTGAAAATTTAAATTATGAAAGTTCTTTGAGAATCTAACAATTTGTCAATTATTCAAAAATTATTTAATTATTAATTAAGTTTATTTAAAAAATTTTTAATTACAATTATTTATAGGTATAAATATCTGTAAAAACTGAAATAAAAAGCGATTTTAAAAAAAAATTTAAATAATAAAACTTTTTATAATAATATGGGTAAGAATTTTAACAAATTATCATTATCATAATATTTATAATTATAACAGAATAGAATAAGAATAATTATAATTTTTATTAAGTAACTAATTCACAGATATAATTAATATAATGAATATAATTAATTAAAATACTAATTAATGAAAATTAATTATTAAATATTAAAATATTAATTATAATATCAATTATGATTATAATAATAATTGAAATCCAAAAAAAAAATTGTTTGAAAACTAAAAAAGCAAAAATTTCTCATTTTTTTCCAATATTATCTTCAAAGGTAGCTTACAAAGTACGTCATAAAATCATTTTATAAAAACGAAAATAAATATTTTCCAGTTTAAGAAACCTACTTCTTTGATGATGAAAATTCTATATCTGCGTGTAAACAGAGCAAAGTTAAATATAGTTGTAAATTGAGAGATACAGTCGAAAGGATTGAAAGAATCTTCCCTTATATATAATATAGTAATATCGATATCACATTAAGTAAACTTTTCAAATCTCAATCTTTTCTTACAGAAGCGGAGAGGAGAAAGAAATTTATTTGATGCAAATAATCGATTACTTGACTATTAGTTTATTTGATTTAAATAAAAATTATTTGCTTTAAGTAAATATATATTATTTATTACTTAATAATAATTATTTCTTTATTCTTGGTCCAAAAAAAAATTTTTCTTTACTCAATTATAAATTTTTTTTTATAAATTTATAACAATAATATAATTATAATAATTATTATAATTATATTATTATTATTATTATTATTATTATTATTATTATTATTATTATTTATAATTTATAAAATAAATTATAATTTTTTTTAATTTTAATAGAATCATTTTAAAAAATAATTGCCCTATAATATTTTAGGGCAATATCACAAAGAAATATTAAGTTATTAATTATTGCTAATAATATAATCAATATTATTGTTATGAAAAAAAAATTTATCAAAATAAAACTTTCATATAAATTCTGTTAATAATAAACTGTATATGATAATTATTTTAAATAAAAAATAATCATTCTATATAATGTCTTCGTATCAAAAATATAAAAAAGCAATATATTTTCATTGCGTTCCTTTTCTTTTTTTTTTTAAAGTTAAGTAAAAAAAAATTGATGATTGTAATTCTCTCCTGATTTTTCTCCCGAGCAGCACAAGATTTATAAACGAGCAGCTTATAAAGAACTTGCCTAGTCTATACTTATGTTGTAAAATTTCATTAAATATAAATTCAAAACAAGTTACGAGTACGAGAGTTTGAAAAATTTCTATATAAAGAAACAAGAAGAAAATTTTTTTCTTCACATTTCGTTTACATAATAAGAAAAACACAGATTTTACACTAATCTCAGAAAAAATCATTATTTTAATATTCAACTCATTTTTTTCGACAAAAATCTAAATTTATTTAAAAAATCGAATTAAGAATGAAAAAAATAAATTAAATAAATACCTAATAAAACAAATAAATAAACATGAGGTTAAACTTTTGAACGTTCAAATCGAGGTTGAAATGAACAAAATTTTTTTTCAAATTAAAAGTCTTTTCGAAAATTACTATCGAAGAAAGAAAAAATAATTGAAATTAATGATCCCCAAGTTCTAAACGTTCAAATGAACGAAATATTTTTTATTGAAAATATTTTAACAAATTACTAATCATGAAAAAAAAATTTTTAAACTAAAATTTTACGTTCACAAATTCAAAAATTAATTTTTTGGATAGTGAGGAAAATAATTGCAATCAAAAATTTAATTTTTACAAGAAATAAATAAATTTCGTTCATTTGAACGTTGAAAAGTTTAGGATCTTTGAAATTAAACAATATTTAGTTTAGAATTATTTGTTTTTAGTCTAAAAAAGTAATTTTTACGTACATAAAATACAATGTAGAAGAAGTAAAAAAATATTTTCGTTCATTTCAATGTTCGAAACTTCAGGAATATTAAATAAATGCAATAAATACGTAATAAAAAAATAAATAAATGAAATAAATACCTAGTAAAAAAATAAATGAAATAAATACCTAATAAAAAAAATAAATAAATGAAATAAATACCTGATAAAAAAATAATTGAATGAAATACCTAATAAAAAATAAATAAATAAATAAATGTTCATAAAAAATATTTTTTAAATGAAAATATATCACGTTCATCAATATAATCTTTTTCCTAGCAAAAAAAAACAAAAACAATTTTAAAAAAAAATCAAAAATCTATTTTCTTTCTCTCTCACACCATTTTTTTTTACAGAAACCAATGCAGAAAAGAGCAGCACTTTTGCTCGACAGACTGATGATTGCATTGCAAAAAGCTATTGAAAATGAAGATTCAGTGGGTGGAGGATCGAGTGGAAAATACTACGTGAAGTCTGGAAATCAACTAAGGGAAAGTACCAGGCAAAATATTCCCCTGACAGATGAAAAAACGGTATGAATCAAAAAGTTAAGAAAAAGAAGTTCTCTTCACAAATCCTTTAAAAAAATTCAATGTGTGTTAAAAGTTCAGAAAACTGCAAATTTTTCGACATTTACTGATGAAACAAATTCTATTGGTTGTTAAATTTCCATTTTTATTTTTTATTGTATTATATAATTTTTACTATTATTATTATTATTATTATTATTATTATTATTATTATTATTATTATTATTATTATTATTATTTAATTATAATCACTATTCACTTTTTTGTTTCTTTCATATTTTTAATTATAATGTAATTTATTATTTTCTTCTACTATTTTTGATTTATTATTATTATTATATTTATATTGAAATATCTTAAATAAACATTTAATTACAATTCATCAAAAATAATTATTTTTAATTATTTTATGTGACTTTTTTTTAACAAAAAATTTTCAATTTTAATGTAATTTATTACTGTTTTTACTATCTTTTATTTATTACATTTTTTATTATTTATTATAAATTTATATTGAAACATTTTATTTTATGTTTTTCAATTTTAATGTAATTTATTACTTTTTCTACTATTACATTTTTTATTATTTATTATAAATTTATATTGAAACATTTTATTTTATGTTTGTCAATTTTAATATAATTTATTACTTTTTCTACTATTTTTTTATGTATTACATTTTTTATTTTTTATTATATTTATATTGAAACATTAAAATAAACATTTAATTACTATTAATTGAAAATAATTATTAATTGTTTATGTGATTTTTGGTTGTTTAACAAAAAATTTTTAACACAAATTTTTAAGAACAAGAATTTTTGAATAACATTTTTTTTAAATTAGTAATTTTTATTGTCTAATCAGTTGTTTATTTGTTACAATAATATATTTCTTCAAAAATTTTTTTTTGACCGAGTAATATTATGATTTATTTATTTTTATTTATTTATGTTTTTTATTTATTTATTTATTGAACAAAAAAATAAAACTCACTGATAGTTATTAGGTAATGGTAATAAAAAATAATAAAAATAAGATAAAACGAAAGAATATAAGTTTACAAATTGTAGATATATTTTCAATTATAAAAGTACTTCCTAGCCTGTGTATTTTATTAAAAAAAATGAATAAATATAGAAATTAATATCATTTGTAACGGAAATTGTATATTTTCTTTATGTAATTGACTAATTAATTAATTATTCTCTCTAACTTCAAATCAATGAATTTTTTTACTTAAAGTGATCCTTTATTAAAATCCGTTATTAATTAAAATTTTTCATTATTAATTATTGAAAAAATGTTATTTAAACAATTTTTAGATATTTTAAATCGTTCTTTTATTAAATCGTTCTCTCGATTACATTAACATATTATTACGGTAATAATATTATGAGTGTAAACTGAAAAGTATGTTTCAAAAATTTTGTTTTTAAAAAATTCTAATTTAAAAAGAAAATTGAAGGATATTTTCAAAATTTAATTTCTAGAAAATTTATTTCAATATCGAATTATAAAAAATGTTAATGTCAAAGTTATATAACAAATTAATGTTAAAAAACATTTTTAATTCATAAATAAATAAAATTAAATTAATATTAATTATTACAATAATAAAATAAGAAAAGAAATTAAAAAATTATGAAAAAAGTAATTTTTAAAAAGCAATTTTCAGACTCGTAGATTTTTTTCTCTTCGAATAAAAATAAATCAACTTTAGAGAAAAAAAACATAAATATGAATAATAATAAATATTAATTATTTTCAGATGGATCTTCAACGCAGAGGACAAGCGAAAGGTCGAGTTTATTGGCGTTGTTACTTTAATGCAGTGACATGTTTCAGACGGAAGTGATTTTATTTTTCGATCAAGACTTTATCTATACTCTAGATTCCAAAATAAATATCAGAAAAAAAAGTTTCACCGCAAAAATGTCAGTGTGTTACAAAAATAAAAAAAAAATCATTTCCTTCGTTACTTAAATCAGAAATTTATCGTAAAAAAATTCTCATTCAAAAAAACAGATCTCACACATAGATTTTTAATTTTGTGAAACTTCATTTGCAAAAAAAAAAATTATCCACGTTTCACAAAACGTGTTTGTCAAAAGGAAAAAAAAATTGGAAATTAATTTCTTTTGTAAAAAAAATTGGAAATTATATTTTCTTTGTAAAAAAAAAGATCCGACTGAACTGATGAGTTTTCAATAACTCCATCGTATAAATTAAATTGTAATTAAAAAAAAATTTAATCTATAATTAAATAAATATCTTTTCACTTATAGTATATTATAACTGAAAGATTTATTCTGTTAATAACACATATAATTAACGTTACACTTTTTAAGTGAGTAATAAAATTTATTTTTACAATTGAAATTATTTTAGAATAAAGAAAGAAAAAAAAACAAAGAAATACGCATTGATATGTAGTTATGAATTTTATAAACAATCATATGTTAATGATTTTTCTCTAATTATTTTCATTATAAAATGAATTGTTAATGGACAAGTGAAAATTAACCGGAAAGTTCATTAATATACGCGTGTCAATGGTGCCAAAAGACAAAAACAAAAAAAAAAATTTAAAAAAAAACAAAGAAAGAAAAAAGTTTTGCAAATAATTTCAATTGCCAACAGGAGAAAGTATTATATTAAACCAAAGCATATGTAATTACACTTTGAGAATAATATTTCCTGTTACAATCAATTAAAAGTGTTAAATTTTTAATATATATAAGATAATAATGTTCACATGAATTTACACAATTTTAGAATTTTGTTAAAAGAAATTATTGCTTCTTGTACCGCAAACAGTATTTTCTTATCCTGTGTACCTGATTTTTCTGTATAAATAAATCTACACTTCGAATAAATTACTTATTCTCTCCTCTATAAATAATATTATATTCTTCAATTATACATTTTAAAATCTAATTATAATTATTTCAATCATTTTAGTTTTGTTCTCATTTTTTTAATTCACTCTTGAACAGAAAATGTAAATGTAAAACTATAAAATCTGCTTAAAGAATAACTGAATTATCAATGAAAAAATTATAATTTATAATAAAATAATAAATTAGTAATAAATTTTTAACTAAAATCCTTCTATAAATCAATTTTATTTTTAATTTTAATAATATAAAAAAAATTCTCAATTAAAAATGATAATTTTGGGAAAAAATAAATTCGTTTAATTTTAATAATTTAATATAAAATGCATTTGTAATTTTTCACAAGTAAATTCATAAATGTTCCTGCAATGTATTATGTAAATCAATATTATTTAGACATTGCCGAGGAGAATATATTCGATTCTGAGAAGCTAAGACAATTAAATTATTGTTTCAAGTTATTCTATTGTTAGTTGAAATGTTACATGATAAGATGAACGTTTGATAGACTGGAAAACTTAGAAATAGTATGTCAGAAGTATTGATTGCATATATATTCAATATCAGTGGAAGAAAATAAAAAACAAATTGCTTATGTTGTAAGACAGATTTATTTTAACTGATCGGGTCAGTATAATAATGTCTATGTCAAGAGAGAAAAATTGATTTTTTTTACAAAAATATTTACCATTTGTCACGGAATTTAATTTTGTTAATATGAAAATAATCGAATTTCAATTCAATTCCAATTATTTATTACTATAGACTATCTGTAATTTTTCTAATTTATAAATTATAGTTTCAGGCGAAATTTAATTAGCATCTGATAAATATAACTATTACTCATGAATTTATTTTACGTCTGGCATTTATTTTTTATCACTGACTAAATTCAGTTTTAATACTAAAAAAATTATTAATTAGCAAAATTTAATTAGCATCTGATAAATGTAACTATTACTCATGAATTTATTTTCCTTTTGTAGAATATATCATTCAGTCAACAAAATTTGTGTGAAAATGACACTGACTCTTATTTTACGTCTGTCATTTATTTTTTTATCACTGACTAAATTTAATTTTAATAATAAAAAATATTTATTTAATTTTTGGACGTGGAAAATATTCTTTTTTTCTTATACGTCAAAAATACTGACCACGCAATTATTGTAAATAAATAATATAAAAACTTTTTACTGTTTCTTTATTATTCTTCAACCTTCTTATTCTTGAACTCAGTAAAGTATAGATTAGAGTACAAATTACAAAATGAAATCAATTATAATGCGTAAAACGTACTATTGAACAGAAAAAAGGGGAAAAATCACTTTTTAAACCACAAACGATTACGACGATTAAAATCAATAGAATAAAAATTTTGAGGTTAAGTTCACTTGTAGCTCTATATTTACCTTTTCAAGCTTTTAACATTTAAGGCGGTGTCAAAGTCGAGGCGATTTTCCCATTGAAGCTCAATGCAAAAACCCAATCAACTTTGACACCGCCTTAAGGAAATAATTTACTTAATATTAACTAAATTTTACCTTTGTTTTGAAGTTTTTAGTCCAACTGTCGACACGAAATTGACACTTTCACTTTAATTACTCACACTAACAGTAAACGTTAAATTTAATAGAAAAAAATACTTTTTTGTAAATAACCGGTGAATTTAAATCAAAACAGTAATAACGGAAAGAATGGAAAGGTTCACGAACCCAGGCGGCACACTTGTCAATTTAGTAACTTTAAGTTACCGTTTTCAAGTTAACTTTTTGGAAATAGAAATTGTTAGCAAGAGCTTAACGAATTTGAATACTAAAAAAGATATCTTTAGAAAGTTCAAATATTGTTATCAAAATTTTGTTAATAATGGGACGCATGAATAATCTCTGGAAATCATTAGTTAAAAGTTTTAAATGATTTAATTTCATTTATTAGAATTTTCTTTTAGCAGAATTTTATTTTTTCGAATTTTTGTTTAATCGATTTTAAATTGACCCGAATATATTTACATTAACAGAATTATAAATACTCGAATTTTTATATATAAGAATTATCATTTAACACAATTTCCATTAATGGTACTTTCTATTAAAATGAATTCTTATTTATACGAATTTTTATTTACAAGAACTCTTTTTTTACATTATTTCTACTTAATCTAATTTTAAAAAGACAGAATTTCCATTTCGGCGAATCTAAGATTTGTCCAAATGTTTATTTTCATGAATTATCATTTATTCATTTGACAGAATTCTTAAAAGAACGAATACTCTGCTAAAAGAAAATTTTAATAATAAATTAAATTCAATTATTTAAAACTTGTAACTAATAATTTTTTAGAGATTATTCATGCGTCCCAAAAGTTCGAAGCAATAGCTGAGGGAAAAATTCTGCGAATTACATTGTGGCGAAAATGTGAATAGTGAGGAAAACATAATCAGATCTCATTAGTATTTGGCTTCTGAAGAGTCAACATCTTCGGGTTAGTGTTTCTGATTCTTCGTTTCCATTGTTCTGAATTTGCTCACATGCAGTGAAGTTTTATAAGTGAATGAAAAGATTAGTGTTGTTTATAATTGTGTATATTTATTCTTTAAGAATAAAAATAAATAGATTTTTTTGAATAAAAAATGTCCACATCAGATACAGTGCAAGATAAAGCCACAACCGCAGTCTTTAGTTCACTCGTTCTTCAGCTTTGATGAGGCACAACATGTCTTCAAATGTAAACTGAATAATTGTAAATCAACATTTAAAGTAAGTAAAGTTTTGGATTTTATTAAATCAATTAAATGAAATATACATATTGTTTATAACTTCTAAATACTATTTTTAGTATACACTGAAAAAATATTTATTTTATAAATGAATTTTTGCAAAAAATCATCATAAAATACGTCTGACTTTGCGTCGCGGGGTCACAAGTTTTTTATTTTGGCTTCCTCATTATTATAAGAGAACAATAAAATTATTTGAAGTAGGTAGATTTTTTTATAAAACTTCATCAAAATAATTACTATTTTTTATTTAGAATAAAAGCTAACTAATTTTTATTTATTTATGGCGATTTTTCTAGAAAAAATTCATTAAAAATTTTTTATTCTGTTTCTTTAATAAAATCTAACTACTTCAAATAATTTTATTGTTCTCTTATAATAATGAGGAAGCCAAAATAAAAAACTTGCGACCCCGTAATGCGAAGTCAGGCGTATTTTATGACGATTTTTTTACAAAAATTCCTTTAAAAAATTCTATTATTTTCTTTTGAGAAAAATTTAAATACTCATATTATTTTTGTTGTTTTCTGTAGTAGATAGTTTAAAAAAGATTGCCATCGTGGGACTAGAACTCTGATGGATAATACGACGATGTTGTAAAAAAATTTATATAATTATGTTGTGTTCAAAATACAACACTCTACCAATAATATAATAAAAACACATTTCTTAAACACATAGAGCGAGTTCAATTTACTATTGAGTTCTATTTGTGTTCAAACCAGGGACTTACACGTACACGAAAAAACACGAAAATTCGTGTCGTGTCCGTGGCATGATACACAGGCACGACACGAATTTTCGTGTTTTTTCGTCCCTGGTTCAAACATAAACACATTTTATTATTTTTGGTGTGTTGGATTCTGAACACCTAATTCTAATATTTTGTGTTCATTTGTGTTGGAAAGAGTAACTAAATTTTTTCCATAATCACTATTCTCTTTTGTAATAACAAAAATAATAAAAAAAATGATAAAAAAAAATAATTAAAAAAAATTAATAAAAAAATAATTAAAAAAAAATAAAAAAAATATAATAAAAAAAAATTAATAAAAAAATAATAAAAAAAAAATAATTAATTTTTTGTATAGGTAGAACACGCTGGTACCTTCAAGACTCACTTAAAAAGGTTTCATAAAATGGAGTATGAGACTGTTCTATTTGAGGAAAATGAGGAGAGGAAGTAGACTTTTGAGAAACATTTTGGAAAAAGGAAAGCAGTTTATGTTTCATTATCACCAGAAGATTTAAGAAAAGCTTGTGTCAAGTTGGTGACAGTGGATGGGCGCCCATTCGCTGCCGTGGAGGACTCAAGTTTTAGAGATATTGTGAATCCGATTTTAAATGCTTATAGCAAGGAGGACAAATTTACAATATCTCCCAGAACTGTACAAGAAATGGTAAAGCTTTCTGCAAAAGAAATTCGCGAAAGCATAATCAACGACTTGTCAAACGTAAGTTTTTCTATATTAGATTCCGTTAATTAGCATTAAAGTGGATATCGCCAGCAGACATAGCAGGTCTTTTTTTGGTCTGAATATCCAATTTATAAAGAATGGCGTCCTTCATTTGCGCACCCTCGCTGTAAAAGAACTATTCTCTTCCTATACTTCGACACATTTAAAAACCAGAGTAGAAGAGATTTTAAGCAATTATAATATCTTTAACGATAAAATATACACATTCACTTCGGACAATGGCAGAAATATGGTCAAATTGGGAGAGTTGCTTCAGCAAAATGAAGTACTAGAGAATGAGGAGCAGGAGATTGCTACTGAAGAAGTATCAAATGTCAATGTGACATTTTCAGTGACAATGTTAGTGAGATGCTGTGTCCACACCTTACAAAAAAGTAGTAGTGTTAGATAGGTAGTGTTAGATGCAATTGACAAATCGTTCGTAAAAGGTCTATTAAGCTGACATCACAACTTCGCTATTTTGAAATTTCAACTATACCATAATTTAGGGCTCAATTAGGGCTAATTAGCGCTAAAAATAAAAGTTTAACGCTCTTCATTTTTTTAAATGAAGCTTCACTTCCTCCTTTCTTAGTCCTTATAAAAAGCACTGTTCAAGATAAATCTTTGAGGAAATATAATCCTCTTGCTTTGAGTGGAATAGTTGATAGCGTCGAGAATTTTAAGAAGCGGAAAGAAACAGGTGAAAATTTACAGTGATGAATGGGCGGAGGCAAACAAATTGGTTGATTCTCGGGAATTGATGCTTATGGGCTTCAAGGCTTTTATTCCGAAGAATAATCTTTCCTAAGCCTCCTGGATGTTTTAATTGCCAAAGATTTTCGCATGTCTCAGATCAATGTAGGTCAACTGCTCCAGTTCGTTCTCATTGCTCTGAACAACATCGATATTAATCGTGTCCATCTCGGAATGAAGAGAGCATCTGTCCAAACTGTAAGGGTCCTCATTAGTCAGTTTCAATAGTGTCCTGTTTACGACTTTGAATGTGTTATCTCAATAAATCAATATCTCAATAACTGCAACAGAATATGTGCTTTGAAACTTGCTCTTAATAATGGAGCCCAGTCTATTAAAAGAAGATCCTCTAAAGCATTGGCCAGTTTAACAAATGTTCAGATACCTGGAATTGAATCCGGGGAACGTAGTTCTCATACTAATCAAAAGACGGATGTAGTCAATCCTAATGGTAAATCTCCTCAGGATCAGATCTTAGTCTCTGACCTTGCTTCTAGAATTCCGTTACCAGATGATCCAGAATCTTCGCTTGAAGCTGCTAACACTCTAATTCATCTTAGTGAAGCTGATGTTAATAATAAAAAATTCCTTTAATCTGGTTATTATATATGTTTTAAATTGTTTATTGTATTCTCAGTCTCTTTCTAAAGATATAAATAAAGAGCTTGATTTTTCTTTATTTTTCTTGATAAAAAGAAGATTCTTTTGTTTGTTTGATTTTTGCAATTTTTCAATTTTCTACCTAATTTTTGTTTTGTTTTTAATATTGCAAAAAAGATCAGTCTTCTGTTTGTTTTTGTTTTTTTACTTCTACAATTTGATTTTTGCTTTGTTTCCTATTTTCTATATTTTATTTTATAGAAATGTCTAATAAGAAACAGTCATTTTGTATAGGAACGTGGAATGCTCAGAGTGTTTTCAGAAAAAACCCGAAGTTGAAGCTCATCTTCATCGCAGGAAAATTGATATCCTCTCTATAACGGAAACTTGGCTGAATAAAGATTGTCCCATTTGGAAAGTCTATGGATACAATACTTATCGTATGGATAGGAAGGATAGTTCTCTGGCAGGTGGTGGTACGTTGATTTTGGTTAAGGACAATATAATCACAAATCCATTTCATCTTCAGGACGATGATTTTTTGTATTGTCCGTCCACAAGCTGAGACAATTTTTAATAATACGGAAGAAAATCGTAACTTTTGGTCAAATTGGTTTGACTCTAAATCAGAATGCCCTTATCGTGGTCAAAGAAGAGGTTAACGACCATGACAATGCGCACTATTTGCCAAAAATCGTCGAAAAGCTCCAAAAAGACTTCGCGTGGTTTCCTCTTTGGTCTTGCATTGTCCGGGACAAATTTGTCTTTGGCAAGATTCCTGGTTCTTCTGCTCCTGTCGAAAAACAAATAAAGGATATAAAGAAAGATTTGTTTGCATCCTCCAGTTCATTATTGAGAGCTGACGATATCATTTATAAGTATCTAACTTATGTGAATGGTAGATCATTGCTAGTTAAAGCAAAGGCAAAAACCTGAAAATTCTCAGTGGTTTACTGTAGTTTGGGGGTCCACATAAGAGCCCCATAGTTTGCTCTCGATTATCAGTTGCGAAAAATAGTGTAGACAATCGTCAAAGTTTGGAAAACGTAGTTCTTCGATGACCGACGCTACGAATTACATTTTAGAGAAAAAAGTTGTTATTGAAAGTTGTAGAGCTTGGAAATAGCTTTCAAATGACTGTTCGTACATTAAAAAAGGTTAATTAGTTTAGTTGCAAATAAATTTATACCATTCCTACACTGATAGAATACTACTGCGCATTCTTAACATTGATAGAATAAGGCTATTCAAGTTGGGTGGGGGAAATCCAAGATAGACGTTTACTAGTACACAAACAAACCGCCTTTACGGACCGACTAACAAAAATAGAATCAGGCCGAATCAAATATAAGAGAACATTTTACTTAAAACTAGAAATTCAATTTTTCATAACTATAAAACATGAAGAAATCGTTAACTTATAATAATTAAAATATCAATTCTATTATTATTTTTCAGAATTTTTATCTAAAATGCTTCTTTGTATCGATTATTTTTAATAATTTTCGAAAGAGTTCTTTGGGAATTTTTTAAATTCATTTCATTACAATATTTAATTTTACGAAATTTCAATTATTAGTTAAATTCTTTTATTAAATAAATATTAGAAAATAGAATGATCCTAAAGTTTTAAACGTTCAAATGAATGAAACATTTTTTATTGAAGATATTTTAATAAATTACTAATCACAACAAAATTTAAAAACTAAAATTTTACATTTACAAACTTAGTTATAAATTTTTTTGATAGTGGAGCAAAATAATTACAAAAAAAATTTAATTTTTAGAAGAAATAAATAAATTTCGTTCATTTGAACGTTTAGATCTTTAGGATCTTAAAATAGAAACTGAAAATAGTATTAAAAAAAACTCAATTAAACTTTTTCAAAAAAATTAATTACAAAATTCAATTATTTTTTAAAATTTACGCTATATTGCTTTTAATATATATTCAATGATTATCTAAAATTTTAACTGAAATTCATTTTTATGAATTAAATTTTTATTTTTATTAGAATATTTTACTAGAATTCAATTATTTAAATAAAAATAAAACGCAATTAAATAATTTATTGAAGAATTGAACAATTTAAAGAAAAAGCTTTCGTGAAAATTTATTCTGTAATTTTTTGTCGTGAAGATTCTCTTTCAGCGGGAAGCGTCACATATATTACCATCAAATAGATTAAAAATATAAAAAAAATTACAGAATAAATTTTAAGGAAAGCTTTTGCTTTGATTTAAGAATCATGTTTATAATTTATTTGAAGTCAATAAAAATTTTATGAATTATTTTATATATTTAAAATAATTATTATACTGACTTCAAATAGTTATAAACATGAATCTTAAATTAAAGCAAAAGCTTTCCTTAAAATTTATTATTATAAATGGTTTAGGTTTTTACTGCATCTGACTGAGTCATCATTTTAAAATAAACTTATTTTTTTACTCAGAAAAAATTAAAGTTTTAAAAACTTAGAAAAAAATTGCCAAGTTTTAAAAACTTAGTAAAAGTAATTAATAAGTTTTTTGCAACCTCTTTTTAATAAATAGATTCACTAATACCGTTGGAAGAGAAATATTTGCTAAATTTATCCGCAGCATTTATGCTGGAGAAGTTATGAACGCGGTCAGAAATTAATATATGGGGCGTTTTTTGACTCGTTATTTTTTGTATTTTTGTTAAATATTTGCATATATAATTAAATTAACTGAAAATAGTTAACAAAATATTATCATGACATTATTAACAAATAGTAATTGTAGAATGTTACCTTTTCCATCACAATTTTATTCTGCAAAAATGTCAACTTTAACATGTTATCTTATAGATAACCTTAAATTGTTGACAATTTGTAAATATATTTATAATAACATTTTGTTGAACTGTGTAATGCCTCAAATTACTAACAAAATTTTGATAACAATATTTGAACTTTCCATAGATATCTTTTTTAGTATTCAAATTTGTTAAGCTCTTGCTAACAATTTGCTATTACCAAAAAGTTAACTTGAAAACGGTAACTTAAAGTTACTAAATTGATAAGTGTGCCGCCTGGGAAATTGCCAACAAAATTATATTTCAAATAACTTTTTACGCGATTAGCAAGTTGCAACATTAGCCAGATTAGCAATATTTGTAAAGTTAGGTTATGTTTCTTCATGAGATTTCTCGTTACAAATTACGGAAAATTAATTACGATTTACAAACAATTTAAACAGTTGAAACAACCAGATAAACTATTTTTAACTTTAAAATATGTTTCTTTTAAATTAATATTAATAATTTTAACGTAAATTCGACATTGAACGCAACAACAATCTACAAATTTCACAGCGCGAAAACTTTCAAAGCTGTGAAGTTGTCGGACAACGAATGATAATTATCGAATGATCGATTGTAGCGCCAGCGCCACTTCGATTAGTAATACACTTCAGTGTATTTGGTGTATTTCAACACGTGTTCTCCTTCTGCTATTGTTTACAAACTAGTTTATTGGTATTTTTTTAATAAATAATGTGCAACAATGTCTCGTTTAATAGTAAAGAATTTACCCAAATCTGTAAGTAACTTTTAAATGATAAATTACTGCCAATTGTCGCGCAAATATAGTTGACTTAACCTAAAAATTTGAAACCACACGAACAGGTGACGGAAGATAAATTAAAGGAACATTTTAGTAAAAAGGGAAATATTACTGATGTTCAACTTAAATACACAAAGGAGGGAGTGTTTCGTAGATTTTGTTTTATTGGATACAAAACCGAAGAAGAGGCTCAAAATGCTGTTGACTATTTTAATCAAACTTACATTGACACGTCGAAAATTTCTGTCGAATTATGTGCCAAGCTGGGTAAGAAATTGTTTAATTTTTTATGTTTACTATTGTTATTCTTATTCTTATTAATACTATTCTTAATCTTATTATTACTATTATTATTTTTATTGCTACTATTATTTTTATTATACTATTTATCGTATTGTTAGTATTTTTTTCTTATGATTCGAAAAGCTTAAGAAATATTTCTTCGAACTCAGTTTATATTCTCATCATTTACTTTTCAATTAATAGTCTTAATTATTATTATCAGCTTACTATTTATCCTATTAATCGATTTTAGGCGATTCTTTAAAACCTAAATCTTGGAGTAAATATGCAATAGACAGTTCAGCGCACGAGAAAATTACAGGTAAAACTATAAAAACAGAGGAAGAATCTCCGGTTAAAAAAGAAAAGAAGAAGAAAAAGAAGGAAGTAAATAAGGAACTTAGGGAAATAATTGAAAAGGTAATAATTAAGCAATGCTGTAAAATTTAATTCAATGTGAATCTTTTCAAATAGTTTATTACTATTTCTGAAAATTAACATTAAAAAATCGAAATTAAAAATTTTGGAAATAATATTAAATTCTCAAAAATTTTAATGAAGAATCTTCAAGTGTAAATTCAATAAATCATACATTCAAAATTTTCAATTAAAATTGTTAAAAAAAGTTTTTTTTTAAATAATCCATTTTTTATATTTTTAAAAAACTCATTTATTTTTAGAAGAATTTGTCAAATTTTGATTTATTTTTCAAAGGTTTTACTAACTTTAAATTATTTTTAAAAAGATTTTACCAAATTTCAATTTTTTGGAAATTTTTCACTTGAATTGAATTTTAAAAACTTTTTGTACTTTTAACGGTTATAAAAAATTGGGTTTTTCGTATTTAAATAATTAAATTTTCTAAGAAATTGCAAAAATAATTAAACATTTACAGGGCTCGGATTGTGCGACTTTTTCGACTTTTTTGTGAAAAGATGCGACTGAAATTTTTAAAAATTTCAGAAAATTAAAGTTAAAGGAAAAAGTTTTAGTCAAAAAAATGTTCTGTTAAGTTTATTTACAGATTTCTTTCAAATTTTTCAAAAAAAACATAAATAACTTCTTTTTTAAATAAATATTTAATTATTATTTTTCCATAAGAATTAAAATTCTTCAAAAGATTCAAATTCTAACCTTTCTGAAATTAAACTACTTATAAAAAATTGTTATAAAACATAAAGAGTGATAAAATCATTATTTTATATTATAAGATTTTATAGAAAAAGGAATTTGAAAATAATTGAATTTCTAGGATGATTTTCTTTATTTATAAAGATATTTAAAATTTTAACAATAATTTTATTAAAATTCTTTGCAAATAATTGAATTTTTGAGAAGAGTTTTATTATTTATAAGGATAATTGAAATTTTGAAGAGATGTTTTTTAAAAACGATTAAAAGTAATTGAATTTTGAAGAAGAATTTTGATAATTTTTGAAAATAGTTGAAATTGTGGGGAGAATTTAAAAAAATTTAAAAATAATTGAATTTCTGCAATGAATTTTTTTATTTTTTGAGATAATTAAATTTTGCAAAGAATTTTATCAGAAGATTTGAAAATAATGATAATTTTGACGAGAAATTTTAAAAAAATTTTGAAAATAATTGAATTTCTGCGAAGAATTTTATTACTTTTGAAAATAAATGAATTTCTAGGATGAATTTTATTATTTATAAAGATAATTACAAATGTACAGAAATAAATAATTGAAATTCTGACAAGAATTTTATTAAAATTCTTTGAAAATAATTGAATTACAGAGAAGAATTTTATTATTTATAAAGATAATTGAATTTTTGAACAGATTTTTTTAAAAATGTTTAAAAGTAATTGAATTTTGAAGAAGAATTTTGATATTTATAAAGATAATTGAAATTTTGAGAATTTAAAAAAAATTTTTGAAAATAATTGAATTTCTGCGATGTATTTTCTTTATTTTTAAGGCAAAGATTTTGCAAAGAATTTTATTAAAACTTTTGAAAATAATTTAATTTCCATAATGAATTTTTTTATTTATAAAAATAATGATAATTCGACGAGAAATTAAAAAAAAAATTTGAAAATAATTGAAATTTTGAACAGATTTTTTAAAAAAATGTTAAAAATACCTAATTAAAATTTTTATATGCATTTTATTAAATTTTATTTAATATTATTCCAGATTATTTGATGTTAAAGTATGTGTTGACGAGAAATGTAATTTTTTTTTAATTTTGACAATTTCGTGTTTGCTTTTCGGCGTTTTTTTCCTAAAATTTCATTTGACTTTTTTCCGACTTTTTCGGAAATTTTATGCGACTTTTTGTGACTTTTGTTGTGAATTTATGTGACTAAAGCGACTTTTTTTGAGTCTTAAAGACGATCCGAGTCCTGCATTCATAAAGATATTTGATTTAGAGATAACGTTTGCTTAAAAATTGTAGAAAATAATTATTGATTTTTTTAAAGGGTTATAGTTTTAATTTTTAGAAATTATTAAATTTCAAAAGTTGAAAATAATTAAAAATTCATAAAGATAAAGATTTAGAGATAACGTTTACTTAAAATTTTTAGAAAATAATTGAATTTTCGGATGGGTTATAGTTTTAACTTTTAGAAATTATTAAATTTACGAAGTTGAAATTTGTTAAATTTTATTTCCCGTGAATAAAGAAATAAGAATTGTTTAAAATTAATTAAAATAGAATAATAATTTTTCAGCACAAGGACGATCCTTTATTTAACGAATTTTTGGAGAGTCATTCCGGAAAAGGAGCCAAACAAATTTGGAGTAATGAGGCACAAAAATTGATCAAAGAAGAATTTGAAGATGACGAAAGTGACAGTGAAGCTGAAGAAGCTGATGCAAAACCAATTGAAGATCAGGAAACGGAGAAAAAACTTGATTTCGAGGTTGAAAATGATAAAAAAATATATAAAGAATTAGTATTTCTTGTTTGTTTGATACAATTTAGTACATGTAATTTTATATTATTAGAATCAAATTTTAACTCTCTAGTAGATTATATATGCAAATTGTAATTAAATTAATTTAATTAAGCCTTAATTTTAGTTTTCATATTTCATTGTTATTAAACAATTCTTTTGCAGGTTTTCGGAGCATTGAAAAAAGAGAAGGAACCAAAGAAACAAGTTGTTAAATTTTTTACTGTTAAAATACGCGGTCTGGGTTTTAATCACAAAAAGAAGGATTTAAAGCAATTCTTCAAACCCTTGAAACCAAAATCGATACGTGTGCCTCAAAAAATTAAAGGCATCGCTTACGTTGGCTTTAAAACTGAAAAACACATGAAACAAGCTCTCAGCAAGCATAAAAGCTTTTTAGGTGAGGAATTTGAAATAAAAGTGAATTTATTTACTATGATTTTTTTATTTACTATTATAATTCTTGTTAAATTATCTTTATCTACAAGTTACCTAAATTTTTTTAATTCAACAGATGGAAAACAAATATTCGTAGCAAAATACGAACAAAAGGAGAATGAAACGGATAATGATGATAAAAGTAAGAATATCAAGTGGAAAAAGCAGGCCGATGCTCTTGCCGATGAAGAGACAATTGCTGAATCAGGAAGGATGTTTCTCAGAAATTTGGCTTACACAACAACTGAAGATGATGTTACGAAACTTTTTGAGAAATACGGTAATTTTCTTTTTTGGCCCAATTTTGATTATTCCGGTCTTTACTTTGTTTTTCTTTATTTAGTTTTCGTTTTTCGATATTTTCTTTTTTATTTTTCTTTATTTGGTTCTTGATTATTTTAAGATTTGTCGTTAGGAAGAAAATTAGCTGTAATTTATTCATACGATTCTTTATTCTTAATTTGCTTTTTAGGGCCATTGACCGAAGTAAATTTACCAGTGGACAGAATAACTAGAAAACCCAAAGGCTTTGGAACTGTAACTTTTATGATGCCAGAACACGCAGTGAAAGCTTATACAGAATTAGATGGTTCAATATTAAATGGTAGAATGCTACACATTCTGCCTGGGAAATCGAAAATTACACCTGAAGACCTGCTTCAAAATGGTAGGTTTTTGATCATTAATTTAGCCAAAGAGAACTACTCGTTATTTATTAAATAGAAAAAAAGGAAATTATCCTCAGTTTAGAAAAAACTAAAATTAAATTTGAACATTTTCTCCAAAATTGGAGATTTTGAATTAGTAAAAAAACTATTCGTTTCTAAATTGAAAAAATATTAGTTAGTGAGAATAAAAATTGGTTATTTACTAACTTGTCTTGCTTTAATTGGTTAATTAATAATTAGTGCATTTTACTAACCAGAAAATCTAAGCTACAAGGACAAGAAAGCTTTGAAAGAAAAGGCCACCGCTGGTTCATCCCACAATTGGAATACTCTCTTCTTGGGAACTGATGCCGTTGCTGAAGCAATGGCTGCAACGTACAACACAACAAAAGAAAAAGTATTTAATTTTTTCCAAACTTAGTCAAAGATTTAATTTAACACTAATAATTAGTGTTAAATTAAATCTTTATTAAAATAAAAATAATTTAAAATAATTTAAATATAATTATAATAAATTATAATTTAAAATAAAAATTAAGAAAGAAATTGATAAACTGATACTGAATGGAATAATAATAATTATTATTTTAATTTTAATTTCTATTTTCTATTATTCTATTATTTTCTATTTTCTATTCACTTGCCAATTTATTAATTTTTCAATTATTTGAATAATAATTCATTGATTATTTATTTCTATTATTTATTGATTATTTATTTTTATTCATTAATTTCTTTTCATTCATTAGTTTTATTATTTTGTATTATTTAATTTTAATTTACTATTTTGTATTATTTCATTTTAATTTACTAACATAAAATAATTGTACTATTATTATTTTCGTTTATCAAAATATGCAACTAATTTCTTTTTTTTTTAATTTTACAAAACAGATTCTTGAAGATGAGTCAAAGGGAATAAGTACAGCAGTTCGTCTCGCTTTGGGAGAAACTCAAATAGTGGAGGCAACAAAAAAATTTTTAGAAGAGAACGGCGTTTGTATAGATGCATTTAATCAGCCGCCAAAAAAAAGATCAAAGACTGTGATACTTGTGAAGAATTTGCCGGGAAAAACAAGTCAAAACGAGATTTTAGAAATATTCTCAAAACACGGCGAAGTTGGTCGTGTTATTTTACCACCTGCAGGAATCACTGGTTCGTAAAACGAATGTATTTCTTATTTAAATAATAATTAACATATATTTTAATAGAAAAGCAATTTACCATTTGCTGACTTTTAGACCTCAGTAAATAAGAGAAAAAAATAATTGCAATTTGTATAGTTTAGTTAATTGAAATATACATTTTACTACAAATGTTAAGTGATATTCCATTCATAATTACTATGCAAATTACAGAATTTTTTATTTTCGAATATAAATTTTTTAATAATTCCATAATCGAAATTTTAAAAATTCACTTATTAAGAACAAAATTAATTATTATTGTTCATATTTTAAAAATTTTAATAATATTTCACGAAAGAATTCAATAATTTTTAAAAATTTTAATAAATCCTTCTAAACAATTCGATTTTTTCTTTAAGTAGTAAATTTTTTACAAAATTTCAATTATTTTTAAAACCCTTTTTTATTGAATTCCTCGGAAGAGATCAATTTTTAGAAATATTTTAAACACACTTCGAAAATTTTTTCGAAGTGAAATTTTTTTTAATTTTTTTCTAAAATTTTAATAAATCCTTCGTAATAATTTAATTGTTCTGATAAATATAGTAAAATTCTTCGCAACAATTCATTTAATTTTATAAATAGTAATAAAATTCTTCGCAAGAATTCAATTATTTTTAATACAATTTTAATAAAATTCCTCGGATGAATTCGAATATTTTAAAATATTTTCATAAATTTGATTTCCTAAAATTTTAATAAATTCTTCGAAACAATTCAATTATTTTTATAAATACTACAATTCTTTGAAGGAATTAAATTATTTTTAATCCAATTTAAATAAAATTACGCGAAAGAATTTAATTATTTTTAAAAATTTCCATAAAATTCTATTTTAACGAGAATTTTAAATTCTTTAAAAATAATTCAATTCTTGTCAAAATATTTAAAAAAATCCATTACCTTCAATTATTTCTATTAAAAAATTCTTTTATACCAATTTAATTATTTCTCAAAATTTTAATAAATTCTTGAAAACATTTAAATTATTTTTAAAAATAGTAAAATCTTTTGCAGAAATTTAATTATTTTCAAAACATTTTTAATAGAATTTCTCGAAATAATTTTAATCTTCAAATATTAAAAAAAAATAATAATAAAAATTATAAAAATTTTATTATTATAAAAATTCATTTATTTTCAAGAATTTTAATAAATTCTTCGCAACAATTCAATTATTTTTATAGTAATCAAATTCTTCGCAAGAATTCAATTATTTTTAATACAATTTTAATAAGATCCTTTTTCATAACATCCAATTGCTTTCAAAAATTTTAATTAAAATTTTTAAAGAAACTCCATTAGTTTCGAAAAAATTCAAAGAAAATCTTCAAAAGAATTTAATTATTGATTAGGATTTTTAAAAACTTTAATAAAATTATTTACGAGAATTAATTTTAAAAAATTGAATATATTTGAAAAGAAAAATGATTAAAAAATTTAAGAAACAAAAAAGCAAACAACAACAAACTGCGAACAGATTACTGGACCACGAACTTTATTAATATAGAATTATACTATTAATTAATAATAATTAATAATAATTATCATTCATAATTAAATTTTATATATTAGTTAATAATAAATGAAAGTAATTATTTTAATTGATTTATAATTTTCTTTTTTGCATTTTAGCGATAGTGGAATTTTTCGAACCATCGGAAGCTCGAATAGCATTTACAAGATTGGCTTACACGAAATTTAAAAGTTTACCACTTTATTTGGAATGGGCGCCCGACAATAGTTTTGCCAGTGATTTGAAGAAAGTTGACACCTCCTCGAATGCAGCGAAACAAAATAAATCCAGTGAAGTTGAAAAGAAGCAGATGCAAAATGAAATTGAAAATAAGAAAGATGAGAAGAAAAATAATGACGATGATGAAGATGAAGATGACGATGAACCAGAACCTGATACCACATTGTTTGTTAAAAATTTGAACTTTTCAACGACTGATGAAGATTTGAAGAATGTAAATTGATCACTTTTTTTAAACATCTATTCTTAAATTCTCTTTAATGGAATTATTCATTTTCCAGCGCAAATGAATTTTATTTTTCGTATAATTATAATTATATTATATTTATAATTAGTTTTTACTTCAGTATAGTTATTTACTTTATTATTTTTTATTTCTTGTTATTAACTTTACTTTTATTTAATTATTTTATTATTATTATTATTATTATTATAATTATTATTATTATTATTATTATTATTATTATTATTATTATTATTATTATTATTAACTTTATTATTATATTCATTTTATTATTCTTATTAACTTTATTATTATATTCATTTCATTATTGCTTTTGACTTTCTTATTATTCAGTTTTTTAACTCTTATTTACTTTATTATTAATTATTGCCTCTTTTTTTAGCACTTTAAACGTTGTGGACAACTTCATTACGCGACAGTCGCCACAAAAAAAGATCCAAAAAATCCTTCAGCAAAATTATCAATGGGCTACGGTTTTGTCAGATATAAATATAAAGTTCATGCTGAACGTGCTTTAAAGGAGTTGCAAATGACGGATTTGGATGGAAAGACAATTGAATTAAAGAGATCCGAAAGAACACTACAGTAAGTTAGCAAAAAATCGGAAATAAAATTCAAAATTTCGATAATTTTTCTATTACCAACAATTACTAATAATAATAAATTATCGTTAATTTAATTATCAATTTTTATCGTAGGAAACAAACAATAACAGTCAATTAACTTGTTTTGAAAAACAGTGATTATTTGATAAAATTACTTTTTTTTGTTTTATAATTTTTGTCTAATTTGAAAAATATTTAAAGTTATCAAATTTTTTATTCCAATTAGATCCGATCTGCAGGTGACGAAGAAAAGTGCAAAAATCACTCAGCAAACAGGAACTAAAATTTTAGTGAGAAATATTCCCTTTCAAGCGAATGCTAATGAAGTTACACAGTTATTCAAGTGAGTAATTTTCTTCAGTTAAAAATGTTTAAAAACATATTTTTTATATTTTAATCTGTTAATTCCACTTTTTATTTTAATTTTAGTATTATTTATATTTTTAGTAATATTTTCTAATAAATTATTATCCTAATTCCTTTAAATTCTTTTCTTATACTGTATTTTAAATATTTCAGAGTATTTGGCGATTTGAAAGCTGTGAGACTACCAAAAAAATTAGTTGGCGATGAAAAACATCGTGGATTTGCTTTCGTTGAATATTCTACAAAGAAAGATGCTAAAGTAAGCAGTTTATTACTATTTCTATTATTACTAATTATTACTTATTATTATTATTAATATTACTATTTTATTTTTATTATTATTATTATTAAACATGTTAAACTTACCATTGAATTCTTGTTTTGTTTTTATCAGGCGGCGTTTAAAGCTTTGTGTCAAAGTACACATTTGTATGGACGACGTTTAGTTCTGGAATGGGCGCAAAAAGAAGAAGCTATCGACGATATCAGAAAACGAACCGCTAGAAATTTCCATGAAGGTAATTTTAAAAATTATTTCATTAAAAATTACTTTCTATCCGCCAAGTGAACAATTTTCTTTCAAGTTTGTTTCTTTATACAAAAAGTTATTAATGTTCATTAATCAAATTTTGTTTCTTTGCTTTTGTTAATTACACATTTCACTCTTCATTTTGGTTGATTTATCATTTATTAATTTTATTATTAACATTTTCTTTATTATTATTTTTTTTGTTTTTTTTTTTGTTTCTTTGCTTTTGTTAATTACACATTTCACTCTTCATTTTGGTTGATTTATAATTTATTCATTTTATTATTAACATTTTCTTTATTATTTTATTTTTTATATTATAAATTAAATTTTTTCAATAAATTTTATTAAAATTACATTGAAAATAATTGAATTTGTACGACGAATTTTAGTCAAATTTATAAAAGTAATTCAATTCTTTCAAAAAAGTTTATTAAAATTGTATTAAAAATAATTGAATTCACTCTAAAATATTAAAATTATATATTGGAAACATTATTTTAATTCCTGTAAAGAATTTTATTATTTTTGAAAATAATTGAATTCCTGAGAAGAATTTTATTATTTTTAAAAATAACTGAATTCTTGACTTCAATATCCTGTGAAGAATTTTATTGGTTTTAAAGCTAATTTAATCTTGCCAAGAATATTATTACATTTTTTGAAAACAATCGTTTTTCAATACAATTTAATTCGAAATTTAAGAATTTTTTAAGAAAAATTTCACTATTTATGAAAATAATAGGATTTTTTGCAGAAATTTATTAAAATTTTTAATAATGATTGAATTCTTATGAGAAAATAGAAATTTTATACATATAAAAATAATTTTATTCCTAGGAACTTTATTTTTATTTATGAAAACAAGTAATTTTTGCAATTGTATCAAAATTAAAAAAAATAATTTAATTCTTTCACAAAAATTAAAATAATTGTATTCAGAAATAATTGGTTTTTCAAGAAAAATGTTGGTATTTATGAAAATAATTGAATTCTTTCGAGTGAAATAGAATTTTCTTAGAAACAATTGAATTTCTAAAAAGAATTTTCTTATTTCTGAAAAATAATTTAAGTCTGGCAAGAAACTTTGTAACTATTAAGACAATTTAATTTTTGCCAAGAATATTATTAAAATTTTTTAAACAATGGAAATCTTTCGAGAAAATTAAAATTATATTAGAAAAATTGTATTATTTTTGAAAATAATTGAATTCCTACGAAGGATTTTATTGGTTTTAAAGATAATTGAATTCTTGCCAAGAATATTATTACGTTTTTTGAAAATAATTGTTTTTCCATGCGTTTCAATTCGAAATTTAAGAAAATTTTTATTTAATTATTAAAGTTAAATGATTTAGAGAAGAAATTTTGTTAAAAATTTCAGAACAAAATTTTAATTTTGGATAAGTTACAAATACTTGTATGTCTTCTTAAATAATTAAATTTTGAATCGGTTTCAAATCTAAATTTCTAATACTTTTAAGTAATAATTCTGTAGAACTAATTTTTTTTTAATTTTATTTCAAGTTTTTTAAAAATTATTTGAAGACTTCATTTTTTAAATATTTATTTATTCAAAGAATTTTCGAATAATCGAAATTTCTGAAAATTGAATTGGTAATAAATAGATTTGAAAATTACCAAAGAACTTTATCAAAAAATTATTGAAAATAATTCATTTAAAGAAGAATTTTGTTCAAATTTTTAGAAACTTCGTATAGAAAAGTAATAGTTTATTAATAATTATTTAAATAATAATTTTACAATTAAAGAAATTGGCAAATAACTGTATTAGAACTTTTTTTTGAGTAGTTTTTAGAATCAATATTTTTAAAGAAAAGGTTGATGAATTTTATTATTATTTTAATATTATAATTGAATTATTTCGAACAATTAAAATTTTTGTTTTAAATAATTGAATTCTTTCTAGTTTGTTTCTTTATTCAACAAATTTTTTAACCTTTTGTTAATCAAATTTTGTTTATTTATTTTTGTTAATTACTTATTTTCCTTTTTCTTTTGGTTGATTTCTAATTTATTAGTTGTATTATTAACATTTTCTTTATTAATTAATATTTTGTTAATTCATTGACATATTATTAATTTGCTTATATTTTATTTTTTCATTAATATTTTATTACTGTCTTAATATTTTCATGTTTGCATTTTTTCATTCGTAACATTTTAATAGAGGTAAAAAAAAATATTTTTCTAATTCAAAAAAATTTTTTTTCTTACAGAAAAATCTAGTAAGCGCTCAAGAAAAGGTGTTGTAGATGTTGAAGCAATGGGTCTCGAGGAGAAAAACGAAGAAGAAGAAGAATAGTTTTTTCATTTTTTGAGACTTTACGAAAATAGAAGATCAAAAAATAAAAGAAGGTACTGAAAAGATATTCTCTATGTAATGAATAAAAATAGTATTTATTTAAGTATCTTGTAACAATTTTATGTATAAGAATTTATTTGAGATTTCTTTACATTAAGATTCGGCTAACCAGAGGAAAAAGAAAATGTCAATATTATTTTTTTTTCTTTGTAATCTTGTAAATATTAAAGATTATTTCAATATTATCAATGGCAGACATTTACGTAAAAGAGCAATTATTATTATTACTTTATTATTATTATCATCATTATTATTATTTTTATCAATATTATTATTATTATTAACCCTTGAGAAGAAATTGGTAACATTCAAAGGTCGGATATAAAGATTAATTTTTTTTATATAAAGATACGAAGATTATAGATTGAAATTGGACAAAATCTATTTAAGACTATTTTTATATCAATTTTTAAAACTTTCCTTTTGAGTTGTTTGCATTTATTTAAGTATCAAAAAAGTGTATTGGAATACGGCATTTTAGATGAAGTTTGGAAAAACTTGTTTGAATACGTATTCATAGTTTGATTTTCTAATTATGTATTCTTTTTTTTACTTTAAGTCTCTCAGCGCGTTGTTGGAAGCAACAAAACTGAAATAAAACAATCCAATTTCATAAAAATCACAGTCTCTTATACAGCGGGTTTTTTTTATACTTTTCTTTTGTCGATAAGGAGCAAAAAGTTCTTTTTTTGTCTTTTTTTTTGGTTTTTTTTCTTAGAAAAATGACTATAGGAATAGTATATTTCTTCATACACACATGTTTTTCTTTTCCTTTTCGTGCCTCTGTGAAGCAGATCATCTTTATTTGTTCCGTACAAAAGATGATTATGATGATGTTATGAATTTTTGTTTGATTCGCTGACAATAACTAATAATTATTATTCATAGAGTCACGCAGATTATTTTTTTTTGGCTTTTTTTTCTTTTGTTTAGAGGTTGACAACGAAAAGTGGATAGAAAATAGTCGGCACCTCAATAATCGCGAAGGCAAAATTCATCTGCCTGAAGGAAAACACAGCTTCATTTATTATTATTTTTTTTTTTTGCAAATAAAGCGGCCAAGGATGATAAAGAATTTTTATCACGTGTGAAGATTTTTGCCTTTTCTCCTGAAGCGCTCCTCTAGGTATCCGGGTATCTGAAAATAGTTTTAAAAAATTGCTATTACAACTCGTTTTTATGAATTTGTAATTTTGTCTCAAATATTCGAAAAAAACATCGATTTAAAGAATGGAAAAAGCAACGAGTTTCTTTCTGATGGTTTCTATTTTATTTTGCTTAATTTTTTCTTGATTTGAAATCGTTTAAACTAAACTTGAGGAATAAAAATGATTAAAAGTGAATAAAAAGTCAGTGGGAAATATAATCACAGCTAAAAGAAAAGAAGAAATGGAATAAATTAGTATTCGTGATCGAATAGGTAATGATATAAGGTAGTGCGACGATTTAATTATTAGTAAAAAAATTTAACATCAATTCGTTTTATTACTTTTTTTTTTATTTATTATTCATATTTTTTAAATTTTGATTATTTTTAATATTATTATTGTTAGTAACTATTATTTTCAAGATTCTCTTTTTCATTTGACCCAAAATTAAAAAAAAAAACCAGTCCCATTAATTAATATGTTTCTTAAAAATAAAAAAAAATGCACTTTTAATTTAAAATACACAATAAATGATATGTTATAATATTTCTTGACCTCCACCAATCATAAATATTATTCGTTGCTTTGTTAATTAATTGATAACATAATTTTTGTTGTTTTTTTCTTTTGGCGATGATTCATCGTTGATTTCGAATAAAATATAAATATATGTAATATACTATAGAAAAAGTACAGTAGAAAATATAAACAGACGAAATATTTGTCATAAAAAGCTCAGGTACTTGGATTGCATACACAATAAACTGGGTTTTTCTTTTTTTTTTTTTTTTTGTACTATATTAAACTTTTTACGGACAGGAAGACATAATTAACGATACCAGACCGCAGAAAAGTAAGCCTCTTTTTTGTACTCAGACATGTAAATAAATTATTATCACGTTTAATTTGATGTGAATTGAAATTTTTTGTTGCTATAAACATCAAATCGACAATTTGTTTTCTATTTCTATTATTTTTTTTCTATTATTTTTTCTCCCCATATTCTTTTTTCTCCTTCTCTTTCAACGTTAATTTATAATAATTTTATTGTATTATTTACACAGGATGTTAAACACAAAACGATTTTAATAATTGAGTAACATCGGAATGAAAATTGATGTGTCCATTTTCTTTTCTTTTGGAAAGATAAATTCATTTGAATTCTGTTTGCAACTTTAATTCAATTTTAGTTTGATTAAAATTTACTTTTAAAAGAGTTCATTCTCCACTGGAAAAAAAAAACTTGTAAATAGAGAATTTAAAAGAGAATCTTGTCCCTCAGTGTAAAATAAAGGAAATTCTCAATTTTTCAAATACGTTTTTTTATCGATAGAAAAAATATTAAAAAGAGTAATAAAATTGGAATTGTCAGTTCACGTTTCTGATGTCTCTCAATTATTCTTGACACAAGTTTCTGGATAAGTGATAAAATATTGTCTAGCAATTTTCATGCATGATTTTTGGTTTTTTTGAAATTAAAAAAAAAAAAAGAAAGAAAAAATTGGTGCTATTAGCAAGCTACAAATTTCGATGTTGCACAAGGTGATAAAAAAGCATTTCTCTCACATTGTTTGGTGTAAGTTAGCCATATATAAATGAAAAGTACATGAAGATTTACGTAACGACAAGTCAATCAATAGCATTCAAAACTGAAGGGAAACAATTTCGATTTTTTTTTGCTTTGCTTTGCAGGGACTTTTCTCAGGGGGAAAAAAGTGTCGTATTAGGATCTAAGCTTCTACCTTTGGTTTTGCTCGATGTGTGTCGACTGCGTCGATTGGTAGTCGAATATTTTCCACCTTACAACCATAAGCCACTGGGGTTAATTTGATTATTGTGTGCAGCGGAACTTGAAGATATGGTAGTTCATCTAAAAATAAAACCAAATGTTTATTTCCCGAAAATTGTAAAAATTTTATAAATTTAGAAAATACTTGTTAAAAATTTAATAATTGAATAAAAAATTAAAAGTACGAAAATTTGAATATTTCCCTGACTTCTAGAAAGGATTTTTTAGCTTCTTTCCTTATCCTCGGAATAACTTAAATTTCTAAAATTAATTAATTAACTATAATAATCTTCGTAGTATTTCTTTCATTCATTCTGTCCGCAGATTAAAGTTAGTTATAGTTATTCTTTTGTTTTTTATAAGTTTTGATAGAAAATAGAAATATACATATACATACATTATAATAATCGTAAGTTTCCTTTCCGTTAGCAAATTATCTGTATTCATTAGTTTTTTTTTGAAAATTCATTTTTGTGGGTTATTGTCATTTTTTTAATGTCAAAAAGAAACAAAAAAAACTCGTTTTATTCACAAAATGCTAATAAATTGAATTTATGCTACGAATTTTATTATTCATGAAACAATTTAAAATAATTTAATTCTGGCCAAGAATTAAAAAAAATATTTAAAAATAATTGAATTTTAAATGCAAAATGTTATTATTTATAAAAATAATTGAATTTTTCAGAAGAATTTTATTATTTACAAAAATAATTGATTTCTTTAAGTAAATTTTGTTATTTATGAAAATAATTGAATTTTCTTGAAATATTTTATTATTTATTAAAATAATTAAATTCTTGCGAAGAATTTTTAAAAAAATTTTGAAAATAATTGAAATTTTCTGAAGAATTTTATAAATTTTAAGAAAAATTGACTTTTTTTGAAGAATCTTATAATTAATGAAAATAGTTAAATTTTTTTGGAATATTTTTCTATTTTTATAAAAATAATTGAATTCTTGCGAAGAATTTTTTTTAAAATTTGGAAAATAATTGAATTTTTGGAAAGAATTTTTAAAACAATTTGGAAAGTCAATTTTAGGAAAAATTGACTTTTTTTGAAGAATTTCATAATTTAAGAAAACAGTTAAATTTTTTCGAAATATTTTTCTATTTTTATAAAAATAATTGAATTCTTGCGAAGAATTTTTTCTAAATTTAGAAAATAGTTAAATTCTTGGGAAGAATTTTAAAAAAATTTTGGTAAATAATTGAATTTTTCTGAAAAATTGTATAAATTTTGAGAAAAATTGAATTTTTTGAAGAATTACATTTTTCCAAAGATTTTGTAATTTATGAAAATAATTGAATTCTTTCGAGAAATTTTATTAATAATTGTTGAAAAAATAATTTAATTACTTTCGAAGAATTTTATTAATTATAAAAAGAATTGAATTCTTTCTAAGAATTTTATTAATTAGGTAAATGATTAAATTCTTGCGGTGAATTTTATTAAAATTGATGAAAATAATTGCATTTTTCCTAGAATTGGTTATTTTATAAAAATAGTAGATATTGAAAATCATTGAAATGTGAAAAGTTTTTAAAGATAATTAAAGTTTACAAAGAATTCTATTAAAAAATTTATTAAATTTTTTTTAAAATAATTGGATTTTCCAAAAAAACCTTTTATTATTTATGAAAATAATTGAATTCTTGCGAACGATTTATTAGAATTTTTTAAAATAATGTAATTTCTAAGAAAAAATTTATTACTATTAATAATAATTGAATTATTGTGATGAATTATTTTATGAAAATAATTGAATTTTGAAAAGAATTTTATTGAAATACCTCAAAATAATTGAATTTTCGAGAGTAATTTTTTTATTATTTAAAAAAAAATTATTAAAATTATATTTAAAACAATTAATTTCTTTCGAATAATTTTATTAAATTTTTGAAAATAATTGAATTATTGCGGAATAGTTTATTAAAATGTTTAAAAAGAATTGAATTTCGGTTGAAAATTTTATTACTTTTGAAAGGAATTGAAATCTTCATAAGAATTTTATGAACATTGTTTTAAATAATGAATTTTTAAATGTTATGAAAATTTTATTAGTTTAAATAATTGAATTCTTGTCAAAAACTTTATTTGTGAAAGTAACTGAATTTTACGATTATGAAAATAATTAAATTCATGCTTAGAATTTAATCAAATTTTTTTTTTGAAAAAATGGAATTTACATGAAAAATTTTATAATTATTAAAAGTAATTGAATTATTGGGAAAAATAAATTGCATAAAATTTTGTTAAATAAAATTGATTTTTTTCAATATTAGCGAATTAAAAGTAGTGGAAATTCTCTAAAAAAAATATTGTTTATATTCTTTGTTCGGAAAATTAAATACCTATATATAGCTAACAATTTTTTATACCTTCTCTATTCTTTAGAATAATTAAAATTTTCGTAAGGAAGTTTTTTTTAATTTAGGTATCAGATAACAATTTTTGTAAAATTCAATTTTCCTTGTACAAGAAAGTTTAATTATTTTCAATTTTTTTGAAAGTTAAAGTTTTTTTATATACTTTAAAGTTTAAAAATATAATATATTTTGAAAATTTAATTCTAATTAGTTTTTCAGTTATGTGTCATAATAAGTATTTCTTTAAAAATTACTTAAATTAAAATGACTTGAAATTGTTTACAATAAACTATGTAGCACAATATTCCCGCGCGCTTGTGCGCGGATAATTTGGCTAGTTAATTAATTAAATTTGAATTTGAATAGTATCATAAAATTATCACAATTAATTCCAGAGTAGAAAATAAGAGAAACGAATGAAAATATTCTAGACTTTGGAATAAATAATTTATTTCAAGGTTGAATCGTTATCTCCGAGACTATATTTATTTCGTTTATTATGCAACAACGATAATAATTATTATTTAATGAAAAATATTTAAACACAAAATTCTTCCTTTAAACCACTGACCTGCATTTTTGTCTAAAAAGTACGCAAGTAGACAACGCAAAACTGCCTGATGACTGACAACCAAAACATTACCCTGTCTCTCCAGTTCCATAATTACCGGCTCTAAACGTGCCACCAAATCCTCGTAACTCTCACCTCGTGGATAACGATAGGAAAATTTATTTTGGTCCCTAGCTGCAAAATCAGTTGGATATTTCTCCTCAATCTCCTCGTAGGTCATTTCCTCGCAGATGCCCTTTTATCGAACAAAAATCGTTGCATTACTCACAACATTTTTCCCCCAGTAAATAAAATATTTGTCAATTTTAATTCAAATTATGATATTAAATAGATTATTAACCTGCCTTTGATGTAAGACATAATTCTTTTTGTCTAAACCAAAAAAAAGAAAAGTAAAAGAAAAGAAAACATAATTATGCAGCATTAAGGACATAAATTCTATTCTAAGAAATAAATTAATCAAAATAGGTCTTTATAAATTCAAAAATAAAATTTATTTTTAATTTAAATTTCAATTTTAATTTTAATTTTAATTTTAATTTTAATTTTAATTTTAATTTTAATTTTTAATTTTTAATTTTTAATTTTGATTTTGATTTTGATTTTGATTTTGATTTTGATTTTGATTTTGATTTTTATTTTTATTTTTAATTTAAATTTTTGAATAAAAGAAAAAAAAATGTGAAACTCACGGCGTCAATTTCATTGAGGGCCTTCCACCTTTCCTGGGGTGCTTTAACGTCGGCCGCTGTCTGTATGGTGCGTTTCAACCAACTCGTCCAAACGCGAAGACCTTGAATATCTTGTTTTATGATATATTCGGAAAGTGCCTTTGCGTACAATCGACCCCTATCACTGAGATCAGAATCGCCGCCAATTCGTCCATCCAAATTCATAGCGCTCTCGCCATGCCTGGTGAGATAAATTGTGCGCGGTACAATATGAATATTCATTAAATAATAAACTATCCGGCTTTGTATGTGGCCCTCGTGCTTATGAACAAGAACCTTCTCGCCGGTATTGTAAATTTTCATAAATGACAAATCACTCTCACGATTCTCATCCAATGGCTGATATTTCTCCTGATAATGTTCAATTCTCAACATAAAATCCGCCAACACTTCCTCCTTGTTCATATTCGCGTAATCTGGACTGCTCACCTTGACCTGTTTTATTAAATTTAAAATCAATATTTATGCCTATATATAAAAAGGTGAAAATTAAAAATACTTCTTGCGCAGTTTTTTGGTTTCTCTAAATATTTCCAATTGAGTCATTCTTCAATTTGGTTAATTAATGTTTATAATTTTCTTTGTTTTCATACTTTTGTTTATTTATTTATTTATTTTCTTTGAGAGAGTTGACAGAGTTGACACAAAAATTGAATTTTGTTTTTTCTTGACTTTCCAGATAGAATTTTGATTTTTCCTTAAAAAATATCCTTATTCACTCTAAAAATAATTAAATACGTACTAAAAAATTTACTAATACAGCTATTTGTCATTTTCTTTAATTTTAAAATTGTTTGAATAAATGTTAATAAATTGTTAGTTTTCTATATGAATTTTTTAAAAATTTGATCTAAATTCTTCTTTAAATGAATTATTTTCAATAATTGTTTGACAAAGTTCTTCGGGAATTTTTAAATCTATTTATTACTAATTCAATATACAGAAATTTATATTTTTCGAAATTTCTTCAATTAAATAAATAATTTTCAAAAAATTTTCAAAAAATAATAATTCGACAGAATTGTTAATTAAAGATATTAGAAATTAAGATTTATAATGATTTTAATTTGAAACCGATTCAAAATACAATTATTTAAAAAATACTCAAACATTTGTAATTTCTCCAGTAATTAAAATTATTTTCTGGAATTTTGAACAAAAATTCTTCTCTAAATCTTTTAATTTTAATAATTAAATACAAATTTTCTTAAATTTCGAAATGAAACGTTTTAAAAAAGAATTATTTTTAAAATATGTAATAATATTCTTGGTAAGAATTCAATTATCTTTAAAAGTTTTCTATACGAAGTTTCTAAAAATTTGAACTAAATTCTTATTTAAATGAATTATTTTCAATAATTTTTTGACAAACTACTTCGGGAATTTTCAAATCTATTTATTACCAATTCAATTTTCAGAAATTTCGATTATTCGAAAATTCTTCCAATAAATAAATATTTAAAAAATGAAGTCTTTAAATAATTTTTAAAAAACTTGAAATAAAATTAAAAAAAAATTAGTTCTACAGAATTATTACTTAAAAGTATTAGAAATTTAGATTTAAATTTGAAACCGATTCAAAATACAATTATTTAAAAAATACTCAAACATTTGTAATTTCTCCAGTAATTAAAATTATTTTCTGGAATTTTGAACAAAATTTCTTCTCTAAATCTTTTAACTTTAATAATTAAATCAAAATTTTCTTAAATTTTAAATTGAGACGCATGGAAAAACAATTATTTTTAAAAAAAGTAATAATATTCTTGACAAGAATCCAATTATCTTTAAAACCAATAAAATCCTTCGTAGGAATTAAATTATTTTCAAAAATAATACAATTTTTCTAATATAATTTTAATTTTCTCGAAAGATTTCCATTGTTTAAAAAATTTTAATAATATTCTTGGCAAAAATTAAATTGTCTTAATAGTTACAAAGTTTCTTGCCAGAATTAAATTATTTTTCAGAAATAAGAAAATTCTTTTTAGAAATTCAATTATTTCTAAGAAAATTCTATTTCTCTCGAAAGAATTCAATTATTTTTAAAAATTTCGATACAAACTATTCTTGGCAAAAATTCAATTATTTTAATAAAATTCTTCCCAGGAATTCAATTATCTCTATTGTAGTTTTCATTTTCTCGAATGAATTCAATTATTTTTGAAAATGTTAATAATATTGAAGTCAAGAAGTCAATTATTTTTAAAAATAATAAAATTCTTCTCAGGTATTAAATTATTTCCAAAAATAATAAATTTCTTCACAGGATTTAAAATAATGATTCCAATATATAATTTTATTACTTAGAAAAAATTCAATTATTTAAAAAATACTTTAATGCAATTTTTGACAAAAATTCAATTATTTTCATAAAGACAAAAATTTATCCCAGGAATTAAGTTATTTTTTAGACAAAATTTTTATTTCCTCATAAAAATTAAATTTATTATTAAAATTTTCAATAAATTTCTGCAAAAAAATCCCATTATATTCATAAATAGTGAAATTTTTCTTAATGGAATTACAGTCAATTTAATTTTATTACTTAGAAAAAATTCAATTAATTTAATAAAATTTAAATAAATAAATTAATATTATTATTTTAATTTTTTTTTTAATAAAATTCTTCACAGGAATTCAATTACATTTAATTCTCTCGAAAGAGTTCAATCCTTTTTCTAAATTTCATTAGAATTTGTTGTAAGAATTAAATTATTTTTAATACAATTTTCTTCAGAATTGAATTACAGTCAATTTAATTTTCATTTCTTGAAAAAAAATTTAATTACTTTAAAAAATCTTAATGGAATAATTATATTCATTATTTTTGCAAGTAATAAAATTCTTCACATTAATTCAATTATTTTCAATTCACTTAAAAGAATTAAATTATTGTTCTGAATTTCACTAAAATTTGTCGTAGAAATTAAATTATTTTTAAATAAAATTTGATGAATGAATTTAATTATTTCTAAACATTTTCATAAAATTTTTCGCAGAATTCAATTATTTTCAAAAATAGTAAAATTTTTCACGGGAATTCAATTTTTTCTAATATAAATTAATTCTCTAGAAAGAATTCAATATTATTTTCATAAAATTCTTCCAAGGAATTCAATTATTTCTTATAAAATTCGACCGAGAAATTCAATTATTTCTAACATAAATTTTGTCTTCTTAATTGAATTGAATTGTTAAAAAAAATTTGAATATCATTGTCGTATCAATTGAATTATTTTTAGTACAATTTTCAATAAAATTTCTCGAAACAATTAATTTATTTTTAAACATTTTTTCAAATTCTTTTTCATAAATTCAATAATATTCTGCAAATAATAAAATTCAAGGAATTCAATTATTTGCAAAAAATTTGATAAAATTCTTGACGAAAATTCAATTGACTTTTTTATTAATAAAATTCTTTTCTGAAAATCTTAACCATTTTTAAGTAAAAATATTTATGAAATAATTCCTAAGTAATAATTATTTTATACTTCTTCAATGATTAAATTATTTGAAATAAATTATTTTCAAAAATAGAAAAAATTTGTGGTTTTGTATCAAAATTTCTTGTCAATTTCAAAATTTTAAGGGTAAACAAAAAAGATACCAAACTTCAGAATTTTTATACGAATTCTGTATTTAATTTTTTTCAGTACTTCTAATAAAATTTTATGACTTTTGCCCTGATTTCCCTTACCTGTGTCAACTCTGTACTATTTTTATTTTTACTCTTTCTATTTTTTTTGGTTTATTTGTTTACTATTTTTATTTTTACTATTTCTATTTTTTTGGTCTATTTGTTTACTATTTTTATTCTTACCAATTTTATTTTTATCATTTTTACTTTTCTATTTTTACTTTTTCTATTTCTACAATTTTTATTATGTTTTCTACCATTTTTACATTCTCATCACACGAGAAGGTATTATTTTTCTACACTTTTAATGACCTTATTTTTTGTTTTCTAATTTTTATTACCTCCATAATGTTCTGCTCGACAATTTCCGGATCGTTGCAAACGGACTCGACGAAAAATAGCTTAAAGCCCATTTTGAGAACGACAATTTCACGAATCATGTCACGCCGATCGACGGTGGAATTTGTCGCGTCAAAAACGGCGACCTCACCGTCACCTGACTCCAGCCATTTGCATACGTCCTGCAGTGCATCCAAAGCGCACTGGGTCCTAATTGCCATTGCCTTAATATTGTCGGGTCGGAAAAAATCATGACATTGATAGGCCGTCGTCGCATGCCTTCTATATTCGCCCAAATTGAAGACTTTCGTACTGATACCAATCCAATTTAAATATCTGCACAGCTTCTTTGAAATGTAAGTCTTCCCTCTTGCTGGCAATCCCACCATTGCTATCACATGTGGCTTATTTACAAAATTGGCGCGTTCACCTGAAAAACAAGAAAAATACAAACAGAATTTCCGTTAATTATCAAATTTACTAATAACAAAAATCATCGTATAAATACAAATTGTTAAAAATTGTAAATACAAATTGAAAATAAAATTTAATATTCGAGCACACACAAAAAACACACTTTCACACGTGTAAAGAATAATTTTTTGATTTTACACACGAAAAAGAGGGGATTTTTGTTTACGACTAAAAAAAATTTCAAAAATCAATTCCAAAACTCTTATAAAATAAGCTTACGCATAAAATTGGAGATTCGAGGTTGTTTCGGGTGAGTTGCCATGATTTATACAATAGGCACAAAATTTAATGTTTACCTATACGAGATAATTCAACGATAAGTCCAAGTAATATCTTATGCTTATCAAAATATTCTTTAAAAAAAAAATTCTTGTCTCATGAATTATGGGGGAAAATGGAATGCTTCTTTTTTCTCACTATATTAATTCTCTATTAGACAATAAAAAAAAAAATTGGAATTATTCAGAAAAAAAATTGTTAACGAGGGGAAAAATTTAATAGAAGAAAAAATTCTCTACCTAACTGTTAAATTAATTAAAAAAGAAGGTAAATAATTCAAATAAATAAATTTTTATTTCGATAAAAATTCTATTTTCCAATTTCTGATAAATAAATTAAATCAATTTTTAACACGTAGATTTTTTTTCCAAATATCAAATTGCATAATTTGTTTTCCAAAAAAAGCTCTAACAACCAAAATTATTGTAAATAAAAATTTATAAATATTAAAATAAGTGTAAAAATGAATGAAAATATTTTTCGAAATGCATATAAAATAGAATAAATTCTTGGATATTCGCTAAATTTCTCGGATAAATCACTTGAAAGGCATTTTTTAGTGCCAAAGTAATATTACGCAATTTTGCAAATTCTTTTTGATAAATTTATGACTAATTCAAGATAAATATCATGAACTATTTAGAAAAAGATGGAAAATAAATAAATAAAATTTATTTAAATAAAATTTATTTAAATAAATAAAAATTTATTTATAAATTTAAATAAATAAAATTTAAATAAATAAAATTTAAATAAATAAAATTTAAATAAATAAAATTTAAATAAATAAAATTTAAATAAATTTTATTTAAATAAAATGAGTATAAAATCAAATAAACAGAATAAAATTTAATTATCGAAAATAAATAAAAAATAAAAGAAGATAAATAAAAAAAGAGCAAACAAAATAAATGTTAAATAATCGAAATAAAGTTAAAATAACGAAATTAAGAAAATAAAATGAAAATTAACTTCAATGAGTAAAAAATTAAATAAGTATAAATGTAAATAAGCAAAAAATGAAATAAATGTGAAACTGATTTTAAGGTTCATAGAAAATTATGAAGCTAAAGTTTCGAACGTTCAAATGAACGAAATTTTTTTTCACCCAAAGTATTTTTGAAAACTACTATCGAAAAAAGAAAAATAATTGAAATTGAAAATATTTAGTTTAGAATTAATTTATTTTAATCTGAAAAATAATTCTTTTGTAAGTAAAATACAAATTAGAAGAAGTTAAAAGAATGTTTTCGTTCATTTGAACGTTCGAAACTTTAGGAACATAGAAAATTACAAATTTAAGTAAAAATATTTTTGTAAAACTTATGCAATAATTATGGAGTGGAGAAAATAAGTGTAATCTAATCAATTTATTTATGCAAGAAAAATAAATATTTGAAAAATATAACAATATTAAAAAATAATTTAATATTAATATTGTATTATTAATTATTGGTATTAAGTAAATATAAATTATAAAAAAAGAAGAATTTATTAAATTAATTAATTTAATTAAGTTAAATTAAATTTAATAATTTATTAATTACCTATCGATGTAAGGAAAACAATATTAAATTAAATAAAAATTCTTTCTCTCCAAAAAAATTCAATTATTCTAAATTTCACTAAAAATTAAATTAAATTCTTAAGGAATTTACTTATTTTTAAACATTTTGATAAAAATTTTTCCCGGAAATTCAATTGTCTTTAAATATTTTAATAAATTTCTTCGAATGAATTCAATTATTTTCGAAAATTTTTAATAAAATTCTTGACAAGAAGTAAATTTAGTTTATTTATTATTAAATATTTGTCTAAGGAAAAAAATGGAATTAAAAAAATATCCGGAGAGAAAATAATTTCAGGAAAGTTTCTTACATTAAACAATTTATTTCAAGTTTATTTTTTTTTTCAAGTTTACTGAAGCAAAACTTTAAAGGTGAAAGTCAAGAACTTTATTGACATATTAAGGCAATTAAAGAAAATTTATTGTTTGTTTTTAAAGCATTTTAGATCGAGAATTTCAAAAGGCAATAGTTCATTTGACAAACGAAAGAATCAAAACTGGATCATTGCCAATCTAAAGTGAACCAGCTTTGTCTGGACATAATATTCACGTGTTATAAATTTAATATTGCTTTTAATATCTATCTATAATCAATAAATCTGTCATTTTACTAATTAATTTTAATTGCAGACAAAAATTGAAAAATTTAATCTCGAAATATTCTAATTATTTTTGGAATTTTTAATTTTGTAGAATGAATGAAAAAATTAACGAAATAATGAAAAATAGAAAAATAATAAAATAATAATAATATAATAAATAATAATAAAATAAAAATAAATTAATATTTACTATTATTGTCTTTTAATATTATTTTTCATTATTATTTATTAAAATTAATTTATTTGTCTATAGCTAGTAAATTATTATTGTATTCAAAAATTTATTGTCTATAATTGTTAAGTGCATTGTCAACAAATAAGAAGACTCTAAAAAGTAAACAAAATTGAAAAAGGAAAATAATATGCATTATTATAAGAATTGCAAAACAATTTAGCATCGTTAGCATTACAAGATAAAAGGTAATAAAAAAGATTGGTTATATATGCATTATTTTGCATTCACAGAAATAATGATGCATAACAAATGATATAACAAATGAGCGCACGTGTGCATTTTTTTTTTCTTTATTTATTCGTTACGCTTATTTCATTTATATATATGATAAATTCTGCCTCATTAGTCATTCATTACAAAGTAATATAAATATTTTTTCAAAATTCAAGAAATCATTAAATAATACTCCATATTTTTTAAACAATGAAGTAATTTTTTTAAACATAACGAAACTTAAGAGACAAATTAAAATTTTTTCTTACGGGGAAGACAATTAAAATACATATTTTTTTCTGCCGAGAAAAAGTGAGGTTATGATTTTTGTAAATTTCAAATTTCGATCTAGTGTTTTTCATGAAATGTAATGCGTAATTATAAATAAAGCAATGACGCAGATTAAAATTCAAAAATATGTTGCAAAATTCGATACTCTATACATTAAAATTATCCTCTCGCATAAGAAATATGATACTTGTATTGAATTTGAACTTGTAAACAATTTTAATAACTCGTTCAAAGTTTCAATTTACAAATACAAAACGTATAATTTTCTATTTTATTAAATAGTTTCTGTGAAAAATATTGTACCATCCATCAGGCACGTGGCATAATTATGTTTTAAAATATATAACCAAAATTTAATTATTGAACGCGCATCTCTTTTATTTATAAAACAGAGAAACAAAAAAATAAACAATCGCTCTCACCTCTAATTGGAAATGGTTTTGTCTGGATTGTATCCGATGTCGGTGGTGTATACTGCATATCGATTGTTTTACTCGTCATAATGTATATGCTTGGAAGATTTCTCTTTGAATAAAAACAGTAATATATTTTCGGAGTAGGTCAAAAATAGTTTTCCACTTGGAATATTCAATGAAGACTTGTGATTTTTCTTTTAAATTTGTTGTCAATTTTATAAATATTATTGACAAACAGATAGCTCACTGTTGATTTTTTTAAAGATTTCAACAAAAAATTACACTTTCTTCCTGTATCACTTATCGAGAGAAAATGAAAAAAAAAGTAGAAGATTATTTTCTAGTCACAGATTCGTGAATGTCATATTTGAAGACATTTAAAACCATTCGTTTAAAAAACGAATGTTTGCCAGCTGAGACAAAACACGTAATTTGGCAATTTGAAGAAGACAAAAAAAATTGCGACAAGTTCGCACTTGCAACTAAAAGTCAACTAAAGTCCAAAGTTTAATTTAAACCTTGAACGAATATTGTAAATCAAGAACAAGTAGGGGGAAAACGATGAAAGCTTTCCACCCAATTCAGAAGCTTCATCGATGATCACGCGACCCTTTGTGTTTTCAGTCATGTATACACTATTTTCATTTTATTAGTCCACTAATTTTGGAATTTTATTTATCACAGAAATTCTAGAATTGGTTCAACATGAGCCAAATAGTAATTTTCGAAAAATTCCTTCTTCTTTCTATGGAAAAGAATATTAATCCGAATTACAATTAACAAGTGTTTATTCACGTTTGTTATCTGTTTTCAATTGTTTTCACTTGACCATTTAAAAATGGCCCCTGGGCGCTGATTGGACTAGGTACACTGATCTCTATTATAACTGGATGGGCGACACGTCTAAAACTGTGATAAAATTAGAAGCCCGGAAGGCGCCATATTTTAGACACCTACTTTACAAAAGCAGGCGGGAATTTTAAAATTACAAAGAAGGTTGAAATACATTTAACTATGAAAAAAATACTTAACTTATTTTAATAATTATTAAATTATTTTATTTTTATTAATAACTATAAATAATAATAAATAAATAAAAATTATTAAAATTAACTTAATTTACTTAAAAATAATTAAATATTTGACAAGTTAAATTTAAGTTTCGTTTAATTTTTTTTCACTTGGTAAGATTAATCATTTCACAAAAATACTTGCTTCTTAATTTAATTTGGTAAAAGAACTGAAATTATTCAGCATTATACATATAATGTTTATAATAAAACAACAGTGAGTAAAATATTACGCCTCGGCAAAGAAGCAAAATATAACCTAAAAATACACAATTCAATAATATATACACATTTTTTTAAATATATACCTACTTGTGAAAAAAACACCTTTCGCTTCCTTTTCCCCACAAAATAAACAAATTAAAACCATATTGGTATTTATATATTTAAAAAAGTTACAAATTATTTAATTTAATTACTTGAGACGTACGAGAGAAGTGTCAAAACATCGAACAACACACACTATATGCAAAGCACACTTACACGGCAACTCACACAATCAAGTCGCTCTACGCTGTTTCACCGGTGTCTAAAACATGGAGTCGATGGTTTCAATTATTTTCACACCGGAAGCTACTTTTATATAGGAGTCGCCCATCCAGTTATATATAGAGATCAGTGACTAGGTACGAGTTTGCAATCAGCTGATAAATTGGCGGGTAATTACACATTATTTGAATTCAACCTTTTTTCTCTAAGTTTTCTATAACAATTAAAATCGAAAATAATATAACAATATAAATAAATACTCCTATAAAAAGTGAAAAATAGATAAAAGTCGAACGAAAAAAGATAAATAAAAAACAGAAGTCAGATATGGTATCTTAATATATAGAAAAGTCCACAAAGTGATAGTTACGAAATTTCTTTTAAATACTTTCGATATTTGAATTTTAATCTTATCTCTTGATAAAATACGAGTTTTTATAACTCTTCACTCTACTCATTTTTAGTCTAAGAAAAATTTCTTGATTTATGCGTAAATTCAAGTAACGACAATTTTAAACACTTGTTGCACCGGCGCCCGACTAGAGGGCTAAAAGTCAGGTGGATAAAGTGGATTTAGCATTTTTCCAAGAAACTTCGCAAAAATCTTAAAAAGCGATCAAATGATCTAGTATTTTTAATAAAAGTATAATTATTTCTGTGTTTATAGATGTAAACAAAAAGAGTGGAAAATATGGCTAAACGTTTGAGAGAACTCAGAAATGCGTCAATAGACAGTAAGTTATTATAAATCTCATTAACATAAAAGCTAACCTCAATTATCGATTTTTCACCTGTTCTAAACTCGTTTCTCCCTCATGAATTTTATGAAAGGGTTATTTCATTCTTCAGAAGGTTAATTTATTAATATCTACTTGTAACGTAATTAATATTAACTAGTAGAAAATATTTTTGAAAATAATTTTAACATTTGTCTCTTAATTTATATTGTATATTTTAAATAGTTTCTCTGCTTCAGTTTACATAAGTTTCTATGTGAATAAAAATATTACTCAGATTTGTATTTAATTTATGACTACTGCGTTGCCACAGGTCGGGGAAATCAGGGAAAAGTCAGGGATTTTTATTAAAAGTGTTGGGAAAAATTAATTGTTTAGAATTTTTAAAGAAAATTCTGAATTTTTGTGTCTTTTTGTTTGTCCTTTTAAACTGTGAAATTAACGTAAATTATAATAAAAATCTTCAAGTTTTACTATTTTATTTTTAATGAAATATTTTTTTGAAAAAGTTTAATTTTCTTGAAATTATAATTTTTATTTTAAAAAATTTTAACGCAATTCTTCGAAAGAATTCAATGAATATAAAAATTCTTTCTAGATATTCAATTGTTTTTATTAAAAATAACAATATTCTTCACGGGAACTCAATTAATTTTAATTTGTTCGAAAGAACAATTAAAATTTTTAATTTTAATTAAACATTTAAAATTAAAAATTTTAAAACAATTTTTACAAATTTTTTGCAAAAATTCAATTATTTTCTTAAATACAAAAATAATTGTTTACATTTTAATTATCCTTATAAATGAGTAAAAAAATTTTATTATTTACCAGAATTTTAATAAAATTCGAGGCAAAATGTCAAACATTTTCCTAAAGTTTTCTAAATTCAATGGTTTTTAATATTTATTTTAAACAAATTTTTTAATTATTGAAAATAAATTTTTATAAAACTCGCCAATTTTTTCTAAATTCAATGATTTTCAATATTCTACTTTTAAAAAAATTTTATTTTAAACAAATTTTTTAATTATTGAAAATAAATTTTTATAAAACTCGACAATTTTTTCTAAATTCAATGATTTTCAATATTCTACTTTTAAAAAAATTTTATTTTAAACAAATTTTTTAATTATTGAAAATAAATTTTTATAAAACTCGACAATTTTTTCTAAATTCGATGATTTACGATATTCTACTATTTCATTAAAATTTACCAACAGAATTTAATTATTAAAAATAAATTTTTATCAAACTCCACAAGAAAATTTAATTATTTTCCAATTCCACTTGAATTCCATTATTTAAAGTAGAATTTGCAAAAATTTTGCAAAGAAAATAAATGTTTTTAAATTTGGTATTAAATTCTTCGTAGTAATTCAATTATTTTCCTAAATCTTAAAATTCCTTTCAGGGATTTAATTATTTTCATAAATAAAAAAATAATTGTTTACATTTTAATTATCTTTATAAATGAAAAAAAAAATTAATTATTTTCCAATAATTTTAATAAAATTCAAGGCAAAATTTCAAACGTTTTCAAAAATTATTCCAAATTAAATGATTTTCAATATTCTACTATTTTAATAAAAATTTCCAACAGAATTTAATTATTAAAAATACATTTTTATAAAACTCCACACGAACATTTAATTATTTTCCAATTCCACTTGAATTTAATTATTTAAAATAGAATTTACAAAAATTTTGCGAAGAAAACAAATGTTTTTTAACGGTTTTAAATTTTTTACTACTTTTTAATTATTTTCCTAAACTTTAAAATTCCTTTCAGGGATTTAATTATTTTGATAAATAAAAAAATCATGCAGAGTCAATTATTTTAGTTAATAATTTTTGAAGTTAATCAGAATATTCTTTAGGGTTTGGGAAAAATCAAAATTTTTTCCGCACATCAGAGAAAAATAAAATTAAATGTTTGTGGCAACCCTGGTGGTTTTTTTATCTTCGTCTTTGTAAATTTTGCCTATTTCTTTTTATTTTTGATTTTAATTATTTATTTTCTTTTGCAGGCGATTCTGATCATCCGACATTGAACAAAGCATTCCAGAATTCAACAAATAGCAGTATTAGTTTCATGGATAATACATGTTTCAAAAGTGCAGAGGCAACGTACGGAACGTCTGTTGATGATAATAATCTTCGACGATTAATTGAAAATGATTCATTTTTGAGAAACATTTCTAAAAATGATTCATCCTCAATAAGTCGCAAAAAACCGTCGTTTATTCTCGCATCAGGAAATTCACAGGGATCGATGAAAACAAAATTAATAGAAACAATGGATTCAGAAATTTTAGAAGGTGCAATGGATTCGGATCTATCATTTTATTCACCGAACCAATCGATTCGACATATCAATAACACCGGACCATCGATTTTAAATAAAAGACTTCCATCTGACGATGAAGAATTTATCGATTGCGAAACTAGTTTCAATATTCCAACACCACAAACACATTCACTAATGACAGATTCACTATTAAGTACCAAATATAAACAATTGCCCAATTATTTGTCTCCAAGGAAACGTTTAGAGAATAATAATACAATTTTTAAACCAATTGCCTCGAATCATCATGATGATTCCTACGATGATGAGGGTATTGATTTTCCACCTGAAATTCAACAATTAACGACAATTTTAGAAGAATCATATCAAACAGTAAGTAAGAATCATTCGAAAAGAATATCGGGTGCCAAGTTACTTTCAATTGTCGATGACTTAAAGAAGGGACCACTATCAAATTTACCGGAAAATAAAAAATTCAACGATACCGTTAAACATTTTGCTGATATTTTAAATAAAAACTCAAAAGAAATAACTGTCGATCAACTAACTTATATTATTCATTATTCATTGAAGACTATTTATAATTATTCGGATCGTGCGAGCGATGGTGAGAGTCTTCACAGTTCTGGCGATATATCGAAAACACATGAATTAAGTTGCGATAACAGTGGCACCGAATTGGATTCAATTATCAATGAATTGAGACACATGTATCCAATGGAGAAACAAATAGAGCACGAATCACCGCCCGAGTGGCCAATGTCGGAAAAATCACAAGCTCCCTCAACTGTGGAAAAGTCGATTTTATTCACAAAAACAAAACAAGCGAGTGATAGAAAAAAGGAATATTTCCCCTCAACAGCATTGTTTGGAAATAAGGAAAATTTCAATTCAATGAAATCTAGTCATGAAGTGGGAAATAATTCGCCTTCGAAGAAACGCGTTTGTTTCGCCACAAAAGAACAGACGTCGAAAATAAATCGTTATTCCTCAAGGGGTGGAAAGAAGAAGTTTGTGACAACACCGCATTCGAAGAAAAATAGATCAATTTCAGAAAGTGAAGATGACGAAGAGGAAGAGCAATTGGAATCAACCAATTCGAATGAGAGTTCGTTTAATGTTTTAGAACGAATGTGCAAAAACGCTGATGACGCCGAAAATAGACGATCGAGATTAAGAAGAAGTATATCGTTAACTAATATTACAACAGTAAAATTGTCAGCTTGTGAAAATGGTGCAACTATTTATAAGGATAATTACCGTAAGGATTGTCAGGAAAATGAGAGAGTTTCAAGACACAATAGTATAAGATTTAAAATACAGGAGCCGGTGAAGAAATACAGGAAACGTAGAAGCAAATCATTGGAACGTTCTCCGAACTATTCTGTCCATGTCAATAATGTTCTTTCAAGAGATGAAAATTTACCATCGACATCGGGTGTAAAGAAAAAATTGACATTTAAAAAAACAGTCGATGAAGTTCCGAAAATTGTCATCACGTCCGAGAGTGGGTCCGTTTATAGATCGCCAATTGTCAAGAGAAATCCATTAAAAACTGTTACTTCAAATTATTTACCACATACATCGCCTCGAAATCGTCGTAAATCATCGGGAATCGATAATAGTCACATTCCAGCTGTTTCGAAATTGAGGCAAATTTTTTCACCCGCCAAAGGAAAAGGTGAGAATATTATTCTGCAAATTACATTCTTTACATCAAATATCCATAATAGTTTTCAAATAATTTATAATAAGTAAAACTCTTTGTGTGAATTGAATTTACTTTTATAAATAATAATATAATTCTCGAAATTCAATTACTTTCAATGCAGATTTCCTTTTCTCGAAATAATTCAATTATTTAAAAAAAATCAATAAAATTCTCCCGAGAAATTGAATTATGTTTTTAATATAATTCTAATTTTTTGAAAAGAATTCAACTATTTTTATAAATTGAATTAAAAATCTTCGAGAAAATGAATTTTGATAAAAAATAAAATTCATCCACGAATTCAATTATTTTCAATAGGTACAATTTTTATTAAATTTAACTTCACAAAAAATCAATTATTTCTAAGAAAAATTTTTTATTTTCTTAAAAGAATTCTATTATTTGACAAAATTTTCAATAAAATTTTCCCTATTAGTTCAATTGTTTTCAATACAATTTTATAAATAAAATATTACAGAAATATTAAAAAATATTAAAATTTTTTATTAATAAAAATTTTGTTAATAACAAAATTTCTCAAAAGAGTTCATTTACTTTTAATTACTTTTAATTTGCTCATTTCCAAAACTTTTATCCTTGAAGTAATTTAATTAATTAAAAAGATAATAATTTCTTCCCAGGAATTCAATTATCTTCAATATCAATTTAAATCTCTCGAAAGAATTCAATCAATATTTTAAAAATAATTAAAAAAATTCTTCTCAGGAATTCAATTACTTTTAAAAATATTCAAATTCTTCACAGGAATTCAAATATTTCTAATATACTTTTAATTTCGATGGATAATTTCAATTCTATTATTATAATTTTAATTTGTTCCAGAGAATTCAATTATTTAAAAAAATTTAATACCATTTGTTGCAAAAATTCAATTATTTTTATATGTACAAAAAATGTTCGTAGGAATTAAATTATTTTCTTATAAAATTGGAATTTTCTCATAAGAATGCAATTATTATTAAAAATTTCAATAAATTTCTGCAAAAAATTCTATTATTTTCATAAATAGTAAAATTTTAGTCTTAAGAATTGAATTACAGTCAATATTATTTTTAATTAAAAAATTTCAATTATTTTTAAGAATTTTAATAAATTTCTATTAATTATTTTCATAGATAATAATATTCTACACAAAGAATGTTAAATTATTTTTTATTATCTCGAAATAATTCAATTTTTTTCTAAATTTCACTAAAATTCGTCGTAGAAATTCAATTATTTTTAATTCCTACAATTTTAGTAAAATTTCTTGAAAGAATTAAATTATTTTTAAACACCTTGAACAAATTTTCCACAGAAGTTTAATTATTTTCATATAGAGAACAAAAGTCTTTGTTGAAGTTGAATTATTTTAAATACAATTTTAATTAAATTAGAATAAGAAATTTTTTAAAATTTTATTTTAATAAATTCAGTAATTTACGAATTTTAATAAAATTCTTCAAAAGAATTTAATTATTTTTATACATAGGAAAATATTTTTTCCTAAACTTCAATTATTTTTAAATACAATTTTAATTTTCTTGCAAGAATTTTATTAAAAATGATCCCAAAGTTTTGAACGTTCAAATGAACGAAATATTTTTTATTGAAGATATTTTAATAAATTACTAATAATAAAAAAATTTAATAACTAAAATTTTACATTTACAAACTTAATAATTAATTTGTTTGTCAGTGACACAAAATAATTGCAATAAAAATTTAATTTTTAGAAGAAATAAATAAATTTCGTTCATTTGAACGTTCAGAACTTAAGGATCTTTATTAAAATTTAAAAAATTTAATAAAATACTGCGAAAAAGTTCAATTATTTTCATAAATAATAAAAATCTACACAGGGAATTTTAAATTATTTTTCATTATCTTGAAATAATTCAATTGTTTTTCTAAATTTCACTAAAATTCGTTGTAGAAATTCAATTCTTTTAAATTCCTACAATTTTAGTAAAATTTGTTGAAAGAATTTAATTATTTTTAAACACTTTCATAAAATTTATAAATTGAATTATTTTAATAGAGAACAAAAGTCTTCATCGAAGTTCAATTATTATTTTAAATACAATTTTAATTAAATTTTTTTTTAATTTTATTTTAATGAATTCAATCATTTTCAAAACTTTAATAAAATTCTTCAAAAGAATTTAATTATTTTCATACAGAGCAAAATAATTTTTCCTAAAACTTCAATTATTTCTAAACATAATTTTAATTTTCTTGAATTCAAATAAAATTTAATAAAATATAATGCAAAAAACTTTAATTATTTTCATAAATAGTGAAATTCTTTGAGAATTAAATTATTTTTAATTTACTTTTTATTTTTTCGAAGGAATTGAATTATTTTCTTAAATACGAAATTCTTAAAATTTAATTTTCTAAACATGAATTTTAATTTTTGGAAATAATTCAACTGCATATTTTTATTACTGTTAATAAAACTTTTGGAAAGAATTAAATTATTTTCATGAAAAATAAAATATCTCCACAGAAATTGGATTATTTTCAATACAATTTTAATTATTTTTTTGAAAGAATTCAAATATTTCTATAAATAACAAAACTCTTCATGAGAATCCAATTAATTTAGATTAAAAATTGTAAAAGACACAATAATTATAACAATTCTCAAACAGAATCTTAATTTATTAAATTTATTAATAGCTAACTTAATTTATTTAATTAATTTATAAGTTTTTTTTATTTATTTAATTTTCTCGAACTAATAAATTGATAACGTTTTCAGTGTCGACTGTCGCATCGAAAATAAATCGGATACCATTGCAAAGAAAGACTCCAGAGAAGAGTATAAATGAAAGAACTCCGTCATCGCCAAATTGGCATAGACTTATGTCGAATTCACAAAATTCATCTCAAAGGAAACCATGGAAGCCATGAAATAACGTGAGAGGGTGAGAGAGAGAGATCTAATTGGTTAAAATTTGTTTTTCTAAAAATATATATATATTTAATTAAATATTCTAAAGTTTATATGTAAATTAATTATACAAGAATTTAAGGGGTTAAAAGAGACTTTTTTAAAGAAAAGAAAAAATTAATTTTTATATAAACACCAAGGGCAACTAACATTTTTATATTAGACATTGTGTAATATTAAAATAGCTTAAAATTTTGTTATTGCGCTTTAAAAAAAAAATATTACAAGAGTTTAAAGTGCAAGTTTTTACTGCTGTTTTTTTTAAAAAAAGAAAACTATGTCGATACTAGAGTGTAAGATAAAGTTTAAAAAAAACGTTTGTATCAACATTCCGTCGAGTATTTTTATATTATAGATTTCTACTTTGTTGTAAAAAAAAAAGATTTATCTGTAAAATGTCATATTTTGAGGGCCAAATGATTTGGACTCTGGAATTAATTTTTATAAATCGAAATAAATCTTTTATTTAAAAACAGTAATTATTTTCCAATTTGAATATTTTTCGTTCCTATTATTATTAATTGTTTTTCTGTAAAATATAGAAACAATTTATTTTCATATACCAGCTTTCAATTTTTAATAAAATTCGCAGAAATTGAAGTACTTTTTTATTAATTTTTTATTTTCTTTTTTTAGTTTCGTGAGATGCTAAAAATGATTGTACAATTTTAGCCACACTTTTTGCATTCGTCAAATGTAAATGATGAGTTCCCGGCATGGAAATAAGGGAAAATTCCTTGCAATTCGTTTTCATTATTTCCACAATATTCGGTGAAAATTCACCATCGTCAAATGTTGAAGAACTTCGTAAAACTAAATAAGGACAATTAATTAGTTTCGCCATATTTTCTAAATGTTCCTCCGTATAAATCGCACGCAATGGTAAATTTAATTTCACCCTTGGATCGCGACTGAAAAAAAATCTACCATCCTCTGTTCTTTTTGCTCCACGTCTCATCATTATTCTCACAGTAATTTCATTCAATGAATAATTACTACCCGTTATCCATTTTTCTAAAAATTCCCCCTCCTCATAACTCACTCGATTCGTCACTGAATATTTCTCCTCTAAATCGAGAAATTTATCAATATTTTTCGCAAACTCACGACAATATTCGTCGACATTAACTATTGGCCTATATTGTAAACTGTCCAAAGCAATGACAAATTCCGTATCATTTGGATAAAGTGAAGCGTAAATAAAACTCACAAGCGCTCCCGCTGAATGTCCGAGTAGTTTTATTTTTTCCCAATTAAAGTGTCGTTTTAATTTTCGAATAAGGAGAATTGTTGTCGTATCGTCATAGCCAATGCCAAGTGGTAACCAACTCGATAAGCCATGACCAGGATTGTCTATTGCTAAAATTGAATGATTTTTTAATAAAGGTGCTAGCAAATCGAACGATCCGGCATTATCCTGCCAGCCGTGAAGAGCCAAAATTGGCTGTCGTTCCTCTGACGAATTCCACAATTTCCCTGAAAAAATTAATCTCATTTTGTGATAACAAAAAATTTTTTCTGTTTGAAACATTTCCCATTTTTTTGAAACGAAACATTTGGTTTTTTTTTGTGGAAACAATAATTAGATAAATTTAGTATTAAATATTAAAATTTATTACACATTATATTTATAAATTACATACTGATTAATAGGTCAGTAGTTAATACTTATCGAATCGGTCGAATTGTTAAAATATTTCAGAACCGATTTTTTAAAAATGATCTACATTTTTTTTCGTCCTTTTCTATAATAATTTACAAAAAAAAATAATTCGATATGAAAATAAATACAAGTGTTTATAATATTTAATTTAACAATTTTTTCTATAATTGAAATAAAATTTAATTTAACACGGATGCCACGCTTTTATCCTTTTCAAATTCCCTGACTTTTCCAGGTTAAAAATTGGAATTTTTCCAGGTTTTTAAAACTACATTGAAATTATTAACATTATTGGAAAACTCAAGAATTCAATTATTTTCAAAAGTCACATAATTCTTTGAAAAAATCCAATTATGTTCCAAAATTGCCAGAAATTCCCGTCAAAATTTAAATAATCTTTATAAATAATAAAATTTTTCGCCGAAATTCAATTATTTTCAAAAATTTTAATAATGTTCTTCGCATGAAAATTCAATTTTAAAACAAGTTCAATTATTTAATAAAATGTTTATTTTTAGAGTTAAATAAATGAATTCTCGTAGAATTTTCAAATAAAGAAATATTTTTGAATATGATATTCAATTGCAATGGAAAATTTTTACTCAAATTTATTTTTAAATATTTTTTTTGAAATTCTACGAGAAATCAATTATTTAATTATAAAGATAAACAATTTATTAAATAATTGAATGTTTCTAAAAATTGAATTTTCAGAAAGAATTCTATCAGAATTTAATTATATTATGTTTTTTATTATTTATTCTCAAGAAACTTAAAAAAATGTTTAACAATAATTTCATTTTTCGAGAAAGTCGATTAAAATTTTATATTAAAATTAATTGAAATTCTGACAGGATTATTAAAACTTTTGAAAAAAACTGGAGATAATTTAAATTTTGACAAGAATTTTTGTAAATTTACGTTTGAAAATAATTGAATTCTTGAGACTATTATTAAAATTTCGGTTTAAATAATTGAATTTAAAAAAAAAGTTTTAAAAAAATTTTTTATTAAATTAGCAAACATTGAAAATAATTTAATTTTGAAAAATTTTTGAAATCTATTAAATTTCTATGAAGATTTTTATTAAAATTATTTTGAAAAAATTAAATTGTTACAAAAGAATTACATTAAAAATTTTGAAAATAGTTTAATTCTTTCAAGAATAAATAATAAAAGTCAAAAAAAAAAATAATTGAAATTTTACAAAATCTTGAATAAAAATCTTTTGAAGTTCATTTAATTATGAAATTTGAAAATGCAACTCTCGTAGAATTTTCAAATAAATAAATATTTTTGAATACGATATTCAATTGAAATCGAAAATTTATACTGAAATTTATTTTTAAATCAATATTTATTAGAAAATTCTACAAGAAATCAATTATTTAATTATAAAAGTAAACAATTTATTAAATAATTGAATGTTTCTTAAAATTGAATTTCTAGAAAGAATTCTATCGAAATTTAATTATATTATATTTTTTATTATTTATTGTCAAGAGAGAAACTTAAATAAATTTTGAACAATAATTGCATTTTTTGCGAAAGTCGATTAAAATTTTGTATATATTAAAATTAATTGAAATTCTGACAAGAATATTATTAAAATTTTTGAAAAAAAATTGGAGACAATTTAAATTTTGATAAGAATTTTTGTAAATTTACGTTTGAAAATAATTGAATTCTTGAGACTAATTTTATTAAAATATCGGTTTAAATAATTGAATTGTTTAAAAAATTTTTTTCATTAAATTAACAAACATTGTTAATAAACAAACAAATAATTTAATTTTGAAAATTTTTGAAATCAATTAAATTTCTATGAAGATTTTCATTAAAATTATTTTGAAAAAATTAAATTTTTACAAAAGAAATACATTAAAATTTTTGAAAATAATTTAATTCTTTCAAGAATAAATAATAAAAGTTAAAAAAAAATAAATGAAATTTTACAAAATCGTGAATAAAAATCTTTTGAGGTTCATTTAATTATGAAATTTGTAAATGCAACTCTTTTAAAATTGAATTAATTTTGAAATATTTAAGTAAAATTAGTTTTTAAGAATTTCAATTAGAAAACAACAAATTTCCAGGAATTCGATCAAAATTCCCGGACTTCTCCAGGTTTTTTTTTCAAAATTTTTATAAAATTCCCTGACATTTCCAGGTTTTCGAGGTTGCGTGGCAAACCTGTTTAACAATTTTTTTTCTACAATTGAAATAAATTAATTAATTTACATTATTTCGGTCTAGAAAGGGATTTATGACATCGGCCGTTTCTTGAGGATTTACCATGTGTAAATGGTGCGTTCCCGGCACCATGTGAACGGAAAATTCCTTACAAGAATTTTGCATCACGTCTATAATGTCCTGGGAGAAAATTGTTTTCAATTTGGACTCGGTCCCTCTTAGGAGAATGTAAGGACACTTGATGATTTTCGCCACCTCCTTCAAGTGATCGAGAGTGTAACCGATATTCGAAGCATTCAGTCTAATATTTGGATCACGATTGAAATAATAAGTACCGTCCTCCTCCTTCTTCGTTGCTCCTCGAATCATTAAAGTTCTGGCTGCGACTTCATTCAAAGAACCGTGCGTTGCCTTCATCCATCTTTGAATTGCTATTTCCTCCTTATGACATGGAGCTGGTGAATTTTTCTCCTCGTAGATGAGAAATTTGTCAATGTCCCTGGCAACGTCTTTATTGCTCTGTGGAAATTTCTCAGGAGTCAGAGGCATAAATTGAAGTGCATCAATTGCGACGACAAATTCCGTCTCATCGGGATAGAATGAAGCGTAACGAAAACTAGTGATAGCACCGCCTGAATGTCCCATTAATTTCACCTTCTCCCAGCCGAAATATCGTTTTATTCTTCGAATCACGTGAATTATTACTGAATCGTGATAGGGAATTCCTCTCGGCAGCCAGGACGAGATACCATGACCTGGTGCATCTATCGCTAGAATTGATCTATTTTTAAGCAACGGAGCTAACATATCGAAGGAACCAGCATTATCCTGCCATCCATGAAGGGCAAGTATCGGTTGTTTACATCCATAATTCCAATATTTACCTAAAAGCAGCTTTTTTTTCTTAGTAAACAAAATAATTTCGCATTATTTAAAATTTTAAATTCAAAACTAATAACTTCGAGAAAAAAAAATGGAAAACGTTCCTTGACAATTTACATAAATATATATTCATTCCATCATTATTAATTTAAGATTTAAATAATATCATGACTCGACAAAATTTACCTGCAATAGTTCCCCAGGGAACTTTGATCTGAACTTCCGTAATTTCTGGTTTTGTCAATTCTGTCTTACTTTGTTGTAAATCTCTATTAAAAACGACACTTATATTTTTAGTTCTCCTACTCAAAATTCTCGAACAAATCATCTTGGTAATTTTTCTTTATACACTTTATAAATAATACTATTTATTCTATTTATTAAGCGAGTTTTGTAGGTTATGTCACATGTAACAGATGACCACATGATGAACTCAAAAAAAAAAATATTATCGTCGATGATGCAATAACCTACATTTCTTTCTCCGATGACAGTATATGCACTGAATTGTTTATTCTATTTAAATTACAAATTATTACACACTATTCTCTTAATCGATGCAAAATAGATGACAAATTTCGGAATTAAATTAGAATATTTAACACAATCGATTGAAGTCATCTGCAACTGCACAAATCTGTCACTGTCAATTGTCAATATAATAAAATCAAGAAAATGAATAAAGTTCCTGTCTTGTTGAAAAACGAAATTTCTCAAAAATGGAATCAATTTTTCAAATTGTTCCAAACTTTCAGTATTACTAACATTTTAAGGGTATTTGAGCCATTATGACGTCACAATTGTAGAACACATGCTTTACACAATTAGTGACGTCATAATGGTCCAAATGCCCTTAAATAAAGAAAAAAATTTTTCATCACTTTGAATTTTAGTGCGCGGTCACGTGATGTTTTCTACTCCTAATCTAACGCCAACTTCATAGTCTATTTTTTCTATTCTCAAAAATAAATGGAATAAATCAATAAATTAAATTAAGAAATAGTTGTAAAGAAAAACTAAATTCTAAACTAATTAAACTATCAACGAATATAGAATGATTAACAAAAGCCTAAATTTCAAAAAAAAATCTATTTTTTTGAATTTGTGTTCTAACGATTCCCAACCTAACGTGAGAAGAATCTCGATATCTCGATTATAGATGAAGAAGCAGCTACATTCAGTGTAAAACGAGTGGATTAATTGATAAGGTCGTGTATACCGTTACAAAATGAAATAATTTATTCTCCCATCTATATTAAGTAAAATAATAGATTTATTTTGTGACGAACATTTAGAAAATGCATCGTCTAGTTGTAGTGAAACAATGAAACAAGAATGGAAAGTTGGAAAATAAGGGAAATATTCGATGAGAAGAAAATATTGTGGTTGGCCGCGCGTTGTATCGCATAGGAGGCATGGTATCCCCATTCAAGGTCCAGCATCCGGAGCGAAAACAGCGGGAAATTAATACCAAGAAAATAAGCAGAAATTCTCGTACGTTATAATATTATTAAACAATTTTTATATCAAGTCCTTTACGCAATCGCCTCTCTCCCTCTCACTCACTCTCTCTCTATCTCTTTCTCTATTAATAATAGTCATTCACGCAAACTTCCTTTATAGACAGTTATCGCATGTACTTTCTAAATTATAATAATAAACATATAAACTCATTATCAAACTTTACACATATATACATTCACATTAAAATATTTATATTGACAATCGTGAAAATAATAAACTTATATTTGACCCAAAGGTTTGTGGAGCTAAAAATTCTTTGATACTTATTCTTTGGGTGTATTTATTTCTTTATTTTCCAAATGATAAATGGATAATTATCGATTTTTATTGAATGCTGCAAGAGATTTTCTTTTTATTTACAGTGACACAATCGCCGAAAATTCCTGCTCCAAAGTTATTGGAAAAAAAGTGTTTTTACTTGGATATTAAGAACTATGCTGTTTCAGCCAAGTTAGAGGCTAGAATTAAAGAATTTGGCGGGGTGAGTAGAAGGCTTTTAATTTGTTTTTCTTTGTTTTTTTTTTTGTTTCGGTTTTGTCAGTTCGTTTTCGGCTTTTCGGTATTTTTTGAACTATTTGTAATTCTTAGCCGATATTTATTACATAACAAGAAGATAAATGATCAATTGTTTTCTTCGTCTATTAGCAAATAATTGCTAATTAATGTAGTCATATATTTTTTGTTTCTAAATGTCAAAAAAAATGTTAAGAACATTTGAGAAGTGACAATTGTTTCGATTTACATTATTGCAAAGAAGTGGAATTTTTTTGTTTTTCAAGATTATTTTACAGTCATTAATTTTTTATTTTTCTAATTTCTTGGAAGAAAAATAATCAGTTGAAAAAAGAGGTAATTATTATTCCCGCGTTAATTTGACAGGGGAGGAGAAATGATCGCGGAATAGTAAACAGTTTTTTTTTGTATTCAGGATTTTGAAAAAATTTTCAAAGGCAAAGGTGGGGAAAAAAGAAATAGAGTTCAGGGTGAATGTCCATCTTGTTTATCTCGAGGTATATCCCGCTAAATTTAATCGCAACTATATGGTCGAAAGAAGGCGAATGGACTATAGATTTGTGCCCAGACTCGCGTCGCTGTTGCTACGCTGCGGGGGCTCCGCCCTAAATTCCAAAGTCACGCGTACTTCCATCGTATATGTGATGTGAAAACGTTCGATACAATTGCTTTGAAAATCACCCCGGAAAACTGGAGTGCCTGTCATGTCAATACGTTTTCCGTGAATGGCTCTCTCGACAAAATTTAAGATTATCAAGCAAATATCCAGTGCCACCTTGTGAATGGTGAGCGAAGCTACAGAGGAAACTGGATCAAAACAAAAATTTTTTTTCTCTTCAGAAAACAAGTGTTTTTTTCAAAATATACTGACATTTACGTTTGAGTATTCAAACGATCTTTTTTCCACTTTCTCGAAATTTGAAATTGTTCCCTGATTTTGTGAGATATTTTCCTTTTATTTACCTTTTGCGTTTTTTTTACACATTTAAAGAAAAATTAAAAACAAAATAATGCTGAAATTTGTTGGAAAATGATGGAAATTTTCGTTTTTTTTCAAGCACGTGGGAATATTTCCCAAAATTACTGTTGACAAACAAAATCAAGACACTTAAGCGCCACCTTGTTGGAATTCGGCCAACTTCACAGTGTCAGTTTTAACCGGCATTTTTTCGAAAAAGGAAAATATTTTTATTTTCAGAAAAATTGGGCCAAAAATGAGGATTAATCCATGGAAAAATAATTTTCCCGCCTACTGAATTTCAATGTATTTGTATGTGTGTGTGTGTTTAATATGATATATAGAGAAAAGCGGCGGATTCCGAGCGCCGCCTCTAGGCTCGTGAAGCAAGCTGTTAACGGCGAATGGCCATTTTGTATGTGACAGTTTTGCGAGTTCCGTGCGTCTCACTCTAATCCTCGTGGATTTCTTAGACAAAAAAATATGTTCACCAGGTCACAAGTGTCTTTAACAAATTACACATATAATAAAAGGACAATGTGTATTCTAAATGTCATGAAAATAAAGTGAAACAGGGAAAATATTAAAAGCTGGTGTTGTGTAAAAGGTTTCAAGTTTCGGGCGAGCGCTTGACAGTAGCCTACCATTAAAGAGTCTTCCCCAGCCTCGAAGTGTAAGTTGATGTCGACAACGCCCGCTTTTTTCACTATTTCCATCATTATTTCGATTACAATGTGATCACTGTTGTTTTCAACAATTATCAAAAGCACGTGCTTTTTTTTCTTCGACAAAGTTTACGAACAACATTTCGGAGCATCTTCAAGCGGGGACATGTGTGTGCAAGTATAATTAGAACGCAGGGACAACAATGCGACGACCATTGTTGTGCGGCTCACAAGCAAACATCGCCGCCCCGACAAACTTTCAATAGGATAAATATTCTAAAGAAAAATTTAGAAAAACTTGCTTTTTTTCCCAAAAATTTATTTTATTCAATTTTTGTTCCTTCATTCAGTTATATGAATGGAACATTTGTCAGTGTCAACGTTATTTAACCTAAATTTTTCAACTCCCTTTACCCGCCTGTCTCTTGATGTTGGCGTTTGGATCTGAGTCTTGATGTAAGAGAGAAAGGAATAAATTTTATAGACGGAAAATTTTTTCTTACAATACTCACCCCTTTTTTTTAACCGTCAAATTTCGTTTCTTGATTTTTCATCAATTTTTTGATTACTAAATCGCAGGAGAAACATATACACAACCACCTATTCTAAATGTATCAGTGAACTACTTTCGCCTCGACAGTTGTTGCACTCATTTCAACTTAAAATATGCAACGTATTTCATTTTTCGATTTATATTGAGCAATTGGCATCAAGAAATATCAGTTCTCGCTCAATTCTTTTACATCGAAAGACAGTCATTATTTCGCTCAAGTTGTATTTACAAATTGCCCTTTTTTCAAGAGTTAATTTTTATTTTTTCGTTTGCAAAATAAATAAATAAAAAGTGAAGATCTGTGAGAATTGATAGTGAGTAAAATCGATTGTTGTGTAAATGATGTCAAAAAATTCTAATAATAATTCTTCTTTTCATTTTCCACGCATGGGAAAGTTTTTTTATTTCTGAAGAAATGCATTCTTTGAAAAAGCTTTTAATAATTATTTTTCTATTTCCGCTGCATATTTCTATTTTCTGTTTTTGGCGAAAATGATGATTTTATTCGTTAAAACAATTGTTTGTTATGAAAAATGTTAGAGGTATTTGAAAGTTGGTTCTAAGTGAATTTTAACGAATCCGTTAGTTTTATTTTTTAAATTATGGATATTGAGTTTTCCAAGAAAGTTATTTGTAAGGCATGAATTTCAGTGGAGAGAGAAAGAGCATTAAAATCAGTTTAAGATTAATAATTGAAGTGATTTTTCGACTATTTTCCCTCCAAGTGTAATTTTAGTTCGTAAGAAGAAAAAATTTTTGAAATTCAAAAGATTTAAGTTTTTAATTTTGAACATTTATTTTTTTACTTTTAATTTGAATTTTTTTTTTGTAAATAAAATTGTTCTGTTTAGTAAATAAAATTAATGCTTAGTATTTTTTTGCAGTAATTTTGAAAATAATATTTAAAAAGAAAAACAGTTTCAGTCCCTTGAATATGTGTGTTTTGATTTTGATTGTATAAATTTTTGCATTGTCTCAGCAAAACTTTATTTTACTCTTTTTATTTCGCTTGAAAATTTAGTCACATTTGCAATAATTCTCCGTAAGTGAAGATTAATATTTCACTTAACATTTCATTCGTTTTTAATTTAAAGAATCATTTTAACGAATCTTTATTAGTTATTTTTTAATTCATATTCTATTTTTTAATTCATATTCGTATTTTTAGTATGAATAATCCAAATATTGAAGAATTAATTATCTCAGAATGATTTTAAATTAATTTTAATATTTTGATTTTGCATAATTTTGATGAAATTGAATTGGAAAAATGGATATAATAATAATTTTGAATTAAAAATTTCTGGTGATGAATGAATAATTTTTAAATTGGTTTTGAATGAAATTGAAATTGTGAAAAAAATTTTATTTGTTACAGAAAATTGAAGTATTTTTAGTGAGAAACGTCGATATTGTGATTAGTGACCGTGTTGATAAGACAGGACAGACAAATTCAGATAAACGCAAATGGGGTTACGCCAGTGGAGGGAGCGGGGGGCCCCCCTCGCTGAGGAGTATAGAGGCCCCAACACCAACTCCAACACCCCCCACACCATATTTAAATGCTGATGGTCCCCTTTCAAATTCGACAAATCTACGGGTCCAAACTACCCAAAGAACAGTGAGTAGTCAACTTTTCCACCCTTTTTTTTGTAAAATTAAATTTTCTTTCGCATTTGATTTTGGAAAATTAAAACTATGGAACAATGGGCAACTAATTCCTTTGGGGATCGAAACTTGTAATTTTTTTTATTTTATTTGTTTATTTTCTGGTAATTTATTAATTTTTGTTTTTCTCCACAGAAATCGCGAGCGGATGCAATGTTGGAGCGTGCTCTGACACAGCCACTGCAGTGTTCCGTGGATCCACTTAAAAACGCTCAAACCTGGAATATTCCCATTTGGGGACCAGAGAAACTTCAAGCGTGGCTCGATAAAATCTACACGTCTTATAAAGATACACACATTCAGCAGAAAAGTCAATCAGTTTCGTCGAAAAATTTGAATGTCAAACAATTGAAAGCACCTTACATCAAGTTTGAGTCCTATCACAGGTAAAAAAATTGACTTTTAGAAAATATTCTCATAACAGTCATGTCATGAAATTTTTTACTTCTGTCGGAAAAACTCGGAAAAATATTTAAAAAAATAATTATTATTGCAAGAAAAATAATTGTGTTTTTTATTTTCAAAAGGGAAACGAAGCCCGTATTTCTGGAATTACAATCTTGGCCGACGATCAATTTTGACGGTGAACGTGGTTCATGTCCGTTTGTGTTCAAGCGGCGTTCGAAAAAAGAGGCATCTGAAAGCAAAGAAACCAAGGAAAACTGGGAGGCTGCAAACGTAAATAAGGAAAAGGGCAAAGAAATGACACGTAGGCCTCGTGCCACAACTCGTGCTCGCAGGGCAGAACAACTTGTTTCTGGTTACTGCGAAATCTGCCGCTCCGAGTATCGAGATCTAACAAAACATTTGCAAACCGAAAAGCATTTGAGTTTCGTTCAAAATGAAGATAATTTCTTGTCCCTTGATAGACTTATCAGTACTGGCGCTAGCGTCGAGGCGTTTTTAAAACTCAACTCGTCAAACGATGTCAGGTATTTATTAACTTTTTATTTAAAAAAAAAAAATACAATACATTATTTTTCTTTAAACAATGTTTTCATCATTAAGAAGAAAATTGCATTCTCATCATAATTGAAATTGTAAACAAAAAAGAAACAGTAATTTCACAATATTTACTTTCAAGTTAAGTTCTAAGAGTGAGAGAAAATTTACCATTTAAAAAGGTGTGATTCACAAGTTTTTATTTATTTATTTAATGTTTAAATGAAAGAAATTGTTTTTATTGAAAGTAGTTTCATAAATTAGTGATTGCGACAAAAATTAAGAACAAATTATGTATTTTTAAATTTTATAATTAATTTTCTCTCATATTTTTTTAATAGAAACAGAAGATTATAGTAATAAAAATTTAAATTGCAGGCTTTGCACTCTACTAAGCCTATTATTTACTATTTTTTACGACTTGCTACTGTTTGGATAATTTTTTAAATTGATTTGTGACACTATATTCTACTGTTTTTTTTTTTATTGGGAATTTTTACTAATTTAGTTACTAATAGTTCAAATAAAAAAAAATGATTATTAAAAATTTCAAGAATATTTTTCACAAGAATTTAATTATTTCCACAAATAACGAAATTCTTCGCTAAAATTCAATTATTTTCATAAATATCAAAATTCTTCCTAGAAAATCAATTATTTCTAGTGACAATTAATAATTTTTCTAAGTAATTCAATTATTTAAAAAAATTTAAGAATATTTTTTATAAGAATTCAATTATTCACACTAATATTGAAATTGTTCGCTGAAATTCAATTATTTTTGATTCACCCAAAACAATTCAATTATTTTCACAAACAATAATATTTTACACGCAAATTGTGTTATTCAAGAAATTTATATTAAAATTCTTTGCAAGAATTCTAATACTTTCACAAATAATACAATTTAATTTAATTCAATTTATTACATATTTATTTAATTTAATTATTACATTTAAAATTCTTTGCAAGAATTCTAATAATTTCATAAATAACACAATTTTTTGCAATATAATTTCAATTTTTTGCAATATAATTTCAATTTTTTGAAAGAATTTAATTATTCATACGAATAATAAGAACTTGTCTCCAAAGAATTTAATTATTTTTAAAATGTTCATCAAAATTCTTCGAAAGAAATCAATTATTTTCAAAAAATTTTGTAAAATTCTTTATAAAAATTCATTTTTAAAGAATAATCAAATATTTGATTGATTATTTATTTTTGTGTTCAAATAATTGAATTCTCGAAGACTTTTCTAATTAGAGTTGATTTTAAAAATTGATTTCAGCTAACATTTGAGATAAATAGAATATTAAAATCGTGATTGTCTGAATTTTTAGAAATAATTGAACTTTAAAAGATTCTTGCATTGAAATCTTAAAAAATTTTATTCACTGTAAAACTAATAGTATTTGAATATTTATTTTAAGAAATTATTAATTTACTATTTTTCTAAAAAAAATTAGTTTTGAAGAATTTTATTTAACGTTTAAAAAAAATAATAACTTAATTTTGAAAGAATTGCAGTTGTAATTTTTTAAGAATTGTTAAAATTTCAAAAAGTTTTTACATTAAAATTATGTAAACTTTGAATTCCTGGAGAAAGGTAAAGAAAAATAAATAGTTAAATAGTTATTTAACAAAAATTGTTCAAGTTTTGAAATATTTTATTTGGAAAATATGAGGAAATAGTCTTTTGAAAAATTGTATATAAAATTTATTGGAATTTAAAAACAAAATTGATAAAATATAAACATTTCTAATTGATTGTAAATTTTGTAAAATTTAATCGATTTAAATTATATAAAGAATTTTATTTTTTAGCTTTGAAATTAATTTTTAAATATAATCGTATTTTTGAAGAATTCTATTTGCAAATTTGGTAAATAATTGTATTTTAGAAAGATTTTATTTTATTAAATTTAAAAAAATTGATGTTATTGGCAGGACAAGAAGAAACAGTTAATATTTTTTTATGGAAATTAGGAAAAAGTCTGGAAAATACAGAATCATGTTTTCGTGAATCGACTAAAACGAGTTTTTTGTTGTTGTTGAATTTAATTTTTCAATAGCGACTTTTTAAGAATTTTTTTTCAATCTGAAAGCTACGTTTTGCTAGTTTTTCAAAAATTAATTATCGAATGCGAAGCTTGAATTTGCAAATATCAAAAATAAATTTCGATTGAAACGTTTAGAAATTTAGAAGCAAAAAAGAAATTACAATAATTTCCTTATTACACTTATTTTCTAATTCATCTCATTCAAAAATCACTAATTTTTACAACTATAACACTTCAATTCATAACACTAACAATTTTCCCTTAAAAAAAAACTTGTTTCTTCAAGTTTTATTTTCTCTTTTCAGAAAGGACTGTAAACTATTTCCGAACGGTGATTCGAGTCTTCATGACAACACAGTGTTGTCTGAGCAAGGGAACAAATCACCAAAGGAGAATCTTGACAATTTTAGTGTTGACGAGATTAAAATGGTTCAGTGTAATGGTGCGCGAAGGAATCTTAATTTAAAATTAAGTTCTCCGCATAATTTACGAACACGTGCCAAACATGAGAGTGGACATTTATTAAGATCAAAGGGCCGATCGTGGATCGATGACGATAATAATAAGAGCAACAATGATAAGACCTATAATGATAAATTCGAGGGTTTTACGATCAAAAAAAGGGCAAAGGGAACAATTTGGATTGAGGAGGACGAGCCAAATGATGAGAAATCCGAGAATGAAAGTATAAAAGATGATGACAATAATGATGAATGTAATGAAAAAGTTGTCATTAATCACGAGGAGGACTTTAAAGGAACACTTCGTAAAAGTAATGGTCACAGTGAAACGAATAATTATAATGGAAGGGACGTGAAGACAAGAAGTGATAATAATCATCATCTCTCGGATATCAATGGTAAAAGGAAAAAAGATTCGAGTCCAAGGTTAAATGGTCACGAGGCAAATGAAAATGAATCGCAGAACGTGAAGAAGGAGGTGAGTAAAAAGGAATCTTCAGTTAAAAATTCATCGATTAAAGATACGAATGGGGAAATTGGTAAGGAGGAGAGTATTGACGTTCCTTGTAATAATGATGACGATGAGGAAAAGGAATGTCGCGGTTTTAAGGCGCAAGATGAGAAGGACGATAAGCCGAGGGGTTTAAAATTTAGTCGTCGTGGCGGAAGGAGTTACAAGGGTCGTCAAAGATTGTCGGTTGAGGAGCGATTAATTGAGGATAATCGAGCCTATTACAAGGTCGAGGTACTTGGTAGTAAATTAAGATCGAGCGTTATTCCACCACCTTTACCTCCTCCTGTTGTTACTGCTGCTGCTGCTGCTACTACTGTCGAAAAAGAGGTTTGCGAGGAGGAGAAAAAAGATGAAGGACCGTCGAGCGAAAAACCCGTTGTCGTGCGTTTTAAACGTGTTCGGAAATCGGAACTCTCCTTACTCAGCGATGAGGCGGAATCATTTATGTTCGGTGAGACTAGACGTGACGATTCAAGTGAAGCAAGTGAAAATGAACAATCCAGTGTTTTACCAAAAGACAGTGAGAGTGAACGTGAAAACACATTGAATTCGATAAATCTCAGTTCATCTGAGAATGAGCAAGTGAAAAATGAAGGCGGCGATGATTCTCAAGACTCTTCGAGTGCAAAAAATTGCAAGAAAAAGAGGCGCACACAAGCGGAGGCATTAATAATGGACAATGTCGATTATTATAAATTCGAAACGCCAGGCAGTCGATTGAGATATCAAGCACCAATTACAGGAATTGAATTAACGAAAAATGAGAAATTAGACGAAACAAATTGTAAGGATGATGATAATGATGATAATAATGATGATGATGATGATGATGATGATGATCAACGGGTCGATAGATTATTACCATCGAAACCATCGCCTGAAATTGAGAGAATGCAATTTTCCTTCGAGGCAATACCAAAATCGGAACCATGGTATCAAACGTATCAACGACAGGATGAGGGCGAGGAATTTTGGCATTATTTCAGTGAATCGAATGAGCCGAAGCCATTTTTATTACCTTATGAGATCGAGAATTTTCATGAGACACTTATGAAGAGGTTACACAAGATGGATGGTAGGAGAAAAAGTCGAGGTCGTGGTTCGTTTGTTGGAAGATCGCCAAGAAAAAGTCCAAGGTGCCATGCTTCCACATTGGCGATTATGTCGACAATTATTAGAAAACGTGAACAACAACAGCAACACACTCCAAATTTAACGGTCATTGACGAGGAGAATATTGGAAAATTAGAAACCAGTTTTAAAGCTGATGTTAAATCAAAGTCTGATGTTGATGAAGATCTCAAGGAAATTGCGAAGAATATTGACGAGATGTTGTCTGGGAATGACATGCAGGTGAGCATTCAAATAAAGATTATTCTTTTACTTTTTTAACAAAGACTTGACTTTTTTTTAGACATTTTGTAGCAAAAGAAAATGAGATTCTTTCATTTAACTTTCGAACTTTGGTGAAGTTCACGTATTTTAGAAGGGAAACTCTCTCTATCAAATTGTAATAAATTTTTTGTCATGTTTCTTTATTCAGAAGTTCTTAAAGAAATTTTTAAACAAACTGGTGAATATTTTTAAATCTTCATTTTAAACTTCAACGATGTACATTTTAAATTTGATAATAATCGAAATGAAACTAATGTTACTTTTGTTAAGGTAAAAGGAGAATTTTTTTTAAGACTAAGAAGCAAATAATTTTTGAGAAAGAGAACTTAAATTTTTTTCTCAATTCCTAATGTTTTTGTTAAGAAGAATTTTGTTAAAAGGAGAATTTTTTTAAGACTAAGAAGCAAATAGTTCTTGATGCAAAGAATTTAAATATTTTTCCCCAATTTATTAACGTTTTTGTTGACACAGAAGAAGAATTTTTTTCAAGACTAAACAGCAAATATTTTTTGATAAAAAAGACCTTATACATTATTTTCAATTTCTAACGTTTTTATTAACGCAAAAGAAAAAATTTTTTTAATACAAAAAGTAAATCATTTTTATTGAGAAGAATTTTATTATTCCCATTGCATCTTAAACGGATTTTCAATTCAATTGAAGACGAAACTTTTTTAACTTAATTTTATGGTGGGTTTTAACTTTTTTATTGAATTTCGTCGACGTAAACTTTGGTAAATTCAGTTTTATTAATCGAATTCAAATAAATCTTGAAAATAAAATACAAGAATAATTAGTTTTTTAAAAAATAATTTTTAATTAATACAGTTAATTAAGTGTAATTATTATAATAATTATTTAAAGTTACAAAAAAGGCAAAATAAATAGTTTTAAATTTATAATTAGAAATAATATTAATAGTTTATGTTTTTAAAGTTTTTACAATTTTTTCGTTATAAATTAAAATATATTATAATTTTTATTGTCGGTAATTTTTTTAATTTTCTTTTAAAGTGAATTGCACAATTTTAGAGGAAAAAATTGTTTTTTGCGTAGATTAATAATTATTTATCGTTTTGCATTTTTTTTTATTCAATTTGAATGAATAGATGTTATTTTTGTATTAATTTTCACAAATATAGGAACATTTTCTTCTCTAAAAATCGTTAATGAAATCAGAGAAATATCAGGAAATTATATTAAAAGTATTGAACAAATATGAAATTTTTAGAACTGCTACAAAAAAAGGGTTTTTAGTGTGGAAAACTTTTTTTTCACTTTTTATTAAATTCACAATGAATTTGAAAACAATAACTTAATTTTTTTCTTTTTCAAAACAATGAAATTAATTTTACATAATTAAAGTCTATAGTAAATTTTTAAATTGTTAATTTAAAATTTTTAAATTTAAGTTGCAATTATAATTAACTTAACATAAAAACAAAAAATTTAGTTTGAACAAATACGTTGGTGAAGTTTACAGTTTACAACGTTTATAGTCGACGATTTTAGAAAACAAATATTTTTTTGAAGAAATCGTTATAAATTTTTGTAAAGAAAATTGTACGATTAATTTTTTTTAATAATGATTTACAAAAGAAAATATTTTTGAACAATAAATATTATTTTTTTTCGTTGGAAAATAATTTTTTTCTTTTAATTGTTAATGATAAACGTTGCGAACTTCACCGACATGAACAAATTGCATAATTCCATTTCAGAAGGTTTTTAACTAAATTTGCGAAAAATTTCAAAAAGTAATTATAATAATAAAATAATAATAATAAAATTTTTAATTATTAGTTAACTTTCGAAGTTAAAATTTTTATAAAATAATAAAATTAGAAACAATTGTAATTTAAAATTCTAAAACATATTATCTGAGAAAATTTAATACAATTGTTTAGAATTCTTGAGTTGTTAAAAAAATTAACAAATTAATTGAAGTTAAATTGAAAATAGTTAAATTCTTTAACGAATTTAATTATAAATTCCAATGAATTCGGTTTTTAAAATATTTCTATATTTTATGTTTTTCTAAAACAATTGAAATTATCTACATTTCTATTTAAAACTTATTGCATTTTAAAATAATTTTTTTGAAATTTTTTATTATAATTGAGGGAAGTTCGCTACAGTAAATAATTTTTATTTTATTTAAAAAAATTCTAAGTGCAGTAATTAATAATTAAATTTTTAATTATTATTATTACCTATTTAACTTTCGAATTAAAAATTTTTATAAAATAAGTAAATTTAAAAAAAAATTTGAATTTAAAATTCTATATCAAAATATCTGAGAAATTTTAACACAATTATTTAGAATTACTCGAGTTGTTAAAAAAAATTATCAGATTAATTGACATTTTATGAAGTTAAGGCGGTGTCAAAGTCGATGCGATTTTCCCGTTGAAGCTCAATGCAAAAATCCAATCGACTTTGACACCGCCTTAAATTGAAAATAATTAAATCCGTTACAAAATTTAATTATAAATTCCAAAGTATTCGGTTTTTAAAATATTTCTATATTTTATTTCTTTCTAAAACAATTGAAATTACTTACATTTTTATTTAAAACTTATTGAATTTTTAAATAATTTTCTTGAAATTTTTTATTATAATCGAGGGAAGTTTGCTACAGTAAACAATTTTATTTAAAAAAATTCTAAGTAAAATAATTTTTTTACTCGTAAAAATTCTTTTTTTTTAATAATTGATAATAAGTGAATTCGGAATTTTATTTTATTTATTTTGTAAACGATCCTTAATTTTTTCTATCCGGATCAGAAAGAAAGTAAAAATTTTGCCTCTGAAAAACAGGGGAAAAGTCAAGGAAAAATAAAATTTTTCTGGCAACCCTGAATTTCTTCAGATACAACAGGCAAAACTGTGGAGTAGTTTTTGAAAATTGAAATAAATTATTGCTTGGGAAAACTAAATAAAATCGAACAATTGTTCACTAAACTTTCAGAAAAAGACACAAAATATTCAGTGATTGCTTTATGTCAACAAATTTAGGCTAAAAATAATTTTTTTCTACTACAACACCGAATGTTTGAAAATTTTTGTGAAACTGATCTTATTTATTTTTTTATCAACTTTATTTTTTTTATCAACTTTATGTTTTTGAAGATCTTGCTTCTTGAGAATTAATAAATTAACAATTTAATTTTTCTACAGGACGAGATCAATCCGTTCGAGGAGGATTTCCTCTCAAATGCCGAGGAGACAGCCGTGGAGGAAACGCAATTACCAAAAGGTGCGCCGGTGAATTTATTGGAATTACTGGAAAATTGTCACGATCTCGTCCCCTGCCTGGAGAATTCATCGTGTGCAAGTTCCGATTGTGGCGATGGTAATGGTGAATCGCCACTAAAACGTCGTAAGCGTAGGAAAAATCGCACAGGCTGGCCGGGAAACAAACTACGACGGAAATTGCATAACAAACAATTGTCAGCATTCGAAGCTGAGAAGAAAGTAGAAACTGCCGAACAACCTTCATCTCTAAAAGAAGATGTCTGCGAAAGACTTGAATCACCAATCGAAAATGAATGCTGCACTCCTAATAACACCAAACCATCTTCATGTGAAAATAACGAGGAGAAACGAGTAACATCACAAAACAGTCCCGACAGAAGAAGTCAACATTCTGATGAATCAAAAGATCATTCCGAAGCGTGTAAACGAATTCAAAATTCAGATGATTCAAAAGTGGGAAAGTCTTCCAAAGTAAAAGAATTTTCGGACACGGAGGAATCAGCGAAAAGTAATGAGGACTCGGAGAATTTAGCAAACGAGAAAGAAATATCTGAGGAATTGAGTGGTGAGAAGGAAACGGAGGATGAGGAAGAGTCTTCGTGTTTGGATAAGAGGGATCGAAGTTCGGAAAAGGAGGAAAGAAGTTCGAAGAAGAAGGATTCTACCTCTGATACTGTGAAACAACCGACTGAATCCTCTTCGTCCTCGTCTTCTTCTCAACTTTCGGAAAATTCTTTAACTAACGATGAGAATATCAAGTTGGGAAATAAGAAACGTCAACATCTCTCGGCATCATCATCGGAGAGGGAAACACTCGCCAAGAGATTAATGAGAAATAACGTCGTCTCGCCGAGAAAGCGTAATATGAAAAAATCGATAATTCGCAATCGTAAATGTCGTCGTTCAACGGGTGGCTCATCAGAGACGCGTGGTGGTGTTATTAATTTTAAGAAACAGTGTCAAGCAAGACGAAGGCCAATGCAATCGAGTAGTAGTCGTTCATCGGGCGGCATAAGAATATCAACATCGGCGTCGTCAATAATTGACGATGAAAATTGTAAACACAATACGACATTTGTAAATATTTCATCGAGAACGCGATTAAGGAGAGTGAGAGATGGCCTCTCGTCAGAAAATGGTGATCTCGATTGTCCACTCTTGGAACGGGTCAACTCGCCGATTGCGACGCCAACCGATTTACAAAATAGGCGTTCAAGCATCGAGTTTCAACCTGTTGTTAGAGTGATGAAGATCGAGGATCAAGTCGATCGTGATCATAGTATTCTATCAGTGGCCGTTGCAAGTAATCGCCGTTTAAGAAGTTCCGGTTCATCATCAAAATCGAGTAGTCAACCGCCGAAGAAACGTTTCAAAAGTGGCCGGGGACATTTTAGTCGATGGTTGAAAAGTAGTTGAGGATTTCATAAACAAAAGTGTACCTCGGCGCACGATCACGGAAACAAATAATTAATTCTCCTCCTTTACACACGCGGCCTCGTCGTCCCACCCGTGGAATATGGAAATCTCCCCACTAAACAGACTGACTCTCGATATTTGTTCCGGATCGTCCGCACCGTGTACATTATGTACAAATGGTATTTGTGTATCTTTAGTATTTAATACCGCTGACACCATAGTTTAGTGTATACTATTATAATTATACAGTGAGAGCATTTTCAAAAACGATTATTAATTTTTACGGCAATATTGTCTCCATTTTACTTTGACAAAATCGGTAATAATAATTATAAATATTGGCAGATAAAATTTTTCATTAAAACAAACTTTTTATTGCAAGAAAATATGAATTAATTGTCTATTGATATGTTTTTTCCAGTCGAGAATTCTTTTCAATAATACTTGTACACTTATTTTTTCATTACAAAAAATTATTTAACTTTTTACACTTACCTTTTTTTTATTTTAGAATTTGTCGATATTTCATGTTTAATATTAAAATTAAAACGAAAATGAAATTAATTTTAACAAACCATCAATTGGATAGAATTGTGTAAATAGTCATTTAGTGAAGAGAGTGAAATGAACTTTATTAACTTCTGATACGACTTAGCATTAAAATTTAAGTAAAATAATAATTTTTGATTGAAACAATTTGCCAAACGATTAATTACAATTAATTCATATTATTTCTCTTTCAGTAAAATTTTTAAATTATGTCTAGTATTAAAGATTTTTATAATATTTTTTCAAATCTAATCACCTAGATAGATAGATTTATTTCTTTAATACTACATATGATTTATATTTTAGAAAATTAATATCAATAGTTCAAAAATAATAATTAATGGTAATTAATATTTGTGATTAATATTAGTAACTAATATTATGAAATTAATATTAAAAATTAACATTAATTACTAATAATCGTAATTATTATTCAAAGTTGATAATAATCATTAATATTTGTAATTAATATTAGAAATTAATATTAGAAATTAATATTTAAATTTAATATTAGTAATTAATATTGAAGCTTAATATTAGTAATTAATATTTAAATTTAATATTAGTTATTAATATTGAAGCTTAATATTAGTAATTAATATTAAAACCTAATATTAGTAGTTGACGTCGAAACTTAATATTGAAAATTAATTTTAATATTTAACATTTAAAATTAACGTTAATATTCAATATTGTAAATGGATGTCAATATTTATTATGGGAAATTAATGTTAGTGATTAATATTGAAATTTAATATTAGTTAATAAATGTTAAATTTTATTGTTAATTTTTAAATATTGAAAAGGAATATTAATATTTCATATTGAAAATTTATATTTGCTTTTTGTTAAAACAGTTTTTTTTAATTATTTTGTAATAAGAAGGCCTATATTAATTTTTCCTTTTTTATTACAAAACAATTTAAATTTTTTTATAGGACACGTGAAAATTAATACTGAAGATTAATATTAATAAATAATATTGGTTATTAATATTGAAATTTAATGTTAACAATTGATATTGAAATTTAATATTAATTATTAATATTGAAACTTAATATTAATAATTAATATTGAAACTTAATAATAGTAATTAATATTAAAAAATATAAATATTCAAAATGTAAAATTAATATTAATATTCAATTTGGAAAATTAATGTTAATGTACGATCCCCAAGTTTTGAACGTTCAAATGAACGAAGTATTTTTTTTTTTGAAAATATTTTAATAAATTACTGATCATAAAAGAATTTAAAAACTGGAATTTTTACGTTTAAAAATTCAAATATTAATTCTTTTGATAGTGATGTAAAATAATCGCAATAAAAATTTAATTTTTAAAAGAAATAAATAAATTTCGTTCATTTGAACGTTCAAAACTTTACGATCTTGTTAATGTTCACTATGGAAAATTTATGATAATATTGAATATGAAAGATTAATATTAAAGTTCCACATGGAAAATTATTTAATGTGGAAAATTGATATTAATATCGGGTAAATATTGAAAATAAATATTTCCAGTGATTAAAAACATCTATGAATATGTAATAAACGAAGTAAATATTTTTATAATAATAATTTAAATTATCAGCATTAATGATTAAAATTAACTGCCAATATTATTAAAAAAAAAAAATAAAAAAGAAAAAAGTGAAGAAAACTGAAGAAAAATTGAGAAAAAAATAGAAAAAAGTATTTAAAAACTATTAATATTATCGACAATTTAAATTTGTTTATATAATTAACTATCAGTGATGGTATTTAATAATTGAAATTAATTGTCGAAGGCATACTTGAAAGTTTTATTAATCCAGTTATTCGTACAGGAGAAAAACGAAATTAATTTAAACAATTCCAGTTTGAGATGTAAAGAAAATTGTTAATTTTGTAAAAATATGCACACAATTTATTTGTGAAACTGATTTTTTTCTTTTTCATTAAATTAATGTCAACATTGTTTAATGAAAAATCGCATGTATTTGATTTGTGAAAATATAGTTTTTCGAAGGTCTTTTCAAACAATAGTGAATTAATTATAATAATTAAATTAGTAGCATTGATTAAAATAATTATATTAATTGAAGTAATTGTATTAATTGAAATAATTATATAAATTTAAATAATTACATTAATTGAAATAATTACATTAATTGAAATAATTACATTAATTGAAATAGTTACATTAATTAAAACAGTTACATTAATTTAATCAATTTAAAAAAACTGGTAAATGTTACAATAACTGGTAATATTGCTTTGAAATGTTTAAAAAAAATTATGTAATGTTACTTATTAATAGTTAATTGGTGCAATTGTAGAAAAATTAATTATATATTAATTGTTAATATTACCGGGTGATAAATTGACATTGATTTCTATTATTATCATCGATAAGTTTAATTAGAAAAGAAATTTTTTTATTGAGATAATATTTTTAGATGAATAATTATTATTGAAAAACTATTGATTTTGCTCTCTTTTTGTATAATTGCAATTGATTATAATTATAGATCCCCGAGGGCGGTGTAGATAAAAATCGCCAAACTGTACATTCTTTAGATGCGGTCTTCGCGTTCTTTCAACTCTCTTTTGTTTATTCTTGTTTTTTTTTTTTTTTGTCGTCTTATCCTGTCATAATGACGATATCTGGGTATTCACGTGACCAATTGTTTATAATTATAATCTACTTCTTTTTGTAATTATTTATATATATATATATATAAATTCTACTATATTAGCTTTCTTTTTTTTGTTTTTGAAAAATTGGAAGAATATATTATAAATAAGCCTTTCTAATGAATAATAATAATAATAATGATTAGTGACGTGAGAACCTGTGGAAAAAAAAATAATTTAAGTTTTTTTGTTTAATGTGTAGTACATGGATTTTAAAGTAGATGGTCTTTGGCGTTCGAGATTATTTTTAGGTTTTTTTTTTGTTTGATTCGAAACAAGTTTTTTTTTTGTTGGAAAGATTTTTTTTTTTAGATACGCAAGACTGCATTCAGCTTTACGATAAATATATTATTTTTTTTTCGTTTTAGTACACATAATGTATTTGTATGTAATATTCTATTTTAAATCCATGTAAGGAATCACCTGACTATCTTATTTGAAACAAAAGAAGCTGTAAGTCTCATGAGTTTGAAAGAGATATTATTATTAAAAAGAATACGAATTTTCCATAAATATTATTGTTTTTTATGCTAAGTGTCCTTTTTCTTGTGAATATGCGCATTTTTTTTATTAATTAGAAATTTTTTTCTTATTTTAATTTTAAATTAAAGTTAATTTAAATAAGTTAATAATTAAAGTTAATTATTTATTTTACAGCTTTACTGGATTCTTTTTTCAGATAAAATTCTTAAGAATTGAAAATTGTTTAATTCAGAAAATTTGTTAACTAAATTTGGTTTAATTATTTAAAAATTCCAAACTTGAAATTTGAGTTCCATAATTTCCCCATTTTATTATTATTATTATTAGTTATGTACATATTAAAAATTTATTTTTTCACATTAAGTCAAACCCTCGCGTTCTTTGAAATTCTTCTTCAATTCTGCCCATTTCTTCTGTTTTCTCTTTCGTGACAATAACACTTCCTTCATTAAAACATTTGTTTGACTTTCAATAGATTCTTCTTTGTTGAAAAAATTATCCAATTTTCGTATTAGATTTTCACGAGCTAATTTTTTATTTTGAAGTAAACTTCGTGTTTCTTGATTTTTAACGACAATACCAGTTGGTTTGTGTTTTAAAACAACACAACTTGCCGTTCTGTTTATACATTGTCCTCCAGGACCACTTCCCAGAACAAATTGTTCTTCCAGATCTTTTTCATCGAGCACCGGTACTTTCGAATAGTCCAATAATTTTTTAAATGACTTAAATCGAAATTGCATCGAATTCACATTTTTCTCTTGTACTAAAAATCCCCTCGATAATATTAAATTACGTGGTATAATCTGTCCTAGTTTTAGTAATTTGAGAAGCATTTTTCTTACACTACTTTCTTGTTTTTCAAAAAAGCGTGCCCTTTCTGTAAAAAAAAATAAATGTTGATAGTTGATGAATAATTTTTATTAATAATAATTAGATTTTTTTATTTTTAACAAAAAGAGACAGTAAAAATAAAATCACGTGTTATTTGAGGTTAGAATTATTTTACGCACAAAATATTCGATATAAAAAAGGAATTTAAATTATTTACCTGAATTTGAAAGTCGACTAACTTGCTATTACCGAGACTTTGATTTTGTCGAAAAATTTGCTTAATTCGAGATGTAAAATAATCTTTATCGGTATATTTCAAGTTTTGTCTGTATCGGAGTAAATTTTTGTACAGCCTTAAAACTTCACCACTCATTTTCTCGTCGTTTGATTAAATTAATAATAGATTTTTTTAATCATGAATAGTTAAAACAGTTGGGATAAATAAATAATTTTTGGTAATGGAATATTTTTCGCAACAACAAAAATTTGATGTATTTACAAAATTCTCTTGGTGCTGAATTTATAACCTAATCTGACAAATTGACCAATGGGATTCGTTCTTTAAGTTTGTCCAACAAACACAATAGCAAAATTCCAGTAGATTCCATTTGCAACTTATTTTCTTGTTTTGCTGGTGAAAAAAGACTCTCATAGATAAATTTACCACGGAGTATTATTAGATACAGGAAATAATTGTTTAGTAAGTGTTTTAATTTATGTTCCTCTAGTTTATTTCGGAAAAATAGTTTTCTTTACACGCAAAAAGAGTATAAATGTGGCAAAATTTTGAGGTTAGATGTGTTCGTATTTAAAACACCCAGTGTTTAGTTTTAAGAAATAAAAAAGTGTTGAATAGTTTAATAAAATTTTATGTAAATTATGTAATTGTTTATTTAAATCATTTGAATTTCGTATATTTTCGTATTGGAAATTTGTAAATTGCCGCCTTTCTAGAAAAATCGAAACGGCGGCCATTTTGTATTTATCGATTTTTGTTGTTTGTTTGCAGCTGACTTCAGAGAACAGGAGGGCTGGCAGTCGCGTTTCTCCCCTTTTGTCGTGCAGCAAGAACAGCCGATTGTCCGTGTTCACCTCTTGTTTCCTCCCTGTTCGAACAAAAATTTGTTCGTTTTCCAGTGTCGAATTTATCAGTGAGTGCGTGTTAATTCAATTATAAACAGGAGCCACTTTTATTTGGTGAGTGAAATTTACACATATTTACATGATTTCGAATGAACATTAAAAAAATAAAAAAAAAGTCTAGAGAGACAGATATACAAGTCAATATTCATGCGCTGTGTGTGTATATAGTTTCCCACTTTCCTGAAAACGACATTTCACAAGGGTTTTCGAGAGGTTTCTCTCCTTCGTGCCAGGTCAAAATGAAAACCCAAAATTGAGCGTCATTGTGCGTTCTCAATAACATTTGAATTGTCGTTTTTTTTTTATTTGTATATATCTTTATAGACTTTCTATCATTGCACATGAAAAAAAAGAGTTATATACACGTCATTTTGCAATGATAAAATCCATATCGCTGGCATTGTTCTCTCGTATATATAAACGGGTTTAGATTATTTCAATTATCTTCGTGTATACCTGTCTGTTTTTACCTGCTTATTTATTGAAATTGTCGAAAGGCGACTCTTTTTTCGATGGTCAGACAACTGACGAATAAAATAATTTATTTTCAAAAATTTAACGAAATCCTAAACAAGTGTCAAACTTAACCTTAATTTTTTTAAAGTTTATCTTTAAATTGTAGGAGTGATAAAAAAATTAATATTTTAAAGAATTTCAGGTACGTGCAATATTTCTTCTCTGCTTTTTATATAATTCTTGATTGTTCTAGTATATAATTGTCTGACAAGAGGAATTTTTTGATGAAATACGCGAAAAAGACAATAAATGAGAAAAATTCTCTTGCACAATTGTCATTATTATTATTATCATTATTGCGAAAAAGAAAATCCCGAGGTTGATAGCATTAACTGTAAAATATAATTTATAAATTTTTGTACCATTAATAGTGAATCATTGATGACAATTGATTTTCATAGTTCCCCGTTTTTCGCGTTCTTGTATATAGTTGACTAACAGTTTTAGTATCTAAAGACACTTGGCGATGATTTATACAGAAATTATTTTCACCTTTAATTAAGACTCTCTGCCAAAGTTGAGAAATACAAAATTCATGATTTTGAAATTATAACAGTTAACAATATTTTAACAGTGACTTTAATATACCTATTTACTACCATTTTGGAAAAGTCTAATGAAAAATACTTGTTTACAAATTTGTTCTGTTTATATTACACAAATTAATTTTTTTTTGTCTCTTCGTTTATTTTCGAAAACTTCTTCTTTGGGAAGTTTTTTTGGTTTAGATTTTTGTGAAAAATGTCAATGAATTTTAATTCGATTTTTTATTTAAATAAATTTATTAAATTTATTTTATTAAAATAAAATTAACAAAATGTAAACAAGTTGTAAATTTTTTTCAATGACATTTATTGATATTTTCAATTGGAATATTTTTGCGCGAGTTATTGACAGTTTGTTAATTAACCGATTGGTCTTGAATTTATTATTGAGTCTTGAATTTAATATTGCGCGTACAGTCATTGATTGTATAAAAGACCAGAATGACTAAATTGCCTGAATAGTTTAGAACCAGCTGCAGTGTGCATTTGCTTTAACTAAAACAATGTCAATCAAGTGAAAGTTTGTTGCACTGTGTGTATAGGAAACGAGTATTGATAAATATTCTATTTATTATGCCACTTAAAATATAATACTTAAATTGAATTCTTCTTTTTTCTAAGTCGTTGATTATTGAAATTTTTTCTCTTTTTTGTTCAAAAAATAAAAGAAAGAAAGAAAAATTTGAATAACGAAACAAGGAAAATACGCATTTGCAAAATTGAATTATCAATATTTGCGCGTTTTTAATTCCTTCTGGACTGTTAGCTCACAGATTTCCTGTTTAAGAAAGTTTCATAATTTTATAAAGGTGTGTGTGTGTGTTATTTATAATATGGGATAAAAATTGAAACTATAAAATTTTACATAAATTTTATTTTAAAAAGCGAAGAAAAATAATTGTAAAAGATAATTATTTACAAGTTTGGCAATATTCATTATTTTTGGGAAAAAATATTTTTTCCACTCGGAAAATATAATTATGTGCTTGCAAATTTTTATTTTAAAATAACTTCAATTCTTTAAGAACTATCATCAAATTATTACTTATAAATTATTTTAATGAATAATTTAACATAAATATTTCAAAATTAAATGAAGAAACATAGATAAAAAAATAAAAAATTAAATAGGTGAACTTTAAAAGGTTTTAATTAGAAATTTGATAAAATTTCAATTTTAAATGAATTTAATTAGAAAATTTTTAAGAATTTAGATTTTTGAAAAATTCAAATTCTTTCGAAATTGGTTAAAATACATTCAATTAATGATTAAAAATAGCGGATTTAAAAAAAAAGTTTTACTTAAAAACAGTTTAAAAAAACTAAATTTTTGAGAAGTTGTAAATTATTGCAGAAATAAATTCTTCGCAGAAATTATTTAATTATATTCAAAAATTTAGAAAATTTTCGTCAAACTTTCAATTATCTCTATAAATAATAAAATTCTTCTTCAAAAACCAATTATTTAAAAAAAATTTACTGAATTCGATAATTTTCAATATTTAAATATTATTTTAATATAATTTACGAAAAGAATTTAATTATTTAAAAAACATTTTCATGAATAATAAAATTATTAATTAATAAATTATAAAATTCTTGTCAATAATTTAATATTTTTAATAAATAGTAAATTTTTTTTACAGCGATTCAATTATTTTTTTTAGCAATAACTTTCTTTTTACGAATTCAATTATTTCTATAAACAATATTTAACTCATCGCAGAATTTTAATCAAATCCCTCAAAAAATGTAATTGTTCTTAGTAATTTTTTTAAAATTTGTCAAAATAGAAATTCAGTCATTTAAAAATTTATTAATAAAATTCTTTATATAAATTCAAATTTAAGAAACATTTGATTATTCAATGAATTATTTATTTTGCCCAAAAGTTTTTCGTTTGTATTCCTACATTTTGTTTATTTCTGTATTTAAATAATTGAATTCTCGCAGAATTAATTTAAAAATATATTTTAGTTGAAATTTAAGATTATAATGAAATATTTATATCATTTATTTATCATTATATTTTTTTTTTAAATAATTAAATTTTAAAAAGGTTTCAAATTCAAATTTATGATTTTTTTTTTAATTTTTGAATTTCTTTTAAGAAATTTTATTGTAATAGTTGATTTTGAAAATATTCGAATTTCAGCGAAGAACTTCATTATTTGTTAATTGAATTCTTGCAAAAAATTTTCCAAAACTATTTCGAGAGTAATTATTACATTTTTCAAGGAATTTATTTTCAATTTTATTAAAAAATAATTGAAAAGCAATGAAAAATTTTATTATTTATGAAAATTATTGAATTCTTACAATAAATTTTATTACCTTTTTTTTAAATAATTGAAATTCTGTCAAAAATTATATTATTCATGAAAATAATATTGAATTCTTGGAACGAACTTTTTTTTTAAACAATTGAATTCTTTTGACAAATTTTATTAAAATAGTAGATTTTAAATTGAATTTTAGCAAAGAAATTCATTATTTTTTTAAAAGTAATTGAATTCTTTTAAATGTTTTCCAAAACACTTCTTAAAAGAAATTAAATTTTACGAAAAATTCATTTAAAAGTGTATAAAAAATAATTGAAATCCCGTGAAAAATTTTATTAATTATGAAAATAATTGAAATATTTTGTAGAAATTTATTTAAATTTTCCTAAATAATTGAATTTATGGGAAAAATTTTACTACTAACATAAATATAATTGAATTCTTGTGAAAGGATTTTATTAGAACTTTTGTAAATAGACGTCGGTGAAGTTCGCAACGTTTATGATCAACAATTGAAAGAAAAAAACTAATTTTCTTACCAAAGGAATCAACATTTTTGTTTACAAATATTTTAATTGTAAATCATTATTCAAAAAATTTTAAACTTACTATTTTCTGTACAAAAATTTATAATAATTTGATTAAAAAAATATTTTTCTTCTAAAATCGTTGACTATAAACGTTGTAAACTTCATCAACGTGTAAATAGCTTTATTTTTTCTATTTGGAAAATTTTAAAGAAATTTAATCTATTATAAGTTTTGGTGAATTTCAAAACGGTTTGGAATTTGAATGTTTTAATAAATTTTAATTCATATACGAAAAAATAATAATGATTAAATATTTATTTAAAAAGAAACAGAATATTCTCAAAAGAAAAACTCTCAAAAGTTTGTCTGGAAATCAGGGAAAAACAAAATTAAATTTTTCTTGCAGTCCTGTAGTGGAAATTTGCTTAGAAAAATTTTTAAAGAATTTTTTCTGAGGGAAATATTTTTTCCTTCTAAGAATAATATATTGTTGAAAATAAAATCGTGAACTTAAAAGATCTTAAAGTTCTGAACGTTCAAATGAACGAAATTTATTTATTTCTTCTAAAAATTAAATTTTTATTGTAATTATTTTGTCTAACTAACCAAAAAATTAATTGCTGTGTTTGTAAATATAAAATTTTAGTTTTTAAATATTTTGTGATTAATAATTTATTAAAAATTAAAATTAGGGGGTTTGTAAATGTAGAATTTTAGTTTTTAAATTTTTTACGATTAGTAATTTATTAAAAATTAAAATTACTGAGTTTGTAAATGTAAAATTTTAGTTTTTTAATTTTTTACGATTAGTAATTTATTAAAATATCTTCTATAAAAAATATTTCGTTAATTTGAACGTTCAAAACTTGGGGATCATAACTTAACGAAAGTTTCAATAAATATTATCAACGCAGTAAAAAAAAATGGTTTTCTCCAATTATTTCCAACTTTTTCGTTTCATAATTATTTTTTTTTGGGAAAATAATTACTTTAGGAATTAATGTTTCAAAAATAGTAACAATATTGTATATTGTTGACTAGAGGATTCGCTGTGTGTTTGTACGCTAACAAATATTTTGCGCTTGCTATAGTGTCCTTCAACTGATCAGATGGTCGTGTAATGGGATTCTATTCTTTAATTTTCTTTCTCTTGTTGTATGTAGAGTTTGCACACACCATGTGCTACGCTATAAATAGTTACTTGATCTTGAGCCCCACACACAGATATACACACAATTTACACACTTATTGCTTTATCTTTCTTGAATTAAAAAAAAATAAAAAGCAAGAATAAATGAAAAAAAGGGATATATGCGAAAGAAAAGAAAAAGAAAAAAAGCAGTGCGTAAAGAACATCCTGAAAGTTAATATAAATATATGTTTGATTTTTCACCGCAAGGTCATTTCTAAAAGCACAATTTGTCGTCTTGATGTGATAAGATTATCATATAAACACGTATTAAATATATGTGAAACGGCTTAATCGCGACTCAAGCAAAAAGCCATTAATCTAGACATTAATCAGATCGTTTCCTCTTTCAACGGAAGTGTTATACATTGGGTGTAATACATTTTTAATTGATGATCCGATGTTGTATAGATAATGCACATTTCTCGCACTTTTTTCTTGTTATTTGTTTTCATTTACGATTTTTTTTGGTATTTTTTTTTTATTATTTCTTGGTACTTGGTGTTTCTATTATTTTTAGTGCCTTTGTTGCTTTTATTAATAATAATAATTGTGTAGTTAATCTTTTACTTTCGAAACGTTGAAGTTGACAGATTAAAATTATTGTCCTAGCGTTTTTGTTTTATTCACCTTTTTTATTACTTTTATTATTTTTTATTATTTTATTATTTATTATTTTATTATTATTATTATTAGTATTATTAATACTACTACTATTACTATTTTTATTATATTATTACTATTTTTATTATTATTATTATTATTATTATTATTTTCCTATTTTTTAATTTTATTTTTTCGACTTTACACACTTGGAAAAAAATGTGAAAAAAATGTTCACTTGGAAGAAATGTACGAAATATAACTCAGACAATAATTAAATTTTAGCAATAACTAATTGAATATTAAATTGAAATAATTGAGGGCTTAATTAAAGTGACTTTATAATCGCATTAATTAAACGGTGAATCAAAAGAATGTGTATTAATTAAGCTGCAATTAATTACATTGTAAGTCCCATTATTTCGTTCAAAAATATCAGTTACTTGATTTTTATCAATTTTTTTTTTTTTTTGCTGTTTCTTAATCGAATTAAATTGTTAATTATTAAATTTATTCGAAAAAATGTAGTTTTATTTACTAAACTGCATTTTTTTTTGTTGATGAAGAAAATACAAATTTAATGCCTTGAGTAACGATTATAAACATATTTTTATTACTTATAAAAATATTTTATTTTTGCTAGTCGAGAGAATAAAATAAATTTTATTCATCAGCAGAATTTATTTGTTCTTTATAATTTTATGTTTAATATTTTTATACAATGTTTTAGTAATTTTATTCAGTGTTTGATATTTTTATTTAAAGTTTGATATTAAAATATTTTTATAAATTAGGAAAAATAAATTTTCTTTTGATTTTTTTTGCTGAAAATTTAATTAAGTTTAAAAAGAAGAAATATAGAAATTTATAAAATATTTTTTTTGTTTTCTATGCTATAAACTTTTTTAATTTATTTATTCTTAAAATTTTAGTATAATAATGCGTTTAAAAATTACACTGAAAGAAAATGTATAATAAATTTTGTAAAAGTATTTTACAATTTGGGGAAAAAGTTCAACAAACCGAAATTTTGATATACAAAAAAAAATACCAAACCAATTGCGAAATTTGAATTATTTTCAAAAGTAATGTTATTCTTCGCAAAAATTAAATATTGTCCAATATCTACTATTTTTATAAAATTTACGAAAAAAATTTAATTATTTTAAAAAAAGAATTTAATAAAATTCTATAAAAATTTTTATTATTTTCGAAAAATAATAAAAAATTTAAAAATAATAAAATATAATAATAAAAAAAAATAATTATTTTCGAAAAATAATAAAAATTTCACAAGAATTTCATTAATAATAAATTTTTTTTAATTTCTTCGCAATCATTCAACTATTTTCATAATTAATAAAGTTTTACCGAGATTCAATTATTTTCGTAAATAATAAAATTCTTTTTAGAAATTCAATTATTTTTAATAGAATTTTAATCGAATTCCTCGAAAAAATTCTTAAAATTTTTATTAAAATTCGTTTAAAGAATTTAATTGTTTATAAAATTGTTGATAAAATTTTTTTTAGAAATTTAATTCCAAGAAACATTCAATTATTCAATGAATCATTTATTTTTGTATTTAAATAATTGAATTGTGGAAGATTTTTCTCATAAACATTTATCTAAAAAAAAGATTTCAGTTAAAATCTTAGACTATAATACTTGAATTCTTTCAAAGAATTTCATTAAAATTTTAAAAGTAATTGAATTGGGGAAACTTTTAAAAAAATGTCTTAAAAATAATTGAATTTCTACCAAAAAAAGTTTTATCAAAAATTTTTTAAAATGTTTGAATTTCTGCTAAAATTCTAATATTTTTAAAAATAATTTAATTCTTGCGAAGAATTTTATTAAGACTATTGAAAATAATTGATTCCCTGCAAAGATTTTTTTTATTTTACGAATTTATTTAAATTCTTGCGAAAAATGTTATTAAAATTTCTTAAAGTAATTGAAGATCTGCTAAGAATTTTGTTACTTTTAATTTATGCCAAAAATTTTATTAAAATGTTTTAAAATAATTGAAATACTGTTAATTTTTATACAAGAATTTAATTATTTTTGAAAATTTTAATATAATTCTTTGCAAGAATTCAATTATTTTCATAAATAATAAAATTGAATGGAGAATTTCAATTATTTTTAATACAATTTTAATCGAATTTCTCTAAAGATATAATTATTCTTAAAAATTTTATTGGAATTTGTTAATAGAATTCAAATATTTGATAATTTGTTGATAACAATTTTTATTGGAATTGAATTTTAAGAAACGTTCAATTGTCCAATAAATTATTATTTAATTGCGTTTTATTTTTATTTAAATAATTGAATTCTAGTAGAATATTCTAATAAAAATTGAATTTTTGTAATTAATTTTTTTGAAAAAGTTTAATTGATTTTTTTAAATACTATTTTCAGTTTCTATTTTCTAATATTCATTTAATAAAAAAATTTAACTAATAATTGGAATTTCGTAAAATTAAATATTGTGAAGAAATGAATTTGAAAATTGATTGGGCCTGATTCTATTTTTGTCAGTTGGTCCGTAAATGGTCCGTCATTTTTAATATTTGGTCCGTAAAGTCCGTATTTTTAAATACTTTCACTGCTTCGGGCCCTGAATACTGAACTTAAAAAATATTATGTGGAATTTATTATAATTTTTTCCAATACCAAGAGTTTTAATACTAGTTTAATACAACTTTACTAAATTCTACATAAGTTTTTTTAAAGTTTAGTATTTTTTTTTACCAAAATTTCGGTTTGTTGCACTTTTTCCCTAAATTGTAAAATACTTTTATAAAATTTAATCTACATTTTCTTTCAGTGTATTTATTATTGAAATTTATTTATTTTTTAGTTTTCGTAATGAAAATTTTAACGTTAAATACTCATTTATTTAAAACTTAGTCGCATTCTTTTAACTAATAAAGTTTTTTTATTGATTAATTGAAATTATTGTCGAAAGTTTTAATGGATTCAGCAAAAGTTTGTTTATTCTATCGGAAAAGTTTGCTTCAGTCAAATATACGTTTAACAAATTTAAACTAAAGATAATTATATTAATTAACTTTATCTAATTAATTTAAATAGAAAAATAAAATTATATTTAAGTGGATGATGGTTGATTAATTAAAGTGAAGTTAACTGTGAATTTTTTTTCAATCAGTTTATAATTTGACTCTTTTATATAGTTTCTCTATAACTGTACCTATAACGATCAAATTACTATCATTATAAATGTTTTCATTGAAAAAGTATAATTTGAAATTATTTTTCTCATTGAAAACTGAAATCTAAAATCTAGAGTGTGATAAAATGTGTAGTTGATTTTGATTTCATTCGTTGTTTAAAGTCGCAGTTAATTGAATCAATTATCTCAATTTATAGGGTGAAGCTTTTCTAAACCTTATATTCTATATCACAACTCTTCACTCTGTGCTCTTCTAGGTTATTAAATTTCTTTTACAATTATTTATAATAAACGTACATTTCTCGTTTACTTTTAAAATTGTCTTCTAAAAAATTATCCTCATGTAGTTTTTTCTAATATATATTTTCTATTCCTGTTAGAAATTGAGACGATATTTTATTTTTATTACTGTACAGAGAGTAATTGTTTTATTATGTGTGTAAATAGTTGATAAAATAATTATTTTTATGTACACATATTATATAGTAAATAAAATAATTAAGAAATCATTACGCGTAAAAATAGTGTGCGTGACATAAATTGTAGTAGTTCAAAGGTTGTTAACGTGGAAAATAATAATGGCATTATCGCTTGCATCGTCACAATTTATTCATGACTGTTCATCAGTGCGTCCTAAAAATAATCACTTGGGAAAATTTTCTCTTTTGTCTTTTTTTCCATATAACATTGAACATGGAATTGTCTTCTCTTTTTTTCCACTACTGTGACTGAATAAATGACATGTTTATTGCGTTTTCTTTTTTATTTTAACTTTCAACAAAAAAAAAAAAAATCAGCATAGGGATTTGTTTTAGCTGTAGGAATATTGCTTATTAACCTTTTTTTTGTAAATTATAGACGAATTTAATTTTGCGTAATGGACGAAGAAATAAAAGCATGGAACAATTTTTAGAGTTTTCTTTTTAAATAGATGACACAATGGAATTATAATTGAAATAATAATTGTACTAATTAAATTAGATTCTAAGAAGAAGTAATTAGGTATTGTCTATATGTTCAGAATGAACATTTCTATTTTTACTATTTTGGGGGTAAATTTTACTCTTTCTGAAGTAAAGTTTGGTAAAACTTTGTAGCATCTGCTTTTGAGGATAGGAAATTTTTTTCGAAACACAGATACCCAATTGGCACAAAATGGTGCCAAAAATTTGAACAATGAAAACAGTAAAAGTTGCATTGTAAATATACGCAGCTTTTGACAGTTTTGGTCTTAGCTTGTAAATTGTAAATAAGTTGCAATGCTTGGACGTTAACAAAACGAAATTTTAAATAATTAAGGAAAATTAAGCACATATTATTCCTTTAGACTAACAATGGATTTTTAAAAGTATTTCATTAGCAACCAAACGATGTTATCTGTAAATTGCAATAAGTATTTGCAACATCCTTATATAAATGCCGAACAAACTTTGATCGGGAAGATAAACTATATTTTGAATATTATGTTTGAATGTAGAAACTAAACTTTTGTTAGAAAAAATCATTGCGTAACAATTGGGTAACTTTTGCTATTCTTAGGGAAAACGTAGGAAAATCCTTTTCACATGCAATATGAGAATGATGAAGCTAAAGAAATTTCTTACTTTTCTCTTACTTTTTTCTTTTTCTTTTAGTAGATACATCATCTGTATCTGCAGACTGAATGTCTGGGCTTTCACTACATTTTCCATCGCTTGCTTTATAGTTATAATTTTTTTCTTAATGTGCATTTTGCACTTTTTACGATTCTTTTTATTGCACACACAGGTTCTTTTACACATTTATATATTTATAATGTAGTGCAAAGGGCATTTAACCCTGAGCTGCTGATGAAATTAATTTATTGCCCTCTCTGTATTCTTCCATATGTACATACATATATATGTTACACTAGCTTGAAATGAATCAGCGTTGTCCTGGAGTTTATATGGTCGATCTCATAATCCGAAATAATCTCAGTGTGTATATTAAAATTCCTTTTTATTCTGTGCATTAACAACAATCATTAATTCCTATGAGTTTCAAACAGTTGTGTAATAGCCCACGCACACTCATTCTCCAATTTTTTTTTTCTTTTTTTTTGCTCTTTCTTTCCTTTTTTCTGCTCCTTATTTCTTGACATTAATCCCATATATACGCACGACTGATATAATTCAAATTAGTTTTTATAGAATTTGAACTTCTTTTGTTTATCTAGATTTTATCGTAGCACCATTGTTAGTCAGAGTGTATAGAGTTGTTAATTAACTTTCGAGCTCAGTTTTATGGTCGTTGTTGTTAGTCATTCTTTTAGTGTAACAAACACCTGATTATTATAGAAATGCTAATTACCGAAATTGTTAATTATTTAATGCCTTCTGAGAAGACAATGGTTTGGAAAATTTGGTGTGTGTTCTGTTTGGAGTATTCTGATTCATTCGTTTGATTTTGATCTGTTTTGGAAATTTTTGAATTACTATTTGAATGACCAAACAGTTTATGATCCTCAAGTTTTGAACGTTCAAATGAACGAAATATTTTTTCTTGAAGATTTTTTAATAAATTACTAATCATAAAAAAATTTAAAAACTAAAATTTTACTTCTACGAACTCAGTGATTAATTTTTTGGATAGTGAAGCAAAATAATTATAATAAAACTTTAATTTTTAGAAGAAATAAATAAATTTCGTTTATTTGAACGTTCAGAACTTTAGGATCCTAACAGTTCAGCTTTGCGGATGTTCGATTTAAATAAATTCAATGCAAATGAAACATTTTTTAATAATTTCGTTTTTCATTCATTTGCAATTAAACAAATAATATAAAATATCTTTGCTTCTTAATCTATTCTGACAAAATAAATTCAGTTGAAATTTTGACGGATAAAAATTTGATCTTTTGGAAATTGGAACAAATAAACATTCGAACTTTGAACATTTAAACTAACATATCAAATGGACATTAAAACTTTTGATAATTTTAACAAATGAACATTTCATTAATTTTTAACTAAACGAACGAAGTAAGTTTTGTCAATTGGAACGAATAAGCATTTGAGTTTTTAGAATTCGAATAGTTATTCAATTTTTTGAAATGCTGATTATACAAGAATTTTGACGAATGTTTCTGTATTTTTAGATTTGCTTTATTTTAGCCCAATAAATTAATTATTGTTGTGTTTAATATAACGTTTGTCAGGCGAAAGAGACTTGATTTACTGTCGAATAAGCAAACTCTTAAGAACTAAATTTCTATTAAATGAAAATTAATAATAATCTGAATCATAAGGATATTTTAGTTCCGACAGATTGTTTACATAAACTCCGGATACAAATGGGGGAAAAGGGAAAATATTTGTCATTTGGTCTTAATTTTGGTATTTGTCGTTAACACATTGAAGATGTTCGGCAGTTTTCTTGATATTATGGGAAACAAATGTTTACTTTATATCAAGAAACTTTTTGTTTATTGAGATACATTTACTTATCTCTCTTTGGAAATCATATAGTGATGCACGTCAAGCAAATATCTTTTGTTTTTCGCTTCCTTTCATGAAAGAAGTAAGATAATAAAATTCAATGTTGTTTTGGTATTTTGAAGAGAAAAATGCACGACATGAAATTTTGGGTATAGGAAAAATTCTTCGAATATATTTTTAGCTAAGAATGGTTTGAAAATAATGTTGAGAGTTTCTTCTTTCGCGCGGTTTTAATGGCTATGAATCATGGCAATTATATTTTTATTGTTTTTAAATTTTTCCGACTTCATATAATTGATATTGCTGTAGGTCGGATACATTATATATCTCTCGCCGAGACATGAAAAGGGTTATAAAGAATGGTCGTCATTTGAAAGACAAAGAAGAAACTTTTTTTAAAATCAAAACAGGATTTAGCTTTATAGGAGATTTATTAAGAACTGCTTATTTATTTTTCTTTTATTATATTTATATTTCTTGCTTTATTTCTCTCTTGTAAGAATGATAAAAATCTTCATTTGACTCGAGATTATCTTTTGCTTCTTCTTCTTCTTTTTCTTCTTCAATTTTTTTTTTTAAGTAGTGATGATGTAGCTTTCTTGTTTTGGAAAGCGGAATAGGTGCGATCTCCTCACGTACTCACCTGCTTTTGCCATAACGAGCAATGCTATTGGGCGGAAGCTTTCAAATTGACCGAAGGTCGACCTCCAAGTCGATCTTCGATCGTCGAGATCGATAGAATTATTGTGGTCAGTTTACTGTCGCGAATCTACTTGTCGTCAGCTCGTTTTCAAGTTGTAAAACTTGAAATCATGCACTGATATTTATATTTATTGAGAAAATAAAAAAAAAGTTTTTTTTAAATTCATTTGGAATTGAGAATTTTTTTCGCTTTTCTTTTATATAAGCAAATGTAAATTGGCGAATGTTTTATAATAGTGGTATATAATTTTAAAGTGCATGGTTGTTGAGGAATCGTGGATTTTTTCTCCTCTTTCAAATGTGAAGTGTTTTGGTCTTGTTTTATTTTGTTTATTATTATTATTTTTATTGGTTCTTTTTTACTGAATATTAAATGTTTTCTTCGTTGCAAGAAACACCTGTTTGTGTATTAATTTTAGAGTAAAGAGTAATACCATTGGGTGAGTGGTGTCAGAATGTGCTCTTTTTTTCGTTTTGTTGGTCGCAGGAATAGTGAATCAAGCTTGCTTTTATATTGTTGTTTTTATGACTTTTCATGAGCTATAACAGACGCTCATGAGATATTGATTTATGGTGAAAGGTTTTCAGAAATTATCTTTCCTTGACTTTTACCTAACGTGACTTTTTTTGCTGTTTTTATTTGCTGAAAATATTTTTTTCAAAAACTGTACTTTGTTCCACATTTTTGTTCGGATATTATGTAGTTATTTATTATTGCATCGATATTATTATTATCATATTATTATTATTATTATTATTATTATTATTATTATTATTATTACTACTACTATTATTATTATTATTTTATTTAATAATAAATATTAATATTTGTTTATTATCATTACTTAGCAACTGTCTTCTTTAATGTCAATAATTTTTGTTCCTGTTTCAAATTATGTTTTTTAAATACGAGAATTTGTGTGACAAAGTGCATTATCGCGGTTTGACTGAGGGTTTAATGAACTATTATTACTTCTACTAATTCGGTTTTTAAAATACATTTTCATGTCGCTTGTGTCTTATCTCTCTCAGAATTTAAAAATTGAAAATCCAAAGAGCACCGATAACTTTAAAAATGATAACGGTTTTCTTCTATTATTTGTTCTTCTAAAATGTAACAATAATTTAAATGTCACTATTATTTAGTTGTTATCTTGTTCCAACACAGGAGAACGTAGAAAATTAATTTAGAAATTTGATAAATAAAGAAAATTGTTTGAACTAACGAATTGATTGAGAAAACGAATAAAATATTTGAAACTTTCTTCGAAACAATAAATTAAAAACTAACATAATATCGTTGCAAACAAATGAAAAATATAAGCTTTCTTTTTTGCAATAAATTTTAAATCGTCCCACGCACTTAATTCAATAACGTGATAAATAAATTGTCATATATATGTATTTTTATTTGGAATAATTTATGGGCCAATGAATAGACCACAATGTAAAGAAAAGTTTACAATATTTGTTTGAAAAAAATGAAAACGAATAAAAGAAATCAATATCGATGTTTGGACATCTTTATTATTATTTTTTATAATTCGTTTCTTGGAATTTTTTTTACTAAGTGCAATAAAAGAATTGATATAAAAGTGTTGCAATCTTTTTTTTCAACTTGAAAATAACTATATGATACGAGAATTGATTTTGAAAAATCATTTGGGTCCTTGACGCATAGACTCATTGCGGAAGTATATATATAATAGTGCTGCGTGTGCCGAAAAGAATTGATTTTCAGTAATAAGAAATCCCGGATTCTAGAATGAGAATGCATAATGAGATGTTTTTTCTTTTAATTATATACATATAGATATAATAGTGTCGTCTCTGTCGACTCATGAGTCAGAAGTTTCAAAGATGAATCAAGAATTTCGAGTTAGCGGTTTTTTGTTCATACTTTTTTTGGGGAAATAAAAAGAATGAGAAAGAGAGAGAGATGATGAAGATCTGACCAGAGAGCATGTTGCTTTGGTTAAGTAACTTTTGGTTTATTCTTCGAGAGCAAAACATTCCCTCGCGCAACATTTCTTTCATCTTTTTGACTCCATTTTTTTTTGCTTCTTTTTTTTTTATTTTATTGGCATTTTATTGAGTTTCGCACAATGTATTCAACATGAAATCCTTTGGTTGGGATACCTTCTGCTGGCCAAATATGTAAACCTGACGTCACACACTGACTCTCGTTGAGGACGCCCACCTTGTCTCTGTCTCGCTTACCTTTCTGTCTTTCAAACTATCTTCAAGTTCATATCGAGCAATTTTTCTCTTTTTTTTCTCATTTCTTATCGATCAATCCATATTTTTCCAGATGAATGAAAGTGAAATCGTATATAGGTGCTCTTCCTTATTTTGCAATATGGATGAAACGTTATAATTTTCTTCTTTAATGAATGGAAATTATCTCCTCCTAACTATTCGTGTTTTTCAATTACGAAAATCGGTTTATTGTAATGGAATGATTGCAGCATTGAAGGTGCTAAAAATATCTGTAAATATTTATGCAATTTTTTTTATTGATGTCATGTTTACTGTGATTTATGGTGATTGGATTGGTTCTTTAAAAAGAATGTGAAACCGATGGCATTATTTTGTGGGTGAGATATGAAAATATTCAAAAATTATTTTTTATTTTGAAAAATGTTTGGAAATTTGTTATAGGTCGAAATACTTTTGACTCGAGACGAAAAATTATTCACCCTTTTTTTATTGCTCATCTCAGAGACGCGCGAATAAAGGAAATATTCGTTTGTGTGGTTTACGAGGGATGACAAAGAGAACTCTGTCTGGTATTTTTCCGAGTATTGTTGTGATGGGATATGCAAATCATGGTAATTTTAGACCGTGGGAATTGTCCCGAAATTAGTTGCTTCTTTTATCATCTTGAAACGATGTAGTTGCTACGAGTTGTGAATATCAATTTGGATAATGTCTTCTTCATATAGTTATGAATATTTTGCCGAATAATCGACATTGACTTTCGTGACACTTTGTTTTTTAAAAAAAGGTCAGGGATATTTGTGTATACTGCGAAAAATACGGTCTTCCTTAAAAAGAATTTGTCGTTCGCGATATGAAATGTGCTAGTTTGATTTGTCATTTAGGTCAAGGTTGTGCAAATCAGAGGACACTCCTCTCGAAAGATTGTGGAATTTTTAATTTTAAGAAATTATTCTCAGATTAGATAAAAAAAGAAATGTTTACTGTGGTATTGATTTGTAGCTTTGTATATCGAAAGTTGGTATAAAATTTTGCAGTTGAAGACAGTTTTTATTGATCATATAATGGAGACAGTGAGACGCATCCCTGATCTGGGTGACCCATTGCCTCCAGGTGGAAATGATCGGCTCACAAGTAGACTTATAAGCTTCTTGGGAAAATTTAATTAGAGGTCAATCACATCTTTCGAGGAAATAGGTTTATTCGATTCAAATTGAGAACACATACGACTTGATGCAAAACTTTTTTAGCTACCTGATTATTGCTTTCCTAAAATTTGTTAAATTGTATCACAGTTTTCAATTTCTGATTTTTGGACTTTAAGGATGATCGACTAATAATGAATACCTATTGAGCATAATATAATTCAAGGCATTTAGTTTTTAGTTTAGAAAATTTTGTCTACTAATTCGGAGATGTTGTCTTAAACATGATCTAAAAGATTGAAACAAATTTCAAGATACATTTTATCATATAGAGAATGTGCTTTTAAAAATCATTTCAACATTAAACATTACTGAAGTCAATTAGTGGTATTTTTTTAAAATGCACAATGCTACAGTTTTTCGTTCTGTTCTATATTGTATTTAATTTTATACACTACACATGTTTCTAGAGGATATAAAGTAACAAACAGTAAAGCTTGTAATTTATAATCCGGATTAAGATCCGCGTTTTTCTGAAATTCGCGAATGATGTCATATTTAAGTTAAAGTCGTGTAGTTTCTGATAAAAGAAAACAAGCACTGAGAGAACTGGTTTAAATACAATCTGAAAATAATATCTATTAATATTTTTAATTTTTTATTTTGCTTCTTGTGTGTGACTTGAAATAAATTGCGTGCAGTATTTTACTTTCTCATTATTAAGTGCCTTTAATTAATTGAATAATTTATCGCGAGTAAATAGAAGTCGTATTCCTTTATCAATGTTCGGAATAATTAAGGATTTATATTTTGTTTTCCCTGTGCGGGAATTTTGATTCTTGGAACATGAATTTTTTGGTTGGAAATATTGAAGTTCATAGTCGAAATTTGAAGTACAATTGATATTTTCGTACACATTGAAAATTATAAATTAAAAATTAAAAACACATGGTAGTAGTTCGATTGAATGCGGTAGTTTTTTGAGTTTTTGTTTATAAATAAATGTGACAAGTATTGCCGTAATTTATAAGGGTAAAATAAAATCGATTTCTTGAGAAGAAAATTTTTTTCTTTTTATATAATTTGTATAGAATACTGAAATCTTCTCAGGTGCCGTGGTTGGAAAGTCGCCCACGACAACCCACGTTCACTGAATATGATAGACCAAATCCAAATCCAAAATTGAGATGACTCAGAATAATAGCGAGACTTTTGGCTTTGGCCTCTTTTATTATAATTTTCAAGCCAGACCTTAGAATTACGGAATAGATGCGTGAAAGAAACACACGTCAACCTATAACAAATATACACGTTTTTCATATTTCATTCAATAATTTCTACAACCTTGTCTTACTATAATTTTTATATATACATTTTAACTCTTCTTGTATTTATCTTGTTGTCATAATGACAATTTTTTTTCTTCTTTACTTTATTAATTATTTATTAAGGAGGCGGATATTTTTTTTTTAACTTCGCAGTTCTTGAAATGGAGACATGTATATAAAGCTCTGTTGTACCTGTATAGTATTTTTAATAACAGGGAAAAAGATTTCTTTTTGAAAAAAGAAAGTTTCTCTTGTACTGTGTTTTTTTTTCTTGGGTATAAAAATTTTGAAATATTTACGCTTTCACCGTTTCTAATCACTGTGTTTATTCTTGTATTATTTCTTGTGTGAAATGAATCGTATCTATAGTGGAAATTTATAGCGAATGTTGGTATGTTTGGTATGGTAGATTGGTTTTGTTTGTTCTTTGCAATTAAGTTCTGCGAGATTCTTTTTTTTCTGGTTTGCTATCTCTCTCTTTCTCTCTCTGTACATAATGGACGGAGTTTGAAAACTTATTCTTGACATACACGTGACCTGTCGGATAATTATCCGCATAGTGTTACAAATAAAAATAGCTGATTCAGGTGGCATAGGAGTACAGATATCCTGTACAGATTCGTTTTGAACGTTGTTTTTACCGTTATTACTTTATACTTTATACTACTTGGTTTGTCATGCTGAACGTAAAAAAATAGCCTCTATAGATTTTCTCTCTATTGCTTTTGTACCAGTCGAATTAAATTAAAGTCCGTAGGAAATTTCTGTATCCTTTAAACTACATATGGATAACTATTAATATTTAACTATTAGCATTTTAATCAAAATCGGATCTTTTTTAAGATCCGATCTACAAGGGAAATGTGGAAAAAATAATGCATATAAATGAGACAAAATTTACTATTGAGACTAAAAATATAATGTATAATAGATGTTTGTTTGGAGAAAATGAATGATATGTTCATAGAACCATAAAGATTGATTATTATTTGAAGAATGGTGAATCATTGGGAATATTTGATAATATATACAGAGAGCAAAAATGAAAAGTTTGCTCTCGCTTATAAAGTTTAGTATATATCTCTTTTTTTCGAGTGAAGGGAATATTATTGAAGGAGCATTAAGATGATTATATGAATTTTAAGTTTCAAATGACAGTTTTAATATACTTATGCAACTGGTTTCCGTTGACCGTAGGTCTATTAAAAATAGGTGGGATAGAATTTACATATAGTTCTCAATGTTCGTAAGGTCACACTGCAAAATACATTTCAATGGAATGAGAACTTTTTTTTAATAAATTGCTTTGGCTTTTGTTGTTTTGAATTGAGAAGTGCATCCATCGTTACTAAAACTGAATAAATGTGGTTTGTGTCCCTGAAGTTAGCGTTTATTCCGAGTGTTAACTATTGTTTTGGGTTTTGTAGATCTGTTGCTACTCTTCTTTCATTCACCTTGAGTGTTGAAAAAATGTTCAGGTCCTGAAACAATTGTTTGAATCTTTTCGATTTCGCGAAACAGACTTTTTGACGCTTCTTGTTGTTGTTTCTGACTTCAGGGATCTTAAATATTCACTAACTGTTAAGAAGAGCATTTCTGAACTGTATTTACTTAATATTTATGGGGGACATTTAGAAGTGAGTTAAAATACAGTTCGTTTTTTTTGGAAGGTTTGTCGACTTTGTTCTGTAGTACCATAGGTATCTTTAGGGGACTGTTATTTCCGAAGCATTGTTGCACGTCGAGCAATTTTCTATCGGTAAATTCTCGACAAAGTCAAGCATATCGACAAGATAACAGTTAAGACAACTGAAATTATGGTTCATTTCACTTTGCTGAAAGGAGGGGAGATAAATGATATTTGCTGGCCATGCTTCACTAATTTAAAATCGTAACATTGCTTTTGATATTAGAAAGAGATTGAGAGAAATTAAAATTCTTTTAATGTCTTTCTAATATCAAAAGCAATGTTACGATTTTAAATTAGTGATTCTCAAGATGCAAAATAACCATTTTGATGCTAATTCCCTCTCCTATTCTTGTCCTCCCTCCTCTTGTGCTTTGGACGATAAATTTTCATCTTCTCGACTATGGGTCCTTCTCTCCCTCAGTTGGCTGTCAAAGCGGGTGGCAATAAGTGTTGCTTTCTTATGTGTGTATATTGAGAGAGTGGAGGATAACGGAGTGACCTCCACCTCCGCGTTTCGTTCTATTCTGGATACGAAGTGTATCTAAGTTTAGATTATTTCGTTGGCCCAGTCTTTGACTCTCTTAATATTTCGCGCGCGCGCGAGTTTTCCGAAGATCAACGATATTCTTCTCTGACGTCAAAAAGGCAGGAAGCAATTTTCCGCCAATGTTGAATTTCGCGCATACGTTTTAATACACACACACTCATTTATAATGCGTATGGTGCGGGCAAACAAGTAGTAACCTGATTTTTTATTAATTCTTGTTTTCTTTTTGTTTTTTCGTTAAAATGTTAGAGTATTGCTCGATTATTATTGTTGTGCGATTATGTGGTAGATTCGCTCTTTAATTATGTTGGATACAGTGAAGGGAAAGAAGAGAAGAGAAGATTTTTGAATAGAATTTTGATTTTGGATCGTCTCCAATAGTGTTGCTTTAGAAGTTTATTAGAGGTTCCTCTTATTTTGTAAGTTTGTTGATGAGATTTTGGCGCATGTTTGCTTATAATTTTGTTCACTTTTGCGGCACGTTTTTTTTTTCTTTTTTTGAAAGCAGGAATTTAATTTGATTTTGTTTGTGAAGAGGCAAATGTTTTGGCTGGCAAGTGGTTTGTTTCTTGCTGTTGGAGAGGAATTTTTGAGTGTATTAATTGCACACTTTCTGAATTGAACATTTTTTTTCTTTGCAAATTTATTGTAGATTCTAAATTTTAGTTTATTTAGTTATTTATATATTTATTTAGCAAAAACAAAACTAATATGAAGAAAAGAAATTGCTGCATTAACAATTTTATTGTTTGAGAACTAATTGTAAGAAGTCTAGTTCGACTGCAACGGATTTTTTTGAAACTTCTGAATTGTTGCGACTTTAGATCCGTTTAGAAAACAAAACAAATTTGTTACAACAATAAAACAATAAACAATTTGCATAACTTAAAGAATCCTTTATATTTATCATAGTCTCTTTTTCTTCCTGTGGTCTTGACCATGATTGATTCAAAATTTTACGAAAAAGGAACAGACCTAAAATTGTGGCACTATTTTTTCGTACAACTTTAAAAGAAGTAACAGAATTTAATTTTTATTTAATGGATATTTTGAAAAATCTTTTCTACTTATTGGTTTACAGCATCTTCGTTGTAAATTTAATTGTTTGGGCCAATTTTTATTAAGTAGTGTTATTTTTAATGTTTTAATTTTTAATTAATTTTTAATGTCGAATTTTTGCTTGGAGATTTTGAATTTTGAAATGCTTGCAAGTTGCTCAATGTTGATTGAAGTAAAAATTTGATGATTATTACTTTATTATGATTAAATTTTAAACATTTAAAGAGCATTTGCTTCAAAATACAAAAAATAGTGACTCGAATGAAGTTTGTATATGATTAGAATAAGAATTATTTTCTCCTAGTAAATATTTATTTAATATGTAATAGTCAAGTAATCAAATTGCTTTTTTTGAAAACCAATTTTTTCAGTTCTAAAAAAGCTTTTAAAATAATAAAACATTTTAAATACTTTATTCCTTCTTTAAAAACAGAAAAAAAGTTAGTTAATCTTTTATTTACTTTAAGAAAATCGTGACGAAAAGACAACAAAAAAATAATCTACTTGAAGGCAGAAAGAGAGAAGGGGAAGAGAGTTGGAAAAATTATTATGTAAAATATAATTATCTGATTTTTTTCTTTTTTTTTTTTGCTTTGTCAGTTCGATTCAGAACACAAGAAACAAATGAGCACGTGTGTTAATATGGGAATTTGTTGGGTTGTTAGTTTCGTAATTTATGCGTGCAATCGTGCGTTAATTTAATCGTGATGGAAATAAGAATGAAATTTTTATTATTTGAATTAGAATTTTCACTTGGGAGTTGTATTTATTTTTTTTTAATTGTAGCTAAAATTTAAAAACTTCCAAGGAAAGTAATTTTGGAGAGGTATAATTTTTTTGTTTGTTCGCATATAAAAATTTTGTTCCACTTGCGTATGGGTAGAAATTAGATGTGTATATATGTATATTATTTATTTCTTATCGTAGTGTAAATGAGCAAATACTCGATTTCCTGTCTTGACGTAAAATTAACCTAAGAAACGATGAATAATTTAAGTGACTTCTATATATCTTGCACTTTTTTGTGTGAATGTGTGTGTGTATACATACACGTGTTAATGTAAAATCTTTTCTATTTCATTATATTTTTTTTTAATTTGAAAATTTTATATACACTAATTGTAATTTTAAACATTATTTTCTTTTCATTATGTGTTAAGTACTTTTTTATTTATATTTCCATTAAATTATTCTTCAATTACTTTTCATCCTTTCATTAAATCATCGTTGAATTATTTTTTCTTTAAAATTTATCTTGTTAATTTTTCTGTTGACTTTTTCTCAATTTTAAAAATTGTCTAGGTTTTTATTAAATTATTTTTTTTTGGTAAATTTAAAAATTGGTTTTTTTATTTAAATTGAAAACGTACTTTAGAGTAATTGTTGTAATAATTTTTTAATGTTGGTAATTTTTTTGTTTTTAAATTTAAAAATTCGTTTACTTTCTATTTAATTGTGTACGTTATTTTTTTAAATTTATTTTTTGTTAATTTTTACAATATTCTTTCTCTATTTAAATATTAAAATTTATGAATTTCATTGCACTTTCTAATTTCTATTTGTTTTGCAATGAAAATTATTAGTTTATCGATTTTTTCATATTAACCTCAATAGTCGTTAATTATTATTAATCATTGCATTCTTGAAATTGTAGGGAGTGTTAAAAATAAGTAACAATTTATTATTATAATTTATTACATTTACGCCAATAAATATTAATATTAATAATAAAAAATATTTTAAAATACTATAAGAAAATAAACTTTATAATTTTTGCATTTCACAATGGTACTTGGTCTCTATTTCTATTTCTTTTTTTAAATTTGAAACTGTAAAAGTTATTCAATAATTGGACACTGATTATTGATAACAGTTGAACCTCATTTATTTCTTTTGTTTACTACATGGCCCTTTCACTCAAATGGAAAAAATTTCAATATTTAAACAGAGATTGAAATATATTTTCGTTAATTAGCCTCAATTGTACAGTAATTAGGAAGTTTTTATCTCTACGTCAGAAACTGAGAGGGCCCATTATTAATTTTTTTTTCTTGCAAAACTTATAATCATTTTTCGTATATATAATATTATTACAAAACTCGGAATTATTACTATAATTATCACTTTATTACCGTGATAATAATTATTATCTATTTTTTTTAATTATAACAATTATTTATTTATTACTTGTATCGAAGATTATAAAAAAGAGTATTATTAAAATCGTAAAAATTAGAAAGTGCAATATTCACAATTTGGCGATTTATATTTTTATTCTCCGCGTATCGTGAAAATTTAATTAATTAATGTATAGTTTAATATAAATTTATCTGCATGAAATGATTTTTATTTGAAACAATTGTGTTTTCAATGAAAATACTTTTGGTTTGAAAAAAACTGCAACTATTAGTTTGAATAGAATTTGTATTTGATAAAATTATTATTATTATTAATTCAATTTAAAATAATTATTTAAATAGTATTTGTTTAGAATGTAGAAACAATTTTTTTGATTATGAATAGGATTTAATGATTAAAATAAAAAAAATTATTGTTATTAGAGGAAAACAATTAAGTACGTATTTGCTTCAAATGAATTGGTTCGATTAGTAATCATATTAATGATTTCCAACTTTTAAACGTTCAAATGAACGAAATATTTTTTTATTGAAGATATTTTAAGGAATTACTAATCATAAAAAATTTTTTAAACTATAGTTTTATGTTTACAAACACAGTGATTATGGATAGTCAAGCAAAATAGTTACAATAAAAATTTAAGTTTTAGAAGAAATGAATAAATTTTGTTCATCTGAACGTTCAGAACTTTAGGATCTTAAAATTAAGAAATCAAAATAGTAAAATATTTATTTGAATTTTTTTGCTTGAACTACAGAAATAATTGGTTTGATTAGTAATTAATTTTAATGGTTAAAATAAAAAATAATTGCAATACAAAGAAGTAAAATAATTCAAATGAAACATTCATATTTTAAATTTAGGTTACTTGGAATTGTTTATTAACTTTTCACCCCTTTACTTCTAATTATATACTATTAGCTTCAAATTTAATTGATTTGAAAATTGGATAATTTAATGCTATATCTAAAATTAATTTACGAGTTTTTCAAAAAAAAGAAAAAAACAAAGAAAATTCTCCCTGCTCGCGGATGTGGGACATAATTATATAATTATAATAATTTGTACAAGAATCGATTCTTTTTTTTTTATTTTCATTTTTTTATGTTATATTATTGGAAAAGTGGAATTAAATTACGTTGGGTGGTTCTTATCAGTTATTACATTGCAACTTATTTGCTCACGTCCGTTTTTAATATAGTATTATTACGTCGTTAAATGCACCATTCGAACTTATGTGACCTCGGCTCTTAGCTTATAATTCAATGTGCTTGCGGGATGCTTGTATTTATTACGCGACTAATAACGGTAATGATAAAGAAAAATGGGAGAGAAAGAGAGAGATAGGGAAAATATTAATAGTAATGATATGTTTAAAAAAAATTTTTAACACAGTTTTATTATTAGCGTATTGACACTTTCGAATATTCCGCTGAAAAAAATATGTAATGCAATACTTTTACGTCAATGAAGTTCACAACTTTTATGATCAACGATTGAGAGAGAAAAATATTTTCCACGGGGTGACTAATAAATTTTTAAGTTTAGGAATTTTTGTTCAGGTAATTAAAATTTATAAACTTTTGGAAATTATTTGCAACTTTGTCTATTTTTCGGAGTGTAAGTTTTAAAATTTAAATTTTTCTGGTTTTTGTATAATTTTCGCGGTCAAAAATTAAATGATAGCAAAAAAAATTTAGAAAGAGTAAGGTTTCAGATTTTTTTTTATGGAAATTATTTTCATTTATTTTGTTTCTTTAATTTAAGTAACAATTTTATTGAAATAAAAAATGTTGATTTTTTTAATCAATTAATTTTTTAATCAATATATTTTTAAGAGCCACTTGTGAATTTCTCTCGGACCAAATTTATATCGTATATAATGCGAAGTAAACATCCTCATACTCGTGACGGATTCTGGATTATAAAACACTTTTGAGATTAATCCACTTTAAAGTTTATGAAACTTGCTTCGATTCCAAGAGAGGAATAATATAGCTGAATGAGTAAATTGAAGTCTTTGTTTGATGGAGTAAATGCGGGTGATGCTTTTTATTTAGTTGACTGAAGTTTTTTTTTGTATTCTTAGTTAAGTTAATTTTTATTTGAGTTCTTCGTTTTTTTATTAAATAGTTTAGATTTTTTTAATTTTAAGCGTATAAATTATGGTTTTTTATAAAAGTGAATTGGGTCTTCAAAAAAGTTAGTTTTTAGAAAAAATTAAATCTTTAAAGAATTAGAAGTTTAAAAACATTAGATCTTTAAAAATTTGGTCTTGAAAAAATAGGTTTTTAAAAAAATAGGTTTTTAAGAAAATAGGTTTTTAAGAAAATATATTTTTAAAAAATTAGGTATTTAAAAAAATTAGATCTTTAAAAACATTAGTCTTTTAAAAATTAGAGTCTTAAAAATATAAAATCTCCAAAAACTTTTATTTAAATCTATTTAATTAACAATATTCTATTAAAATTAACATAATTAGCAGTTTTCATTAATGGGTAATTTTAATAATTAAAAAAGAATTTAATGAAATTTTTAAATTAAATATAAATTTTAAATTAATTAAAAATAAAATATTTAAAAAAAATATTAAATTTTAAATTTTTTAACTTGCCAAAATTTCTTCTATATAGTCAATTAAAGGCGTTGACTAAATTTGCCCTTTTTACAAAATAAGCTTTTCTATTTTAAATAAAATTTACTTGAAACTTTGAAGTGTTATTAAATAAATAAAGATTGTTTAAATTATAATAAATTATTTAAACAATAATTCTAAATTCTAAGGCGTTTGAATTTGTAATTTTTAATACAATTTCCTGAATAATTTATTTTTGCAATAAAATGCAGTAGAACTTCTTTTCATAAAGAAATTTTTTTTCGAAGTACACTAAAAATTCGAATAAAAAATTCATTTTAATTTTTGGTAAATCATGACTTCCTTGAAACGATTTTGAAATTAATTTCCTTGAACTTTGATTTATAGAGTTTCGACTGTTTTGGAGTATAATAAAATTTATTGTTGATTTATTAAAATAAAGTAAATTTATTTATTTAAATACATAAAAATTATTTATAAATATATTTCAGTAGACGTGAAATTTGATTCTTTTTGAATATTTTTTTTTATGTCACTAAAGTTTTTAATGTTTTGTAAATAAAAAATGTTATTCAAGAAAAAAATGTAGGTAAAGAAAATAAAATATAAAGTGTGACAATGTAAAAAAATATAAATTGCAATCCAAGAGGATTACAATTTGAAAATATGAATTGTTGAAACGACAAGTATACAATAACGTGAAGATGGAAATTATTATTTAAAACATTACGAAATAAATTGTTTTATTATAAAAAAATTACAACATATAAAAAAATATAAACTATTATAAAAAAATTACGTTGGTGAAGTTTGGAATAACGATTTGGAAGAAAAAATTATTTTTCTACTTGAATTTTGATATATTTTGACAGAAAAAATGTTTTTTATAATTTTATGAATAATTTGGAGAAGAAAAATTTGTATATTATGGGTAATAAACAAAATATTTTGTGATTTTTTTGGAGAAAAATATTTTTTTAATCTCTTAATCGTCGATCGAGAACGTTGTTAACTTCGCCAACGTAAATAATAATAGAAACAAATTTCATTCAACTTATGAATAAAATTTGGAAATTTAAAATAAATGTGTAAAATAAAATAAAATCGTCCAATATAATTTATAATTAATAATTTTATTCATTTTATGAATGAAATTTGAAAAAAATTTCAAATTTCTCGAATGGAATTTGAAACTTCAATTCATAAGATTGTTTACATAATTTTATTTTCTATATATGCGAAAATCGACTTTGGAAAATGCCAAAAAAGAAAAATTACTTGTAACAAAATTATTAAATTAAAAATTTTATTAAGTAGTTATTTATTATTTATGCTACTTAATAATTAAGATCCTAAAGTTCTGAACGTTCAAATGAACGAAATTTATTATTTTCTTTTATAAAAATTAAACTTTTATTGCATTTATTTTACTTCACTATTCACAAAAATTAATCACTGAGTTTGTAAACGTAAAATTTTAGTTTTTAAACTTTTTTATGATTAGTAATTTATTAAAATATATCTTCAATAAAAAATATTTTTTTCCCTTGAACGTTCAATACTTGGGGATCATTAATAATTACGGATAAATATTAATAAGACACTTATGGAAATTAATTTCTCTTATAAATACACTGCAAAAAAAATATATCAGATTTAAAATACATTTAATTGGTTCAAGTAAAAATTATTTGATTCAAGTAAATCATTTTTACTTTAATCAAATTAGTTTTATTTGAATCAATTAATTGGTTTGTGAATCAAATACATTTTTTTAAATGTACGAAACTAAAATACTGAAGAAATTTGAATTTAATTTAAATGGTAATAATAATAAGAATTATAATAATAAAAATAATAATAAAAATATTAAAAAAATAAAAATCATAATAAAAAAAAAATAATAATGATATTGATATTGATATTGATAATAAAAATTTCTGTTTCGATTTTGTGAAAGTAGTAAATTTCTATTTTGGTCTCATTTCTTTTTTTTCTCTCTTATGTATAGTGTTTCTTTTTTATTAGCGAAGAATTTGAAAGATTCATATTTCGAATATGTGAGATGATAATCATTTTTTTTTCGGGAGCATTTTCAATCGTTCGTTTTTCGCATATATCGGATCGTTGCCAATTGGCCACGAATGGATCGGTGTCGACTAATAGCGATAAATAAACGTTACGTTGCAATTGTTCCGACAGGTGGTTGCCTAAGACTTGACACTCAATTGAGAAGACAGGGACAATGGTTGACTACTACAGAATCCTCGATGTCTCGCGGACAGCTTCGAGCGGAGACATCAAGAAAGCGTAAGTACTGCTAATTTTCCATTTTATTGTTCCAGTAAATTTATTACATTTATTTAAAGTCATTTTTTTTCATTTAGTAATTTTCTAAATTTACAGACACTTTTTTAAGGTAATTTTTTAAAATTTAGTCACTTTTTGGTTTTAGTAACTTTTCAAAATTTAGTAAATTTTTTCTTTTAGTAATTTTTTGAAATTTAGTCACTTTTTTAAAATTTAGTCACTTTTTGGTGTTAGTAATTTTTCAATATTTAGTCACTTTTTTCTTTTAGTCATTTTCTAAATTGACAGACATTTTTTTAATAATTTTTCAAAATTTGGTCACTTTTTTCTTTTAGTAATTTTTCAAAATTTAGTAACTTTTTTCTTTTAATAATTTTTCAAAATTTAGTAATTTTTCAAAATTTAGTCACTTTCTTCTTTTAGTAACTTTTCAAAATTTAGTAAATGGTTTCTTTTAGTAATTTTTTGAAATTTAGTCACTTTTTTCATTTGGTAATTTTTTAAAATTTAGTCTTTTTTTTCTTTTAGTCATTTTCTCAAATAAAAGAAAAAAAATATATTTAGAAAATTCAGAGATACTTGTTAAAAAACTTTTTTTTATCAAGAAAACTAAATTTTAGTTCTAGACAATTTAAGCATCGTTTGGTGATTTGGTGCGAAGTTTACAACATATTGAAAATTAATGTTTAAAGAAACAAGTTAATATTTTTCACATGGAAAATAATATTTTTCTGTTTACATTTTTTTTCAAAAATTATTCATTAATAAATTAATATTTATATTTAAGAACAGAACTTTTGTCTCCAAAATATAAATTGTAATAAATAATAGTTTTTGAAAGAACGATTTTTTTCCTATAATTAAAAGTTTTTGTCTCTACAAGAAAAAAAGAATAAGTTGTGATAAAAATAGTAATTGTATTTTTAATTAAATTGAATCAATGTTTAAAAAAAGATTTTACGACTTTTTTTCGAAAACTTTGACTTGAGTTTCATAATATTCATTGTAAAAATATTCATTCATTCATATTTCTTTTTCTTGGGTTCATCTCTATTCAAAATTAGAACATTTATATTCATTCTTAAATATATTCACGGTGAGAGTTTTGAAAAACACCTACAAAATAAATACAATAAATAAATAACAATTGTAAAATTTCACCCTTTAAAATAATATTGCGCAATTTTTAGAAAGAAATTTTTAATTTTCAAGATTAATTTTTACTTTTTATAATAATTGGAAATAAATTTATCTTGTCGATTACAAATATCGAAATGGTTCTAATTAATTTTCTAATAAAAATTAATTTAGAAATTAAATTAAATTTATTAAATTTTAAGCGCCAGCGAAAAGAAATAATATATTGACTAAATTTTTAAAACTTTTTTTTTAATATTTTTAATTTACAAAATTAATTTAATTCTGTTAATGAATATTGTTATAAATTATTAATTCGGAGCACAGGCAATTATTTATGCGATAATCTTGAAAAATCGAATCCTTTTGTAAAATTCCAAATGAAAATGTAACTTTCTGTTTACGCGGATGGATGTAATTGATTTTAATGGCATTAATTTAAAGATATATATTTTCTATTTGCGTGAAGTTTGAACTCAACCAATCAATCAACGTAAACGTTTGTAACAGTTTCTTTGCTTCTCGCATTCTCTCACTGGGTCTCTTTCTACTCGTGAAAATTGATATTGAGTTCTGAAAGTACCACCGCAGTGATTAATGGCACGTGTGTAAAGACTTTTATTGGAAGATTCTTCCTTTACTCGCACATATTATAAAACCTACATCTACAATATATGTGTTCAATAGCTATTCTCGTAAAGTAAAGTAAACTTTTTTTTCTTCTTCTTCTTCAATCTATATTTGGCGAGAAAATTATATCCATGAAATTTTATGTTACACACTGAAAATAGTTTCTTTTGCCGAAAAATTTTCTTATTATTAAGATTTTATTGTAAAAATTACATTAGAATTTTTATAATTTCTTTTTTTGACAAAAAATATTAATTTCAATTCTGTTGAAATTAGTTTTAGTTTTGAAAGTTTTAATGCAATTCTTTGAAAGCGAATTTAATTATCTTAATAAATATTAATATTATTTTTTTTTTAAATTTGAAAAAGTTATCGTCAACATTTGAATTATCTTTATAAATAATAGCAAAATTCTTCAACGAAATTCAATTATTTTCGGGAATTTTAATAAAATTCTCTCTACAAAATTCAATTACTTTCATAAATATAATAATATTAATATCATAAGAATTCAATAATTTTCGAAATTAATAAAATTCTTCCTAGGAATTCAATTATTTTCAAAGAATCTAACAAAAATATCGTCGACATTACAATTATTTTTATAAATGCAAAATTCTCCGACAAAATTAAATTAATTTTAGGAATTAAAAAAATTCTGTTTGCAAAATTCAATTATTTTCATAAATAACAATATTTGTATCATAAGAATTCAATTATTTTCAAAATTAATAAAATTCTTCGACAAAATTCAGTTATATTAAAAAAAATCTAAAAAAATAAAAAAAAACATTTTAATTACTTTTATAAATGCAAAATTGTTTGACAAAATACAATTATTTTCATACATAACAATATTTATATCGTAAGAATTTAATTGTTTTCAAAATTTATAAACTTCTTCTGAATTCAATTATTTTCAATAAATTGTCGAATAATTATAATTATTTTTATAAATGCAAAATTCAATTAATTTCGGGAATTTAAAAATATTCTCTTTACAAAATTAAATTATTTTCAAAAATAACAATAATTGTATCATAAGAATCCAATTATTTTCAAAATTAATGAAATTCTTCGACAAAATTCAGTTATATTAAAAAAAAATCTAAAAAAAATCGTCAACATTTCAATTATCTTTATAAATGCAAAATTCTTCAACAAAATTCAATTAATTTCATAAATAACAATATTTGTAACATAAGAATTCAATTATTTTCAAAATTGATGAAATTCTTCGACAAAATTCGATTATTTATATAAATCATAGTATTCATTACAATATTTCAATTATTTTAATAAACTTCACGGAAAAATTCCAATAATTTAAAAAAAGTTTTCTTAATTCAATAATTTTGAAATGATTAAATTTTATGAGTTTGAATAAACAATTTTGAAAACACTTTTAAATGTGCAGCAAAAGTTGAAAATAATTTTTTTCTTACACTCCAACTTTTACAAATAAAAATTTTTAATCAACTAATTATTTTCAAAATAGTCAATAAACTAATTATTGAATATTATTTTACATAGAATTAGTCTTAATGAGAAAGAAAAAATAAAATTGTTGGAAAGAAAGATTTATAATAATAAATTTTGCTCCTTGTTTACACTAAAAATTAAAGAATTTTTTACAATTAAATTTTTGTCACAAGGTTTAAATTTTATTTTAAAAGAGAAAAATTTGCAATAATTTCTTTTTTCTCAACAAAATAATAATTAATAAATAAAACCAAAAAAATTGAATTTAATTGTTAAACAAAATTTTTCAATAAAAATTCCACATGAGCATTCAATTATTTAAAATTGTATTTGTAATAGATTTTTTTCGAAAACTACTTAAAATGTTTTAAAATTTGGCCTTAAATTCTTAGCAGTATAATTCAATTATTTTCATAAACTTTAAAATTCCATTTGGGGATTAAATTATTTTCATAAATTATGAAATCAATCTGAGGCAGTCAATTATTTTCAAAAGTTAATAAATCCGTTAATAAATTTTATGGAAAAATTTTAATAATTTTCAAACTTTTTTCATAATTTCATAATTTGTACCTATTTTATTGTTTTAATTTTTTTTGTATTAAAATAACACTAAATATTGTTGTACAAAATAATACAAAAAAATACAAAAAAATTAAAAATTATTCAATTATTTAAAAACAATTTTTACAAAATTCTACTCTAGCATTCAATTATTTTCTAAAGTTATTAAAATTTCACAAGAATTCAATTATTAAAAATAGAATTTGCATAATTTTTTCTTTTTTTTAAAGTCAACTCTTTGAAATTTTTTTTATAAAATTCTTTGCACTAATTTAATTATTTTCATACATAATAAAAGACATTGCAGAATTTCAATTATTTTTAATACAATTTTCATCAAAATTCTCGAAAAATGTAATTTCTCTTGAAATTTTTATTAAAAATCGCCGAAAGAATTCTATTAAATTAAAATTTTTTAATTAAGTTCTTTATGAGAATTCAATTTTAAGAAACATGGAATTGTTTAATGAATTATTTATTTTATTATAATAATTGAATTGTCGTAGAATTTTCTAATAAAAATTGATTTAAAAATCAGTAAAGTTTTGGATAGTAAATGAATTTCGGAGAAGTCACTAATAATTGCAATTTTTAGAAAAAATTTAATTTTCCAAAGGTTTCAGATTAAAAATAATGAATAATGAAAAGTACGAAAAAATCCGATTTTCATAATATTTTAATTGAAAATTCAATAGAACTAATTTTTTTCAAAACGCTTAAACGAATAATTTTCAAATAAATGAGGCTAGAGTTTCGAACGTTCAAATGAACGAAATTTTTTTTTCACCTTAAAAGTGTTTTTGAAAATTACCATCGAAAAAAGAAAAATAATTGAAATTAAACAATATTTAGTTTAGAATTAATTTCTTTTAATCTAAAAAATAATTTTTTTGTAAATAAAATACAAATTAGAAGTAAAAAAAAATATTCTCGTTCATTTAAACGTTCGAAACTAAAGATCCTAAACTTTCGAACGTTCTAATGAACGAAATTTATTTATTTCTTTTAAAAATTTAATTTTTATTGCAATTATTTTACTTCATTATCCAAAAAATTAAGTTTTTAATTTGTAAACGTAAAATTTTAGTTTTTAAATTCTTCTATGATTAGCAATTTATTAAAAGATTTTCAATAAAAAATATTTCGTTCATTTTAACGTTCAAAACTTGGGAATCATCGAAACTATAGGAACATTCAAATTAAGAGAATTTGTATGTAAATGCAATAGAACATTTTTTTGAGTATCTACTAAATTTTATAGAGTGAATAAAAATATTCTTTAGGGTCAGGGAAAAAGTGAAGATTTTTTCTGAAAATCAGGGAAAAGGGAAAATAAATGTTTGAGGCATTCTTGTAATTCGAATATTAACGATAATGAAAGAAAACGTTTGTATCTTTAGAAAAATATGTCAAATAAATATTTTTGATGATTAAATTTTAAAATAATAGAATTTTCCAAAACTTTTCCAGTGAGAATATATTAGAAATAGAAACGAAAACTTGAGTCAGTCTTGAAATCTAAATTTTTCCCTCAGCTTTGAAAGAAGATGACTTTTTGTTTAATTTTTCTTCTTTTTTTTGCGCAGGTGATAAAGAGTGATGCAATTTTTGGTCCTTTGACAATAATATCGAGAGTGACGGGAAGATTTATAAAATGACGTTCAGTGAACCCGGGAGGATTTTAAACTCTCTCTCTCTCTATTTTAAAAGAAACACGTGCTCGTGTTGAAAAGAGAAAAATCATCAAGCCTTTTATTATGTTAAATCCACTCTCTCCGTCTCTTTCTCTCCTTTTCCTTTTTTCCTCTCTCAATGTTCTCTCGTTGCATTAGTGGTACATCCGAGGTGCATTCGAGGTTATTCTCAAAGGTCTGTGACCTGTTTCACGGTCGTGGCACCGAACAGCCACTGACAGAGAGAAACCTCCTACCAAAATAAACTTTGTCATAACTGGTAGTCCACTGTCGTGATGAATTTTCAGAATTCATTGTCTAAAAAAGGGACAAAGCAATCTAATTTCGAATTTCCTGCTCTGCTTATTTTCTTCCTCCTCCTCTTCTTGGTTCGTGAAAGAAAAGAAGGAATGTCTCCTTCTTTGCATGATTTTGCTTTCGTTGAGAGAGTTCAAACTTTAGACAATGATAAGTGGGAGGGAGCAAAGATTTTAATGATTATTTGGAACAGTGATCATTTTTTATTTAGAGTAAAAGAAATTTAAAAAAAAATTAATAAATAAAACTGTAACCAAAATTTAGAAAAATTAAATTTAAGCAAAGGGAAATTAAATTAGAATTTTGGGTCAATGAAGATAAAAACAAATTTTGGGAAAATAAAAGAAATTAAAAAAAAATTGAGGAATAAAACTGTAACCGAAGTTTAGAAAAATTAAATTTAAGCAAAGGGAAATTAAAATAGAATTTTTGATCAATAAAAATAAAAACGAATTTTGGGGAAAATAAAAGAAATTAAAAAAAATTGAGGAATAAAACTGTAACCGAAGTTTAGAAAAATTAAATTTAAGCAAATGGAAATTAAATTAGAATTTTGGATCAATAAAAATAAAAACGAATTTTGGGGAAAATAAAAGAAATTTAAAAAAAATTAGAAATAAAACTAACAAAGGTTTAGAAAAATTAAAAAGCAAAAGTTTAGGGAAATTAAATTAAAATTTTGGATCAATAAAAATAAAAACTAATGTTTGGAAAATAAAAGAAATTTTTAAAATAAATTAAGGAATAATACTGTAACAAAAGTTTAGATAAATTTAATTTAAGCAAAACTTTAGGAAAATTAAATTAGAAATTCGGACCAATAAAAATAAAAACAAATTTTGGGAAAAATAAAAGAAATTTAAAAAAAATTAGAAATAAAACTAACAAAGGTTTAGAAAAATTTAAAAGCAGAACTTTAGGAAAATTAAATTAGAAATTTGGATAAATAAAAATAAAAACGAATTTTGGGGAAAATATAAGAAATTTAAAAAAAAAATAGAATTAAAACTAACAAAGGTTTAGAAAAATTAAAAAGCAAAACTTTAGAGAAATTAAATTAGAATTTTGGATCAATAAAAATAAAAACTAATGTTTGGAAAATAAAAGAAATTTTTAAAATAAATTAAGGAATAATACTGTAACAAAAGTTTAGATAAATTTAATTTAAGCAAAACTTTAGGAAAATTAAATTAGAAATTCGGACCAATAAAAATAAAAACGAATTTTGGGAAAAATAAAAGAAATTTAAAAAAAATTAGAAATAAAACTAACAAAGGTTTAGAAAAATTTAAAAGCAGAACTTTAGAGAAATTAAATTAGAATTTTAGGTCAATAAAAATAAAAACGAATTTTGGGGAAAATAAAAGAAATTTTTAAAAAAATTAGAAATAAAAGTAAAACTAACAAAGGTTTAGAAAAATTAAAAAGCAAAACTTTAGGGAAATTAAATTAGAATTTTGGATCAATAAAAATAAAAACGAATTTTGGGAAAATAAATCTGAAGCAAATTTTCAAAAAAAAAAAAAATAATCAAAATTGAAACGAAGTTTGGAGAAATTAAATTTGATAAAAATTGAAAAGAATATAATTGAAAGAAATTAACTATAAAATTGAAACAAATTAGAAAAATACATTTTTTGTTACACTTTTACTAATGGAGGAATTTTTTCGCAGGTACAGAAAATTGGCCCTCAAATGGCATCCAGACAAAAATCCTGAAAATTTAGAAGAATCGACGAAAAGATTTAAAGAGATCTCAGAAGCCTATGAAGTTTTAATTGACGGTAAGATTTGCAAGAGATTGCTAATTTCTTTTCTCTATTCGTTAAGCATTTTTCACTCATTTTGATAAAAAAAACATGGCAGAAGCTTTGCATTAGCTTTTCCATAGTCCTTCTTGCAGTTACTTTTTTTTTATTAGCGAGGATTTCTTGACGAATTTTCAATAGAGTTTTCTACAGTAAAAATACAAAAAAAAAATAAATAAATAAAATATAATAAAAAAATAAAATAAATAAAATACAATAAAATAATCGCAACAAAATTTTATTTTTATTTATTCAATTAGTTGAAATTTGATTTTTTTCAGTAAAAAGACAAAATTTTATTTTTATTTATTCAATTAGTTGAATTTTGATTTCCTTTTACAGTAAAAACACAAAATTAATTGAAACAAAATTTTATTTTTATTCATTCAATTAGTTGAATTGTGATTTGATATTTTTTACTTAAAATTCTTTTTTAGAAAATAGACATTAAAAGACAGTGAGAAAATTATTTTTTGACAACAAAACTTTTGTAGAAAATCTCTGACTGAGAGAGAATTTTTTGATTAAAAAAGTCGTTTTGCATTTCTACCTGGGAAAAATGGTCTTTTTTATTAATTCTAAAATATTTGGAAGAATAAAATTGGATCATATTTTCAAAAATAAAAATAAAAATAAATTTAAGAAAACTAAAATGGAACTAAAATTACGTTGGCGAAGTTCACAACGGTTATAGTCAATGATTTCGAAAGAAAACTATTTTTTAAAGCCACTTTTATAAATTTTTGTAAAGAAAATAGTACGATTAATTTAATGAATAATGACTTTAAAAAAATGTTTGTAAACAAAAAATGTGATTTTTTTTATTGAAAAATCAGTTTTTTTCTTTTAATCGTTGATAATAAACGTTGCGAACTTCAGCGACGTCTAAAATTTTAGAATAGTAAAATTAATAGAAAATGAAAATCGAAACGATTTTTCGAAAATTCAAATGGAATTAGAATTAGAATTGAATTTAGAAAACGACAATAAAAATATAAGTTTAATTAATAAAATTAAATTAAATTAGAGAATTGTAGAAGAAATTCTGTCAAACTTTAGAAAATAAAAATTAAGGCACCTGAAGTTGGCATCGATGCTCAGCATCGAAAAGTATTTTTCCTTATTTTTAGTAAAAAAATTTTAACTAATTTTACTCCTTTTATTCATCTAAGAAGTAAAAAACTATTTAGTAGTATTTTTTAAACTTAAAACGTTGGAAAAAATTGAGTAATTTGTTTTGATTTTGTACAAAAAATATTTTTCGATGCTGAGCATCGATGGCAACTTCAGGGACCTAAAAATTAAATCAATATTTTTCATTTTTATTTTGGTTAAATAAATGTTTCCAATTACAGAAATTTTAATCAAATATTTTGTTGTCAATATTTACTTTTTCGAAAAATTTACTTTTCACATGAAATTGATTTTGAAAGAAAGAATTAAAATGAAATGTGTAAAATTAAAACATTATTTATCTAATCAATAATTAAGGGGAAAATAAAAATAAATTTCGAAAAATTGGGACTGAATTCGCAAAGTAAATGTGCAAATAATTGAGTGAGCAATTTTAGAGGTAGTAATTTTAAAGTAGAGGCTTCGATGACAATAGACTAGAGGTAGATGTGTGATGCAAAAGGTGTGTCAATAATATTGTTGAGCGCTTAATAGTTATAATTGAATTAAAGCTTTAATCAGGTTCAACGTGATTAGAATTAAATTAGAGTGCTAGAAAATATCTTTTTAAACACCCACAATGTGCGTTCGTTTTGGCAATCGTGCCGTGACGATTTCATTCTTTTTCCATTGCTTATAAATAAATCCATAACTGCAAAACAATGCTTAAAACTATTTAAATACAATATTATTCTTTTAGATTTATTAAATAGTTGACGAATTAAAATTGTTTTACGTTCTGAGTCTGAAAAATGATTGAATTATTTTTTTTTCTTTTTCGTCCTTGAATTTATAAGAAAAAAATGGTTTTGATTTTCGAATTATTTTTTTCTTTTTTCGTGCTGAATCGCAAAAATTGTAGGAATTATTGTTTTAGGTAAATTTAATATTAATTAAGAAATTAATTAAAAATTTTTAAATAAAATTTAATTGAATTTCATTGAATGAAAGAAAAATTGTACATTGTGAGTTGTATAAAAATATAATTTTTTTATGAAATATAATTAAAACGGATTCGAAAAATTGTTTCTAGATTCAAAAATTCCTTTTCGATTCGAACATAAATTCAGAAATAAAAAATATTTTCTTTTTTGGGGAAAATCAGAATAATTTGTTGCATGTTTAGATTAAATAAATTGTTTTTAGAAAGTATAAATTCGAAAAGACTTCTTTTTGGAGAAAATTGACTGTTGTTCGATTTTTCCCTTTTTTTTCTTTGAGGAAGAAAAAATTCGAATACTTTTCAGATTCAAAAACGTTTCTAGAAAATAATAAATAAAAATTTAAGAGCAAAAGTATTTTCTTTTTGGGAAAAATTAGAATAATAATTTAGTTAATTGAGTTGTTTGGTTTTTCTTTTTTTTCCTTTGAGACAAAAAATTAGTTAAAACCATTTTTTTTTTGAATCGTGTGTTTTAATTCAAAAATTAAATTTTAGAAAAAAGCAGAAACAAAATTATTTTCGTTTGGGGAAAATTGGTAACAATTTAGAAAAATCGATTGAATTATTTGATTTTTCTCATTGAGAAGAAAAATTCATTGAAATCGATTTTTCTCATTGAGAAGAAAAATTCATTGAAATCGATTTTTCTCATTAAGAAGAAAAATTCATTGAAATCGATTTTTCGAATCAGTTTTAGAAAACAAAAATTCAGAAACAAAATTATTTTCTTTTTTGGAAAAATTGGAGTAATTTAGAAGAAAAACTTGTGTCGTTTCAACTTTAAATGATTTTTTCTTCTTTGGGAAAGAAAATTAGTTTCGAAAAGTAAGAATAGAATTCCTATTAATTTTAAATTTTAATAGTTTGAAGGGAAATTAAATAGTTTCTCTACTTTCATCGCAAAATCGTTCTTTGGATTTTTTTTTTTTTTTTTTTGGTCTAATAAGAGAAATGAATTTTTTTTTGCAGAAAGCGCTAAGCGTGTATAATGACACTTTGCAGTATAAAGTTTTTATTATCATTAAATGCTCCTGACGTCGATAAAGACGTTTTAAAGTTGATTGATGTGCAACCCTGAGCAAGGACATGCGCCCATGCAAACACAAATATCGATTGCAACCCTCTTTGCAAACAGCAAACTACATCTAAAATCTAACTTGAATTTTCCATTGTCATTTCCGTTTTTTTGTATTTTTTTTCTACTACTTTCTCTTTCATCGATAATAATACAAAAAATAGCTAATTTCTTTCATTTTCTCTTCTTTAAAAAACAACAATGCGAAATCGAGCTAATAAATCATTGCTCATATTTTTCATCAGATTTGTAATATTATTTATTTTAATTTAATTTATTTAAGTAATTTTAATTTATGTTAAGTTATTTCTACTAAAGAGAAATATAAAGAAAAATATACCAGAAAAAATTTTTTTTTAACATTTTAATGAAGAAATAATTAGAGAAAAAAATTGACGTAAATTCACTGCGAAAGGAAATTTTAATTTTTGACGAGATAAAATGACTGGAATTGAAAAAAAGTTGACAGAAATTGAAAATAAATTGAGAAAAACATTGAAAAATATGTTGATAATAATTGCAAATAAATTAAAAAAAAATTGACAAATTTAATATTAAATTGACAAATTAAAATCGAAAATAAATTGACAAAAATTTTAAAGAAAATCGACAGAAATTAAAAGTAATTTAACAGAAATTGAAAATAATTTGACAAATTGGAGATAAATTGACAGCATTTGAAAATAAATTGACAAATTCAAAATAAAATGATAAAAATTGAAAAATGTTTTGTTATAGTAGAAAAAAAAATTAACAAATCGGTAATAAATTTAAAAAATCGAAAATAAGCTGACAAAGATTAAAAAACGAATTCCCAGTAATTGAAAATAAATTCGTAAGTTTATAAATTAGGAATAAATTGAGAAACTGAAAAAAATTGACAAATTCAACAATTCGTGAAAAGACGAAAACTGAATTGACAAGAATTGAAAATAGACAGAATTTGAAACTAAAATAACAATTCGTAAAAAGACGAAAACTAAATTGACAATATTTGAAAATAAATTAACAAATCGTCAATAAATTGAAAAATTAAAAATAAGCTGACAAAGATTGAAAAAAATAAATTGACAGAAATTGAAAGTAAATTGACAGAAATCAAAAAATAAATGGACAATTTTGAAAATTTCAAAATAAAATTGTAAAATTGACAAAGATTGAATTATAAATTCATATTAATTATCCTACAAATAATAATTTAACAAGAATTAAAAATACAAAACAAAAAATTGAAAGAGAAAAATTTTAAAGTCATAAATTGCAAAAATAATATTTGTAAATAAATATATAAGGATTCTGTGAATCAAATGAACAAAAAAAATCTGTTTGTTCCCGGATTGTCATGATGTATCTCGCGGTATCCAGATGCCAAAAGGAGAAGCTACGATCAACGATTGTATCAGAAGGCATCCTCGAGACCAGGCCGTGGATTCACCTATAGGAGTTTCTTTGATTCTCCTTTCCAGCGATATTTCGGTACACCGTCACAAAAGAACTTTAAGAGTGTCAAGCGGTGCTCACGATAAACAAAAAGAAAAATGCGAAAAGTCTAAAAAAAAACAAAGAAAATTTCCATTACAAACTATTCGCATTTTCACATGTTTTTTTTCATCGATTTTTTTTCTCAAAGCCTTCATTTGAAAGCATTGTTTTAAACAATTCCTTTAACCTAGCATCAACCTTTTCTTTAAACCCTTTTTTATTTTTAATTTAGATTCTTTGTTTTGAATTTGGCAATTTTTCTCGATTTTTAATTTTTGCAATTGAAATGAAAATTTGTTTTTAATTTTGTCCATCGGTATTAGTTGGAAAATAATAATTTAATGCCATATTGGATTTAATTAATTAATTAATTAATACTAAATATTGGGAATTAATTTAAACCGTTAGAAAATGAAGAAGAAATTATTTTTTAAACTAATTTATTTTAGTTCGTACATAAATTATTATATAACGAAAATAAAATTAATAGCCATTTGAAAAGTGAAATAAAGGGGTTTATTTTCGGATTTAATATTAAATAACAGAAACAAAATTAGTAGCTGTTGGAAAATTGACATAAAGTTTATTTTCGGAATTAATATTAAATAGTAGAAATAAAAATTAATTGTGGTTGGAAAATTGACATAACAAATTTGTTCATTGTTCATTAAAAAATTAAATTAATTAACATTAAATCGCTTAGAAATAAAATTAATAGTCGAATTGAATTATTATTTTTGGGATTAAATAATATAAACGGAAATTAATTGGCGTTGGAAAATCAAAATAGAAAGTTAATTTTGAAGAAAGAAAATTCAAAATCGAGATAAAATTAATTGCCGTTGGAAAATTGAGATAGAAATTTATTTTTGGAACTAATATTAATCAATAGAAGCAAAATTAATAGTCGTTGCAAAATTGAAAACTTATTAAGATAATTATTTTCAAAAAGCGGAAAATTAAAAATCGAGATCAAATAGAAAAAATAAGTTAAATTGCAAAAAAAGTTTTTTTTCCACAAAATTTTCTTAAACTATCATTGAGATTGCGGAAAAGATTAATTTAATTATGTAATTTTGCATTAAAACGTTTCATTGATTAAATTGAAATGATTAAATGATTAAATCCTAAAGTAAAATAAAGTTAAATTGATTGAATTCGTGATTCTAAAGATACAAACACTACTACAATCAATCTCTACTATTTTTAAATAGAATTTCAATGACAATTTAATCTTTAAATAGTTTATAGAAGAAAAAGGGTTTTTTTCTACTTCCGATCCTTTAATTTAATCCCGAAAAATCTTTCATAATTATTTTTTTTTAATTCATATGGAAACTATTTTTCACCTTTTTTAACATGAAAAGAGAAAAAAATAATTATTGTTTACCTTTTTTATCATGAAAAAGGGAAACAAATATTTTTTTTACTTCATTTTATATATGAAATGGAGTAAAAAAAATGTATACAAAAAGGGTTTTCATTTTGAAGGGGATTAATAAAAATATATCACAAGTGATATTAACAGAAATCCTCACTCTTAAAGCTTCTCTCACGATCGGTGTCAGAGACATTAAAAAATTTACACAAAATATTTAATTTTTTAATATATATATACCATTTTTTTGGTTCGTTTACCTACATAATTCCCGTAATAATAATTAAAATGGAAAACAAACTATGCTTTCTTTTGCCCTGCTATTCTTGTCTTTTATAACAAAACTTATTCAATTTTCCTAAAAGAGAGAAAATCTTTCTATTTTTTAATCGCAAATTGAATTTCGTAAGAATTGAATTAACTTTTTTTTCCATTTATTTTGGAAGACAATGTTTTATTATTTGAGAGAATTTTCTTTCTATGGCTTTAAGTTTTTTTTTACTGTAAAAAAAATTTTCTTTAGTAATAATTAAATTTAAAAACAGAAATAAATAGAAATTAAATTATTAAATTTGGAAAAATTGTAATAAATCAATTTTCTTCTGTAAAACGAAAAAATTTTGTAAAGATATTCTCTCTTGAATTTAGAGTGCTGCAGTGGACTTCCAAAGGATATTTTTTCTGACCTTTTTTCCGTGAACTAACTAGCCTGCAATAATATTGCTTTATAAAAAAAGAAAATGGGTTGAAAATATGATATTTGAAAAGTGTTTTTTTTTTTCTTGTGCAGGAATTTGGTGGAAATTATTTTTAAAAATTTGGTATTATTTGTTATTTTCAGAACGAAAGAGACGAGTTTACGATAAGCATGGAAAGGAAGGTCTTCAAATGCCAGGTGGCAAGAGACGTCACGAGGACGACTTTGAAGATGTCTTTGCCAGCACATTCGTTTTCAGAGATCCGGAAGATGTTTTCAGAGAATTTTTCGGCGGCACACCGTTTGAAGATCTATTTGGAGGTGAGATATGAAAATCATCGTTTCTTTTCGGAAATTTTAATACATTTAGAATCATTTTTACAAGAGTCGTGAATTTTTTCTTGTTTTTTATTTTCAATAATTTTTGCATATATTTCAATTTTTGACTAATTTTTAAAGTTTTTAATTTTTTATTTTCAATTATTTTGTAAGAAATATTTTATTCATTTTCATGTATGATTTAGAATTTGCAATAATCTTTTTCATTTTTTTTAAATAAATAAATTTTTTTTTTTGTTTTTGATTAAAAATTTTCAGTCGTTTTTGTATTTTTTCGAGTATTTTAAATTCTTGGACAACTTGAATTTAGTTTCTTATTTTTAATTTTAGTAAATTTAGTCTAACTGCTAATCGAGTCATAAATTTTTTATTTTTCATTTTCATTAATTTTGTCTATTTTTCGAAATTCTATTTTTGGATATTTAAAATTCTGAATTATTTTTTTTAGTTTTATTTTTCAAATTTAGAAAGTTTTTTTTATATATAGTAACTGTTGGTTCCTGTCCGTTTTTTCATCATTTTTTGTTTAAAATGAATAAAAATAATTTAATTTTCTGACAAAAAATTCCTTTAAAAAAACACAAATACTTTTTATTTAGGAAAATTATTTTTTATTTAGAAATATGATTAATTGGGTTAATTTTTCCCTTAGGATTTGGTGGAAATATATGGGGAGGAAGCAGGCACAGTCATTCTAGTAACAATAGCTTAAGCACACCTTTCTTTTCGCCGTTCGCACCATTCGATTTCGGAGGTTTCATAAGTAACGGAGGTGGAGGAGGTGGAAATTTCACTTCATTTAATTCCATTAACACCTTTAGTGGGCCTAGCACTGGATCTTCTATGAAGCGAACCAGCACGTCCACGAGATTTATTAACGGAAAGAAGATCACCACCAAGAAGTAAGATAAACTCTCAGTAAAAGAAAATGATATATTTAATTAATTGCTGATTGTGGGAAATTTATGAGAATTTCATTTACTTTTAAATTTTACAATTTTTTTCATTTTAATTATTTTTCCTTCATTTTGAGTAATTGGAATTGAAAATTTTATTCCATTTACGAATAAAATATATTAATTTCAATAAATCCTGAAAGAAAAATTTATTTTCGCTTAAATTTTTAATTTTCAATGGAATACAAATTTTTGTCTGTTTAAAAATTTTCAGAAATTTTTACAACAGAATAAACAAAAAACGTGAATTAAATTTTTAATTACTTAATTAATTTTTACGAAAATAACTTTTTATAAAAAAAAAAGAAATGAATTTAATATAAAGTTACATAAATATTGTTGTTCATTTGAACTTTCGAGACTTTAGGAATAAAGTAAGTTAGGGTTTTTGAAAAATTTTAATTCTAAGTTTTGTTTAAAATTAATTAATTCTTAAATTCAATTTTAATCGAAAAGTTTTCGAATGATAGAACAGTTGTCAAATTAAATAGTAAACAAGTTGATTTTAGAATTATTTTAAGTGAACTTTTTTTATTTTGATTCATTGAATTCTCAAAACATTAAAAAGAAATTGAAATAGGAAGGATTTCAGCTAAAAATTCTAGAAAACAATAATTGAACATTCAAAGAGTTGTAGAAATTTTCAGTAATAACTTAGCTACTAGTTAATTAAAAAAATTTCTTAAAAAGTATTGAAAAAATTTATTTGTAAATGAACTTTTTTACAAAAGAATTAAATTTAAAAAGATTTTGATTTGAAATTTTTTTAATTTTGACGTTTAAATAATTTTAATTAAAACTTCTGAAGATTTTAGTTTTTATTCATTTTGTTTTACATTAGTTGAGTTTTTAAATATATTTAATTGAAAAATTTTCAGATATTCGAAATTTCGTAAAACTGAATTAAAAACAAACGGAATTCGAAATTATTTTAAGTTAACTTTGTTTATTTATTTAAATAATTTATTTTTAAAGAAAGGACTCAAAAATTATTAAAAATAATTGATTTAGAGAAAAATTTCGCAGATGAAAATTCGAAAAAAAATAAATTGAAATTTTTAAAATAATTTTAGAGAAGATACAGTTGCAATTTTTGAGAAATAATTATTTTTCGAAAAGGTTTTAAATTTAGAATTTTGGAAATTTGTAATTTTATTGTTATTAAAGCTTCGTCATATTGTATAATTATTATTTTTAAACGATATTAAATTTTTGAATAATTTTAGTTAAAAATTCTAGAGAATAGTAATTAAATTTTGAAAGAATTACAGTTGTAAATTTTTAAAAACAATAAAATTTCAGAGGGTTTTATATTGATAGATTTAAAAAATCAAAATTTTTCGAAAATACATATCAATAAGTATTTAAATATTTATTTAAGAATATTTAAAAGTTTTTAGTAATTTAATTTTGTTATTCTGAGAAATGCGGGTTTTTAAAACATTTTAGTTACAATTTTCTGAAGATAATTTCATTAAACTTTGGTTTAAAATAAATGTTTTAATCATTATTGAAATTTTTTCTCTTTCCAGAGTAACTGAGAATGGAAAGGAGACGATAATGTCCTACGAGAACGATGTTCTAAAATCGAAAACAGTGAACGGAGTGCCTCAATCCATAACGTACAGCTAAATTTTTCACTCATTCGCTCGAGCTTCAAATAATCAATTAAAGAAATTCCTCTTCTCACACAATTCTCACACAATTTACTCCAAAAAAACAAAAATGATTAAAAAAAAGAAAATCGGAAAAAAACAAAATTTCTTCGCAACAACCGACAATGTCACTACTTTTATCAATGTTCAATCCATATTTTGACGATTAACACGTTTTTTTTATAAGGCTCGTCATCACGGTAAAACAATCACCGTTTAGCCATTAAACGTTGTTTTAGAAAAAAAATGATTTCATAAAAATGGTTTCATAAAAATGATTTCAATAAAAATGAATTAAAAAGAAACAAAATCTCCAACAAAAATTAAAATAGAAACTTGATGAAAGCCTTGCATCGCTGGTCGACGTAATGCTCTTGACTGCACTTTCGTCTAATCCTTCACACTAAACTAATGACTGTGATAAGGCGAACAGTTCGAGCGAGCGGATACTAAATCTGAAAGTTACTAATTAAAAAAAAGAAGTCTCCTGTTGTCATCAATCTTTCGTCTTTTTTTTATACAATATATAGATATCAAAAGTTGAAAAACAAGTGTCGACAATTTATCACGCAAGAACATAACGATTATTTTGACAAGCAAATTCTTCACGTGTGAAAAGAAAAATCAAATTTCATTTTTTTTTCGATAAAAGAAAATTTTATTTTAATTATTAAAAAAAAATTGTGAATACAGTTGATGAATTGTATTCACTGGTGATAGTTTAGTTTAAATTATTAACTAAGGTTTTTTTTGTAAAATAAAAAAACAAATTACACCTCGTGAAGTAATCATTATGAATTTTTGGGTGATATTGAATTATAAAAATTATCTTCAACGATTAATTGTGTCGTCGTTTCTTTTTTGTCAACTGAGAGAAAAGCAATTAGTAATTAAGCGATACAGAATTCATATCCATTTTAAAATATCACGTTCCAGTGAAAACGAAATCTCTTATACAGAAGTAATGTTTTTAATACGTCCGCATTTTTTTTTTTTTTAGAAGTTTTTAATATTTATCTTTTGGATTTGTTCGAATGAAATGAAAAATATTACTTCTTGTAAGAGAGAAAAAGAAAGAATTGTCTCTGTAAATGTAAGAATTTTCTCCCCTCCCTTCCCCCTCATCATAAATATGAACGTATATCTTACACTTTAAGTGTTTACTGAACGTTGTAAAATTAAGTGTAATGATTGTCAAATTAAATTATTCCTAGTAACAATGAAACATTCAACACTATAATACTGAAAATGACTTTGTGAATCAGATGGCTCATTTTCTTAAGAGCAGAATAAGTATTTTCTCAATAGGTTCCATCTTTTTAGCGTACACTTAAGTTTATCTTATTTTACCCTTTCATTTTAAGTATAATTATTAATCGCGTATGTGTATATAATGATAAAAAAAATCAAGTGTTAAGCTTCAAAAACAAAAATACATTATTATGATTCACTAAGGTTTTTATTTTTTTAATCTGTCATCCTGATTAATTAATCGTGATTTTAAAAAGTTATTGTATAGCTTACTTTCTATACTATACTTTTGTATAGTTTTAATAATTCTATGTTAATTACTTATAAAATTACTGATAATTAATTATAAGTAAGCAATTAGTTTTTATTTTATTTTAATTACATTTTATTTATTATTTTTTAATGAATCCGTATTTGAACATTGTAAGCTTGTCCGTTCGTCGTTCGAAGTCCTTTTCGTTTGCTTTTTTTATTAATTTTTTCCAATTTCTTTGTTAAAAAATGTATTTAAAAATGTATTGTTCTGAAACTGTAATTATATGATTCTTACATAGAATTTTATGAAAATTTTACAAAATAATTAATTTTCTGGACAAAATTTCATTATTTATGAAAAAAATTAAATCCATGGGAAGAATTTTATTAAAATCTTTCAAAATAATTACATTATTCTGGAGAATTTATTAGAGTTCTTTGAAAATAAAGTAATTTTTTTAAATAGTTTTAATAGAAAATTTTGTAAGAAATTTGTAAGCAACATTTCTCTAATTTTTAAAATAAAAATATTTCTTAATAATTGTAATTAAAAAATTTATTACATTGTTTAAGAATTATTCGAAGAATTAAATTTTAATTTTTGAAAATAATTCAAAAATTTGGAGAAATGTTATTAATATTGTATTTAAGTGAATTGAATTTTAAGAATTTGTTTCAATTTCACAATTTTGTTGTCTATGAAAATAATTGAATAAAGTTCAAAATAATTTTATTAAAATTTAAGAAAAAGAATTTAATTCTTTTAAAGAATTTTATTATTTATAAAAATAATTAAATTCTTTTAAAGATTTGTATTATTTGTGAAAATAATTGTATTCTCTAGAATAATTTTTTTTAACAATTTTCAAAATATAATTGAATTCTTTCAAGAAAATAAAAATTTTATCTAAAAAGAATTGAATTACTACGAAGAATTTTTTTTATTTATAAAAAATAATAGGATTTTAATATTATTTATAAAAATAAAATATTTTCGAAAAAGTTGAAATTTTGTCTAAAAATAGTTGAATTTCTCTGCGAAGAATAAAATAATTGAATTCATTGGAAGAATTTCTTTAATTTTTTTTAAGTGACTTCTTTCAAGAAAATAAAAATTGAAATAAAATTATATAAATTATGCAGAAGAATTTAATTAAAAAATTAATTTAATAAAATTAAATAAATAATAAATAAATAATAATAAATAATGAATTTAATTTAATTTAGTTTCAAAAAATAATTGAATTCTTCGGAGAAAATAAAAAATTTTTATCTAAAAATAATTGAATGCCTACGAAGAATTTTATTGTTTTTTGAAAAAATTGACTTCTTTAGATGAATTTACATTAAAATTTTTTATAATAATTGAATTTGTTCTATAAAATAATAATTGCGTATAGAAAATAATTGAATTCCCAGAAAGAATTTTATTACAGTTGAAAAAATTTAATTCTTGCAAAAGAATTTTATTTTAATTTTCGAAATTTGATTTAATTTATGAAAATAATAAATAATAATAAAGCTAATGTGTGTTTAAAATATTTATTGTTATTATTACATTAAAACAGTTTTTAAATTTCCCGCCAAAGTATTCGTTTTAAGGTTAGTTTTCACTCTGTCCGCACTGAGCGCTGTTGAAATTTCCATTGTAAACTTGACCTAATCTTCTTTTTACAACTGCTTGCTTGCATTTTGCATCTGTCCTGTCAAAGAATAAATTGTGTTAAAAATATTATTTTCTATAAAAATAACAGTATTTAAGTATTAGTTTTTATTATTATCATTCTACTAGTACTCGAGGAAGTTATTTTCAGCATGGAAATTGTATACAATACACTCCAGCGGTTCCAGTGGAATTACAGGTAAAACTAACAATCGGAGTTTTTAACAAAAATCCATCTTATTTCTTCACTCAAATTAATAAAATTCGACTAAAAATGTCTATCTATCGATTGGTGTTTAAATTTTTGATCACTTTTCGCTTCTTTAACGATCGAATGGAAAAGTAAAATTTATTGAACTTTAAGGTTATGTTTACTTCTGTTTCATTGTTGCCAATAGTATATTCTTTATGATATTTTTTTCTATATGCACATAAGAGAAAATTGCTGGTTGTATTGTTCAGTGCATCGCACACAGTGTTTTTAGTGAGTGGGCAGCTGTAAATTGCGTTTGCGTGCTAGACACGTTACGTTTTTACTATAAAATTTTACTAATGTAAACTTGAATATTAATTACGTTCATATATAGAAATTCTCCTTATCCGCGTGTACACGCTTTTTTTTGGAGGAAAAAATTTTACTTTTTTCCATGCGCGCATAATACATTGTTTTTTTTACACTCTTTCTCTGTCTCTCTCTTTCTGATTTTTCTTTAGTGTTAAAATAATACAACACATATGAAATATCCAATAATTTTTAGTGTCAATTGATGTTAAGTGAGAGAACCGTGTATATACGTTTTGTGTTGCGTTGTGAGAACAATATTTATATACGCTTTTCACTTGTGCTTCCGTTATCATTATTGGTCTCCACTTATTAAGGGAAAAAAAGAAATATTATCCAAGGATATCTTAACACAGCAAAATAACACAAAGAGGAGAAAAAAAAAGTAATTCTCGCTCATATACCTTTTTTTTCTATGACAGTTCATTTTATCGAAAAACATTGCACTTTAATTCCAAGACGTAGAATACGAGTGGAAACTTTATTTTATTATTTTTGAAAATAAAAATTGACTTCTTGACCTGTTTCAAAGCATTTATGCATTTTTTAAAGAATGTCACAGGTTAAAAAAAATTCTTTCCGTACTGATAAATGATTTGAATAGTTTTTTTTTTAAAGAGGAAAATAAATAGTTTATGGAATGAAAAAGGAATTTACTAAATATGTGACTATTGATTTAGAATTTAGATATTGTTTATTGAAAAAATGTATTTTTTGTAATATAAATTTTTTTTCTTCTGGAAAAAATATATCGGGAACGTGAACATGAGTTTCTTTTAAGGTTATTTTTCTTGACCTACATTTGAAAATTCAGAATTCATTAAATCATGGATATTAAGTATTAAAGTAGAGAAATAATGCAACTGAAAGCTATTATATCGATTTTCTTGTGATGAAAATATTCTAATTATTTTTCCGTTATTTTTCTTATAAATGTATGTTATAGGGTAATTAATTTTTTTTTCTTTTGAATTTGTTTTGCAGGTTTTAGCAGTTAATATTCTGCACCATGCTTGTATTTATATGTATGCCTTAAGTTTCTCATCTGCTGCAAAATGCCAGCAAAACAAAGGAAAATAGCCATTATGGGTTATAGATCTGTAGGTATGTTGATTTTCAGTCTGTTCATATTTTTTTATTATTAAAACACTTTTTTGAATTTAAACATCAAAAAACTTTTTATTCATTTACAAACTTTTTATTTATTTACTAACTTTTTTATTTATTTACTAACTTTTTATTCATTTACTAATTCTTTTTTTAAATTTTCAAAGAATCATTAGTTGAAGCAAATATTAGAAAATTGTGTTAAAATATTACATTTTTCTGAATTAAATTTCAAATAGTTTTCTAACAAAAAAAATGAATATAACGAAAAAAACGTTCTTTTTTTTGCAGGAAAATCTTCACTTAGTATACAGTTTGTCGAGGGACAATTTGTGGACTCTTACGATCCCACTATTGAAAACAGTAAGAAGTACTTGTATCTTGCACGCAACTTCACTGATATATAATTCCACCGTTAGTATTTCCTGTAGACCCTGACAGGAATCGCGTTCTGAATCCTCTATTGTTAAAACAGTTTCATACCTTACTTTTTTTTTTGTTTTGTTGATTACGTCAGAGGAGAACATTTTCTAAGTCCTAACGTAATCGATAAAGCTTTTTTTTGAATACAAGGAAATTCCTGAATGAAACTGAAAAATTTACAGGCCTCGGATAGTGAAAAAAAACTGATAAACAAATCTTTACCTGGTGATTGATTTTTGCAATTTTTTTATAAGTGGATTTTAATGAAATTTTCAACGTTTAAATAAATGAAAATTTTTTCTGTTTAAATATTTTCAAAGGAAGAAATAAATTTTGAAGTAGTAGAATTTTTTTGAAGTTCAATTTGAAATATGAAAAAGAATAGAAATTTAATTAATTAGTAAGTTCTTTAATATACAAAATCACATTTTTTAATCAATTTTTTTGTACATTTTTATAAATTTTGCCAATTTCAGTTTTTTCACAAATCAGAAAAATTATGATATTTAATCTAAGGTAGTGGAAAAATTTTAATTTCTCTAAACCCCCAAAGAAAACTTGCAGTTGCAAATTTCTGAAAATTCTCAAAAATAATTGAATATTTAAAGAATTGTACCAGACATTTTTTTTATAAATAATACATTGTAATTCAAAATCTCTTAAATTCAAACTTTAGAAAATTTTAATTTTAGCTCATTTTAATTTTAAAAAATGGAAAAAATCAATTTTTTTTAATTAATTAAATTCAAAATTATTTGAAATAAATAAATTTTTGAATAATTGATAAATTGTTAAATTCTCAAAGAACTTTTTTAACATTATTTTTTTAAAAATTAATCTAGAGAAAAATTTTACTAAAAATTCTGGAAAATAATTGAATTTTTTATTGTAATAATTGTGTTAACTTGTTTTTGTAAATGAGTTTATTTCAAAAGGTTTTAAATTGGCCTGTTTGAAAAAATTTTAACTAATTAAAAATTATGAAAAAAGATTTTTTTTAATTTGTATCAAACATTTTTTTTAAATTACATTAATTTTTAAGTATATTAATATTTTTTGAATATTTGAAATTTTACAAAATTGAATTAAAAAAAAGAGAATTTCAGAAATAATTAAAAAATTCTAGTTAAAACTTCAAAAAAATAATTTACCTGAAATCTTTTAAAATGATTTTTTAGAAGTTACAGTTGCAACTATTGCAATGAGTTAAATTCGAAAAAGCTTTAAGTTAAAAACTGGTGAAAATTTCAATTAATGTAAAATTTCAGTAATATTTTAATATTTATTTTTAAAAATTGTAAAACTTTTGAATCGTTTTAATGAAAAATTCTAAAAAGTAATTAAATTTTGGAAGAGAGATTTTTTGCAATTTATAGAAATAAATAATTTCAAGAAAGTTTGAAATAAAGCGTTTTTAGGGTTTAATTCATGCGAAAAGATAACAATAAATGTTTAAAATAATAATTTCTTTTAAAATATTGTTGAATTTCGAATATGTAATTGAAATGTTCTCAAATTTTATTGAAATAAATTTTATGTTTTAAAAAATTTTACTAAATTTTTTTTAAAATATGTAAAAATTGAAAAAGAAGTTGAAAAATAATTAATTTTTAACAAAAAAAGTAGAATATCGAGATAAAATAAAAACTTTTTCTTTTTCTACTAACCGGAAAAAACCGGGAATGAACCAGAAATTTTATGTCAAACCGAAAATTTTTTTATGAAATTTAAAAAAGTTTAGTTATTTTAAATTGTTTTTAAAAAATCGCTTTTTGTTTCAATTTTTATTGAATTTCTAATTTTTTTTAGAATTTTTATATTTATACTGTTCTCTAAATTTAAATTAGTTAAAAATAATTAATTTGATAGTAAAAAATCAGTCACTGATTCAAATATAGAATCTAATTAATAGAAATTTTGTGAAATTCAACTGAAAAAATTTAATTTCTTAAAGAATTTCATTAGAGACTTTTTAACAAACAAAAATTTTTTAAGTATTTTTATTTGATAATTGATAAATAATTGAATTTTATGAAGAGTCACATTCTAATATATTTATGTTTATTAGTTTGAAGATTAATAATTAAAAATTTTATTAGTTTATGTAAAAAAAAGGTTCACACTTAAATTTTTTTAATAAAATTGAATTTTCGCAAAGTTTTTTTGAACTTTCTGAAAAATATGATTTTTGAAAATTTTTAATTCTATTGTTTCAAGATAAGTGAATTTTTATAAACAATTGAAATTTTTTTATAATTTTTTTTTTAAATAATTGAATTCTTTTAAAGAATTTTATCTAAATTTTTCGAAAATAATCAAATAAAGTACTAACTTTCGATTAATTATTAATTAATTACTTTCGAAAAATTTAGATAAAATTCTTTAAAAGAATTCAATTATTTTTAATAAAATGTTAAAAAATTTTCAATTAATTATAACTTTATTTTGAAAATATAAAGTTCCTTTTAAAGTTTTAAATCAATTTTACGCTTCTAAAAATTATATTATTCTTTCAATATTATTGTTACTCAATAAATATAATTATTGAACTTGTCTTAAATTTTTATAATTTTAAATTTCTAGATATTCAAATAAATGATATTTATTTATTTCTTGAGCAAATTTAACGTTTATTACTTATTAAGTAAATAATAAATTATTACTGCTTATCATTGTCAAAAATTTTAATTAAATTGTTCGCAAGAATTAAATTATTTTCATAATAATAACATTCTTTCGAAGGATTCAATTATTTTTTTTACAAATAATAGAATTCTGTGAAAATTCAATTTGTGTTTTTAATAAAATTGAAAAAATTCTTTGTTTAATTCAATTATTTTCTCAATTTTCAATTAAAATTGTTTAAAAAAATTTTTTATTTTCAAAAAATTTAAAGGAACTCATCAAAAGAGTTTGATTATTCATAAAAACTCTAATAGAAATTTTTGAAGCTATTTGTAGATTAATTTATGTTTAAAATCAAATAAATTTAAAGTTGATGAGAAAAAAATCGGGAAAAAATGTGACAAAGCCGGGAAAAAACCGCGAATTTGGTTAGACGAAAATTGTAGACACTCTGAAAAGGTAAAGAACTTTTTTTCTACTTTTTTTAGCCCTTAAATTCGATCCGAGGCCTAATTTAATTGTATTCCAATGTTTTTATTTTTATTAATTTATTTACTATTTATGTTTTAATTACTTTAATTTATTTTAAATTTATTTTTTATTTCTGTTTTTTCCTTCTTTTTTGCATTTGCATGAAAGCTAGTAAAATTAATCAAAATTGTTCATTGTTGTGATAATTTAAAATTGTGAATAATTAATTTTTTTTTCTTTAAAATTGACAAGAAAAATGATTTTACCCTGAACATTGAGAGTATATTGAGTTGATAAATAAATGTTTTTACAGCATTTACAAAAACCACACGTGTCAATAGTCAAGATTATGAAGTTAAACTGGTCGATACTGCCGGTCAAGATGAGTACAGTATATTTCCGACTCAGTACTCGATGGACATCCATGGTTACGTTCTAGTATATAGTATAACTAGTGCAAAAAGTTTCGAAGTTGTGCAAATCATTTATGATAAATTACTAGATATTACAGGCAAAGTCCAGTGAGTGTATTTCTTTTTTCCAATCTTCAATTTCATTATATATTTTGATTTATATTCGAGAAATGTGCACTTTTAATTGTTCAATAATTAATTGTAATAATTCATCTTCTTGCAGTGTACCTATCGTATTGGTAGGAAACAAAACTGATCTTTACGTAGATCGAATGGTCACTACTGAACAAGGAAAACGCTTGGCCGACTCGTGGCGTGCTGTATTTCTAGAAACTAGTGCTAAACAAAATGAGGTACTTTCCAATTAATGCGATACAAAAATATTTCAATTTATAATTTTTTCCTTATTAACACAATTCGAATTTTTTTTTAATGTTTCTAAAATTCTGAACGTATGAACGAAATATTTTTATATTGCATTTTCATAAATTACCTACTAAAAATCCAAAACTTATTTTTTAAATACTTGATTCAATATTTTTTTTGTAATAAAATTTAAAGTTCGAAAAAATTAATTAATTTCTTCCATTTGAACGTTCTATTTTAATGAATAAAATTGAATTTTTCATTATAATAAAAAGGAGATTAAAAGAAAATATTGTTTCTTTCAGTCTGTTGCTGATATATTTCACACATTATTGACAGAAATCGAAAAAGCAGATGGTAATGTCCAAGAGACAAAAAATTGCATTATTTCTTAAATAAAGAAAAAAAAGAAAAAAAATGCGTTTGTGAATAATTTATTTCACATATTTAAAAAATATTGGATAAATTTTACGGAAAAGGGAATTACAAAAAAATGTCCTTTTTACAATTAATTTTTAATTTGAGAAATTTTTCTTTTCGTTTACAAGGTGGTTTATCATAAAATAAAAAAAAAATATATGCAAAGAATGAAAAATTTTATTTCTTATTTTTAAAAGCATCAAGTGGTATATCTTTTTACAAAGTGTAATTTTTTTAAGTATAGTTTTTTTTAATATTAAGGTAAAAATGGAATAATAACGCATAAAAAAAGAAAAAACACAAAAAAAGAAGTAAATCTTAAAATACATTATTCTTGAATGATCATTTTTTAAAAACAGGACTTACTCGTTTGTATATTTTTAACAGGAGACATTAAAAAAAAAAAATTTTTTTTGCGTGACGCATCATTTTAATATTCTTTATCACACGGTATGCTGTATGTACACTGAATGCAACTGAAAAAAACTGTAAATACAAAAAAATTCTGACGTCAAATGAAAACGTTCAGGATTTATAAAAGAATCATAAAATAAACAAAAAAGGTTTAAGTTGAAACTCTGTCTATTTTTTAAAAACGAAATTTGTAATTTATTAATAGTTGCGGGTTACTAGAAAAATTTGATTTTATTTTTCTGTCATTTTTAGGCAGAAATTAATTAAAGTAGTTAACATGTTGAACATAATTATTATAAACATTTAAATAATTGATATTTTGTAGTATAAAATATGACAATTGAATTTTAAACGAATTTTACGTAAATATTCAAGTTTTAAAATTATTTAATTGAGGTTCAGAAAAATATTCTACATATTATCAAAAATAAAACATTTTAGTTAAAATTTAGATATTTAGTTGAAAATTCTAGAAAATAGTTGAACTTTCGGAGAAGTTATATTTGCAATTTTTAAAAATAATTAAGATTTCAAATTAAAATTTGTGAAAATTATAATTTTCGATAATTAATTTCTTGGAAATATTTCTGAAGATCATAAAAAAGAATTGCTTGAAAGAAAAATATTAGTTAAACCTTCTATATTTAAATACTTTAAAGACAATAATTAAATTTTTGGATAAATTTTGGTTAAACTTCTTGAAAATAATTCAATTTTAGATGAATATTTTTAAAAAAAGTAATTGCATATTAAATTGAATTTAATTGAATTCCTGGGAAGAATTTTATTATTTACGATAACAAATTGATTTTTTGAGAAAAATTTTATTAACGTTTTTGAAAATCATTAAATTAATTTATGAATCTTATTAAAAATATATTTAAAATACAGTCCTTGGATATAATGTCTTTTTCGACTTTTTACAAGTGTTTTCAAATAATACTACTTTTAACGACTTTTCTTAAAAAATTGCAACTTTTTCGACTTCTATTCTAAATTTTGCAAACAAAATACTATAATTTTACTATAAAATGCAACTTACTTCGATTTTTATTAGTATAAAAAGTATAATAGACAAATTTTTCAAAAGTTATTTCTGAATAATTTTTCTAATTAATTTTTTAAAATATACAATTAAAAAGATTTTGAATAATTGAAATTCTGTAAAATTTAATTAAAACCAAATCATCTTTTCAAGTATTTTATTACAATTTTCAAATTAAATTTTAAAGAATTTTTATTGAAAATTTTGGATATATTATTAAATTCTCAAAAATTAATAATAATAATCTTGGTATTCTTTCATTCATTCTGTCCGCAGTTTGAAGTTAGTTTTTGTAAATGCTTTTGTTTTTTTTCTTTTTCAAAACACTTTGCTTGACAGATCGAAATTATAGTTTTTCGATTTGTCAATATCAAAATTTTTATTGTTTAAGAAGAAAGAAGGTTAAAAGATATTGTTTTTATAAAATAAGGTAAGAAATTTTCATAATATTGATTTATAAATTTTATAATTATTTTTTGTTTATTTTTTTTAAATTATTAGTTTCTTTTGAAATAAACAGTTGCGAAATTTTTGTTTTTTAATTACAATTTTTAACAAATTTTTTTCCATTTTAAATTAATAAAAAAAATGTGTAGGAAGAATTTGTGTATTTCATAATTACAATTTTTATTTTTTTATGTATATAAAGATATTTTATATTTTACTAGCTAAAAAACGCTCAAGTATTTTCTCATTCTAATGATAATAGATGTATAATAATATAATAATCTAATAATAATGTCTATTCACAGTTCACATTTTTTTTATTAAAAAACGAAATATTTAATTTTATTTGAAGAATTTCTTTAATAAGATTTAATTTTTTAACCTTCTAAAAGTGAATTTATTTTAAGTTTCATCCAAAAATTAATAAAAAAATTTGCATAATTTCTTTTTCTTTATTTAAAACCGAAAAAAAGTAATTAGAACTATTTATATTTCTCCATCAACATTTTTTTTAAAAACTTTCATTTTGTAATTAATTTTGACAATCATATTGTTTTTACAAAATTTGTAGCATTTTTTGCATAATTTTCTATTTATTTATCACAATTTTTAAAATAAATAATAAGAATAAATTATTTTGTATTTTTTTTAATAATATGAATTGAATTTAAGTCTTATTTATTTTTTAATAAATCTAAAAAATAATTATCTTTTGTCGGACAAATCGAATTTCTATAGTTTCTTTTATTTATTTCTAACAAAATTTAAAAATTATTCAACAAAATGTTTTTTTCACTAAATACATTTTACATTCTTTTAAATAATTCTTTTCGATTTTTAACTGGTTATGCAGTCTAACGTAGCCCATTTTTCGAAAACTCAGCATAAATCATTAAAAATAGAAATATAAATACTGATTTTTATTTTAATATACGTATATTTGCTAAATTCATCTAAGTAATCAAAATTTTAACGAATCCTTTTAAACTTGATTTCTTTTAAAATTATAAATTTATTTTAATTGTAATTTCCTTGGACACTTTAATCATTAATTATTTAATAAATATGAAAAATTATATGAATTTAACTTGATTTTCATTGAATTTTTATTTTCAAGACTGGATTGAAGTTTGTTTTCTTTGAACGAACGATAAGATGTGTCAATTTTTAAAATGAGGTGAAAATGATGGAAATTCATAACATAGAAAATCTGCAAACTTTTTTCTCTATTTTTAATGAAAAATTTGAATAATTTTAAAATCATTGTCTTTGAGAAAGAGAAATTGTGCAATTTTCTTTTCTTCATTCAAAAAAAATTTTATAATCTTGTAATAATAATTGACAAATGTTGATTTATCAATTATTATTAAAAGATTATAAATTTTTTTTGCGTGATGTTGATCACGCAAACTTCTTTCATTTTTTATACCAAAAAATTAAAGTTTTGTAACAAAATATTGGTTGATAATCCAAAATAATATATTTTCTTTATTTATTATAAAAAAAAAAATTAATTGTATTACAGAATGTTAAATTGTATTGAGAAAAAGGTAAAAAAATTTAAATAATTTCTTTTCCTAATTTTTCAAACAGGACTTTCAATAAAATTCTGATTTTAATAATTTATTTCGTTTTTTGTATTTTTTTGTGAAAATATTCGTTTATTTATTTAAATTATTAATTTAAGAAAGTCATCCAGCAGTAAAAACTGATAAAAAACAATTATTTAAGTAGTAAATGTAATATTTACTAAATAGGTTAGTTCAGAAAAAATCCGCTAATATACAACAAGTTTAGTTCGTTTTTTGTATTTTTTTGTAAAAATATTCGTTTATTTATTTAAATTATTAATTTAAGGAAGTCATCTATCAGTAAAAACTGATAAAAAACAATTATTTAAGTATTAAATATAATATTCACTATATAGGTTAGTTCCGTAAAAATCCGCAAATATGAGACAAGTGGCGCCAAAAATTGAGCCCAATTTTGGCGCCACTTGTCGCATATTTGCGGATTTTTCAGGAACTAATGGCTAAATTAAATTAATTGTTTTCTCTATTTCTTTATATTTTTTTAATAAAAAAACGGAATGTTTACTCTTTTTATTAGATAATAAGCATCATACATCAATAAACAACATTAAAAAACAATTGTTTAATCAATTTATTTTATTATTTATAAAATAGATTAGTTCCGTAAAAATCCGTTAATATGGGACAAGTGGCGCCAAAATTAGACTCAATTTTTGGCGCCACTTGTCTCATATTTGCGGATTTATCAGGAACTAATGGTTAAATTAAATTAATTGTTTTCTCCATTTCTTTGTATTTTTTTAATAAAAAAACGGATTGTTTACTCTTTTTATTAGTTAATAAGCATCATACATCTGTAAACAACATTAAAAAACAATTGTTTAAACAATTTATTTTATTATTTATAAAATAGGTTAGTTCCTGAAAAATCCGCAAATATGAGACAAGTGGCGCCAAAATTAGACTCAATTTTTGGCGCCACTTGTCGCATATTTGCGGATTTTTCAGGAACTAATGGTTAAATTAAATTAATTGTTTTCTCTATTTCTTTATATTTTTTTAATAAAAAAACGGAGTTTTTAATATTTTTATTAGATAATAAGCATCATACATCAATAAACAACTTTAAAATCAATTGTTTAATCAATTTATTTTATTATTTATAAAATAGATTAGTTCCGTAAAAATCCGTTAATATGGGACAAGTGGCGCCAAAATTAGACTCAATTTTTGGCGCCACTTGTCTCATATTTGCGGATTTTTCAGGAACTAATTGCTAAATTAAATTAATTGTTTTGTCTATTTCTTTGTATTTTTTTAATAAAAAAACGGACTGTTTACTCTTTTTATTAGTTAATAAGCATCAAACATCTGTAAACAACATTAAAAAACAATTGTTTAAACAATTTATTTTATTATTTATAAAATAGGTTAGTTCCGTAAAAATCCGCTAATATGAGACAAGTGGCGCCAAAAATTGAGTCTAATTTTGGCGCCACTTGTCTCATATTTGCGGATTTTTCAGGAACTAATGGCTAAATTAAATTAATTGTTTTCTCTATTTCTTTGTATTTTTTTAATAAAAAAACGGATTGTTTACTTCATAAACAAAATAAAATAAAAATTTTTTAGAATTATTTTTAACATTTTGGAGACAATAATTATATTTCAATACTTTCAATTAAAATTCTACAAAAAAATTTTTGATTTAAATTACACAAAAGTTCTTCAATACTTTTCAAAAAATTACATTACAATATTTATAAAAACAAAACTAATTTTTATTATTGTTTTATGATAATTTTTTACAACTCAATTAGCTTCGAATAAAGTAAATTCAATTTTTTCAAATTTATTTTTTTGCAATTTTTTAGAAATAATTTATTTATAATAAAAATTCTGTGAAAAATATGATTAATTTTCTTATATTTTTCAAAAAGTCAATTATTATTTAATATTCAATTATTATTATTATTATACTATTTAAAGTCGATCCGAGGCCTGAAAATTGAAAAAAGAGGAATAGGAACTTTCTGTGATGTTTGTAGTTAATTTAATTTTATCAATCTTTTTTATTAACATTAATAATTAATTATTTTTATTATCATTAAGATTCAATAATTTTTCATGATTAATTATAATCATGTTTAATTAATATTTGTAAAAACAGGGATAGAGAATAAAAAAACTCGTTTTTTTTATCTGAACATGAAAGATACCATTTATTTATCATCTTTTTTTGGGACAAACAAGTTTACAGGAAAAGGACACTTTGAATAAAACGCAACTGCCAATTATTTTCAGCAGGTTCAAAGATGTACATAAAATGGATTGTTAAAATGTAATCGTCATCATCCATGTATTTTTTTTTTTAATTTTTTTTTCTTTTTGTCATCTGTCGTCTAAAACGACACATTTATTTTTTTTTATTTCACAGCGGTACAAACGATCATAAATAGGAAATAGAAACACTTCAAAATTCAAGAATAGTACTCACAAAGTACATTTTGCTTCGCGTTTTGGTTTTGTTTTTATTCTTTCCCACAAATGCCTATAAATATAAACTTATTGGTTATCAACGATTAAGCACCTCGAAGTCTTGGAACGAAAAGCGTTTTTAAAACAAAATTAATTATTTTTCGAAATTCAATTTCAATCTTTGAAAAATTTGATAAATTGATAAATATAATCACATGATAAAAAACAACTATAATAGTTTTTTTCTTTAAAGATTTACAAACATCAGGAGATTTTTTTTGTTTTTTGCAGGCAAATATCGTTAAGCTCAAAAATTTCATTTGTTTTTTTTTTTTTTTTACTTAACTCTACTCTTTTTGTCGGAGCGCCTTTGACGCTCGTCGAAATTTGAATTGCTCGTAATTATTTTTCTTTTTACTTTTGCATCTCCGATAAAATTGACATTGAACAATTGGCAAGCAACTAGGATATTTTTCTTATTGGAAAAAATGGAAAAGCAATAATTGCCTAAACGCTTAACGTGCAAAAAGTTTATCACAAAAAAACACAGAATTGAAAATACGTTTTTTTTGCTAACAAAAATCTTAAAATGTACAATTAGATAAAATTTTTTTTTTGAGGGGCAGGGCTAATCACAATATTTGGAAAAAGGGAATTTTTCCTTTGATTGCTTATACAATTTTTCAAAAAACAGTTGATAATTCACAAGTTCATTATAATTTCTTTTTTTTTCGAGAAGCTGAAATCTCTATCACAATAAACTTTCGTAGTTTGTATATTTATATAATATTAATAAAAAAAATTGAATGATTTCTAGTTTTCTCGTAAAACAAACACTTATTAGTCGGTGAAATTCAAGCAAGATTCTTGAAAGAATTAATTAATTAATTATTAATTTACAAAAACGAATACATAATTTAAAAATAGAAATAATTTTTTCTGAAATAATTAATCAATAATACAATAATAATATTTTACGAAGAAAAATTAATTATAAGAAAAATCACTTGATTCTTGTTTTTTTCACTTTTTTGCTTTGTTTTTTTTTTGGTTTTTTAATTTTTGTTTTTCAATGATTGAAGAAAGAAAATGAGACTTTCTTCGTAAAATATCAGTCAATATCCGAGCTCAGCAGTGATTAGCCTCGCGATTCATAATAGTAGTGCACATCGTCAATTGATTCTACATTATAAAAAGCGAATTTTCCATAATTTTTTTTTTTTTGACATTTTTTGTTTATTTTTTTTTGTTTACTTATTGAGCAAGTATCTAAACGCTTTTCCTTTTTTTGTCTAACTAGCGGACTAAGAGTAAAGCTACGCAATATTACAATTAAAAAAACGCCTCTGCGTCCTGCTTCGAAAGCGCTGTCGCGTCGTATTATTATTTATTATTTTTTTTTTAATAATAATTCTAAAGAGTTTCACTATATAATAAATTCGTTTATTACACATTATTACGGATAGTATAGCAGTGACACGGCATATAGTTACAAAGATTAACGATTAATTATTTAATTATTATTAACTATTTTTCCACCACATTATCAAGAGAAGCAAATCGTACAAACATCTCGTGAATATTTTTTTTTATTTATGAATATAATTGATAAAAAGGCACACTCAATAAAGAAGATGATTTTTTTTATTAGAGGGGGACAAGTTCGTCACAATTCAATCGTTTCCAAAGAAAAATAATCCACTTTCTAAAAAAAATTGTCAATTCAATCTTTTTAAATGTTTGAACATTTAAAAATTCTCTCAATACGTTTTTTCAGTACGTAAAATAAAAAAAAGTAAAAAATAAAATTGAAGAAAATATAAAAAATAAAAGAACCTTTTTTTCAACTTTTTTTTTTTTGTAGGAAAAAAGGTTTATAATTCATTCGAATAGATGATAAGAGTCAATTTTTCGTTTTCTTTATTTAATTAAAAATTTTACCCTTAAAAAATCAAATCAGTTGAAAATTGATTCAAATTCAAAATTTAATTTCAGTTTCTTTGAAAAATTTACAATATACTATCTTTTTTCAGAAAACGAAACGAAATTTCCAAAAAGAAGTCATTTTATTAAACAAAAATAAAAATTGTCTTGACGTTTCTCTAAAAACAAAAAATATATATATACGGGATAAAAGTAAAGAAAATTTTTTTAAAAAACAAGGGAAAATTACAATTGTTTCCGTCCTTATAACAAAATCAAATAAATAAAAAAAACTTCATTTTTCGTTTTTTAATTAGAAATAAAAAATTAATTTATGTACTTAAATTTAAATTAAAATTTTTCATTTTAATTTCATTGAACTCGAAGTGAAAAATTACAATAATTTCGCCATTCTAACAAAATTAAGTTAAAAATTCCTTTTCTATAGAAAATTGAATTTTTCTGAACGAAATATTAATGAAATCATTAATATTTTTTTCAAATTTAATTGAATTCAAAGTGAAAAATTACAATAATTTCGTCCTTATAACAAAATTAAGTTAAAATTTTCCATAGAAAATGAATTTTTCTTAACGAAATATTAATGAAATCATTAATATGTTTTTTCAAATTAAAATAAATATTTTCCTTTCAAGTTCAATTGAACTCGAAGTGAAGAATTACAATAAATATACGATAATTCAATTTTCCTTATATAACAAAATCAAATAAATAAAATTCATTTTCCATATGTACTTTCTTTTTTAAATTAAAAAATTAAAACTAATCAACTAATTCCTTAAATTAAAAAACAACTTTCCTCTTAAATTTAATTCATTGAATTCGGAATTTTTTTTCTTTGGAATATGAAAAAGATGATGTTTTTTTTCCATCAATATAGTTAATTATATAGGCGTTCGCTTCGAAGCAGTCACCGCAGGATGTGCGACGTGAATTTAACAACGAAAACATATCGACAAATTTATCTCGTCGATTTCAATTTTACAGTCGGCGTTTTGAATTTCTTCAATTTTTTTCAGTTTTTTTAACAGCCTTTTTCAAAATAAGCATTTTGTTTATACAATTTAATAAAATAAAATAATAATAATATTAATTAATTAATACAATATATCGTTATTTGGAGCCCGTGGGCGCAATTATAAATATAGGTAGAGCGTTATTTTCTTGTTGACAATTATCATAATAACGGACCCTAATTATAATATGTAATTAATTATTTTTTTTTTGTTTATAATTATAAGGTACAATATGTGCACGGTGGTCGTTGTGTGACAAAATTGTGAGACGTGAGTGTCGTCGCGCTCTGAAGATATAATATATATTTAATAAAAATGCGTCTCCTGTCCGAAAATAAATTATTTCCCTAAATTCATTTTTATCTCAAATTTTCGAATTTGAATAATTCGGAAAATTTTCTTCTTTTTTTATTTTTTTCTTCTTTTAGGGAGATGATTTATTTTCGACTCGATTCACATCGGAGTATATAAAGGTTTTTTTCTACCACAGCCCATTTAATGATATATATCATTTACACATATATATATATTAATATTATTATCGTTACGGTGATATATTATTTTCTTTTTTTTTTGTTTTTTTATATAATAATTAGTAGATACGTATATATAACACAATTAACGGAAAATATATTTAAAAAAAAGACCACTTTGTTATTTAAACATTGTGTCATTTGTCAGACCCGAAAAATTTACTAAACATATACTTTTTCTCCTATCGAGAAGCATGTTCTTTTAAACTCTTACCTTATTTTAAATAAAGAAATTAATTTTTGAATTTGAATAAAAAATTAATTTTTTGTTCTCTATTCGTCAAGGGGTTGAAAACATTTTTTCTTTTTTTGAGTTTAAATTAAAACATGCTCACGAAATTTGCTACTACTCGGAAAGACAAGCGGCAAAAATACTGATTATATCAGAAGAATAAATTCACTTAATAAAGAAGCACGACGTGAAATTTAAATCTACGTCAACAACTAGTGGAAGTTAAAAATATTGCACTACTTGAATAATAAAAATAATAAAGCTATTTTTCTTTTATTAACGAAACGAAAAAGGAAGACGGAGAAGAGGCGACGACGACTTCTCCAAATATTTTTATTTTTCTCTTTTTTAATTAAACTCTTTTTATGAAAAAAAATAATTCTATTCTTCAAATATACAAATTTAAATTCAACGAACTTACGGTTAAAGCACGAGGAAACTTATCGATTGTCCCTTTTTTTCTGGCAGTCAAGTAATCAGTTTCACAATAAATTATCATCAAACACTAATCTATATAGGAAATTCGTCAAAAAAATCATATTCTTCAAAATTCATTATTGGCGTTCTTTCTCCTACACCAAAAAAGCAATATAAACTTGTTATCAAGATTATAAAAAAAAGCTCGAAATACAAATCACAATAAATTTTTTTTTCCTTGTGCTTTTTTCCGATGACGATGATGATGGTAATTTTATTTTTTCTAGAACAAAAAAAATTGTATCAATTCTTTCCAGAACAATAAATTGCATTTTTCTTTTCTAGAAGAGAAAATCTTCATTTTTCAAAACAGAAATATTAATTTTCTCGAAAAAGAAACTAATTATTTTTCCCTATTATAGCGTCAAAAATAACATTTTTTTTTCACACAATCTCGTGCGGTCTATGAAAGCGATATAAATATATAATAATAAAGAAGAAATGACGAGAGACTAAACTAGCCATTGAAACTTGATTTCATTTTTTTTTATAACGGTAACTAAACATCCTTGACTAATTCTCAACAATTATATATATATATTTATTTTTGTTTTGTATAATAATATATAATATATATTTATTCATTGCGACGATAAAACGTTGGATTATTATAATATAGCAACGATTCCACTGGCAAAAAAGAGAAAGTGAAACGAAAAACTATCCCCTAAAATATATTGACTACAGCACCCTGAAGAAAATCATTTTTTTTTTTTGCTAAAAAAAGAATTCTACACTGTCGCAAAGAAAATAATTTCACAACGACGGCACTCTCGACCTTCACTTTCACCCTCCCCGGTTCCCCCAAAAAAAAGTCTTTGTCACGGAGAAAATTTTTCGGAAGTCATATAAAGCAATAATACCTCATTGTTTTTATTTTTATTTCCTATAAAGTCCACAAGCTCCCATCTTTTGTTTCTCACGAAGAAATGAAAATTAAAAAATTATCAATAATTATTCACGAACTAAATTTCTAAACAAAAAAATGATTTCTATGAAAAAAAAATCATGATAAATTGAAAATTTAAATATTAAATTCTAGTATGATAATCGTGATTTCATTTCTTTTTTTTTATAAAGTTGATTTGTTTGCCTTTTGTAATTGATTATTATTATCATCATTCTTTTTTTCATTTAGGTCCATATTCATAAACATTGAAAAATTTCATCGAAAAAAAAACATTTGTTTATCTACTGTAACATCTAAACGTCAAGTATCTATTTTTTATCTAGATTTTTCAATTACGCGTACTATATTTGAGATGTGCAGTTTTGTATTTTTTTGCAGCATCCGGTTAGATTGCGCGAATTTTACTTCTAAAATCGTAATAAGCATTTTATCTAAAGAATAACTATAGTGTAGTCTAGGCTTCGACACGCTTTTTTTGTTTAGTACGTCACAAAAATCTAAAGACTACGGACTTATTTCTTTTTTTATTATTATTATTTTTTTTTTTGTTAATCGATAAGAAAGTTCTATTATTCAAGAAAGAAATCTAGCTAAGTCTTGTCAGAATAATGCCAGAGGCAAGATATACACATCAAAAATTCAACAAGATTCACCATTTATTGTTCCAATTTTCTAGCAAAAAAAATATATTTTTCTCTCATTTCTATTCTGTACAAAAAATCCATTTTTTTTCCTTTTCTCTCAAAAAGTTTCTCAATATTTCTTTCTCCTAGAAAAAACTTTTTTCTCTCTCAAAAAATGTTTTTTTTCCTCAAAAAAAAAATAAATCATATTATTAAATAGTAAATTAACAATTATTATTAATTATTAATTAATAAATATTTTGAAATTACTTTTATATTTTATATTTTATTTTACTTTTACTTTTACTTTTTATACTATTTTAATTTCAATATTCTTTTATTTGAGATTATTTATAATTTCTGACGTTAATAATTTTGATATTTTCAGTGCAGAAAATTGTCAATATTGTAAAGTGTTTAATTATTCAAATTTCGAAATTTTTTCTACAAACAAATTTTATTTATTATTATTTTCCGAAATACGAACTCAAATATTTTGTCAATTTACTCAATATTTTCTTGATTCTAAAAAGTGTTTTTCGACCAAAAAATTAATTTTTGTATTTCAATATTCAAATTTATTTATAATTCAAAATAAAAAATTTTAAATATGGAAAATAATACTGTTAATTAATTAAAACATTAAAAATTTATCGAAGGATAACTATAATTCAATTTCTGTTTTTTTAAATTGTTCACATTATATTTCCAAATATTTATTTGGAAATTTTATTTATACTCAAATATTTATTTCAAGTTGACTGATGAAAATTTGTTTCATGCTAAGAATAATTTTCGATATGTAACATTAATAAATTTTTGATGTAAAAAATTGTTAATATCATAAATAATTAATTAAATCGTACAATTTAGAAAAAATTTGAAAAATTGTAAAATTTCAAAATTATTTTTAGAATAATTTTTTTTCAACATTTTCGATATGTAATATTAATAAATTTTTAATGTAAAAAAATTGTTAATATCATAAATAATTAAATAAATCGTACAATTCTTAAAAAAAAAAATTTGTAAAATTCGAAAATTTCAAAATTATTTTTAGAACAATTTTTTTTCAACATTTGTCCAAAATATTGACTCAAATATTTTTTTTAAATAAAGTCAATATTTTTGTAAATTGACAAAAATATTTTTTTGAAATAAAGTCAATATTTTTGTAAATTGACCAAATATTTTTTTTTACATAGATCCAATATTTTTGTTTTAAAAGAAATAATTTTCAAAATCTTATGTTAATAAATTCGTTTGTTTTCATTTCACAAAATTGAGAATATCGTCAATTTAATTAATTAAATCGAACATTTTTTCTGGTTTCGAAATTATTTCTGCAAGTTAATTTTTTACAACACTTTTTTACTTATTTTTCCATTATTTTTCCAAAATACTGAGCCAAATATTTTTTATTTAAAATTTGGGTAAAAATTGATTTTCTCTAAAAAGTAATTTCCGAAATCTAGTGTTAGTAAATTTAATTGTTTTTCATAGCAGAAAATAATGTTAATTAAAAAGAAACTTCCAATTTAATTAATTTCATTATTCCAATTTCGAAGCAAAATTGAGAAAGAAAAAAAATATTTTTCACAATTTTTTTTTGCAATTAATAATTCCTATTTCTAATTCCAATTAATAGTTACTATTTCTAAGTACAATTAAAAATAGTAACTAAAATTGATTTCCCCTGGGAAGAAAAATTTTTTTTTCGATCGACAATCGTCAAATAAAATGGTAAATCTCGTTTTATTGATGAATTCAAAAATTTGCGGCACCTTGACAATTTGTCAGATCGACGCACGATTCGACGAGATCTCTTTTTCTTCTATTTCTCCCCATTTTTTTTGTCTATTCCTGCTCTCGATAAAGCATATCGTTTTCTTTTTTTTCTACTTGGATTTCCTTAAGATAAATATTATTGTAAGATAATCGTTGTACAATGTTCTAGTGGTCCACAAATCGAGCAATTAAGTTTTCTCCGTTACTGCGCGTTTTTCTTTTTTTATTCACGTCCATCGCTCGCTCCTTTCAACGGATATATTCACATTATTAGATTATTCAAATTCTATGAAATGAAATGAAACAAAAACTATTGTAATAACTTTTTTTCTCCCACAGAAGAATATAAAACTATTTTTTCAACGAATGGCGTTCTTCATTTTTTTTTGGTAAAAAATTTCTTGTGCGCTTCTCTAAAAAAAAAAAATTTTTCGATTCAACAATTTCGTAATTATTTTCGCTTCAATTTCTATAATTATTCAAAATTATTTTAACTATTTTTTTAAATTTGAAAAATATCTCCGAATGGAGAAAATAATTTCCACTTTTACAGGGAGAGAAATTTTTTTCGCTTTTTTCTTTTTTGAAGATTCAGTGATAATGTAAAAATAAAAATTCTTTTCTAACAACAGAGAAACGTTTTTGTTCTACTTTTTTTACTCAATTTTGAAAAAGAAGTTAAAATAAAGAAAAATAAAATTATAAAGAAGTTATTTTTCAAAGATGTTAATTTTTCATTTAATTTTAATATTACCAAGTTTTATAAAAAATTGCAACAATTAAATTCGTAGATAATATTCTTTCTTACGTAAATAATATTAAATCAAAATTTTTTTACCACTGAACCTTCTCAATTTAAAAAAAAAGAAATCTTTTCACGAATTGAAAAATTCACGACAGTAAAAAATCGATTGAAAGAAAATATTTTCTTTTTTCTCAAACAACGAAAATTTGGAGAAATACCAAAAAATTACCAAATGGAGCAAAAAAAAGCAAACAAAAATAAATGTCTTGTAATTCTAATCGGATATTAATGACAGAATATGCTACACTGTCACGTTTATCCCTGAGAAATGTTCACTCATACTTTTTTTTAATTTCATTTTTTTCCCTCTTATTTTTATTTTATTTATTTTTATTCTTTTTTTTGCGAAAAAGAGATCTTGACGTTTTCGAATCGAACACAACTGGACAAAATTTGGCTATGATGTCAAGGTCCGTCGCGCCGCGAGAAGGCCAAAAACTATCGAAACATCGAGGATTTCCGATCGTCATCTCGACTATCCTACGGGAAAACGAATGACGATCATAAAACTTATCAACTACTACTATCTATATATTTTTTTTCATTATTGCGCTTTTTTTTACCTCATTATTAAAAAAGTGCGCCTAAAAATTGACGTTGACACACCAAACAGTCCTCTAAAACATTAGAAATCTTTTCTCCTTAAACCGAACAACGACTGTACGAGCTTCTATATAATTTCCCTCTCTCCTACTGGAAAAAAAAAATATTTAAAAAAAAACACGAAAATCGATTTTATTTTTTCAAGACAGAGAGAGAAATGACTATTTTTTTTAATCATTTGCTATTACACTACTAACGAAGTTAATAAAAACTAGTCACATTAGAAAACGAACAAAAATAGGATCACATGCAAAATCTCTTTGTTTTTGCATAAAATTTGATGATGAGAGCATATTTTTTTTTCTTTTCACTAAATCACTTTTTGTTTGTGTTAACACGTTTCTTTTCAGTACATCTATCTATATAAATATATATATACAATAATTCCATTTATCATCTAAATTAAAAATTATCAAATTAGTTTCGAAATTCGAAAATTTTTAATTCAAAAGAAAAAAAATTCCTTTTTTTTCAGGAATCTTTTTTTCGACGACGACGACGACGATACTAACATAACGATTATTAGTTAACTATTCCACTAAACTCATTTTTGTTTTTAAATCCCTATAATCCACGCCCAATTATCGAAAAGCAAATATAGTTTTCATGTTTTAATATATACGATTCCGATTATTATCAGTCTGCGCGTGTAATAATATAATCCCTTTGTTAAATATTGTAATTAATAAAAATTAATTCATTTCTCAAAATGTCAAATCGTTCCAATTTGACATTTTATATATATTTTCGTTTTTTTCATCTTCTTCTAATTTTTCTGCGCCTATCTATAATAATAGTATAACGGTAAAAAGCGAAGATTAAATTACACAATCATGTAAAGAACGCGTATGTGCATATACGAATGCACATTTATTTCTTTTTATTATTATTAATATTAATAATTAATAAATAAATAGATAAGGTACTCTGGTCGGTTGTGCAGTGTCTCGTATTTTTTTCCCCTCTCTCTCTCTCTCTCCCTTTTTTTTGATCTGATCTTATCCTTAATCTCTAATAGTGGTCTTATTAAAATTTATATTTTATTATATCGATTTGCATGCTCCGTTTATTATAAATTCACAATTATTCACATTCATCAAAAAAGCTATTTAGTGTTAGCTATTTTAGTATTATATATTTTAAAAAACATTTTTTCAATGAAGAAAAAAAGAAACATTTTTTTTAAAGAAAAAATTCTTACTCGCTATTGTTTACTTCTTTTTTTTATCGATGATTATGTGATAATTAATAATATATTTTGTAAAAATCCTGTATTTATTAGCAGCAATTAGGAACGCAAAATTTGATATAAGGCGTGACACTAACAAAATTTGTTAGTTAATTGTTGTTGTTGTTGTTTATTCTTTCATTTTTTTATTCAATTAAATTTACGGAATTTCTGGTCCTCAATTTTACATTAAGTTTAATCTCAATTTATCGACTAATTTTTTTTATATTATCAATCAGTATTACACTCTATTATTTATTAATAATAATTTAAATATACAATCACAATCAAAAACATTTTCCTCTTATTTCAAAACGGATTTCTTTTTTCTTTAATTTTTATTCAAAAAATGGATCATTTTTTTCCTATTTCTTCTCTTTTTTTGTACTAAGGGAAAACATCGATTTCGATGGTGATTTTTATCAAAGTTTCGGAGAAGAAATGATTTATTTTTTAATTAAAATAATAAATGATAATTATTTCTTATTTATGTTCATAAAAAACTATTTACCATTAACTATTTAATGATTCAATTTGATAATTAAATTAAGTAATAAAATAAAATCTTGCAATTTAATTGAATAATCAAATTCGAAACATTGAGCGAAACAATTAAGTTAAATAATTAAATAATACAATTTAACAATAAATAAATTACGATCAAATTTGAATAAAGGCGCAAAATTAATTGAATTGATGAAACGTTAAATTGACGAAAAATAATTTTAAATTTGGTGGCAAAAAAATACTGGAAGTTAAATTTAGTCGAAAATTCGGTAAAAATCACACGAACGAATTAAATCTCCCTTAATTCATTATCTGAATTTGTAATTACTTAATTATTACTTCTGTAATTACTCCTCCGCCAGGATTGGATCAACGATCGTCAAAATATTCGACTTTATTTTTTCTCATTTATTTTTAAGAATAATCGAGACACTGCCATCCAACTGCGTGTGATATGCAAGCGTAAAAATTCACTCTCACTCCGGTTTCACGTTTTTTTCCTGTTCCTCTCTAACTTTTCACTTAATTGAATTGTATTTTCTTTTCTTTATCTGAAACCCATTATTTTTTTTTTATTCTTGGGGAAAATTGGTACACAATTAATTATGCATTGTATCGCACATCACAAAGTAGCTACATTGTAATTATTTTTTTTTTTCATTTTTCTTTTTGTTAAACAGATTTCAATAAATCTGTGTCCTATCGACTTTTGCAACTCTCAATTTTCTATATTATTATTTTTTAATATCCACATTCACACGTTAATATTTTTTCAAACCCCGCATTTGTTTCTGTGTTTATTCTCTCTTTCATCTCTAGCCCGTAAAAGTTTTTCTCGGATATTTATATAATAATAATAATAATGTATTTAACATTAGTATTTAGTACTCTTATTAACCAGACTTGTAATTTTCACATTGAGCCATCTATAATATGTATGTATTTACCAACTACCTTGGAAGGCAAAGCCGCCAATTGACCGACAAGTGTATTCAGTTGTTTCTTTAGTTTTTCTCTTTTTTTAATTTTTTTTCTTTTATTCCTTTTAAATTTTTTATTCGACTAGTAGTTTCAGAAAAACGAAAAACAAAAAGACTAAAAAGTGAAAAATAGAAGAAATATTTTGAGTTTCTGTGATTTTGCGGAATTTTTTTACTTTTTGATATTAATTATTATTTATTCAGTAGTAGTAATTAATATTTATTACATAATTACTATTTTCTTGACAGATATTAGTTAGTAATTAATTATTCATTTATCGCCAACTAATAATTGTTATTTAACAATTTTGTAATTAATAACAAATACCAAAATAATGCAGATTTCCTTGATTTTTGTGATTATTCATTTATTATCAATTATTAATTATTTTTTAATAACTAATTAAAATTTCCCAGATTTTTTCAGTTTCAGATTCTTAATGTTTAATTATTTCAATTTTTTCAACATTTTTTTATTTATTGAAAATTACTAGTTAATTATTAAATTTTGTTACCAACTAATAATAAATTTAATAAATTACACAAAATTTGCCCGGAAATGAAATTTTAATTCTTTTTTTTTTTGCTAAAATAAAAAATTTCTGAAGAAAAAATTGCAATCGAAATGAAGAGAAATGACTAAAAATTTTTCTGAAAAAGAAATTTTCATTTATTCTCTTGTTCAAATAAAAAAATTCTGATGTTAACTTTTAATTTGAATTTAAAAAGTGACCAAAAGTTTTGCAAAAAAATAAATGTTCATTACTTTTTTTTGTTAAAAAAAAAACAATTCTCAATTAAAATTACTTAAAAAATTACAAAAATCTCTAAAAATTAAATTTTGTTTAATTTGTGTGTTTAAATAAAATAAAAATGAATTTATTTTCAATAGAAATAAAATTAAATCAAGAGAAAAAATTCTTTGAGAAAGAAATTTTCAACCAAAATGAAAAAAAGACACAAAATTTCCCTAAAATGAAATTTTTAATAATTTTTTTGTTTAAATAAAATTTTGAAACAAAAATTCCGATCGAGATAAAAAGAAATGACAAAAAATTTCTCTGAAAACGAAATTTTTATTTATTTATTTGAATAAAGAATTTTTTATGTAACTTTCAATCTGAATAAAAAAAATGCCAAAAGTTTTGCAGAGAAATAAATTTTGATTACTTTTCTTGTTCAAATAAAAAATGGAATCTTTAAACTAATTCTGAATCAAAATGAAAAAAAAAGACACAAAATTTACCTAAAATTAAATTTTCAACAATTTTTTTGTTTAAATAAAAAAATTTTGAAGCAAAAATTCCGATCGAGATAAAAAGAAATGCCAAAAAATTTCTCTGAAAACGAAATTTTTATTTATTTATTTGAATAAAGAATTTTTTATGTAACTTTCAATCTAAATAAAAAAAATGCCAAAAGTTTTGCAGAGAAATAAATTTAGATTACCTTTCTTGTTCAAATAAAAAATGGAATCTTCAAACTAATTTTGAATCAAAATTAGAAAAAAATTTCAAAAAACTCTCTAAAAATGAAATTTTTTTTAACTTGTGTATTTAAATCAGGAAAATAATTATAAGATAGTTTTAAATAGAAATAAAATAAAATACAAACAAAAATTCTCAGAGAACGAAATTTTCAATAGAAATGAAAAAAATGGCAAAAAATTTTCAGTAATGTTTTTTCCAATAGAAAAATTTTTTGTTTTTCAAATGGAAATAGAAAAAAATGCAAAGACATTTCTCTGGATATACTAAATTTTTTTCTTTCTATGAATAAAAATTTTGTCAATTAAAATTAAATCAATTAAAAATGAATCCAATATTTTTTTGGCGATTTTTATGATTTTTGCTAATTATTAATACAAAAGTATTAATAATTTAATAAATTTATTAAATTTTAATTTTAATTTCAGTCAATTTTAAAATTCTGGTACTAATTCATAATTATTATATTCAATAATTAATAATTTCTAAGATTTTGCAAAATCTTCTTGCTTTTTGTTAGTTATTAATAATTATTAGTGAACTGTTAAATTTTGTTACCAATTAATAATAATTTAAATTAAAAAGTAGAAAATTTAAAAGTAAAATATACACAAGGATATCAATTTAACGAAACGGAACGAATTCCAAATTTGCCATTCCAATTCTTAATAATATTAATTTAAATCAAAATGGGCCGGAAAAAATTTCCTATTTCGTGAAATGCAACTGATTTTCGGTCAATCGAGCGATCTTTTTAGGTTTATTTAATATGCATTCTACATACATATGCGTCATACACAAACGAGTGTGCACGGTACGTAAAACGCAATTACGTTTCGCAAATTACTAAAATTCTTCTTTTTTTTTTATTCTTTTCTTTATCATATTTATAATAACGTACGAATATAAGCAATCTTTCGATGATTTTTCGACACGAGGTACAGTTATAGAATCGTTTTTTTTTATTTTCGGTATGAAATCTAATATATATAGTTATTATATATCATTTTGAATTCTAGGCTTTTTAGTATAGTATTTTTTCTTTTTGTGTATTTTTTTAAATATGTCAGTCACGAAAACGCTACAGATTAACGGTGAAATATTCCGACTTTATACAATAATTATTTTTTTTTTTGCATTTTTTTGTTGTTGTTAAATATTGTATATAGAAAAGAGGTTTTTTCTCACCAAACATCGAAGCGTTTAAAAAGGAACACCGAAGTACGTTAGATTTTTTTTTTGTTTTTGTTTTTAAACATCAAACATACCTACATTATTACTATATTTTTTTTCGTTATTTGAATTTTTATTACATTTTTATTACATAACAGCAACAATAAATACCATTCCATTTATTTTTAAATATTATATCGCGATATTGGTTCAAAGCATATAAAATGCTAGCGGAACTGTGAAAAATGAAACATTTATTCTGACAATTAGAAATAAATGTAATAATTTTTTTAATGTATTAAACACGATATTTTCTAAAAAGTTGATTTTTGGGTGGGGGTTTTTTTTTTGAAAGTTTTTTTGAAACTTTTTAAATACGTGTCAATACTTGTCAAAATACTAATTTTGACTATAATACGTTTTTTCTTTCTCTCTTTTTTTTGGTAGTATTTTCCTATTTATGTTTATTAATAGGTAATATATTTTTTTCTATAATAATTCGATATTCGCTTGGCGAATCGCGAAAAGCTTTTGTTTTTTTTTAAATATTGGTCATTTCGAAATTTATTTCACACTTTTTTTTTCCTTAAATCGTGTTTTCTTTTTTAGCACTCGTTGGCTCGACGTAATATTTCTTATTCTTTTTCGCGCTTTTTTTTATTAATCAGGAAACATTCGCACACAATTAAAAAATTTGTGTCCTCGATATTAATTTATCAATCGCTTATATTTATACTTGATGTCGTTCTCATACCTTTCACATCGGGCATATATTCGCATATGTACTCGTTAATATAGTATAATATCACATGCAATTAAAATAGGATTGTCGAACACGTACCTACTTAGACAGAACTCTAAACGTCTAATGATTTTTATTTTATTTATTTACTTTTTTTTGCCATCTCGATTACCTCAATTGTATTATTTTATAATCCCCATGGTCTATCTGGTACGCGGTAACTATATTCTCTTCTAAACTTTGTTGCCTCTAGTTTATCCACAAATATGCGCGAAATTGGTCGGCTTTTCTTTTTTTTTCTTTTTGCCTCTGATTTGGAAAATTCTTTTAGTGAGATGAAAAATTTCTTAAGAGGGAATATTTATTTTTATTTGCAATTTTCTTCTACATTTTTATGATTTTTTAAATTCTTATTTTCTGAATTACTTTCCTTAAAATTAAATTTTACGAATATAAAAACGAAACGGAGAGAGTTAAATATTCTCAAATTATAGAATTTGAATATGGAAAATTAAGAATTTCCACTGAGAAATGATAATAAAAATTCGTAATTTAAAAAAAATGGTCATTGTATAATTTCATGCACGTAAAAAATTACAAGACAAACAGAAATCAATTATCAACATTAAATTCCAATAAAAGTTGTAAATTAAGTTTTGTCCTCTAAAATTAATATTCAAATTCAACTTCTTTTGGAGCAAAAAAATTGAAATATAAAAAAGAAGTGACAAAAAATTTCTTTAAAATTAAATTCTCATTAGTTTGTTTGTTTAAATAAAAAATTTTCCAAGCAAAAATTGAAATCGAAATTAAAAAAGAAAAGCAAAAATCTTTTTCTGAATATACAAATTTATCTTTTGTTTTTCAATAAACAAAAATTTCGTCAATTGATTGATCAAATTTCGTTAAAATTATTTTCTTTTCAATTTCCCAAAGTCCGAAAAAACCGTATAAAAATTTTTCCAAACAAAATTTTCAAATCAGAAACAATTAAAAAAAAAATATTCGACCGAACCAATTTATTATAATCGCGACGACATAAAACAAACACACGTTTTGACTAACAGACAGCTAACAAATCTTCAACATCTACATTTTTCTTGACTACTCGTACCTACTTTATTATTCTTATTATTTTCTTTTAATAACATCTCGCTAAATATTTAACGTATCTATAGGCCTTGAATTTACGATGTATTAATGTTACTATTTGTTTTTCCTCGAGTGCGGGCATGATCGCAGGATAAGTTATTAAAAAGTTGTTTTATTTTTTGCGCGTGCAGGGAGGAAATATGAAGTGTGCGTAATATTAAAAAGAGGAAAAAAAATACCGTACTTTTTTCCATGTGCGCGTGTATTACGAGAAAAACAAAAAATAAAATGAAACGACATTTATCATCATTATTATTATTATTATTTATATATATACTGAAAAAAGGTACGTCTCCGAAGATGGAAAATCCTGACCATGCCCGATTTTTAAGTACATCTAAACATAGAGCACGAACAGCTTCCTGTATAAGCGGAGCGCGTACCGGGAAAAAAAAAGATTCAAACATTTAGATTAAAATGGTTAAAAGGTAGATTCTTCATTTTTTTTTCATTTTTTTTTACTCTTTTTGTTAAATAGACTTTAAATATAGTTAAAAGTGTTGGCATGAAAGTTATCACAGTTACAATATACAGTATTCAGTATCTGCAAAATGCCGAAGGAAAGTTTCTTTCAAAGCACTCAAAAAGCACTGCACGCTTTAGCTGGACCAAAAAAAAAAACTTCTTCCCTCCCCCCGAAAAAACAAAAAAATACCTACACCCAGCAATATTCCCCTATTTTTTTCTTCAACTATCTCACCGCACAGGACAAAATCCCGTTTGTCATTTTTTTTTAAATCTTTAATTATTATTTTTCTAAAAATCCTTTCCCAGCGAAATTTTTTAATTTGCCTAAAAACTAAACTTTCGATTCTGGACATGTTTGTGTTATTAATTGTTTTCTAGCCACCTAAAAGTTGCTCAAAATACGATTATATTTCTCTTCCTCTGGCTGGATCGCAATCCTCTTTTTTTTTGTTTTCAACGCTATCATCAAGTATTTAATTATTGTAAAAAAGTTAAAAACTCACATGTGCGCACAACTACCGCAAAAACGCTGGCCTAAAAAAATTTCTTAAAAATAATATTATAAATCAAAGATGAAAAGTGAAATGCCCGCTAGTTTTTTTTTCCTTTTGTATTAGAGAAAGAATTGTGAAGAGAAAGAATGAGAAAGAGACATTTTCCTCTATTAGGAGCATTCCAGTATCACCTTCGATTTAATAAGAACCATTTTTTATTCGGAATTTCAATTTTCTTTTTTTTTTTTTTTTTTTTTGTTTCTGAGATATGAACGAATGGAAAAAATGATTCTTACACTAGTTCTTGGTACATTACAGCCTGCGATTTGAACGCGTTGCGTTTATAAATGTGTGTATGTGTGGGCTTACAGTGCGTGAGCAATATGCATCTGTAAAGCTTCAAGCAAATTCGTCTACTTTTTTTTTAGTTTTTTTATTTTTTATTATCGCTGCAACGTGAAACGATTGTATCGTGTCTCGCGAAACGATCACACGGGGTCCCGACATGTCCGTCATTTTTAACGACGGAAGGCCTTTTTTTATCGGCAATTCAGAAAAATTTCCATTTTATTTAACATTCCGTTCTCGAATCACTAGATTTTCTCTTTTTTTCCTCTTGTTTTTTTGGTCAAATGAACTTTTAGAAAAGAAAAATTTATTTAAATAAAAGCTTTATTTTGCAAAATAGAGGAACTGTTAAATTAAAAACAAAAAATCTATCTCATAATAAAAGGAATTTATCAATCGTCCAAGTCAGAAAAATTTTTTTTGACTTTGAAGATTGATAAATTCCTTTTATTATGAATTATATAATTTTTACCAAGTGATAAATTCTTTTAAATATAAAAAAATCTATCTACTTGTATAGAAAGAAAAAATTTCTCTTGATAAGAATATAAATAGACAAACATTACATTTTTCAGTTAGAAAAAATATTTTAAAATCGAATTTAAATATTTTTTCCCTAAAAGATTCGAATAATTTTGAACAGAAGTTAAAAAAAGGATAGAAATTTTTATCATTATCTAATTTTTTGATTGTTAAATTCTAATAATTTCCAAATTTCAAGAAGTTTTACAATAAAAAAATGATTCATTTTATTCAATCTAAAAAAAGAAAAATAATTGCAAAAAGTGGAAAATAAATTTATACTTTTAAAATTTACTCCATTAGACAAATATTCAGATTAAAAATTTCAAGCAATAAAACAGAAAATTTAGAAGATGAACAAAAAAATTTCAAAATTTCATCGAGTCTTTTAGTTTTGAAACTACTTTCTAACATTATTTTAAAATATTAAAAAAATATTTGTCACTTTTGCAAAATAATTTACTTTACTGAAAACAAAAAATAATTAAAAGAGAGAAAAAATAGTGACAAATTATTTCAAATAATAAAAATAATGCACAAATTGTTATCACTAATAAAAATCAGTCGACAATAAAAAAATCAACCAGTAAAAATTTTTAGCAATACAAATTTTTTACTAGCAAAAAATTTTAGACTTCCTTGAAAAAGAAATTTTTGACAGTCGAAAAAGAATGTTTGAAAATATTTTTATTCACCAAGTGAAAAATTTTCGACAGCAGGAAATTTATGATATTCACAGATTCTTGATAATAAAAAGTTCTTTAATAGTAAAAAAAATTTTTTTATAATAAAAGGACCTTTGAAAATCTAACATATTAACCAGTGAACAATTTTTGACAGGAAAATGTTTATTTTCAAAAATTTGTCTTTGTCGACAAATTCTGAAAATCCAAAAATCTTTGTTTGAAATCTTTACCAAGATAAAAATTTTTAACCAGGAAAAAAGTTTTCGACAGGGAAACAATGTTTGATATTCAAAAATTATTGTTAATCAAAACTTCTTGAAAATAAAATGGTTTTCTTTACTAAACAAATTTTTATCAATACAAATTATTTACGAGTAAAAATACTTCGATAAGTAAAAATTGTTGACTGGGAAAAATTTGAAATCAAAAATATTTACCAATTTTTATGTAAAAAATTTTGAAATTCAAAAGTTCTTAATAATTTTTTAAATAAAAAGCATTTATCAGTAAAAGGTCTTTACCAAATGAAAATTATTTGAGAATAAAAAATTTTTATTATTGAAAAGAACTAGTAAAAAATTTCAGATAAACATTTGAAATCGCAAAAATATTTACCAATTTTTATATAAAAAATTTTGAAAATCAAAAATTCTTGTTAATAATTTTTTAAATAAAAAGTTTTTACGAAATGAAAATTATTTGAGAATAAAAAATTTTTATTAATGAAAAGAACTAGTAAAAAATTTTAGATAAACATTTTTCCCCAGTAAAAAATTGTGAATAGAAAAAATCTTTGCAAATATAAATTTTATCCATAAAATATCATCGCTCTGCAAATATAAAATTTAAACAGAAAAAAGTCTTCGATAGAAAGAAAATTCTTTTGCAAACTAAAAATTTTTTCAAATTAAAGAAATTTTTCCAATAAAGACTCTTCGAAAATATAAAATCGCAGAACAGAAAAAATAATTTGGAAACTTTTCCTCACCGATATTATTATTTTACTTCTTTTTAGAACAAAGTGTATGCGCGTAGTGCGTGAGCAATGTGCAGCCTTAAAAAGCGAGTTCGTCCGCCGTCTAAACATTGTTTTCCTTTTATTCCTTCTCCCCTATAATGAATTTAGAAACGAGTTGACAAAGCAATTATTTATCGATTATGTTAATATTTTATTTAACCTAATTAGCGACAAGAGATTATCGCAAAAACGGGGTCCCAATTGAAAACTCGTATTTTACTTTTTGTCTTTTAAGCCGGCAGGTTTTTTTTTTTGTTATTACAATATTATCTTCAGTTTTCTTTTTTTCTTTTTAAATAACGTTCACGGACGAAATGTATCAAAGAACTATTTTGTTTTTTTATAATACAAGTTAAGAAGGTTCACACTCGGCTCGGATCGGAAAATCCTGGTAAAAAAGTTTCTCTAAGCGAAAATCTCTTCATATCAAACACGCCGTGCTAGTGACGACTAGGAAAAAATGCTAAACAATTCAGCCATACGGAACTAGTTTTTAATTTTTTTCTGTTTTCATGTTTTTTTTCTCAGTTAATTAGTAATAGCAGTTACAAATAAGTATTACTGCAATTAAGTTTAGGACTTAAGAGTTTTTTTTTTAGTTACCTTTGCAGGTAATATATAGTTCGAGATATATAGTATTATAGTAAAACTTTCACGCTCCTATTTATCCTGAAACTATTATTATTATTATTATTACTTATTATGCGAGTGTATTGTAGCCTTTTCTCTTAAATAGCTTCTTGTAGGTTTTCGATCTTTTATTCTTTTCTTTATGTATAAAGAAATTGCGCGCGGATATTTTTGTGTGAATACAACTATTTATAGTAAAGTACAATGGACAGTATTTGAGTTGCTTCGTAACATCGATATTAATTTTTTTTACGTCCAATAATTATTTTGCGCAGGGAGAGAAGAATCAAACTTGTCGGTTTGTTTTCTCAAATTTCAAATTGTAAACTTGATCTTTTTTGACAAATTCGTTTTGTTTTTTAATGTTTCTTTTCTTAAAAGTTTCTCTTTAAAAGTTTTTCTTTAAAAGTGTTTTTTTAAGTTTTTTTAAGTTTCTTTAAGTCTTTTTTTTACAAGTTTTTGTTCAAGTTCGATTCTTTTTTTTTAAACAAGAAATTGTATCTTCTTTTGGGCTACTTGACACACATTTGGGTCACACACTTAAGGAAGGCCACATTGAACTATTCTAAGAAAATTGTTATCTAGCATTCTCAACTAACACACTCGTAAAATTTTTAGTCTAGATCTCTCGACCCGTAATCTCTATCTAAGCAAATAGTCGGAGTTGCTGAAGAAACGGGCATGCGACGGGATCGAGTGAGCGAGGACGATGATTTTTCGGTGATTATCGTATATTAACTTTGATAAAAATTATTATTATTATTATGCCCCTTCCACTCGGCTGGTCTTTAAAAGGCGTTTAAAGATGTGGAAGAAAGTCTCTAGTTATTCAGTTCCATCCTGGAAGTCTCGGACATTTCATAGAAAATCAAATAATTTTCTATTTAAAACAAAAAGAAATGCAGATCGCGATTTAATTATATAATCGCTTATCACGAAAAAATTCTTTTTACTATTTTCAAACGCTCTCATCGATTTTCTTTCTTTGTGCACATTAAGAAATTTTTATTTTTTTTAGAGTTTGAAAAAGCGATAAATTGCATTTATATAGGTGTCAAAAAGTTGATTGCTGATCGAGAGGTGATTTCAATGGAAAAAAAAAATTTGAAAATTAAATCGTCATTATTGTTCTCGATAAATCGAAAAAAATAAAATTTATCGAGAAAATCAAGAATTATAGTGTTCTTGATTTAGAAAAATTTCGCGAATTTGCTAAGTGCGATCTGTTGATTCTGCGTTGACATCAATTGATGTTGTTTGCTCACACGGCTTTAGTGTGACAATCGCGTCTTTTGATGTGTCAACAATTTTTTTCTCAATCTCCATATCACAAAGAAGTGTTGCTTGCATTGCATTATACATACCGGTTCTAGCGAGGCGTGATGCCTTTGTTAAATTGCGAATACTTTGTGCCAGGGCCAAAATTTCTGAAAATAATAAATAAGCACTTGTAAAATTTCTGCCGAACAAAATATTTTTATAATTTTTTTTAAATCAATACTAATATTATTGGTAATTTAAATAAATATTGAAAACAAAAATTTTCTCATTTCTTTCATTCAAAAATAGAATTCAAAACAATTAAAAATTTTTCATTAACAATAAACTGTCATATGAATAAAATTTATATTTTATTTAATTGTAGATTTTTTAAATTTAATGTCATAGTGCAATGAAAATTTCAATTAATAATAAAGTTTGATAGTTTTTTTTTAATTGTCAAATAAAAAATAATTTATATTGCAAAAGATAATAATAGTTGATAGAATATTGTTTTATTGATAAAATTCGTAAAATTAATAAAGAAACAATTCAATTTAACGCTTCAAAAAAAAAGAAAGAAAATTTTTTAATTTCTTTTTTTTGTTTTTCTTGGAATGTTTCACTCACCTCTGTCGTCGTGTAGCGCCATGCACGGCATGTCCTTTTGGCGTTTTGCAGCATTGGTGATTTCTTGTCTTCGGCATTCTTGCACTACTTTGATCGTCTCCAACCACTGTTCCATTGCTTTGTGAATTCTCTGATGCATTGAGGCTCCTCGCAAGCGTTCCATCTGTCAAAAAGGGTCATTATTATTTTTCGCAATAAAGGATAATTTTTTTAAAAAACCCTCTACATCACAATTATCATTTGACACGATTTATTCTTTAATAATATTAAAATACACAAATAATTAAAAATATAGAGAAAAAATCCAAATAAAAAAATTTCTTTAACAATATTAAATAAATGGATGTCCAAATTTTAATAACATTAAATAGAAACCCAAATTTTTATAAAGTTAAATAAATGGAAATCCACATGAGTCATTTTAAATAAACAGAAATTCAAACTCTAATGATAGTAAATAGAGATCCAAATTTTAATGATATTAAACAAAAAATTTCAATTTTAAAAATACTAGATGAACAGAAATTCTCATTTTTTCCAATAATAATTATCAAAGAAATAAAAAAAAATTTTAATAGAAAATACTTCAAAAAAACTGCCACTTAATAACATTCATAATTGACGTTTTAATATTTTCATGTTTATATTTCAATGAAGCACATGTGACACACATTTGAGACATAAAAATGAACCTAAAAAAATTATACTACAATTGTTCAAAGCCATTTTGTAATTTTTATGAACTTACCAATAAAAAAATATCTCGAAAAATATAAAGCAACTATCAGTAACAATTTTATAAAAAGAAAAAATTTTCATAAATACCGACAAAAAATCCGTTCTCCAAAAAAGAAAAACATTTTTTTTAATTCATCATCGTTTTTTAATTATCTCCACTTCAAAAAAGGAAAAAAAGAGTAACAAAGAGTTAAAACGAATAGAAAAATTAAAACAGAAATTAAAAAAAATTTTTTTTTCCAATAAATGTATTTTTGTAAACAATGTTTAATATTGTTAAAATTTCTACTTGAACGGTTTTATTCATTTAAATATTTCTGATTTAAATACAACAACATTTTCATTAGTTAAGAGTCCGTGAAAAGTTATAAACTCGAACACAATTCCATTAGAATGTATCACATGGCCTTTGCATTAATATTAAATTAGTAAAAGTTGACATTATGAATAATCACAAATATTGAAGAAATTATTATTAATCTAATTAATATAATATGACACGAACTTTCGTCTTTATTTCAATAACAAAATTTCGTGTTATTGACAATAACTTTTGCAAATATTGTAAAGAAATTACCTTCAGCAGACCGCACACCTAAAATATTATAATATGATTTTCGCATAGCCAGTGTAATGTTTTACGAAAACTGGAATATTTCAAAATCATCAGCAAAGAGGAATATTGTTTGCAAATTAATTTCGATATCACAAATCATTATCTTCTTTACAAAAATTTGAATGATGGAAATTTAAAAGTTAAATTGAAAAAGTTTCTTAAATTTTTACTTCTTAATTAAAATTTGTAGAAAAATTAATTATTTCTCAATATTGTCATAATTAAATTTTGTTTGAATCTAATTTTTAATTAATTGTTAATTAATTTAGTTTAATTAATTAATTTAGTTTAATATTAAGCGTTTACAATTTTTTGTTATAGTATTCAATTTTAATTATTTAAACCGATCGAAAATAATTTTTTATTTTCGAATTGAAATTGAAATTTTTCGTTCACTTTCTTTAGTTTTAAATTTGATTTGAAACAGCAAAAAAATTGAATTTCAAATAATAAAATTTTTTATTACATTCATTTTAAAAAATCTTCTTGAAATTGAAAAAATTCAACTAAATATAAAAATTTTACATTTTTATTGATTTTTTAACCCGACTCGGAAAAAATTGAATTCAAATTATAACGTTTATTGAATTTATTATTTTTTTGTTCTTTAATTTGATTTGAAATCGCGAAAAATTGAATTAAAATTGATATTTTTGTGCATTTTCTTTAGTTTTTAATTTGAATTGAAAATTTTTAAAAATCGAATTAAAACTAAATTGGTTTTCTACATTTTCTTTACTTTTTTATCTGGCTTTAAAAAATTAATTTTTTTCTTTGGCTTTTAACTTGATTTAGAATTTAAAAAAATTGAATTAAAACTAAAATTAATGTTGCATTTTCTTTGGTTTGTAATTTTACTTGAAAATAATTGAATTAAAATAAAAAATTTTTCTTTCATTTTCCAATTTGATTCCAAAATTAAAAAAAAATTGAATCGAAAATATAATTTTCACTGCAATTTCTTTGATTTTTCATGTGATTTGAAAAAATTGAATTCAAAATTTTTAATGCATTTTCTTTGGTCTTTATTTGATTTGAAATTGAAAAGAATAAATGTTCGCAAGTATACAACTTAATTAATTTAAATAAATTAAAATAAATAATTATTACAATTAACAATTAAATTAAAAATAATATTATAATGATTCAATTATTATTTTTTAATATTATTATTATACATCAATTATTTATCAAATTGTCCAGTATTTGAATCTTTTGGAATTTTGGTTCTAAAAAATAAAGATTTTGAAAAAGTTGAATTAAAAATATTACGTAAAATAAATAGCTAGATCTAATGATTTCCAACGATTGTAAAAATTATAATTTCAATAAAAATTAAATTAAGTTTCAAAATAAAATTTAAAATTATTTTGAATTACATTAATTATCACTTTAGTGGAATTAGTTACAATTTGAATTAAAATTATTATTTTTAATGGATTAATTATAATTTGAATTAAATTTATCGCAATTTTAATGGAATTAATTAAAATTTGAATTTTTTTTTAATTTAATTTTAAAAATAAATTATTTATAATTTTAATTGAATCTTATTTTTTTCAATGAACTTCAATTTTTTTCTTTTAGCAAAAAATTATAATTTTGAATTTTAATGTTATTTCAAAGAAAGTGAATAAATTGCAGGATCTACTGATTTCCAATGTTTGTAAAAATTATAATTTCAATTAAAATTAAATTAAGTTTCAAATTTAAGCTTAAAATTATTTGAATTAAATTAATCATCACTTTAGTGGAATGAGTCACAATTTGAATTGAAATTATATTTTTTAATGGATTAATTAGAACTTGAATTGGATTTATTACAATTTTAATTAAAATTCGAATGGAATTAATTATAATTTAAAAAATTAATTATTTATAATTTTGACTGTACTATATTTTTGATCAATTAACTATAATTTTTTAAAACAAATTATAGTTTGAATTGAAACTTATTTTTTTCAATGAACTTCAATTTTTTTCTTTAAGCAAAAAATTATAATTTTGAATTTTAATGTTATTTCAAAGAAAGTGAATAAATCGCAGGATCTAATGATTTCCAATGTTTGTAAAAATTATAATTTCAATTAAAATTAAATTAAGTTTCAAATTTAAGCTTAAAATTATTTGAATTAAATTAATCATCTCTTTAGTGGAATGAGTCACAATTTGAATTGAAATTATATTTTTTAATGGATTAATTAGAACTTGAATTGAATTTATTGCAATTTTAATTAAAATTCGAATGGAATTAATTATAATTTCAAAAATTAATTATTTATAATTTTGACTGAACTATATTTTTGTTCAATTAACTATAATTTTTTAAAACAAATTATAGTTTGAATTGAATCTTATTTTTTTCAATGAACTTTAATTTTTTTCTTTTAGCAAAAAAATTGTAATTTTGAATTTTAATGTTATCTCAAAGAAAGTGAATTTTATTTTTTAAAAAAAAATGAACTTACTTTGGCAATAAGTGTAATAACACGCGCATGCTCTCGCATATGATCAACAATCAATCGATCAACTCTCGATGGACTCCCCTGAAGACGTGGTGTCGGTATATTATTAGCACTCGTCACTTTCTTCCCAGGAAAATGTGCAGCGAGTCCAGCTTCACATTTCTTTCGCTCCTTCTCCAATTGTTTAAATTGCTCATAAGTTTGTTCCAATCTTAAATGTAATGTCTTGGATGGTCCCGTACGTTTCACTGAACCATTTCCATTGCGCATATTTAAACCCTCGAACAAAACAGACATTGGATGATGTGGTGGAACTGGTATTGGAAGTGGCATTGGCATCACGGAAGGAAATATTGGCGTTCCAGTTGCTCCCTGCATTAAGCCCTTGAATAGAACATCAGCCGATGGAACAGTTGACATTCCCTTGGCGGCGCGTTGCTGACGTTGTTTTGCAATACGATTCAATACATTACTATCCACACTGCCACCTTGCAATTGTTGCGAAAGATGATTAGCTGAAAATGAAATGCCATTAGTGATGTCGAATCCCTTCATTTTATAAGACGCTCCCGATGGTGTGCCGGCGCGCTTCAAACCATTTGGATAGTTCATTGCACTTGGATTTTGTGTCTTCATCGTATTACTACTATTGGTGATGAATCGTTGATAATTATTTGCTGCTTGATAATTATATTTGCCCGACTGTTGTTCCAAATTGTTGCGAGCTGTGATATTACGCGGTAAATTAATTGGCGAGTAAACAACTTTTTCTCTTGATTTTCCCTTTGGACTTAGCATTTTCAGGAGATTATTATCAATCCTCTGCTGATCGATTCTCTCTTGATTCGCGGCAATTGTTTCATAATCATTGGTGGTTGCTGTTGACATCATTGAATAATCGTTACCAATTGGATAGCGATTCAAGAAACGTTTGTAATTTTGCTCCGGTAATCTCTCCTGTTTATAGCCACCGCCTTGATGATTGAAGAACATTTGCTGCTGTTCATTATTCACATTATTACTACCACCATCGTGTATTTCTTTATAATCCTCGTAATTAGTGCGGGGAAAATTATTTGTAAAACAGCTCTGTAGTGCTGAGTCGGCAGGTGAGAAATGTTGTAATGGTGAATTTGACAGAAATCCAGAATCGGCGCTTAGATCAGTCATTGCTGAGCTTGGTCTATAGGTTTGGCCATTAGTCAAATTAAACGTCTCATGAACGTTGTGCATTAAATTTCCACTACGTAAATTCTGTCCCACGTTACAATGTAGTTGCATATCGTTTAATGTTGTGCAATTTTTCGGTGAATCCAGAGTTAAATTGCGAGCGACGTTAAAATTGTAATCTGTATTTGGACAGGACTGAACTTGCTGCTGCTGTTGATAACTTTCAAATAAATCCTTGGGACACTCGGTCCAATTTGATGATCTTGAACCATAATCCATTCCATTGGTCGTTGTCAACAGTCCATTGGACGGAGTGGGATAATTTCTGTTAGACTGCTCGCTAGAAATTAAATGATGATGTTGCTGTTGTTGTTGTTGCTGCTGTTGTTGCTGTATTTCCGAATGATTATTTGCGAATCCGTTGGTAAAAACATTTCCTTTATCAAGTCCGGTACAGACATTCAGACTTAGGGTATTCAGTCCACCGCAAATATTGCCGATATTACGTTCACTTTCGATAATACCGGGAATATCGGTCGTCATCCTTTTGGATTGATATTGATAGGCTTGTCTCAAATCATTGCTGGGTCGGATTTTATTCATTTGCTGTGATGTTGCTTGTGAAAAATGGGACATTTGAGCGTCTGAATAATACCGCAACGATGGATTAACGTAACGACCCATGAAGACGTCATCGCCCACTGTTGAATCATCGTCAAGAATTTTCGCCACCAAATCGTTCACCATCGAATTATTAAAGTCCTGACTCTCCTCATCGTCAACATTTCCCTGTAGAATTACATTTTTCTTTGTGATTATTCCAAAAAAATTATTTTCAAAAAAAAAAAAAATTGTGACTTACTTTAATACTGGAATTGCCGACAAATAGATCGCAACTCCAGGGATTGTAGTCCGAGCGGCGAGTACTCGTCGTACAGTTGCTGCCTGGTGCTCCGTACATACTGACACCGTGTTCAATCTTTGAAATAAAAAAAAAAGAAAAAATCAAAAACCATTACATTCGATTATTTTCAATTATTTCACTCACACAATCTGATAATAATGGGTGGGAGGAATGACGAGGAGAGATTTAAAGTTTGCAAGGACGTGAAAAAAAACATTTAAAAAAAACAGGGTCAAAGCAATTATCATCTAAAGAAAGTAATGTCTGATAGAAATTATTTGACAGCTGATTAGAAATCTCGGTCGTGTGTCGCAGTTGCAAAGCTGGACAACATTGGATCACAATATATAGATATACAAGAAAACTGTGTGCGAGCTACGTGGAATCGAAGTCAAAAAGGAGAGAAAAAAAAATTGAACACCGCAATACTCTTGGAAATCGCCAATAGAAAAATTGCAAAAACCGGTGGAAAATGGAACTTTTACAGCAAGAAGAAAATGAAAATACCTTGCCAATCGTGAGAGCATTGTTTCCGATAATTGCGGCCAAATTTTGCACCTCAGAAAGAGCCATTTGTTAGGGAATCACTTCCACCTGCTTCCACCGCCTGCCATTTAACGTTCCGTTTTACTCTCTCGCGAACTACTCGTGCGCCCTGCGCGCCTGTCCTCCCACTTCTTCTTTCATACTTGTCACGCACACCCGCACATACTGCGCATTCTACCCAGTAGGGTCATTGCGTTTTATACACAATACACATGACACTTTTGGAGCCGCATCACCCGCATCACAATCAAAAACCAATCTCGCGCTCTTCGCGATTGATTCTCAACTACTCATTAAATTCTAGAAAATGTATGTATTCCTGACTCAGGACACACGTTTATTGTCGATGATGAGAAAAGAAATATCCAACGATCTAAAAACAAAAAAGTCAAATGGTTCGAGAGTGTGGGCTTTTTTTTAGATGAGGTGGAAATGACCTATTGACAATATCGTGCGAAAGCACAACTGACGGGCTGAGCACGGCCGCGGCCTCATTTTCCGCAACAACATACACACAAGAGTCTGGCAACTTTACTGATTAAGCCCCTATGACTATGCAATTTATGTACATTACTGTATCTAAGTTTCACTTGAGATGTCTAGGCGAAGTTCAAAAACTACATCAGATTGTCAACGATGAGCATTGACAAACATAATAAACTATACGAGAGCACTATTTCCTATAAGCAAACTTTAATAGCTTCTTCTACATAAACGTTATTTCATTTTCTATTTTTAATCCTCTATTTTTAACAATTTGTTTTAAAGAAAAGAAAAAATTACTTCACTCACACAATCACACTCTGATAAATAGAAACTACTCTCAAAATTAGTAAAAAGTCGCCCGGTAATTCAAATTAGTAAAAAAAAATTCAGGATTGACACAAAAAATTAATTTTGTCTTTCCCCGACTTTTTCTGATTTCTAGATCAAAATTTGAATTTTCCCCTGATCCTAAAGTATATTCTGATTCACTCTAAAAATTATTAGATACTCAAAAAGAGTTCTATATTAATAAAGTTCGTGATCCGGTAATCTGTTCGCAGTTTCAAGTTAGTTATTGTTTGCTTTGTTTCTTAAATTTTTAAAATATTTTTTCTTTTTAAATATTTTCAATTTTAAAATTAATGTATTGAAAATCATCGATTTTTTTTTAGTTTTTTTTTTAAATTTGATAATAATAGAATTACTTTTAAAAATGTTATTAAATTCTTGTGAAGAATTTTATTAAAATTTTTAAAAATTCTAATTACATTCATCTAAAGAATTTCTCTGAATTTTTTTAAACTAATGGAGTTTCTTTAGAAAATTTTAATTGAAAATTTTAAAAGTAATTGGATCTTATGAAGAAGAATTTTATTAAAATTGTATTAAAAATAATTGAAATCTTGCTAAGAATTTTATTACTATTTATAAAAATAATTGAATTGTTCCGAAGAATTTAATAAAAATTTTAGAAAATAAATTAATTTTATATTAATATTTAAAGATTAAAATTCTTTCGAGAAATTTTATTTAAATTGTTTTTAACATAATTAATTTTCTGTAAAGAATTTTATTTATAAACATAAATAAATTATTGCAAAGAATTTTAATATTTTATCAAAAAATTTGATAATAATGGAATTACTTCTAAAAGTAATATTAAATTCTCGTGAAGAATGATATTAAAATTTTTAAAAATCCTAATTAAACTGTTATAAAGAATTTCTTAAAATTTTTTTTAAACTAATAGAGTTTCTATAGAAAATTTTAATTGAAAATTTTAAAAGCAATTTGATCTAATAAAGAAAAATTTTATTAATATTGTATTAAAAATAATTGAATTCTTGCGAAGAATTTTATTACAATTCATAAAAATAATTGAATTGTTCCGAAGAATTTAATAAAATTTTGAGAAATAATTAAATTTGTATGAAGAATTTTATAGAAATAATTAAAAATAATGAAATTTTTTTTTCTTTTTTATAAATATTTTGACAATAATTGAATTATTTTTAAAGAATTTCAAATTCTTGTTGAAATAGAATTTTATGAAAATTTTTGAAAATAGTTAAATTCTTTCGTGTAATTTTATTTAAATTGGATTAAAAATAATTGAATTCTTGCGAAGAATTTTATTACTATTTATAAAAAATAATTCAATTGTTCCGAAGATTTTATTAAATTTTTAGAAAATAAATAAATTTTATGTTAATATTTGAAGATTAAAATTCTTTCGAGAAATTCTCTTAAAATTGTTTTGAAAATAATTAATTTCTGCAAAGGATTTTACTATTTATAAACATAAATGAATTATTGCAAAGAATTTTAATATTTTATCAAAAAATTTGATAATAATGGAATTACTTCTAAAAGTAATATTAAATTCTCGTGAAGAATGATATTAAAATTTTTAAAAATCCTAATTAAACTGTTATAAAGAATTTCTTAAAATTTTTTTTAAACTAATAGAGTTTCTATAGAAAATTTTAATTGAAAATTTTAAAAGCAATTTGATCTAATAAAGAAAAATTTTATTAATATTGTATTAAAAATAATTGAATTCTTGCGAAGAATTTTATTACAATTCATAAAAATAATTGAATTGTTCCGAAGAATTTAATAAAATTTTGAGAAATAATTAAATTTGTATGAAGAATTTTATAGAAATAATTAAAAATAATGAAATTTTTTTTTCTTTTTTATAAATATTTTGACAATAATTGAATTATTTTTAAAGAATTTCAAATTCTTGTTGAAATAGAATTTTATGAAAATTTTTGAAAATAGTTAAATTCTTTCGTGTAATTTTATTTAAATTGGATTAAAAATAATTGAATTCTTGCGAAGAATTTTATTACTATTTATAAAAAATAATTCAATTGTTCCGAAGATTTTATTAAATTTTTAGAAAATAAATAAATTTTATGTTAATATTTGAAGATTAAAATTCTTTCGAGAAATTCTCTTAAAATTGTTTTGAAAATAATTAATTTCTGCAAAGGATTTTACTATTTATAAACATAAATGAATTATTGCAAAGAATTTTAATATTTTATCAAAAAATTTGATAATAATGGAATTACTTCTAAAAGTAATATTAAATTCTCGTGAAGAATGATATTAAAATTTTTAAAAATCCTAATTAAACTGTTATAAAGAATTTCTTAAAATTTTTTTTAAACTAATAGAGTTTCTATAGAAAATTTTAATTGAAAATTTTAAAAGCAATTTGATCTAATAAAGAAAAATTTTATTAATATTGTATTAAAAATAATTGAATTCTTGCGAAGAATTTTATTACAATTCATAAAAATAATTGAATTGTTCCGAAGAATTTAATAAAATTTTGAGAAATAATTAAATTTGTATGAAGAATTTTATAGAAATAATTAAAAATAATGAAATTTTTTTTTCTTTTTTATAAATATTTTGACAATAATTGAATTATTTTTAAAGAATTTCAAATTCTTGTTGAAATAGAATTTTATGAAAATTTTTGAAAATAGTTAAATTCTTTCGTGTAATTTTATTTAAATTGGATTAAAAATAATTGAATTCTTGCGAAGAATTTTATTACTATTTATAAAAAATAATTCAATTGTTCCGAAGATTTTATTAAATTTTTAGAAAATAAATAAATTTTATGTTAATATTTGAAGATTAAAATTCTTTCGAGAAATTCTCTTAAAATTGTTTTGAAAATAATTAATTTCTGCAAAGGATTTTACTATTTATAAACATAAATGAATTATTGCAAAGAATTTTATCAAAAAATTAGATAATAATAGAATTCCTTCTAAAAATGTTATTAAATTCTAGAGAAGAATTTTCTTAAAATTTTTCAAAATCCTAATTAAATTCTTTTAAAAATTCTTTAAAAAAATTTTTTAAACTAATGGAGTTTCTTTAGAAAATTTTAATTGAAAATTTTGAAAGCAATTGGATCTTATGAAGAAGAATTTTATTAAAATTATATTAAAAATAATTTAATTCTTCCGAAGAATTTTATTACTGTTTAGAAAAATAATTGAATTGTTCCGAAGAATTTATTAAAATTTTAGAAAATAAATTAATTTTATGTTAATATTTGAAGATTAAAATTCTTTCGAGAAATTCTAATTAAAATTGTTTTGAGAATAATTAATTTTCTGTAAAGGATTTTATTATTTATAAACATAAATGAATTATTGCAAAGAATTTTACTATTTATCAAAATAATTGAATTGTTTCGAAGAATTTATTAAAATTTTGAGAAATAATTAAATTTGTATGAAGAATTTTATAGAAATAATTAAAAATAATGAAAATTTTTTTTTTCTTTTTTATAAATATTTTGACAATAATTGAATAATTTTTAAAGAATTTGAAATTCCTGTTGAAATAGAATCTTATGGAAATTTTTGACAATAAATCAATTCTTTCGCGTAATTTTATTTTAATTGAATTAAAAATAATTTAATTTCTTCAAAGAATTGTAGTATTTACAGGAATAATTGAATTGTTTCGTAAAATTTATTAAAATTTTAGGAAATGAATAAAATTTATGAAAATATTTACAAATATTTGAATTCATCCCAGTAATTTAATTAAAATTTTTTTGAAAATAATTGAATTCCTGCAAAGAATTTTACTATTTATAAAATTAATTGAATTCTTGCAGAGAATTTTCTATATTCTTATGAACGATTTAATTATTTCGAAGGATTTATTAAAATTTTAGAAAAAAATTGAATTTTTTCGAAATGTGTTAAAAATATTTCTAAAAATTGATCTTTTCGAGGAATTCAATAAAAATTGTTTTAAAAATAATTGAATTTTTGTAAAGATTTTACTACTTAAAAAAATAATTAAATTATTTAGAATGATTTATTAAAATTTTAGAAAATTATTGAATTCTTTCGTGAAATTTTATTAAAATTTTTAAAATATGAACAGTAATAATTAATTTTGTACTTAATAAGTGAATTTTTTAAATTTTGACTATGAAATTATTTTAAAAATTTATATTTAAAAATAAAAACTTTTGTAATTTGCGTAACATTTCCAAAAAAGTTTCAAATTCAAAACATTTTGAATTCGACAACTGTTAAGAATATTTTCTTGTTTTCTAAGAATTTTAATTTTCATAAAATTTTGCAAAAAAATTTAATTATTTCTAAACATTTTATGGTACAATTCAGTAATTAATAAATGAAAATTTTTATAAAATCCTTGTCAAGAATTCAATTCTTTTTCTAAATATTCAAATTCTTTATAGCATTAAAAAAAATGTCAATTATAGTAAAAAAAAATTGAAAAATCTCTAATGAAAATGCCAAAATTTATATTTTTTAAGTTTTTCAAAATTTCTATAAAACTAATGTCACAAAATTAAAACAAAATATACAATTTTTTTTGTGTTTTAAATATTAAAATTGATAAAAACTCATAATTTCTGGAAAAAAAAATTTTTTTTCATTACCTTGAGATTAACTTGAAGTCAAAATTTTAAGGCATCGATAAGTTCCAATTCCGAGTCGTCTATATTTTCTAAATGTACTCGTAGTTAAATTGTAATTTCACATTCTCTGCAATCCGTAGAGATTTCTAGAATTTTTCTTCTAAAACAGTTTATTTCAACCTGTTGAGAATAAAATTCATAAATAATCCAATTCGTCAAATTCTTTTTAAAATTTTTCAAAATTCAAAACAAAATTACTCGTCAATAATTAGTTGATAATCGACTTAATTAATTGTATTTTATTTCTTAAAAATAATATAATAAGAAAGAAAATAAAGATTGTGGAAATTATCTTGTGTATCTACAAATCGAAAAAAATTTCCCATCCATTTGTACTTAATGTAGTTGGTCAATATTGAAGTATTATTCGAAAACCATTTTCATTAATAATTAAAGTAGAAAATAAATATTAATTTCTTTTATCACAATTCTTTTACACACATTTCCTTTCATCGAAACTCCGCTTAGATGTGAGTAAATAAAGAAATAAATTTCAGTCAAATATAATTACCCACTATCAATAATTCAATTACGAAAAAGTATTTTCAAAAAATATTTATTTTCATGAAAATATTAATGAAATGACAATTTCGATTAACAGAAATAGTAAAAAAATATTTATATTTATCAATAATACGAGTAAACTTAATAAGAAAAGAATAAAATAAAAAAGGAAACGTTAATTAACATTTTGAATGTAAATAAAAATGAAATATTTTGGATGATAAAATTAATTATCAATCTGTAAATTTTAACTTTTTTCAAAAAACCTCTTTTGATTTTTTTAAATTTCTCAGAAGTCACTTTAGACAAACGCAATATTGTCAAAAATGAATTCAAAATGTAATAAAAATTGAAAAACACAAAAGTTAAAAATAAAATTTAAAAATTACCCCAATCAGAAATTTTTATATTGCCAACAAATTTTTAATCAGGGACAAAAATAATTTTAATCAATAATAAAATCAAATTCATAAAAAAATAAAATATATGTAAAAACATGGATGAAAAAATGAAAAAATGAAGAATTATAAATACATTTTTTATAATTAATCAAATAATAATTATTATGATTTGTTATTATTAATATTTGTATAACCTACGACTTTTTTCTCACTAAAAAAATATTTAACCACTGAGGGGAATTCCCGGAATTTGTATATCAGCAAATAAAGAAAATTATTCTTTCTTTAAATTATTTAACAATTAAAGATAATTAAAATTTTTCCAACAATAGTTTTAGCATTTTAAACATTTTTTTATAATTTTAAATATAAATATAAATATTTATATACGTCTAAAAAGTTTAATTTAAAAAAATAATGAAAATTTTTAACGTAAAAAACTGATTTCTAAACAACAAAATTTACATTAATTCAGAAGAATTAATTATTGCAAAAAACTATTTTTTCAAAAAATTTTTTACAATAGAAAAAAAAATAAAAATTCTTGAGATGTTTTTCCGTTTTCTCCAATCGAAGAGAAAAATTCTGACAATTTCCATCCAATTATATATTTAATGTAATTAGTTAATTAATTATTCAACTAATTATTTAAATACTTTAATTAAATTTAGAAAATATTCAGTAAAAAATTAGAGAAAAGAGAATACCTATTAGAAAGAAAAGAAAGCTGCTTATACAAATACCAGGAATTTAAATGTTGTCTTTTGTTTCTCAGAATCACAACGAATTATTAGGTTAAAAACACACAAAAATAATGTAATTCATCATTTTTTTTAGATTAAATAATTAATATACCATTTTCAAATAAAAATCAATAATTATAAAAAACAATTAAATAAAAAATTTACTACTTTTTACTAGAAACACATAAAATTAGTTCATTTCCATTCGGAACGAAATTGAATTCCAAGAATCTAACAGGAAATGGCGGGATTCTCAGAATTCTAATGTTTTCGATAAAAAAAAAACCGTTGACAAAGTTCATTGAGTTGCTTAAAAAATTGAAATGAATATTATTCTATTGTTTTTCATTGTTTAATGAATAAGTAAACAAAATCACTTACCCCTTTTATTGATGTTTTAGAAACTTCTCGTCGGTATTATTTTGAAAAATATCGATACACGCACATCCAATGAATCCTGAGAGATGCAAGTCGTTGTTAATGTGGCACAATTTGATTTCACTTGATTTAATTAATGAAGAATAGTTAAATATCTTTGGTTAATTATTGCACAATTTTCAACTACCGTAAGTTATTAAAAACTTGTTATAATTATGTGGAAAATAATTTCATTCGGCAGCTCTCTTCGTTGTTGTCGCGTCTAAAAACTAATCTAAAATGAAGCATCTGTCTCTTTCTAGTGCGAAAATTTGGCACACTCTTGCGGTTGATGGTGGAACTTGATTCTGACAGTGCTGCCAATAGTAAATAGACGAATGTTAAACTGTTCCAAATACTTTTTTCACAGAGTGAAAAAATTTTCTATTGGCTACACTGCGAAGCGCGAAAATCATTCAAATTTAAATATAGTATTAGTAAACAAGTTTGAAATGCAAATATTTAAATACAAAAATTAATAAATTAAAATACTAAAAGTAGAAAAATGAAGAAATGGAAAAAATAGCAGAGAAAACTATTGATACATTTGGAAAATAAATAGTTTGCAATAATTTAATTTTTAAACTACTGAAACTTACCTGAATAGCAACGGAGTGTTTAATCGATAAGTAAAATAAAAGGCCATCAAAGAAACAATCGAGGACTAAAAATGAAAAATTGTCACTAAAATAGAGACTTATTTGAAGAAAAAAAATGTCCAATCTAACACAAAATTTGCTTTCAACTTATTATGGATTCGGTAAGAAAACGGAAATTGGAAAAACATTGTCAACTCACGAGTGTGTCAAAATAATGGACGACGAAATAAATATTTCCCTTGTTGAGGAATCCTTTGAAAACGAAGAACCTTTAACAATAGAAGACTCCAAGGTAAAAACTATTTTAAAAAATAAAAAATGTTTTTTAATAAATATTTAAATAAATATTCGAACAACAATATTTAAAAAAATATTTAAATAAAAAAATTTAAACAAAAGTAAGTAAAAATATTTAAATAACCATATTTAAACAAATATTTGAATATAAATATTTAAATAAAGATTTGAATAAAAATATTCAAACAAAAATAAATAAAGATATTTGAACAATTATTTGCATATAAATATTTAAACAAATATTTGAATATAAATATTAAAATAAAGATTTGAATATTAATATTTAAACAAAAATAAATAAAAATATTTAAACAAATATTTGCATATAAATATTTAAAAAATATTCGAATAAAAATATTTAAACAATTATTTGAATATAAATATTTAAATAAATTGTTTAATAAAAATATTTAAACAAATATTTGAATCTAAATATTTAAATGAACTTTCGAATAAAAATATTTAAAGAAATATTTGAATCTGAATATTTAAATAAATTTTCGAATAAAATAAAAATATTTTAAAAAGTATTTCAACAAAAAAATAACAATTTAAAAAAAATGTTTAATAATAATTATTTGAAATAAAGAAAATTTTTTCCAATAAATATTTAAATTTATATTGGAATAAAAATATTGAAATAAATATTTAATAAAACAAATGTTAAAAAATAATTACTAAAACAAAAATAATAATTTCAGGAAGACACTAATGAGCAATGTGAAGAAGGTTCATCAACTTTAGATGAAAAATCATCAATTTGCGATGAAGAAATAATTGACGATGATGATTTTTCAATGGAATATGTTGATATTGTTGAAAAACTTTGCGAGGAAAAAAGTTCAACCACCGATACAATTTCACTGGAAAATAATTTCAAAAAATTAAAATTAGATGACAATAAAGATGAAAATTTAGAAAATGGCAAAATTTCCTCCTATGAAATTAACGAAAATAAAAATTCCAATGAAACAATGAATTCAAGTAGAAAAGTTTCAATGATACAAGAGTCTTGCGATGGAATATTTTTAAATTTAAGTTGCTGTGAATTATTTTCTTTACCAAAAAATATCTTCGTTCAATTTTCAAATCTCAAGGTTAGATTTTACTTTATTATTAATTTAATAAAAAAATTTTAATAAAATTAAAATTTATACTTAAATTCAAATTTATAATTCATTTCAAATTTATAATTAAATTTAAATTTATAATTAAATTCAAATTAAATGCCCATTTAAATAATTAAATTCATTGAATAAAAATTGAATTTAAATAAATTAAATTTCATTACATGGAATTATTTTTTTCAAATGATTACTGTCAATAATTAAGTAATAAATTAAATTTGATTAATTTTCATAAATTATTTTAAACAATTTTAATTTTATTTATTTTTAACTATCCTAGAGAGTTAATTTAAAAGAATTAAATTAATTAAAAAAAATGTTAATAAATAAATTAAAATATTTTCTAGTTACTTTATTTGGAAGGAAATAAATTAGACGAAATCCCAGAAGAACTATTTACGAATTTACAATCTCTTCAATGGTTAGATGTGCGAAATAATCAAATAAAAATTTTACCATTGACTATCAAGGGGCATTTAAATCTTGAAACTATTTTAATTCAGAAAAATCAATTGGAAAAATTACCAATCGAACTTGGTAACAAATATTTACTCTAATTCATATTGATAGAAAGTTATTTTCATTTTTAAAACATTATTTTTGTAATTAAATTATTTTCATATTTAAAAAATTATATTTGTAATTAAAAACTTGTGTTTAAATATTAAAAAATTATTTTCATAATTAAAAACTTATTTTCATAATTAAAAACTTATTTTCATAATTAAAAACTTATTTTCATAATTAAAAAAATATTTTCTTAATTAAAAACTTATTATCATTGTTAAAAAAAATTTTTCGTAATTAAAAAATTATTTTCATACTTAAAAACTTATTTTCATATTTAAAAAAATATTTTCGTTATTAAAAAATTATTTTCATAATTAAAAACTTATTTTCGTAATTAAAAAATTATTTTCTTAACTAAACAAATATTTTTGCATTATAAAAGAAAATTCCCTGAAATTCTAAATTTATTAAAATTTATTTTCTACATATTTTCAGGCACACTGTTAAATTTGAAAAACCTTCAAGCATCACATAATCCTCTCTTATATCCACCTAAAGAGATTTTAAATCTCGGCTCTAATGAAGTTTTAAATTTTCTACGTAAAGAGTGGAATAAAATTTATCCCAACGAAACTATTGAACTTAAAAAAGGTTTTCTAATTTTTTAATTAAAAGAAGAAGAAGAAGAAGTTAAAATAAAAAATCAACCAAGTGAATTTATAATTAATTATTAATTAACTTCGAATCACTATAGTCAAATAATTAATTATTTATTTCGATTCGATAATTTATTTTCTAATTAATTCGACAGTTAAATAATTTTATGTAATTAAACGATTCACAAATTAAATAATTAGATAATTAATTTTGTAATTAAATATTTAACAAATTAAATAACTTGAATGTTAATTTTGATAATTTAATAAGTTGCGATAGTTAATCTAATAATTAATTAATGGACTCAATCATTAAAATACAATTTCAGAAATAATTTTGCCAAATCCATGGACACTATTAAGTCACCAATCAAAGGAAAAAAGCAAAAAATCCTTAAAAATGCCAATAAAAAAATATCAAACAAAAAAAGAGGAAAAATCAACGAGAATGCGAAGATTAAATTATAAACCAAGTAACAGGTACAATATTTCCTTCCTATCGAATTCAGAAACAACCGAAGAACTCATTGTTCTCTGTGAAAATTGTGCCAATTTATACTTGAATAATAATCATCAAAAAAATTCTGAGCCTTCTAAAAAAATACCATTTAATAAAAAAAATCCAAAGAATTATCCAAATGTCGACAATAAAAATAAAAAATTCCCAATTTCAAAAAAAAAATCCACAAAACTAGGACCAATACAACGTTCTCATTATGTGAGAAATAATGTTCCCAATCTCATTACGCACAGGGAAAATACAATAAAACTCTGTCAATTAAATACAATAAAATTCGATTTCACAACAACTGCAAATTATCAAAAATATCGATTTAAATTTCTCAATCGAAATAAAAGAGAAAAACGAAAATTTGCCATTATAAAAAATAATAATACAAAATTAAATTCCCTTCAATTAAAGGATTCTAAATTAATCTCGAATTTGTTGAAAAAATAATTTCTTCTTCTGCTGAAATTTAACCAAATAATATAATCAATATTTTTATTAATTACAAATTATAAATTATGTTATATTATTGTTATAAATTATGTTTATATTAATAATAAATATAATCATTTAAATATAATTTATGAAAAAATGTTAAAATATTTACTGTTAAAAAAATGTTCTTGATAATAAAAATGTAAAAACTAATATAAAGAAATAAATGCATATTACAATTTACAAAAAAAATTATTTATTTAGATGTGAGAATTACCAGCCAAATGATTATTTAGAAATTCGCCTTTTAAGAATGGAAAAAGCAAAGGAGCTTCTGGACAGAAGAGCTTTGGAACTTCAAAGATTGATGTGAGTTTTGGCAAAGTTTTATCAAAATAATAATAATAAGAGGAAATTAATTTATTTTTTCAATAAAATTTATCTTTTCCACAAAATTTACTTCTTTCAAGAGTTTCTTTTTTTAGAAAATATATGTATATTTTTAGAAAATTTTTATTTCCTACAAAATATATTTATTTGAAACTTCATTTCTTCTATTTTCTATAGAAATAAATCCACTTTGAAAAAATGGAGATACGATCGAAGTAGCAACGAGAAAAGCATGAAAAAAGCTGCCAATAGAAGAGAAGGTAAATTTAACTGAAAAAAAATTACTGAATCTAAAGTACTTTAAATAAAAATATTTGTTAAAAACGGAAACAATTGTTTTGTAAACAATTTTTTTTGTAAACAATTTTTTTTTGTAACGTCAATTTAATTTTCCAGAAGACATTCCCTTTGCTGTAGATTCGAATCTCATTCCCGTTTCAATAAAACCAATCGAAAAAAAGGTACGAAATATATTTCATTACTAAAATAGAGAGACAATTTTTTTGTTAGTGACGAAAAATAAAATAACTTTTCGACAATAAAAATTTGTAATTATTATTTTTTCTTTCCAATTTAGAAAACGTCTACAACGAGAAATAGATTTTTCGATGAACCAATCACGTGAGTAAATTATTTACCACAGAAACAAATTTGAAAATATTTAGAAAAGAAGAAATTAAAGAGAAACCAATTTTTTGTTGCAGAGATATAAATAAAAATATCGATCAGATTTTCGAGTCACTAAACAAACTCAAATTGTCCGAAATACCCGAGAGTTCAAATACGGCACTAGATAAAAAATTATTGGAAGCTGAAATGCAAAAGGTATTTTAACAAGTTTTTTCCTAGAAAGAAATAAGTAATTAGTGCATAAATAATAAAAACAAATAATAATAAATAATAATAAATATTAATAATATTAATAAATAATAATAAGAATAATAAATATTAATAATATTAATAAATAATAATAATAATAATAATAATAATAATAATAATGAATTTAAATAATTTTCTAAAGAATTTTTAAATTTAAACGATTTTATAAAAATAAAATGTTAATTAATAAATTTTAAGTAACTAATTATTTTCATAAAATCCTGAACATTGAATCAAGTTTCTAGAATTGAACCTCGATGAATAAAAATTCAAAAGAAAAAAATAATTAAAAAAAAGAAATTTACAAAAATGTGAAATAAAAGCAAAAGAAAAATTTTGATTTTCCAAAATTCGATTCTACATTCAAAAATATTAATTAATTCGTAATTTCGCAGATTCAAGAATTGCAAAATTCAATCAAACATCTTAAAATGTACAACGACATCACCACGGATAAATTTTTCACCGAAGAAAATAATCGAAAACCTTATAAAGCTCCACCTTCGATAATAATCTAAAGAAACTATAAAAGAATTTCCAGCTTTCGAAATTCGCCTGAATTTAAATATTAATCGCAAAGAGTTACAAAAAATTAACAAATTAAATAAATGAGTGAATTCATGAAATTTTTCTTTCATAATTTTCTCTGAGAACGAAGAATGTAAAAAAAAATTCAATTAATTTAAAAATAAAAAGTATTTAGAACTATTTTAAAGAAGTGATTTGAATATAATAAAGTAAATAAATGAATTCAAAGAATTTTTTAAAGAATTTTCCGCAAAAAAAAGAATAGTTTGAAAATAAAATAAAAATTGTTCACTAAAATTGATAATAATGTGAATGGATCATGAATCATGGATCGTCGATCATCAGACACAATAATTTTTAATTTTACATAAAAAAGTGAAAGTATATTTTCCTCCAAAATCACATAATTTTTCTTCTCTTAAATAAAATTAATTTATCGCTTTAAAAAAAAGAAGTTAAAAATTAACTAATTTGACACGATAACAATTGTAAATTAATTATTTTCGTTCATTACAGAAACGTTATGACGAAGTAAACGTAGATATTTTTTTTATACTTGTGAAAAAATTCTACACGTAAAAAACATTCTTCTCTTGACCATTCTTCCTCTTATTTTCTCTCTCTCTCTCTCTCTCTTTCTCTCTTTTTCTCTTTCTCTCTTTTACAACGAAGAAATTTTTCATTTCAGAGATTTTATGTCACTTGTGCAATGTAGTAAGAAAGCTACTTTATTTTTTTATTACGATGCTGATAATCTAAATTTTTCTTGCTTTAAACTTTCATTTTAAAATTTTGTTAACTACACGAAAAATTAATTTACTTTTCCTTATTAATTGCTTTTCCTCTACATAATAAAATAGAGAAAACTTTTTCATGCTTTTTTTTGTACACATAAAACATTAACGACAATATACCATTTCTCTTCGAAGCAAAAAAAAAAAAAATCTATGCATTTAATTAAATAACACAGTAAAGATCTAAAATAAAAAAAGAATTCTTTAAACTTATCTAATTTATTTGCACTACTTAAAAACAATAAAAATTAAATGCATAATATCAGTAAATTGATTTTAATAATCTTTAAATAATATAATAATAATAATAATAATAATTAAATATTAAGCATAAAAAACAATTAAAAAATTACCTTCATTTATAATTTAATAAAATTGCAATGCTAAATTTTTAAAAAACATTTTCTTTTCTAATACTTCTTTTTTTTCATAAAATCAACATTTTTAATCTAAGCAAAGGCAAATATTCTCTACTAATTGGAGAAATGATTCTATTATGAAAAAAATATCTCAATACTTTCGACTAATAAACAGACTTAAAAAATGCAATCTTTCAAGCACTTGATATAATAATTTTACTATAATGTGCGTTCTTTTTTCTCTCTATATATAAATGATTTTTCTTTAAATAATATAGAACACTGTAGAGTCTATTTTTAAATTGCGATCAATTAATTACTTGTAGTTTATAAAAGGCATTAATTAGCATTAATATGTGTACATCGAGAATCAATTGAAACGATAAAAAAAAGGTTCTCTAACATCTGCCTTTAAAAATTCTTTCTTCCATTAATAGTATTGCTCTAAATTTTTGTATATTCCTAATAAAAAAAGAAGAATGAGACATTACATGTCACATAATCACGGATTATTTTTTCTTTTAACTACACTTATAAATTCGAAGGCTGAGTTTTATTATTTTATATTAAAAGAAAAAATTAGAAATATTGTGGAAATTTATTAATAGCGCTTATTAAAGTACTTTTGTAACGTGTACTTTTTCTTTCTCTCCTATTTCAATTTCCTCGCACTACTCTGAGCTCATTGTTTTTTTTTTAAATTATTAATTGCAAATTCATCAAAATTTTCGATATTTACAATTTGGCTCTTCTTTTGTAATGCGAAAGTCAATTTCAGAATTTTTTATTTTGATTTAGAAAAAGTTTTGTGTATATATTTCTTTCTTTTCTTTTTCACGTAAATTTTCCTAACTCTAATAGGCAAAAAATTTTCTTTTTTGCGAATTACTTTAATAACATTGTATATGCATAATTGTGGAAAATTTTCTAACAAAAGAAAAAAATTTTTATATCTTATCCACAATTGTGTTTCACTCGCAAAATGAATAAAGAGTGAATTTTCTTTTTTCCTTTTTAGTCAGTCTCCAATTTCTTTTTGTCATGAGAAAAAGAAAAACTTGAAATTTTAAAAATTCTCTACTTCTTTGAACTTGATAGAAGTAGATTATTGGAAAATAATGATGTAGTTGTTACCTTTCGTTAGAAACTTCTACACATCACAATTGGCGAATTATCATTTTTCATTGGCGAAGAATCCACAAATCCAAGTTTGGCGTAGAATTCATGCATTTCCTTATCGCTATTTGATATTGTTGTGTGAACACCGAAGGATCCTGAAATTTAGATTGAATATTTTATATTTCGGTTTTCTTAAAATTGATTTTGCTTTTAATTTACATTTATTTAGAATTGTTTAATTTCGCTGCGAAAGATATTTTTGAAACGAATTTTGAATTTAAATTTCATTCAAGCAAACTTTTAAAGAAACAATCTTTTAAAGTAAAAATCCAATTTGATGAAACATAGAATTTTTGAAGTAATGTTTAAAAAATGAATATTTGTTTTCAAATAAAAACCCTCACCATTGGCTCTCAAAGCGGCAAGAGTACAAGTAATTAGTCTTTTCGCAACTGATTGATCAGTAACTGTTGATAATACTGAACAAATAATTCGAGACGGATGCTGTCTCTCCAATTGTTCTGGCACTTCAGGAACAAACGAATGAAAATACTGAATTGACTCCTAAAAATAATTTATAATTAACCAAAATTAAAAATTGCACAGAATTTTGTAATTCTACTCGAATTGAAATTATAAATAACAGAACAAAACAAATTTATAACATTGAAAGAAATTTGAATAAGATAAACAAAAAATGAGTTGAAATAAATTAAAAACGAAATGAAATATTTATTCAATTATTTTTAAAATAATTAAATTTTCGATAAATTTAATTTCTCAAAAAGAAAATTGTAAAAACAATATGACATAAATTTGTGTAATATGTGTAAATATCAGTTAATTCAAAAGAAATAAATATTTAGCATAAATTTACAAAAAGAAATGCAAAATTACTAAAAACGTAACAATAAAATACCTGAATATTTTGCGGCAACTCATTGACACTCTCATTTAATGGATACTTCAAACACATTTCCGGAATCCACGAAATTGACAATTTTTTATTAAAATTTGTAATATTTATTGCCGCCAGCGCATAGCCAACAATTTCGTCTTCATTTTCGACAATCATACAAAGCTCAGGACTCAATGTTAAGAAACCTCCGACGAGTCTGAATAAGAAATTTTAAAAATCGATTATTGTATTACATTAAAATCAAGAAAAAGGTGTGAATTTAGAATTAAACTGAAGAATAACATTAAAATTAATTTTTTTCTATGAAAAAAAAAAAATTCTGGTCTTACCTATCGGCAACTGCAGACGACATTGTACAGCCAGAAATTCGATTGCAAACAGCGTAAACCGCATCTTCGTCACTCGATAAATACGGTCGAATTGTGTAAATTTCACTTGTAGGCACTTCCGGAGCTTTGTAGACAAATAAATCGTTTCCACTGTCCACTGGTATTAATCTCTGTTTAGAAAATAAAACCAAGAAAGTATTAATAATAATCATAATATTTTTTCAAACAACCGAGAATAAAATTAATTATTTTCAAATCAATTTTTTATTCTAAAATCATTCTATATTAATGAAGTTCGTGATCCGGTAATCTATTCGCAGTTTGTAGTTGTTTGCTTATTTGTTTCTTAACTTTTTTTACAATTTTTCTTTTCAAATATTTTGAATTTTAAAATTAATGTATTGAAAATCAACGAATTATTGCAAAGAATTTTATCAAAAAATTAGATAATAATAGAATTCCTTTTAAAAATGTTATTAAATTCTGGTGAAGAATTTTATTAAAATTTTTCAAAATCCTAATTAAATTCTTTTGAAGATTTTTTTATTGAATTTTTTCTAAACTAATGGAGTTTCTTTAAAAATTTTAATAATTTAAAAAGCAATTGGATTTTATGAAGAAGAATTTTATTAAAATTGTATTAAACAAAATTGAACTCTTGCGAAGAATTTTTCTACTATTTATAAAAAATAATTCAATTGTTCCGAAGATTTTATTAAATTTTTAGAAAATAAAAAAATTTTAGTTAATATTTGAAGATTAAAATTCTTTCGAGAAATTCTCTTAAAATTGCTTTAAAAATAACTGAAATTCTGTAAAGGATTTTACTATTTATAAACATAAATGAATTATTGCAAAGAATATTACAATTTATAAAAATAATTAAAATGTTTCCAAGAATTTCTTAAAATTTTGAGAAATAATTTAATTGGTAAGTAGAATTTTACAGAAATAATTAAAAATAATAAAATTTGTTTTTCTTTTTTATAAATATTTTGCCAATAATTGAATTATTTTTAAGGAATTTAAAATTCTTGTTGAAATAGAATTTTATGGAAATTTATGAAAATAATTAAATTCATTCGTGTAATTTTATTTAAATTGGATTAAAAATAATTTAATTCCTTCAAAGAATTGTAGTATTTATAAAAATAATTGAATTGTTTCGTAGAATTTATTAAAATTTTAGGAAATGAATAAAATTTATGAAAATATTTACAAATATTTGAATTCATCTGAAGAATTTAATTAAAATTGTTGGGAAAATAATTGATATCCTGCAAAGAATTTTATTATTTATAAAATTATTTGAATTCTTGCAAAGAATTTTACTATATTTATAAGAATAATTTAATTATTTCGAAGGATTTATTAAAATTTTAGAAAAAAATTGAATTTTTTCCAAGTGTGTTAAAAATATTTCTAAAAATTGATCTCTTCCGAGGAATTCAATTAAAATTGTTCCGTAGTTAATTTTGTAGTTAATAATTGAACTTTTTTCAATTTTGACTATGAAATTATTTTAAAAATTTGTATTTGAAAATAAAAATTGTAATTTGCCTAACAACAAATTGAATAACAAGTTCCGCGCGTAACAGTTGATAATAATAATGATAATGATAATGATAATGATAATAATAATAATAATAAAAAGTAATAATTATTTTTGAAAATACGCAATTAGAATAATTTTCTTTTCCAACTATACCTGTAAATCAGCTGTGAGACCACCGCGAAATACCCAAGGTTCTTGATCTCCACTCATGAAAGTTTCCTTCCACCCATTTGAAAACCCTATCCCGAAAATTAAAATTTTATTTACACTAATAAAGAAATTTTTCTTTATCTGTAACGATTAAGATTCGCTGCTTTAAAGCCAATTTATTTAGCATGCACTTTTAATCCCCTCAAAAGTCAATGATAATTTTCCTATTGCAAAATTCCGTCTGGTTTACTTTAAATTTATCACTTCTTTCCTTCCTTTACTCTAATTATAAAAACAAAACAATAATTTAATTCTAAATCCAATAATATTCTCATAATGAAAACTTCGCTATTTCGATTTCAATTTTAGTATTATTCACCAATTTTATTGGATCGTAAACTTAAAAATAAACCGAATCTCCTGTTAATAAGGATAAAGTAATAATAATTTAATGTTGATAATTATTTTCATTACCCATCATTAATATTTTTTGAAATTTTCACTATATAAAAAATATAAAGAGGATATTTTTTTCAGAATTAATTTTTTTCGATTCAAAGAGAAGTGTTAAATTTTCAGTCGCGCATCATAAACTCTTGATTAAATTTGGAAAGGAAAGTTTTTTTTTGGAACAAAACAGAGGATTGGTTTTTATATTGCCAAAATGCGCCTGAAATGAAACTTGTATTATTCCTGAAAAAAATATGAGTCTGAAATTAAGGAAAAAACAAATTAGTGCGGGCAAGTTGGCAGAAAGAAGTGTTAAATATTATTAATCGATCAAGAACTTTTAGTATCGTTTATGTTTACCAAAAATAAAAATGTATAATTTCGATTATAAAAATTGTGTTAACAAAATGGCAAAATTTTGAATACGTAATTTTTAGTACCAATTCATCTTCAAACGCTTGAAAAAAATTGAAAGATTAAATTTAAATTATCTTGATCGATTAAAATTATTTATATAGATTATGAATCAGGAAAATATCAAGAGATTATGAATATAATTTTTCTTTTCGAAAATTTTCTTAAATTACCAACGGTTATTTTGAGCAAAACATTTCTTTGAGAAAATTAATTAACTCACAACTATTTTTATTAAAGTAGCTAATTATTTTTAATTTGTCTAATTTAATTAGTTTAAATATAAAACAACGCTAGCTTAGTTTTTAAATTTCCAAATTTAAATATTTTGGAAATTTATATCCACTCTCAAAGAAATGTATTTGACCTAAAGACTCTACGCGCTGAAAGATTCTTGCTCTAAACGGAATCTTTAATATTATTTACTGCCAAGCTTTTAACTTTCTCAAAATTTTTAAATTCAGTTTACTTTAAATATTTATTAAATATAATAAATATAAGTATTAATTATTAATAATCAATAAGTTTATAATAATTAGTAAAATTGAATTAATTTAAGTACTTAATTTCATTGTTTTAATTTTTGCTTTCAATTGATTTCATTTAAAATTTGTTTTTTAATTAATTTGGAGATTAACATCATTCGTAATAATTGTCTAATTGTGAAAAAGTTAAAGACTTAAATAGTCGCGCGCCATGCTTTGTTACTCAAAAAAAAGTCCAAAGTTTCTCGTACATGTATAGCTTCCTTGGGTGAATGTTGTCATCGACGGTGGAAATCTGCCAAGTGCTATAAACAAGACAAAAAAACATAAAAAAGCATAATTAGTGAATGCTGTTGAGAAATAATAATTGTTCCACATCGAATGAATGATTCTGGAGGAAAGTATTCGTCTTCCGCTTATTTTTCTTTCTACCAGCAGCTTCATTGGATCCGCTATAAAATCGCCACATTATCAAACGAATACGTTCCTCGCAAAATTTTTCTTTTCTTTCTTTTTTTATTAAACTGTAAAAGAAAGTCAATTTATATATATCACAAGTTGCTGATGTCAAATACATTAAACAATGCTATTGATTTCTTTTTCAATTAATTTTTCAAAATTAAAAGTCTCAAGTAATAAATAGAATTCAAATTTATAATTAATCAGAGTTTAAAGTAAATTAAACTTACTTGAACTAAATTAAAAAAAATTAAGTAACAAATAATTATATCAAATTAATTCTAATTTATGAAATTAAAAATAAGTGTTTAAATTAATTTTAATTCGTGAAATTAAAAATAAGTTCCCATTAATTCGAACTTATGAAATTAAAATATTATAAATAAGAAAAGGGAATATTTTGTAATACAAATATTATCAAGAATAAAATTCGTGTTATTTACAAGAATCGAAAATAATCTGCGAATTGCATTTAATTTTGTACATTGAGAAAAATTAATTTCGTCCAGTTAATTAATTATTCTTTTAATTCAATTTTTATGATACAATAATTTTTTTTTCAAATGGACACCGCTCGTTTTACATTTACCTCTAAAGCGCAGAAGTACATGTAAACGCGCTTTATTAATTTACAAAAGCAAAATTAGAATTGGCCAGAATTATATTTTTTACAATACACATTATGCCAATGTTAATTTTATTGAAAGTCCATTATTTTTAACTAATTTGTAAATTATTTCAAAGTAATGAAGCGCAAGCACGTGAAAGAATCACTCGTTTTGCAAAGCAATTTTTAAAGTCGCCTTTATGATAAATGTCAAATTTTCCAACTCTTCAATTTGGAAAAGAAGAAATTAAAAAATATTTATTCTTCTACTCTTAATTAATATTTTACTTTTAGTTCTATTAATCTTAAATTCTTTTATAAAAATATTCTTGTGACAAAAAAAGTTTTCCTTGCCAAACGATTATTTTAAATTCAACTGATAGAAAGTAAACAAAAATTATTATTAAACTTACCTGCAAGTAAGAAAATTTCTAAAAATATACTTGGAAGTAAAACAGAAAAATGTCAATAAAGGTGTAAGAAAAAATATTCGTGCAAATTAATCATGAATAATAAATCAATAGCAATTATACAAATAAAAAAAGAAATTAGCAACTATATTAGAAATAATAAATTTCTATTTTACTGATACACACAAATGAAAAAATTGACATTGTCCAGCAGACTAGTACATAATGAAATGACTTTCTTTAACTTTGATTTAAAAAAAATATTCACAGTTGATTTTGTTTTCAAAGATTTTTGAATTGAATGTTTTTAATTTAATCATAATTTTTAAAATTATTTTTTAGTTATAATTTTTAAAATTATTTTTTAATTATAATTTTTTGCGAATTGTCATTCGTTTAAATTATCATTAAAGTTTCTTTTTCAAATTTCCATTGAACGTGAAGTGAAAAAACTAGTGAAAATAACATTGATTTTAGTTTTAAGATAAATATCATTCAGTAATTATTTACTTAAGCAATCATGAATATTTCATATTTCTAGTATCAACAACGTGCTTTTAATGTTTAGAGAGTGGGAGAATAATTTTTAAACACTTACCGAGCCATTTGATGTAACTATTCAGTAGCGATACGACGCCCCTCATATCCCACACGTACGAATATAAATCGTACAATAATTCACGATTGTTGCAGTACGTTAATCGTTGAAAAAGTCTATTCACTGAATTACACATTTCATTCAATTTAGCAGTTCGCGAGTGCCATTCATCAACCTAAATAAAAAAATAAATTATTATATTTATTATAATGAATAATATTAATAATAAAGAACCAGATCTCAAAAATTACTCACATCGGCATTTGAACTTGGCTCTTCGTCTTTTGATTTTTTAATTACAATTTGAGCATTACTTTTCAACCAATTGAATTCCTGAAGTAATTGAATACCCTGACCGCCGTGTTCGAATGGCAGATAGAAAAGATCACAAAGTAGAGATAAATCTTCGTGGGTCAATTTATTCGCCTCTTTAATATTAAGACTCTCTTGACATGGACTCCCGTTATCGTTGCTCACAATATTTTCATGATTTTCGTTGTCATTTTCAACGACCATTTGGTTGCCATTAATACTTGGCGATGTGCTGTCTACCTCTACTTGCATGCTTCCCGAAGCTCCACTACAGGTCTAAAAAAAATCCATACACTTCAAAATTTATCCACTCAAATTTCTAATTAACTAATTTAATTTAATTTCTAATTAACTAATTAATTTTATAATTAATTAATATCGAATTATTAGCGAGGAATTATCGCTAGTAATATTATTAAAATAATAATAATAATAATAATTATTATTATTATTCATTATTCAACTTTAAGAAGCAAAAAAAGTCGATTCAAAGTTTAAAAGTCAAAAATTAATAATATTTTTCAATCAATTGTTATAATAAAATTAAAATTTGTCGAAAACCCGGATTTTTTCAGAAATTTTAAAGTAAGTCATCCAAAAGTTCAAAAATTTTGTTAAATAAATATTTAAATACTTAAATTAGTTTTCTAAAGAAATTCAATATTCTTAAAATTTAAATTTAAAATCTTCTAAAATCCAATTATTTCTAAATATTATCTTTCAAAATTCGATTATTTTTTAGAATTTTTAACTAAAATTCTTGTCTAAATTAATTATTGATACAATTACTTTGAGAAGGTTTCTTTTTCAATTATTTTGAGAAAGTTCTTTGAAAATTCAATTTTAATTCATCTAAACTTTAATTGTTTCTAAATATTACAATTATAATTCTACCCAAATCCAGTTATTTTCTATAACTTTCAATTAAAATTCTTTTCTAAATCAATTATTTTTATAGTTTTTTTTAAATTTAGTTATTAAAAAAAGTGAAGTCCACTTTAAATTCATCTATGATGTAATTGTTTACAATTAAAATATACAAAATTTAAAATTTAACTTATTTCAGAAAGGTTTAAAGTAATAGGTATTTTCTTAAAAGAATTCAGTTCTTCAGAATTCTTGATTAAAATTTTTTAAAGTTAACATTTTTTCAAAATTTAATTATTTCTAAATATTTGTTTTTCATAAAATATATGTTGCATGTTTTTTGAAATCTAAACGATTTCTTCATCAGAGAGTATATTAAATAATAAAATAAACTACAAGAATTATCAAAAGTTATAAAAGAATATAAAGTTGACAAATTTGAAAAAATACGAAAATATAGATATCGAATTGAAAATAATATTTATCATTTTTAGGTCCCTGAAGTTGCTATCGATGCTCAGCATCGAAAAATGATTTTTGTTCTAAACCAAAAAAGTCACTCAATTTTTTCCAAAGTTTTAAGTTAAAAAATACTATTAAATAGTTTTTTTACTTCTTAGGTGAATAAAAGTAGTAAAATTAGTTAAAATATTTTTAATAAAAATAAGGAAAAATACTTTTCGATGCTGACCATTGATGCCAACTTCAGGAACCTTGATTTTTAGAAACAAAAATTTAATTTAACACTCCAGGAGTGATCGAATTTTTGAAAATAATAGTTATTTAAAAAATTTTCAATTACTTGCGTATAATAAAAGTTCAATAATCTTTAAAACATAAACTTGAAATATTTAAAATATTTAATTTTTAGAATTTTAAGTCATATTTTTCGAAATTAAAATTCTTAAAAAATGTTTAATCTAAATTTTTTTCAAAATAAACAAGAGAACAAAATTTTTATTTATTTCATTATTGTTACTATTTATTTAATTCAATTTAGTTTCACAAAATTTTGAATGAATTAATAATTCCTAAAAATAATTTTTTTTTAATTTAAGTTTCAATTTATTATTTTTATGCAAATCAACGAATTTACTAATTATCCTATTTTATAAATTTCAAAAATTTTAATAAAATTATTCGTCAGATTTCAATTATTTTCGTAAATAATAACATTCTTCGTAAAAATTCAATCATTTTTTAAAAAAATTTTAATAAAATTTCACGAACAAATAGAATTATTTTCTGAATCTTAATAAATCTTTTAAAACAGTTCAATTATTTTCTTAAATAGTAAAATCTATGCACAAATTTAATTATTTTCAAAAAAAATTTCACGAAAGATTACAACTTTTTTTAGTTTGTTATAAAATCTTTTAAAAACAATTCAATTATTTTCAAAAAATTCTACGAAAGAATTGAATTTTTTTTAATCAATTTACAATTTTTCAATTTTTATTATTTTCAAAAAATTCCACAAAAGAATTGAATTTTTTTTAATCAATTTTCAATTTTTATTATTTTCAAAAAATTCCACGAAAGAATTGCATTTTTTTAAATCAATTTTCAATTTTTCAATTTTATTTATAAAAAGTAAAGTTCTTTTAACAATTCTTAATTCTTTTTTAAATTCAATTATATTTATAAATAGTAAAATTCTTTGCAAAAAAATTTGCCGAGAGAATTCAATATTTTTCTGAATTCGTTATAAAATCTTTCAAAACAATTCAATTATTTTCTAAAATTTTAATAAAATTCAATAATTGAAATTGTAAGCAGTTATTAACATACAAGATTTGATGAAATTCCTTGCAAAAATTCAATGATTTTCAATTTTTCATAATATTAATTTAAAAAGTGGAAATGAAGAAAAATTATTAAAAAAACTTAAGAAACCAAAAAACAAACAACAACTTCAAACTGCGAACAGACTACCGAAATACAACGATTATTAATATATATTATTTAATTTTTTTAATAATATAAGAAATATTTAATTATTATTAATCTTTTCCCAGGAATTGAATTTATTACAAATATTTTGTTCAAATCCTTCTGAAATTCAATTATTTCTGAAAAGTGCCACAATTTTTAAGTAAAATTTCTTTTAAGCTATTTACAATTCAGTTTTTTCAGAAAATTATTCTACAATTTTCTTATTTACAAGAATTGGAAAAATTGAGGCAGGTATTATTTCCAAATTCATTATGAATGAAAAATTTTCGAAAAAGAAGGATTAAAATTCAATAACAATTCTAGATTTCAAAGTTTTTCGAAAATACTTTTGAACACCAAAAACTAGAATTGTAAAATATTTTTGTAATACTTGGAGAAATTCGACATTTTTGCATTACTTTTAATGAAATTCTCTGCCTTTTTTCAAGACTTATGGCAACTCAGACATTGTTAGTTCTTGTTTTTTATTTAATTATTTAATACACTCTCTGATGAGGAAATCATTTAGATTTCAAAACATTCGGGCATATTTTTCTTTAAAATAGACGTCGGTCAAGTTTGCAACGTTTATGATCATCGATTGAAAGAAAAAAAATGTTATTTTCCTACCAAGAAAATAACATTTTTTGTTCAAAAATATTTTTTTTGTGAAAGATTATTCAAAAAAATAATCGTACTATTTTCTTTACGAAAAATTTATAAAAATTTGCTTAACAAAATAATTTTCTTCTGAAATCGTCGTCTATAAACGTGAACTTCACCAACGTTAAAATATCTTGTTTCAATAAAAGTGTTTCTATAATAATTGTAAAATTTAAAAATAATCAACTCGACCATTAATGATTTAATAAAAAATACTTACCGAAGAATTTTCCACCATTACATCGTCCTCAATGGGAGTTTTAGCGATATGTGCAGGAGAATTTCCAGGCGTTGTATTACAATCCATTGGCTCGGTGGACGGTAGAATTGTCGACGTTGACGTTGCAGCGATTGTTCCCGATGGTGGTAGGGAAAGTTCACTGACAACTTTCGTCTCTGATATCAGGGAATTCATGACAGGACCAACTGGTGGAATGAAAGTGTCATTCACCGAGACACTGGTGCAAACTTCTGCTAAAGCTTGAAGATGATTTGAATTGTTGATCACCACTGGAGCGGCTGCAACCGTTGTATTTGTCGTCGACGTTAAACTCATACACGTATTCACCGAGGGAATAATTGGTATTGGTATTGTTGGCGCAACGCATGGCTGTGGTTTCGCAATAACGCCCCATGCTGCTCGTTTTTTATCAAATTCCGGCAACCATTCGTTTATTGCATTCTTGAGCGCGTGCCGTGGATGATACATATTTGGCGATAATGTCGAAGGCACATCCTCACCCACAACACCGTCCTCTGTCTCTGTTTCTAATTTTATATCCGCCGAGACTGTGTCGTCTAAAATCGAAAATTTTATCCAATTACAAACTAAATACTAAATACAATTGCAATAACACTTCTTGATAGAATACATTTGAAATAATTTTAATAAAATTCCTAAATTAAAGAATTTAATGACTTTTTAAACCTGGTGGTTTAGACGGTGTGAAGATTTTATTTATATCATTCCTGTATTATTAATGAAGTATTCAACTTACTTAGACTCAAGTCTCGCTTCCCGTCGACATTACACCTACTCCATTGTGCTAAGGTATGAATTGCAATAAAATTCGCTCCATATTCACAATTTGGATTCGTGAGAACGCCTCGAAGTTTTGGAATAAGATCAGGTGATCGTCCAGAATATGGTCCAAGGAATACTCGTTTCTGATCGTAATCATTTGCGTGTAAATTATCCCAAATTACCGGCGGTCTTCTCAAGACTTCCGTTATTTCCTCTATGGATTCAACGGACAATAATCGTGATATTACTTTTGGCCCGGTCCACATTATGTCGATCTCTTGAGCCAATTTACTACCAAGTGTATTGAGATATTCAGATGTCGATACATTGGGCACTGCACGTGTCGCGCAATATTGCGTTGGACACAAAAGAAAACGCGGTTGTCCTAGATGTTGAAATATATCATTTGTCACTGAAACCTGCAATTTTATTTTTTGAAGAATAATATTAATAATTTACAATTTTTACATTTTGGTATTAATAACAATTTACATTTGACTTAAATATAAACATAATGAAAATTTACTTTTGTCTTAAATTGTTAACTCAATAAAAATTTACATTTGCCCATTAACAACCTTCGGGTCGACTTTTTGAACACAAAAAGTCGCTTTAATAGATGAAAGATAAAAAAAGTCGCTTATTTCCATCAGCCTTGTGACAAACATTCCATTTTGTATTTCCCCAATTTGTACATTGATTTGTAAATTGTATTATTTCAAACTTCAATAATTTTCTTAAATAAATATCGAAATACTTGTCACTTGTTTTTTCACAGAAATAAATTTTTTTTAAATTTCAAGTTCAAATCTTTTGAAACTTCATTATTCATTATTTCTAATAATTACAAACTGTAAATGTTCTCAAATTTAATTATTTCCCTAAATTACAAACTGTAACTGTTCTAAAATTCAATTATTTCCCTAAATTTGTTCAGTAAATCAATTATTTTAATAATTAAATACAAAATTATTTATTACTGTTCATATTTTCAAAAATTTTTATGAAATTTCACGAAAGAATTCAAATATTTCCAAAAATTTTTACCAATCCTTCTAAACAATTCAATTATTTTCAAAACAATTTTAATTAAATTCCTAGGGAGATTTAAATTAGTTAAAAAAAACTTTTAACATATTTGGAAAAAATTCCATTTCTTTCTAAAATTTTAATAAATCCTTCGAAATAATAAAATTAATTTTATAAATAGTAAAATTCTTCACAAGAATTCAATGAATATTATAAATCTTTGCAGGCATTAAATTATTTTAAAATCCATTTTAATTGAAGAGTTCAAATATATTTTTTTAATGTTTCTATTTTTTCATTTATTTCCTAAAATTTTAATAAATTCTGCGAAACAATTCAATAATTTTCAAAACAAGTTTAATTGAATTTCTCGAAAAAATTTCAATATTTCCAAACATTTCTGTAAAATTCTTCACAACAGTATAATTGTTCCTTAAAATTTCGATAAAGTCTTCGAAACATTTCAATTATTATTATAAACAGTAAAATTCTTTGCAATAATTCATTTATATTTATAAATAGTTAAATTCTTTACAGAAATTCAATTCTTTTCAAAACAATTTTGATAGAATTTCTCGAAAGAGTCTTCAAATATTAACACAAAATTCATTTAATTTCTAAAATTTTAATAAATTTTTTGAAACAATTCAATTACTTTTACAAATAGTAAAATTTTTTGCAAGAATTCAAATATTTTTAATACAATTTTAATAAAATTCTTCTTCATAAAATTCAATTATTTTTTTTAAAGTTTGACTAAAATTATTAAAGAAACTCCATTATTTGACAAAATTTCAAAGCCATTCTTCAAAAAGAATTTAATTAGAATTTTTTAAATTAAAAAAAAATCCCCGCGAGAATTCAGTTATTTTCCTAAATAATGAAATTCTGTGAAGGAATTCTATTATTATTCAATTTTTTGATAAAATTCTTTGCAATAATTTGATGATTTTCAATTCATTAATGTTTAAAGTTGAAAATTTTTTTAACTAGTAAAATTTTTTACAAAAATTCAATTATTTTTTAAAACAATTTTAATTGAATTCCTCCGAAGACATCAATTTTTAGAGATATTTTTAACACACTTCGAAAAAATTCAATTTTTAATTCAATTTCTTTTTTTAAATTTTAATAAATCCTTCGAAATAATTAAATTATTCTTATAAATATAGTAAAATTCTTCGCAAGAATTCAATTAATTTTATAAATAGGAAAATTATTTGCAGAAACTCAATTATTTTCAAAACAATTTTAATTAAATTCCTCGGATGAATTCAAATATTTTAAAATATTTTTATAAATTTTATTCATTTCCTAAAATTTTAATAAATTCTTTAAAACAATTCACTTATTTTGATTGTAATAAAATTCTTCTTCATAAAATCCAATTGCTTTCAAAATTTTCAAATTTTTTCGAGAATTTTATAACATTTTTAGAAGGAATTCAATTATTATCAAATTTTCTGATGAAATTCTTTGCAATAATTCGATGCTTTTGAATACATTAATTTAAAAATTAAAAATATTTAAAAAGAAAAATGATAAAAAAGTTATGAAACAAAAAAGCAAACAACTAACTTTAAACTGCGAACAGATTACCGAATCACGAACTTTATTAATATAGATTTTGCAAAATTTCTTCTAGAATTCGCTTTGTATTGTTAGAAAAATTTAATTTTTTTTGTAATAATTCTAATTATTTGGAAATGTTTAGAATTTTTTCCAAAAAATGATAAAGATGAATTATTCGAACTATGTGATTAAAAATATTGAAAGTAATTGATTTTCAAAAAATTTCTCAAATGTTTCTCAAAAAAATTTCTCAAAATAGTTTTAGATAATTTTTTTTAAAGAAAGTAGAATTTTGAATTCTTTATCTATAATTGAAAAATTAGCAAATAATTGAAACTTAGTAAATAGTGAAAATACTTGAATTTTATAAAAATTGTGATAAAATAATTTTAAAAATTAGACTTTTTAAAAATATTCTAAAGTAATTTTGCGAAAATAGGTAAATGAATATCTTAAAATTACAAATGTTTTTGCAAAAGAAAAGCAAAATTACATACTTGAGCGTGTGCAAATGACTGGAACACTTCCTTATCCGCTTCACTCATCTCCGGCTCGATATCATCGAATAATAGAGCGAAAGCAGTACATCCAAATTGACTAACTTGTTCCAATTTTCTCTTCAACGCTGTCACTTCTTTAGCACTAGAGTATGTTATATCTAATCCAGGTGATAATGCATAATAAAATGTTATTCCCGACTCCCGTGCGGCAGTAATTAAACCAGTTAAATGCTCAGCTTCCTCGACAGTGTACAAATCTCGCCAGAATGCACGATGCTTGTAATCGTCTTTCGGAGCATAAAGATACGAATCCATACCCCATTTTTTTAATCTGAAAAAAATTACGTTTTATTCTCTACTTTCTCCATAATTTTGTTTTCCAAAACCAAAAAGAATTTTACTTACTTTCGAAAAAGATCCTTTCTCTGTTCTGTTGTCCATGGACGACCATAAAATCCTGAAACAATAATGATAACTTTCAGTACATAACCAATGAAAATAATTACAGAACACTTGTTATATTTGAAAAAATAAGAATTTAACTTTAAATAGAGTTTATTTTTTCTAATAAATACTGTTGAATTAAACATAAATAATCCCTATACTCCGAATGCCATTAAAACAATATTTCATCGCCTGGGAATTTCACAAAAATTGCGCATTAAAAAAAAGGCAAATTGCAATTTAACCAAATATTATTTAAACACTGAAAAAGAAAATTGCCAGACAATTAAGATTTTTTTTAACTCACCTTCAACGACACCGCAAATGAAATTACCATTTTTTGTATTTGAATTAGCACATCCATTTGTTTCGGTCATTGTAAAATTGTAAATTTTTAATGAACCGTTTTTTTATATATAGAGATTTTTTAAAAAAAAAGCAAGTAAAATACACAATTAAAATCCGCTTCCAGAATGTTATTTATAAGGGTAAATTAAATTTTTCTTAAAAAAAATTTGTTGTCTACCAAATATCAGAAAATGTCACATTTTACATAATTAACAGTAAATACTCTATACAATTTGACAGATACAATTGTTTAATTGTAAATACTGATAGATAGTCGTTAATAAAGCTTAGAATTATAAAAAATAAATTAATTTTCTTTAAAAACTGTTACTATTTTATGTTTTTGCTGTAAAAATTCAGAAAATTTTGTCTCACAGTTATCGGCCTTCGAAATTTTGTTATAGAAGGGAAACTCGCATATATCGGGAAATGAGAAATGACTCTGCGCTTGGCGGCAGAAAGTGTAAATTTTGAAAAAACAAAAATCATTTTACATATTTCAATAGACAAAAAATAAATTAAAATATAAACAAATAATTTTCTAAAGTAATAAACTTTCTTTATTTCGAAAAATACACATTCTTTTCATATATTTTCAATATATGAAAATCGATGAGAATGTTTATAAAAATCTGTTTTGTAAAAATATGTAAAAAAAATCTAAAAATATTAATTTTCAAAAAATTATTTTATTATTTAATTTTTAATTTTCTAAAATAAATTTATTAATATTAATTTTCTTTTCTGTAAAAAAGATTTTTTCAAAATTAATAATTTATCACAAAAATTACTTTTTTTAAAAAAGAAATTCCTCAAGCAATTTCTACTCCGATATCTTTTGCCTCGAATTCCAAATCACCATTTTCCTTATTTACCATTTGATTATTTATTAAAAATTTATCATCTTTCCTTTGGAGTTTATGATAATTCACCTCGTGTTGAAACAGCCGACTTCGTTCTTTAAATACCAAAAAACAAAAGTTGCATTTGAAGTAATTAATTTTGTTTCCACTGAAGTGTAATCTTTTATGACAAGTCAAATTTGATTGTCTTTGAAAATGTTTCTCACAAATGTCGCATACAAGTGATTTCCCACTATGAACATCCGCGTTTTTCCCTAATTTCTTCGTCTTATTTTCTAATCCCCTCATTTTTGTTTTAGACGAATTCTTTTGATTATTTGAATTATTATTTAAAATCCGATTCGAATCAATTGTTTCGTTTGGGGAAAAGATAAAATTAAATTTTTCTCGTAAATCGAATTTGGGATTTGAATTAATAATTGGCGATTTTTCATTAACTGTTTCCAGATGCAGTAAAATCGAAGTAGAATTCTTCATTGAATCCAGTTCGGAAATTGAATTCACATTTACAATTGGTGTTTCCATTTGCTCTTTTCTTGGATCTTGTAAATTTCCTTGAATATTCGAAGCAATATTTTCATTTCTATCCAGTTGAGAAGCAAATTTTATTTCGGAAAATTCCATTCGTGCAATTGGCGACTTTTCTTGGATGTTTGAAACAGAATTTTCGTTTGATTCCACTTGGGGATAAAAGTTCCCTTTGGAAAAATCCACTTCGGAAATTGAATTAACATTTATTATTGCTGCTTCTATGTTTTCCGTTGGCTCTTCTTGAATAATCGAAACAGAATTTTCGTTTAATTCCACTTGAGTGTCAAAATTTCCTTTAGAAAAATCCACTTCCGAAATTGAATTAACGTTTATTATTGCTGCTGCCACTGTTTCCTTTGGCTCTTCTTGTAAATTCGAATCAATATTTGCATTCGAATCCATTTGAGAATGAAAATTCATTTTCAAAAACTCCATTTCAGAAATTGTATTTACATTTATTATCGATGTTTCCATTTTCTTCTTCTTCTTCTTCTTCTTCTTTTGCCGCCTCTCTTGAATAGTCGCGTCAATATTTCTACTCGATTCATTGACAGAAAGAAAATTGAATCCTCGTTTGAAATCCATGGGATACGAACTAACTCTTAATTTCTTCTCCGGCGGCAAATAATATTCTTCTTGAATCCTTGAATCAATATTCACGGACAAATTTATTGATTTTGAAAAATTGAAATTCATTTCCTTGAAATTCTCCTCGACACTACTTTTCTGAACCGAATAATTATCAATTGATTGTCCACAATTTTCCAGCATTGCACTTTCGTGAGCAAGAAATAAATGTTCGGAGAGAGTTTTCTTTCTTGAGAAACCTTCATTACAATGGAAGCATTGATAAATTTTTAATCCTGTATGATAGAACATATGCTTTTTCAAATCGTGACTACGACTGAATGTTCTGTCGCATACATTGCATTCGTAAGGTCTTTTTACCATGTGTATTCTTTTGTGATACTTGACGTAGTCCAATTTACGAAAAGATTTCGAGCAAATGTCACAAGAGAAGGGTTTTTCGTTTTTATGAATCGTCAAATGTGAAAGAAGTGCGGGCTTTGATGATAATCTCTGAAGGCAAATGTGACACTCGAATGGTTTAACACCAAAATGTCCGAGTAGGTGGGATTTTAAAATTCTTTCTGAACTCACATTTACGTCGCAAATATTACACTTATAGGGGGCATCGACAATTTCCACTCTGAGATTGCCATCACGAAAAGAATTGTCATTCCTGTGGAAGGCCATGTGAATTTTCAATATTGAGAGTTCGATGAATTTTTTTCCGCACTTGCCACAATGGTAAATTTTCTCGTCTAAATGTTTTTGGACGTGAAGTTCTAATGATTGTTTTTCATTAAATTCCATTAAGCACATGTCGCACGTGTAGAGGGAATTATTTATTTCGACAATAACTTCATTATCACTGAGAGAGATTTGGGAATTTTCGAGACTTGTATTTTTTTGCGAAATGAAATTCGGTTCTTTTCTAATTTTTGACTCTTCTTTTCCCTCTTTTTCTACTTCTTTTTGTTTTTCCTTTCGTTTTTCTTCTTCTTCTTTTTGTTTCTCTTTTTGTTTTTGTTTCTCTTCTTCTTTTTGTTTTTCCTTTTGTTTTCGTTTCTCTTCTTCCTTTTGTTTTCGTTTTTCTTCTTCTTTTAGTTTTTCTATTTCTTTTTGTTTTCCAGTTTCTTCTTCTTCTTCTTCATTTTCACTAGTAGACAATTGCGAATACTTCGGTCGACTCTTTCGATCTCGCAGCGAGTATGGAATAGAATATCGTTTTCTAATTTCCGCCTCTTCGTTGTCTTCGTTTTCAATCAAATCTTGTAAAGGATCCTTAAAAATATTTCGCCAATTTCGTGACTGGAAACTGTTTGTAAATCTTTCTTCTTCTTCTTCTTCGTCTTCCTCATTTACTGACTCTTCATTTTCACTAAAAGAGAGTAGGGAATTTTTTAAACGATTTCGGAGCGAATTTAGAATAGCTTTGACTCGTGAACTTTTTTTAAATTTTATTTCATTCACTTCATTTTCAATCAGGGATTGTAAAGGGTCCTTAAATTTCATTCTGCGACTTTCTGGTGAATAGAAAAATTGTTCTTCACCCTGTTTTCTAGTTTCTATTTCGTCGTTCTCTTCATTTTCAAACAGAGACTGTAGAGGGTCTTTAAAATTAATCCATCGACTTTGCCGTGAATTGGAAAATTTCTCTTCGCGCTGTTTTCTAATTTCTGTTTTCTCATTTTTTTCACTTTCGATCAAAGATTGTAGAGGATCTTTAAAAATATTCCGTTGTTTTCGTGGGGAATTGGAAAACTTCGCCTCTCGTGGATTATTTGCAAACGAATCTTGTTCTTCTTCTTCATCAGCATCATTATCATTTTCACTGAGAGAGAGTAACGGATTTTTAAGTCGACTTTGTAGTGAATTTGAAATTGTTTCCTCTTCTGGACTTTTCTTCTTTTTTCCTTCAATGTCCTCTTTTTCAATCAACGATTCTAGAGGATCTATGACATTATTTTTTCGCCTTCGTGGAGAATTGGAAATATTTTTCTCTAGTCGCTGTTTATTAATTTCTATTTTTTCATTGCTCTTATTTTCGGTCAACGATTGTAAAGGGTCTGGAGAATTATTTCTCCAATTTTGTGACGACGTCGGAAAACTTTCCTCACTTGAATTCTTCATGATTTCTATTTCCTCAATATCGCCGTTTTCGTATAATAAAGGATCATTCCAACTATTCTTCCAATCTTGGGAAGTTTGGAGAAAAATTTCCTCTTCTTGACTAGTTTGAATTTCGTTTTGTTCTCTTAGAACATCAGTTTTACTGGTGTATAAGGAATCATTTGAATCGTATCTTTGGTTTTGAATTTGAGAGGATTCGGAAAAATCTTCATCTGAACTTCCTTCGATATCTATTTCTACGTCTTCTTCTTCTTTCTCTTTTTCTCCTTCATCTTCTTTCTCTTCTTCTTCTTCGTTTATTTTATCATTTTCTTTTTCCTCTTCATTGTGAGACACGTTTCGTTGAAATTGCTTAGATTCGGAAAAATCTTCTTCGCTGTCAAAATTGAAAGAACTCTCTAAGACGTAAATTTCTTCATTTTTATTATTTTCATTATCATCATCTTCTTCTTTGTCAAAATAATGTTTTCCATCTTCCGCGTCTTTGTGCTCTTGTAATTCTCGATTCGATTTAAAATTTCTTCGACATTGCTTGCACCAATAGAGTTTTTCAATTTCTACCGTAGGAATTTTAAAAAATTCGATTTTCTCATTCCAATTTTCCACTCGAAATGCATTTTTCACTTTATGTTCTTCTGGCAATTTTTCGAGATAAACAATCGGGAATTTTAAAGTTTTTTCATCAATTTTCCTCGGCCGGGAAGATTTAAAGTTTTTCTCTTTAATTCCTATTTGTAATTTTTCAATGCTCACTACGGGAACTTTTAAACATTCTTCCAACAATCTGTCCGGCAGTTTTTCAGTGTTCACTCCGGAAAACTTTAAACATTCCTCTTCATTATTTTGGAGCTAAAAAATAAAAGCATACATTAGACAAAGCTTTTTTGATAAAACAATATAATTAGTTTCTAAAATCGAAAAATAATTCCATCTTAAAATCGAATAAGAATTCACTTCTAAACTCAAATAATAATTAATTTATAAAATAAAAAAATAATTAATTTATAAAATATAATTAATTTATAAAATAAAAAATAATTAATTTATAAAATCGAATAATAAATTATTATAGAAATGGAATAATTATTTTTTAAAAGCGAATAATAGTGACTAATGAACAAGAAGACAGAATTTTTGTTATTTTAACATTTTTTCCACCTGTAAGAAGAATTAATGAATTCCTTTCTTTGAAAAACAAAGAAGCTCGCATTCGTAAATATTGCGCAACAGTAAAAAAACTGACCAAGTAGCCAATTAACATAATAAAACATTAATCAAGTGTAATTTTAAAAAATTTGAAAATAAGATTCATGAATTCTATCTTATTGTTGTTTTGTAAACAAAAAAATTTGTTGTAAAATTCAACAACTAACCTGCTTTGATTTCGGAACATTATTTACGTCCCTTAAAATCACTTGGCAGCTTCTCAACATTTTTCATCACTTCACTGTTTTTTCATAATAAAAACAATAATCTCAAATCCATAGTTTCTGAACACGTACAACTGAACTTAAATAATAAACTGTTAAAATATTAAAATTTTAAAAGCCACGTGCTTTCATTAATTACATTTTATACGTTTTGTACACACAACATGGGGAAACTAACTTGCAGAGAACTTCTAATGAAACTGATGGTAAAGAAGAAAAAATATTTCAAAAAAAATTTAATTTTGCGTATAATTTGAAAAACATGTAAAGTTTAATCTAAAAATTTTATTGTTCTTAAAATGATAATATTTTTAAATTGTTTACATATTTTTACCATTGTTAAATTTGACTACTTACTTTTAATATTTTTCTCAAGTTTTAATATTTTTAAATTCTAATTAATTTTTTTTACATTTTTTTCAATTATGGAAAATAAAAATATTTTCGATAGGAAAATTTTGTTTTATTTTATTTTTTTGCAAATATAGCAAAAAAAAAAAAAAATGAGAAATCTACGAAATAGAATATCTCCACATGACTAAGATGATGGTGCCTTTGAGGGACAATTTATGCGAGAATTTCATAATAAATTACGAAAAAGACTTATGTATTCGTTTCTTGAAGTTTGGCAGTCAAACTTTCGATTTTGTGATCAGAGGATCAATAGTTCAGGCACATAAATTGCTAAAAAGTTATGATTAAATTTTAACACCATTCACGTAAGTAAAAAAGTTTATTTTTCAAATAAAATGAAATTAATGTCATTTAAACTTCAATTTTTTTAATTTAATATTTGCAGTCTAATAATATAAAACTGATAGTATTTTTTAATGCGATTTTATTTAATTTCAGAAAATCAGAATGATTTTTTATCTCATATTTCTTCAGATTTTTCAAATTTTATTGAACACTTGCTTTACTTTAACTGCTGATTTTGTTTTTCCAAATCAACTTTTTGGTAATTATATTCTTATGTCAATTATAATAATTACATAAAATTATTGATTTTATAATTTATTATAAAAAAGCTAAATAAATTACGAATTCATAAAAAAATAATAATTATGATCCATAAGTTCTGAACATTCAAATGATTATTTATTAATTACTGACTATTGCAAAAATTCTCCAAAAGTTCTAAACGTTCAAATGAATGAAATTTATTTATTTCGTTTTAAAATTAAATTTTGATTACAAATATTTAGCGTCACTTTCAAGAAAATTTATAATGTTTCTAAATGTAAAATTTAAGTCTAATTTTTATCTAAAATTAGTAATTTATGAAAATATTATTAATAAAAACTATATCGCCAATAATTTCAAAAATTAAACTGGATCATTAAAAAACAAAGACAAAATTAAACATTTCGAATTAAAAAATTGATTTTTGTAAAAATGGAATAAAATTTGTTTTTTAATTCGCAATATTATTGCAATAAATTCTATTTTGAAGAAAAAATGAAAAAAAATCGTTCCTTGGATCGTTTAGAACTTAAATAGGGACATTCATAATGATTATAATTATGAGAGAAAAATTATTTTTTCCCCGAGATGGCAGCGAATGTTTGCTAAATGCAAATAATGAGAATGGAACGTGCAAAGAATTTTCGAAATGTCAGCAAATATTAAATGAAATAGAGAATGGTTTGAGAAGTTCTAATTTTCAAGATCATTGTAGCCTTTATGGTTCGAAAAAACTTGTTTGTTGCCCATTACAAGAGGTCCCTACCTCCGTTGAATTTGGCCTTCGACCTAGTGACGTAGGCAAGTATTAAAGAAAAGTATTTTAGAAAAAGCTAATATGTAATAGATCTATGCAGATGAAGACCTCGTCTATTATACACTGAGGTCACTTTTCTGTCAATGACAATGAAATTCGTAACGTGAATCGGGATTCCCAATATAATAATTGTATACAGTTTTCAGAAACGAGCGCAAGTTTATTTCTAACTGTTGTTTCATTTTCTTTTAACAAAATAATTTTTAATTTCAATTTTGAATTTTATTTTCTAATTCGAATTTAGAATTTTAATTTTCAATTCGAATTTAGAATTTTAATTTTCAATTCGAATTTAGAATTTTAATTTTCAATTCGAATTTTGAATTCTAATTTTCTAATCTACTTAATTAACAATTTCATATGAAAATTTAAAAATTCTCTCTAATGATTTTTTCAACAAATCTTTTGAATAAAGATTTTGATACGATAATTATGATAATTTTTTGCAACATCGTCAATTAGATATAAAAGATAATGAAAATTTTTTTAAACTCATCAAATTTTATTCTTGATGATTAATTTTACAAACTTTAAGTCTATTTCAAATACTTTAATTTTTTTCAATCAATTAATTTCTCAATGGATTAGTTTTCATTCAATTAATATATTTTAAACAATTACTTTTCGATCAATTAATATTTTAATCGATTACATTTTTTCTCAACTAATTTCTAATCAATGAATATTTTATCTATTCAAATTTTAAATCAACAAATACTCTGATCAATTAATTTTCAATCAATTTATTAAAATAAAAATAAGCGTTTTATATAATTTTGTTACTAAAATAAAAAAAAATTGTTTCTTATTTAGTGCAAAACCGTCAAATAAACGGGGATGAAAAAATAATCGAAATATTGGACAGTGAAGTGGCAAAAGAGGGTGAATTTCCTTTCATTGCTTCACTTGGATATCGTAACAAAAATAATAAATCAAATAAAATAGACTACAAATGCGGTGGTTCTTTAATTAACACACTTTTTGTTCTGACCGCCGCACATTGTATGATAAATATAAACAATGATGTTCCAATAGAGGTAAGAAGAATTTCGAAAAAGAATAAAATTCAAAGAAGAAACAATTATTTTCCGAGAAGAATTAATTTCGATTAAAATTGTTAAAATGAACGTGGTTGAAGTTCACAATGTTTATAATTAACGATTAAGAGAGAAAAAAAAACATCTTTCAATTAGTAGATAATAACATTTTTTTATTACAATTTTTTGTATCATAACTTCATTTTTTCTTTTCTTAATCAACAAATGAAGTAACGAATTTTCGTGACTAGAAATTAAAAAGAAAATTATTCTTCTTCCAAATCGTTAATTATAAACATTTTGAACTTCGTCAACGTTAAAATGTACAATTGTAAGAATCTAATATTGAGAAAATAGATGAATAATTAAGAAAAATTTGTTTTGCAGGTGCGACTAGGTTTTGTGAGCGAACAAATTTCTACCCAAGGCGTGCAACGAATTCCAATAGTGAAATACTATTCCCATCCAAATTATAATCCCTTCGAGCATTATTCTGACATTGCTCTCGTGAAATTAGGAAAACCTGCCGAAATAACAGCCACTGTTCGACCAATCTTTCTCTACATCAAACCAATTGCCAGTGAATTTACAGAAAAGAATAATTTATTTACAGCCGGATTTAATGTCAATAAAGCTGGTTTTGAATATCGTGAAAAAATCTTGAGATTCTTTAATTTGAAGTAAGTAATTAAGATTCTCTAAGTTCGATTATGTTCAAAGAAAAATAAGTAACGATGCTCAGGTAGAAAATTTCAAGAAACATCCGAAGAACGTAAAAAATTAAATTTTTCCCCTATTTCATTTTATCTTTTGGAAAAATTATTGAATTCCGTAAACAATTTTGTACTAAATTCCCGATAGATTCCAGAATTTCCCGCTCAGTAGAATCTCTTCCACCGATAAACTGTATCTAATCTGAGGAGAATTTTATTTCGCCAAATAAAATTTCCGAACGATGTAACTTCTCAGTAACTTTGAGAAACATGAAAAAAAGGAGTTACTCAATTTTCGCCACAATCACCGAAATTCCCGAAAGACTTTTGAAATATTTTCCAATCACTGTGAAATTTACAAGAAAAAAAAAATTATAAACAAGTTAATAATAGTATCTTTTGAAAACAATTTTCGAAATTTTTTCTCAACGTTTGGATAAAAATACAATTTTTCCTCCATGAGGAAACAAATTGACAAAAGAATTTTATATTCCACAAAAAATATTTTTAAACTAGCAAATTTTACGCGCACGGAACGTGATATTCAATTTATTATGATGTAGATTATAAAATTTTTTATTTTAAAATTTTAATTTTTGGATAAATTCGTAATCAAAATCTGAAAAATTCACTTATTAAGTAAATATTTAGTTATTCAGTAAAATTTTATCTAATTCTTAATAGAATTTTTTGAAAAAATTGATTTCTTTTCCAAACTTCTAATAAATTCTTAGAAACAATTCAATTATTTTTAAAAATTGTGAGATTCTTTTCAAGAATTTGAATTATTTTTATGACATTTTATTAAAAAAGTTGGGAAACAAAAAAGCAAACAACTAACTTCAAACCTGTTTTCAAATATTTTCAATTTTAAAATTAATGTATTAAAAATCATGGAATTATTGCACATAATTTTATCAAAAAAATGATAATAGATTTTCTTCTAAAAATGTTATTTAATTCTCGTAAAAAATTTTATTAAAATTTTTAAAAATCTTAATTAAATTCTTTAAAAGAATTTCTTTTAATTTTTTTTCAACTAATGGAGTTCCTTCAAAAATTTTAATTGAAAATTTTTAAAGTAATCGGAATTTATGAAGAATTTTATTAAAATTGTATTAAAAATAATAGAATTCTTGTGAAGAGTTTTATTACGATTTATAAAAATCATTGAATTGTTTCGAAGAATTTATTAAAATTTAAGAAAATAAATGAATCTTGTGTTAAAATTTGAAGATTAAAATTCTTTCGAGAAATTCTATAAAAATTGTTATTAAAATAATTAAATTTCTGCAAAGGATTTTACTATTTATAAACATAAATGAATTATTGCAAAGAATTTTACTATTTATAAAAATAATTCAAATGTTTCGAAGAATTTATTCAAATTTTGAGAAATAATTAAATTGGTATGAAGAATTTTATAGAAATAATTGAAAATAATGAAATTTTGTATTCTTTTTGTTTAAATTATTTTAACAATAATTGAATTATTTTTAAAGATTTTCAAATTATTGTTGAAATAAAATTTTATGGAAATTTTTGAAAATAATTAAATTCTTTCGTGTAATTTTATTTAAATTGGATAAAAAATAATTTAATTCCTTAAAAAGAATTGTAGTATTTATAAAAATAATTGAATTGTTTGAAAGAAATTATTAAAATTTTAGGAAATAAATCAAATTTATGAAAATATTTTAATTCATCCGAGGAATTTAATTAAAATTGTTCTAAAAAAATTGAATTTTTGTAAAGATTTTACTACTTAAAAAAATAATTGAATTGTTTAAAAAGATTTATTAAAATTTTAGAAAACTATTGAATTCTTTCGTGAAATTTTATTAAAATTTTTAAAATATAAACAGTAATAATTAATTTTGTAGGTACTTAATAAGAGAATTTTTTAAATTTTGACTATGAAATTATTTTAAAAAGTTATTTTTGAAAATAAAAAATATTGTAATTTGCATAACAACAACAACAAAATGAATAACACGTGCCACGCGTTTGCGCTCGTAATATTTGCTAGTAATTAATAATAATAATAATAATAATAATAATAATAATAATAATAATAATAATAATAATAATAATAATAATAATTAATAATTGTCAATTTAATCTAACTTAAATTAAACGGTAAAATATTTATCAGTTTATATTATATACGAAAAAATATTTCTAAGTTTTCAATTCAAATCACATTTTTTTAATCATATTGTATAAAATTAAGAGATAAAATGTTTACCTGAATTAGAGAATGAAGAGTAAAAAATAAAGTTCTATTTGCAGACTCATTGATAAATCTCGTTGTTCGCAATTATTCAGAGGAATATCAGATCTTCCATTTGGTCTCGACGAAAGTATGAAGTGTGGTAAAGATGTGAACGATAAGAGACTATTCGACGTATGTCAAGGTGATAGTGGTGGTCCATTGTTTTTAAAAAAGGGGAATACCTTCTCCCTCGCTGGTGTCATTGCATTTGGTATCGGATGCACTGGTCATGCCCCAACAGTTTATATTTCAATTTATCACTATTTAGATTGGATAGAGGCTCAGGTTCGGAGTTCATAGATGAGAATAAATTATAAATCTGCAAAAAATTAAAAATTAACTAGAAAATTATATAATTGAAAAAATTATAAGTATTTTCCAATATTTCTATAATTAAGAATAAAAATAGAAATATTTCTAAATATTTCTCTTTATTCAATTTGCACCATCGTTTAAAAATGTATAAATTTTTATATTGTTAATAAAATCTTTATCACAAAAATCAGAAATAATTTATTTTAAGGTAAAACAAAAATTACATATCTTCTCACGCTCTTTTGTACGTTTTCTATTTTAATTTTAACCTGAATTTTAGTCCTTTTTCGTAAGTTAATACTTTTCTTTCTTAAAACTAAAAAGAAAAAAAACTGTTTCCTGTTATACTAAAAACTATATATATGCAATTTACGTATATTAATACTTAGTATATATACACATAATGAAATATATAGTTTCATTATAAATACTTGCTCGATGGCTGGTTTTAGACGATGTGTGAGTTTTAAACACACGTGCACTTGATAAAACGCGCGATGAAAGGAATATTCTTTTCAGTTTTAGTTAGACTGATGATTTCGCGAACGAAGGATAGAGTTTAATATTCTTCTGATTAATTTTTGAAATTGTAAAAAAGAAAGTGCTTCAGTGATAAAATATTCAAAAGTGAGATAAATAATACAAAAATTTGAATTTAGAAAAATAAAAAAAAGACAGAAAATAAATATTTAAAAAAGGACTGTCGAACTAACAAATAATAAATTAATAAATAAACCGAAACATTTTCGACTACTCTACAAAAAAAAGTGAAAACTAGTGTTTTTTCCGTATTTTCCGAAAATCGAAAAACAATTTATTAAATGAATGATAAACAATATAATTAATTAATAAATAAGAAAAATATCACAAATAAGATAAAATTGAATAAAAATACAAAAATATCTTCCGCAGTGAGAATGTAAAGAAAACCGTTAAATTTAATTTATTTAGATATAATTATAGAAAAAAAAATCTTTAATGCTCATAAAAACAAATTAATAAACAAAGTGAAGAAACGTGTGTAAGCAAATAATTGAAAACCTTGTAAAAAGAAGAATTTTATTTATATTTTCAGAAGATTACGAGTGCATAAATTTTTATATGAATTAAAGAAATGAGTTGTCGTTTTCTATTCTATTATCAATGCATACAATTGATGATAATTGTTTGTATCGCTGAATTTTCATTCCAAGAAGAAGTTTATGGTAATTACTAATACTGCTATTTTAATTTTACCATTTAAAATATCATAGTTTAAATATTATACAATGTTTATTTTTCAATCTCCCTTTTTTCCTCATATTTCTTTATATATACGTTATTATTTAACATTTTCTCCTAATTAATTCCAAATTTTTCTCTTATTCTTCTCGATATGAATTATATATGACAATAAAACGAGAGCAGATCTCGCTTATATAGCAAAATTTTGATAACCCACTTTAGTTATTAATTGATAATTACGAGTTCAATCACTGGCCTTTATTTACTGTTTGTGACATTAATAATAATCATTGGAAATAAAGAATGAAAAAAAGGAAAAGAAGGAAAAAAAAATGTTGAATAATTTAAATGTGAAATACATTTTCTAACTCGATCTAAAATTGGAAAAATTTTTTAATTTGAATAAAAATATTACTGAGTATCGCGAAAAAAATTCGCATGTGATTTCCCTCGGATATAATACCGAGGGGAATCACTATCGGCGTGGGTTGCGTTTCAAAAAGTTTCCTCATCAAGTTCGTTGACAATTATTATTTTTAAAAACAATAAATTTCAATAACTGTACTCAATAATTGTATTCGATAATTGTATTCATTTGAATTATTTTTAAAAATAAATTATTAAATTAATTTTTTTGTAATAAATTATTTTAATTATTTCATTCTTATTTTCTGGAGTTTTTAACAAAAAGTCTTCTTTAAATCAATTATTAATTAAAAGTGGGAAAAATTTAAATATAAAAATAAATAATTTATTCAATAATAATTAAATGTTTCTTAAAATTCAATTTTTTTTAAATTAATTGAATTAATGAAAAATATTTAAATAATAATTTACAAAAACAATTGAATTTTACGAAGAATTTTATTAAATTTTGCTTAAATAATTGAAATTTTGTCAAGAATTTTATTTATAAATTTTTTTACAATAATTTAATATTTGGTGAGAATTTTTAAAAAATTTTGAAAAGTATTTAATTTCTGCAATTTTATTACTTTTTAAAGGAATTGAATTCTAATTGTGATAAATTTTGATATATTTATCAAAATAATTGAGTCTTTTAAAAGAATTTTATTAAAATTCTTTGAAATATTTTATTTCATGGGGAGAATTTTGTTTTTTTTATCAAGACAATTGAATTCTTTCTTAAAATTGCTTTAAAATTTGTGAAAGTAATTGATTTATTGCAACAAATTTTATTATTTTATTGAATAATTAAATGTTTCTTAAAATTGCATATTTGAAATTAATTAAAAATTGAATAAGTTTTAATCCAATTTTTAAAAATAATTGCATTTTGCAATTCATTTTTAAATTCATTTAAAATTTTATTAATTTTATTTTATTCATTTAAAAATTGTATTAAAAATATTCGAAATTCTGCGATAAAAATAATTCAATTCCTAAATGAAATTTTACTATTTACTGAAAAAATTGAATGTTTTCTTAGAATTATATAAAAAATTTTTTTACAATAATTAAATTTTTTGATAAATTCTATAAAAATAGTAAACATTAAAAAATATTAAATTACAAAAACCTTTTGAAAATAATAGAAATTTTACAAAGAATTTTATTTAAATTTTGGCCGAAAAATTTTGCTATTTATAAAGATAAATTCAAATTCTTGACAAGATATTCGTTAAAATTTTGTTAAACAATTAAATTTCTTCGAAGAATTTTATTACTTTTCAAATAAATAAATTCTTGTTAAGAATATTGTTGTTTATGAAAATAATTCATTTTTGCAAAGAATTTTATATAAATTCCTAAAAATTATTAGAATTTCTGGATAGAATTTTTTTTTATAAAACTATAAAAATTATAAAACTTGAAATAACTAAAAAAAACCTTGTTAACATTATTTTTTTGTATTAAATTATTTTTGCAAAGAATTGGATATAAATTTCTAAAAATAATTAAATTTCTGAGAAGAATTTTTTTTATAAAACTATAAAAATTATAAAACTTTTGAAATATTTAAAAAAAAAAACCCTATTAATATAATTTTTTGTATTAAATTATTTTTTTAGTATAAATATGAATGATTTAGTGTTTTTCTGAGAAAAAAATTTACCTTTCCAGAAGGAAGTCCTTGTGTACTTGAAAAAGATGAGAAAGGCATTTGCAAAAATATAACACAATGTCCAAAAAAATTAAAGGAAACTCGCCTAGGATTAAGAGACATAAATTCAAGAGATCGATGTGGCTTCATAGGCGTTATGGAAATTGTTTGTTGTCCCTTACAACATTTCCATGATAAAATTGGTCTTCGACCTGCTGACATAGGCAAGTGTGACATTTTTTCTTTACTCTACAACGAAAAAAAAACTATCATTAATATTTAAATATAGCAATTAATATTAACTATAAATATCAATCAATTGCTCTCTAAATAATGACGATGGAAATTCGGATTAATTTTCACATTCGAGATTAAAAAGTAAACAGAAAATTTTTTTTATTTCCTCATTCACATATAAACAAAGAAAAAAATTACTTCGAATCCTGTTATACAGCTTTTTTTATTACGTCAAATTTTTCAATATCATTGACGTTCATAATATAGATAGCACATGTACTGAAATAATGTCTATTTTTCAGCTTTCGATAAGGTACTTATTGCGAATTTAAATTTATCTCTTTTTCTCAGTTCTCAAAAATTAGTCATTTTTTCACGCCTTTCAAAGTACTGAACTACTAACTAATATTTACTTTTATTTATTTTATATATATTTACTATTTTTCTATAATTTATTTTTCTCCTTCATAATTGAATTAAAATCGTTTCTCATTAATTGTTTTTAACAACCACTGGAATTATCAATAAACATACGTAGGTGATATTCACAACAATAACAAATTAGTCGAGTAAAAATAATTTTGTAGATAAATTTTTATAATTTTTCACTTGAAAATTTGTATACATTATAAAAAGTTGTAATTTTGATAAATAAAAGTAAACGGAAGAAAAGTGTGAAAAATATTTTTTTTTTGAGTGAATTTTACCGACGTAAATAAATAGACTAAAAACGACAATTTTAATTAAAAAATTATTTCCCTAGCTTGTCATCAGTTTGAAAATGAAATTCCCGTGAATGATGGATTAGTTTTTCACATTTTTAATGGAGAAGAAGCGAATCAAGGTGAATTTCCTTCGATGGCAGCTTTAGGATATCGCGATAAGGAAAACAAAAATACAATTATTTATAATTGTGGCGGCTCTTTGATCTCAACACTTTATGTATTAACTGCTGCGCATTGTATGATAAATATAAATAATCAAGTTCCAGTAGAGGTGAGACATTAATTTTCAAATTTATTAAAAACCCGGTATATACAAATATAGTTACGCACCTCGTGCGTTTAAACACTCCCAATTTTCTAGGTTAGGATTCTGCCCGAAAATTGATGACAACTTTTTGCGGAAAATTACCCCCCAATCTTTCGATATTAATCATATTAATTTGAAAAAGATGTATAAAATATCAAAAATTGCTCATACTTACCGTTAATTCTCTACTTATTGAGGAATAAATTATTAAAACTTCAAGAAACGATACTAATTTCGGTTACAATTTAATAAAACGATCATTGAATGAAGTTGGCAACAAATTTAAACTAAGTACTGCCAAACTGTACACGGGATTTTTTAATAAAATGTCAATTTTCCAAATCCTTTAAATAAAATAAATCTTTCTGTTCTAGTAAATGTTGTAAAATTGTGCAAAGTATGGAATAATTTTATTTCGTGTAGAAAAAAACATTAATACTGTGAAAATGAAATTAAGATTATAAAATATTTAATGATTTGGTTTGGCAGAACTGTCAATACATTCTTTAACTGTTGCCAACTTCTGTGTTTGAAAAGTAAAAGAAGTAAACAAAAACATAACCTATGTAAAATTGAAAACAAAATAAATAAAGAAATAAATAAATAGGAGAAAAAATAGTAAGGAAATAAATTCAAAAAAAGTGAAAAAAATACATATTAATTATAATATAAACGAATTATTAAATACCATAAATTGCAGGTGCAAGTTGGTTCTATCAATCTCGACGTCACCACAGAACGTACCCAACGAATTTTGATTGACGAAACATATCCTCATCCAAAATATAAATTCAATGCTCATTATTATGATATTGCACTCATAAAATTACGAAATCCCGTCCGTTTGACGACAACCGTTCGGCCAATTTGTCTTCAAACGAGACGCACTTCTAAGGAGGACAGTCAAAACAGTTCATTAATTGTGATTGGATTTGGAGCCACAAGTTTTGATACTGAGAGATCTTCAAAGTTGATGAAAACTCCTGGCCTAGAGTAAGTTCTATTTCCTCTTCTTAGCGATAATTAATTAATTTATTATTATTATTATTAATTAATTAACTATATTAATCTTCATATTCTTTCATTCACTTCAACTAATTCCAATTCATTCTGTCCGCAGTTTAAAGTTAGTTTCTGTGTAAGCTTTTTTTCTTTAAAAAAATAGTGGTTGAAAAATCGAAAATATGCTGGTATTCTTTCATAATTTATAATAAAATAATATAACAAATGAGAAAATTTTTACAAAAATTATTCATTAAAAATTAAAAAATAAACCCATTTTGTTAATTTATATATTTTTTTCTCTAAAACAAATTTTGTTTTACAGATATTATGTCAATTGACTGATATTATGCAAATTAAAATTAAATTAAAGAAAAAAAATTTTTATAAATTATATTTGTCAATTATCAAATGAAATTGAAAATTTTTCAATTTTTCGAAAATAAATAAAGAAAAACATTTTATTGAAAAAAAATCATCTGTTAAATTTATTTACGAATTTCATTAATTGTAAAATTATTCGAAAAACAATAATTTCTTTTTTAAATATTGAAAAAAAATTTTATTATTAATTATTTTTCCATTGGAATTGAAATTTTCAAAAATTTCAAAGTCAAATTTTTTTGAAATTAATTAACTTTAAAAATATTGTTAAAAAACATAAAGATAAGGATGAATTAAAATCATAATAATTTAAAGTGGATGTAGTGATAAAAATAATTATCTTATATTATAAAAATATTGTTACTTTGTAACTTCTTAAAAATTATTTTCATATTATATTATTATTATTTAAAATTTAAAGATTTAAACTAAATTAAACTAAATTAAGTAATTAAACTTAATTAAGTAAATTAAGTAATTAAACTAAATTACTATTTAAACTAAAATTCATTTTCAAATCAATTTTTCATAGAAAATTCTACGAGAATTCAATTATTTAAATACAAAGGTTAATTATTTATTGAATAATTTAATGTTTCTCAAATTTAAATTCTTATAAAGAGTTTTATTAACAAATTTTTAAATAATTAAATTTTTTTGACGAATATTAATAAAAATTTGAAAAATAATTATATTTTTCAAGGAATTTGATAAAAAAAATTATAAATATTTCAATTCTTGTGAAATTTTTAGGTATTTGTGAAAATAATTAAATGTTTGTGTACAATTTTATTAAAATTGTTTTTAAATAATTGAATTCTTTTGAAAAACAGTAATAGTAGATATTAAAAATCTTTGAATTCAGATAAATTTTTTAACATAATTGAAATTTTACCAAGAATTTATATTATTAAAGTTTCTGAAAATAATTGAATTTTAGAGAAGAATTTCATTATTTTTAAAGATTATTGAAATTTTGACGAGAAAATAAAAAGATTTTTCAATATAATTGAAATTTTGAGAAAAATCTTGTTAACATTTTGAAAAATAATTGAATTTTAGAGAAGAATTTTAATATTTTTAAAGATATAATTCAAATTTTGACGAGAATGTAAAAAAAATTTAACACAATTAATTAAAATTTTTCAACAAAAAAAATTCCTGCAATCATTTGTAACGTCTTCAAAATTAAATTTCTTTAGTGTTTTTAATTTAAAATTTTCTATAAATCCTTTATTTTTAATACTTAATTAAATGTATATTGACAAATTTAACTAATTTTAGACGATTTTGAATTATTAAACTTTTTCAAGAATCTATGTTTATTAAAATTCCTAATTAAATTCAGTCAACATTGAATTTTTCTAAAATTTCAAATTGAAACCGATTGAAGATAATTTATTTTAAAATTGTAAATGCAACTCATTTAAAATTGAATTAATTTTGAAATATTTAAGTAATTCATTAAATAATTTATTTATTTTATGATAGTTGTTCAAGATTTTAGTTATTTAAAACGAAATTTTTGTAAAAAAAATTGGTAAAAATAAAGGTTTCGTATTAGAATTCGCGGTAATTTTATAGTTTGAAGGAATTAAATTATTTTTAATCCAATTGAAATAAATTTACACGAAAGAATTTAATTATTTTCAAAAATTTCCATAAAATTCTATTTCATCAATAATTTTAAATTCTTCAAAAATAATTCAATTATTTTCAAAATATTTATAAAAAAAAGAAAACAAAATTTCATTATTTTCAATTATTTCAATAAAATTCTTTATACCAATTTAATTATTTCTCAAAATTTTATTAAATTCTTCCAAACAATTCAATTATTTTTATAAATAGTAAAATTCTTTGCAATAATTCATTTGTCTATAAATAGTAAAATCCTTTGCAGAAATTTGATTATTTTCAATAAAATTTAAATAGAATTTCTCGAAAGAATTATAATCTTCAAATATTAACATAAAATTCATTTATATTTTAAAATTTTAATAAATTCTTCGAAACAATTCAATTATTTTTATAAGTAGTAATAAAATTATTCGCAAGAATTTAATTATTTTTTATACAATTTTAATAAAACTCTTCATAAAATCCAATTCCTTTTAAAATTTTCAATTAAAATTTTTAAAGAAATTCCACTAGTTTAAAAAAAAATTCAAAGAAATTGTTCAAAAAAATTTAATTAGGATTTTTAAAAATTTGAATAAATTTCCTCACGAGAATTTAATATAATTTTTAGAAGTAATTCTATTATTACAAAATTTTTTGATAAAATTCTTTGTAATAATTCGATGATTTTCAATACATTAATTTTAAAATTGAAAATATTTGAATAGAAAAATGATAAAAAAAAGTTAAGAAACAATAAAGCAAACAACAACTAAGTAAGCGCTAATTTGCTAAAAATTAGATTAATTTAATTTATATGAAATTTTGTTAATGAATAAGAATAAAAAAAATACATATTAATGAATTACAGTTTCGTGAATAGAACCGAATGTGATAAACACTACAAGGAAGTTAGAAAACTTCCAAATGGAATTGATCAAAACATGATTTGCAGTAGAGATTCAAATACGACAAGACGATCGGACGCTTGTCAAGGCGACAGTGGAGGGCCACTCATTGTGCGCAAGAAAAATACTCAATCCCTCATCGGTATTACTTCATTTGGTTCAGCTTGTGGAAGCATTGTACCAGGTGTTTACACCGCTGTCTATCCATTCTTAGACTGGATTGAAATGCAAGTCTGGGGAGAAGAAGTCCTCGTTTATCCCGAGGCAATTCTCTCATCAGAAGGAAATTCATAATTATAAAAATAAAATTACAATGATAATATTCCGATCTTTTTCTGTTTCCTTGTACTTCAAATCACTCTATTATTTTCAAACATGAGAATTTGATTTCGGTAAAGTATTTATGAAATAAAAAACAAACTCTTCATTAACTCAATTACTTTTGTAATTAAAAAAATATTGCTTATAACTCTTTTACAGGACTTATTTTTTTCAAAACTTATCAAGTACTCACAGTACTGGATTTTTACGTCACACATATATAAATTGTCAATATAATAATATTTTTCATATTCTTTCTGAAACGAAACAAATTTTTCGTTGTATAAATTAAAATAAATATCGATTTTTATCTCTCTCTCTCTCTTACTCTTTCTCTCTAATAAAAAAACGAAAAAGAAAATTGATATTAAACACAAAAAGTTTGTCAAACATTTTTTTTTTTGCGAAATAATAATTAATCACATATTTATCACTCTTTTGTCTAGTTTAAAGAACACAAAATTTCTGCAAATCGCAAAAAAAAATAATACCAGAATGAAAAAATAATTTTTTTTCTTGTTAATTCTCAAACTGTACATTAATTATTATGGTAAGTTTGTACCTTTTTTGTTTCTAAATTATTAACGGTACAATTTTACTGTATCAATTGTTAAAACTACAATTCAAAAATTGTAAATATTATCTTTGTCAAAAAGAATTGAAAAATGAAACAAAAACCTGATTTTTTTTCTAGAAATTGCTTTCTAGTTGGACTGGTGTCATCATGAGGTGGGGGAGAGCGGGGTTTTAGCATTTTTTTTTTTAGACGAAATTTTTTTCTGTAGCACTTTGAGATCCAATTAGAGGGAATATTTGGGTAATTTTGCCAATTGCTTTTGCTCGTCCTTCCCTTAAGAGGAGTCTCATTCCCACATGAAGATATTCTGGATGACAAACAAATCTGAGAAGTACGGATGCTGTTTCATTAGTTTGAAGGCCTTCGTCTTTCTTTTCCATGATGCCCTCAAATATGCAAGTCTGTCGCACGTTTCCCGTGTGCACGGTCGTTTGAAAGCCGGGGAATATTGCCGTTGGATGATAAACAACCAGAATAGTTGCCTAGAATTGAAAAATTGAAGCAAAATAGTTAAATATTCAATTTTATTTCGTTTCATATAAATTTAAATATGAATTAAACATGAATTAATTTTCATTTAATGAATTATTCAAATTATTATAATGTAATTATTACATTTAATTATTCATTAACAAACTGCAAAATTCTTTATTTTCAAATGTTAACTTCAATTATTTTCATGAATAATTAAATTGTTTATAAGAATTCAATTATTTTTAATACAATACAATTTTCATTAAACTATTCTTGACAATTCAATTAAACATGAAATACTTCCAACGAATTCAATTATTTTTGTAAATAATAAAATTCTTGGAAAAAGAAGAAAAAAAAGTTGAAGATATTCATAATTTAAATTCAATTTTTCGAAAAAAATTCAATTACTTCCATAAATGATAAAAATTCTTTATAACAATTCAATTACTTCTACAAATAATAAAATTCTTCAAAACAAATTATTTATTTTTAAAAATTGTGAAACTTCTTCCAAGGAATTCAATTATTTTCATAGATTAATTAACTTCATAAATAATAACATTTTTCGAAATATTCAATTATATTTATACAGATTTTCTTTTCTAAACAATAATATTCTTCACAGGAAAAAAATAAATAAATAAGATTTTATAAATAATAAAATTTTAAAAAAATCTAATTATTCAAAAAAAATTTGATGAAATACCTTATAAAAATTCAAAAAATCAATTTTTATCAATATCTTGCCTGTTTATGATTAAAATTGAAAATTTGATTTTTCAATTTTATTAAAATTACTAGCAAATTTTACGCGCGGAACATGTTATTCAATTTGTTGTTGTTATGCAAATTATAAAATTTTTTATTTTCAAATATAAATGTTTTAAATAATTTCATAGTCCAAATTTAGAAAATCCACTTATTAAGTATAAAATTAATTAATATTGTTCATATTTTAAAAATTTTAATAAAATTTCACGAAAGAATTCAATAATTATCTAAAATTTTAATAAATCTTTCTAAACAATTCAATTATTTTTTTTATGAAGTAAAATCTTTACAAAAATTAAATTATTTTTAAAACAATTATAGTTGAATTTCTCGAAGAAGATCAATTTTTCGAAATATTTTTAATACACTTCGAAAAATTCAATTTTTTAAAAAATTTTAATAAATCCTTCCCAATAATTAAATTATTCTTAAAAATATAAAAAAATTCTTCGTAAGAATTTCATTACTTTTAAAAATAGTAAAATTCTTTGCAGGAATTTAATTATTTTCAAAACAATTTTAATTCAATTCCTCGGATGAATTCAAATATTTTTAAATATTTTCATAAATTTGATTTATTTCCCAACATTTTAATAAATTCTTCGGAACAATTCAATTATTTTTGGAAATACAACAATTCTTTGAAGAAATTATATTATTTTTAATCTAATTTGAATAAAATTACACGAAAGAATTTAATTATTTTCAAAAATTTCCATGAAATTTAATTTTGACAAGAATTTTAAATTCTTTAAAATAATTCAATTATTGCCAAAATATTTAAAAAAAAGAAAAAAAATTACATTATTTTCAATTATTTCTATAAAATTCTTCATACCAATTTAATTATTTCTGAAAATTGTAATGAATTCTTCGAAACATTTCAATTATTCTTATAAATAGTAAAATTCTTTGCAATAATTCATTTATGTTTATAAATAGTAAAATCCTTTGTAGAAATTTGATTATTTTCAAAGCAATTTTAAGAGAATTTCTCGATAGAATTTTAATCTTCAAATATTAAAATAAAATTTATTTATTTTCTAAAAATTTAATAAAATCTTCGAAACAACTCAATTATTTTTTATAAATAGTAATAAAATTCTTCGCAAGAGTTCAATTATTTTTAATACAATTTTAATAAAATTCTTCATAAAATCCAATTCCTTTCAAAATTTTCAATTAAAATTTTTAAAAAAACTCCATTAGTTTATAAAAATTTCAAAGAAATTCTTCAAAAGAATTTAATTAAGATTATTAAAAATTTTAATAAAATTCTCCAGAATTTAAAATCATCTTGAGAAGGAATTCTAAATTCTAAATTAAATATTAAAATTGAAAATCTTTGAAAAGAAAAATTATAAAAAAAGTTAAACAAAAATGTAAACAACAATTATATCTTCAAAGTGTGAACATATTACCGGATCACGAACTTTATTAATATAGAAGATATTGATAATAATTGAATTTCTAAAAAGTTTCTAATGAAATTCTTTAACAAATTTAATTATATTCAGTCAAATTTATTTACAAACTATACTTGAATCAGTGACGGACTTTTTGCTATGAAATTCATTATTTTTAAATAATTCAAATTTAGAGAACAATATAAATATCAATAAATATTGAAATAAAAAGCGATTTTTTAAAACTGAATTAATAAAATAAAACTTTTTTTAATTTGGTGAAAAAATTTCCGGTTAATCATAAAATTTTGTAAATGAGAAGGAAAAGCTCACTTGAAAGAAGAGAGTAGCGTGAGGATGTTCACGAGATGAAACCAATACCATTCCGGGTCGAAGATGGGGTAAAGGTGGATCACGTTTTGACAACGGTTCTATGGTTAGACTTGCACTTTGTGACGCTCGAACAACGCAGCAGGGGGTTTTATTGCGATGAAGTGTCACAACTTTAACTGGACTGAATTCTCCATCCGGCAATGGACCAACTAATAGACGAGTACCTGGTGTGATAAGTCCCTTCACAAGCAGGCCTCCCAACACTGGTTCATTCAGTCCCACTACCCTGAAAATTAAATAAAAATACAATCAAAACAAAATAGACGAAGAAAATAAATTAATAACAACATTTGCGCAATAATTTAAATTACTTTAAATTTACTTAATTTCAATTAATTTAAATTTACTTAATTTCAATTAATTTAAATTCAACTATAAAGAAAATAAAGAAGATGAAGAAGAAGACAAAAAATTACCTGAAAGTTTCGTCAATTTGGAAAAGGCAAGATTCGGGATCATTTTCAGCAGGTGTTGGATCCGTGGGTAGAAGATCTTTAATGAAATTTGTGAGATTTCCAAGACCCTCGCCCGTCACGCAACTTACAAGAAATAATGGTATTGCATCAATTTCGCAAACATTGTGCTCATCATTATTGTTTGTGTGTAGCACCAATTTCTTTGAGCAGCCCTGTGCTTGTAATGCAGTTTCGAGTTGTAGAATAATTTCATGTGGATTTCTGTATCCAATGTCTATTTTTGTGACGACAATGACGAACGGTATTCGTAGTGCCAAGCAGAGGGTCAAGTGCTCTTGAAAAGCTTCATTTAGCGGAAGAGAAACCACCAGCATCACATAATGAGGAGAATAACCTGGGGAAATTCATTTTCGACAAATCAATATCGATCAATAATATGGAAAGAAATGTAATTAAAATCTAAAGGAAAACGAGTAAAAAAAAGAACACACTAACAATAACAAAATGAAAAAAATTAACAGTAACAAAATAATATTAATTATTACAATATAAATAAAAATACAGATAGAAAATTAATTGCAGTAAATAAATAATTCACATTATTAATCAAAGATCCGGTTATAATTTTTTTCAGCTATAAATCATCGTTAAATAAATTAGAAAATTTTAAATCATCATTTTTTGAGAAACTTTTTCGTACTTTTACGAAATTCTGACAAGAAATTAAAATTTTGATCCATTTTTAATTTAGAAGAGACAATTAAGTGTTAAAGAATTATAACCGATTCTTTGATCGAAACGCTCAATGATTGGTACACGGTCAAATTTGGTTAATTAAAAAGTAATTTTTCTATTTTATCTTGTGGAAAAAATTGAAAGTAATACCTGTGAGACCCAAAAGTGTTGTCCTCAAATATTTTCGATGGCCGGCCAAGTCAATGAATGTTACTACTTTTGATGCGTGCTCACAAATTTCTTCGGCTGTTTTCATTTCAGAATAATTTAAAACATGACCGTCATTATCGAATCCAAGAATTTCGTGCGAAATCGACGACGTGCGACCTGTTTTTATCTCGTGGAGGTGACGAAATATATTCAATCTGGCTCTCCCCCGGCCATTGTCCAATTCACCTTGCGTAAGTACACCTGAAATATCATAAAAAACAAGGACTCAATAAAAAAATAATAGAATAGTAATCGAAATTCTACGTTTTTATTTATTTCACTTGTTTGAAATCGGGACATTAGAAAATAATAATAAAAAAAACTTAACAATCGTATAAAATTTAATTGTTTAAAAAAATTTAATAATTTTCAAAAATAAAAAAAAATTGAGGCATTGATTTAAAATTCATTACAATTATGAAATAAATTATTTAGTAATTTAATTAATCTGTTGATTGTTTAAAATAATCAATTTTTCTAATTATTTCTTGAGGCGAAAAGTAAAGTGAATATTTTCTTTTGAAAGTTAGAAATTAATTTAAATTCGTTTCTTTTTGAATTTCCCACCTAAGAGAGTAGATTTTCCAGCATCCTGCCCTCCTAATACTGCCAGTCTCAAGTCAATGACAACATCTTGATCGTCGGCGTCGCCTTTACGTATTTTTCTGACTAATACTTCGGCCACGCGTTTCTCCTCCAATTTACTTGTTCGTAATTTGCATTTTGCCACTCTTTCGCGAAGAACTTTTGTTTCTGCTCCCAGTCTGCTTGCCATGTCCCTCAAAGTTTTCAATGACAACATCATATCTTCGCGCGATAAACCGGCCAATATTCCATTGTCCTCGACGCCTGAAAAAAATTGTTTTGTTTCATTTTTTTCCATAATTATATAATATATACAATAAAAATTAATTCTTTATTCATTTTAGATTTCGATTATAAAAATCAAATACTCAAAACGTAAACTAAAGTTCTTTGATTTACTGAAATCTATTTTGATTGTTAATCTTTTTTATTTTCGTATTTTATTAATAACTAATAGTTAATAAGGCCGCAATTTGACTTTAACGAGCAAAAAAAAGTCGTTTTGGTCGATTAAAGATAGAAAAAAAGTCTAAAAAGCCGTTTGTTTTATCGAGTGTTGTTACAAAAAGTTCTGTATCCCTGATTCTTCACTGATTTCCAAATTCAAACTAATCAAAACTTGTATAATTTTTTTAAATAGATATTTAAATACTTCTTATTTCTTTATTCTAGGAAATAAAATTTATAAAAGTCCAACTTCTGAAATTTAATAGTTTCTAAAAATTAAAACGATAATCCTTTCAAAAATTCAATTATTTTCTACAATTTTTTTAATAAACTTCATCTCTAAATCAATTATGATTATGAAATATAAATTTTTTAAAATTTTTTGCAATTTCTCTGAAAATTCAATTATAAATACAAAAAATCAAATTTTTTATAATAATTTTAACAATCCTTTATTCTTTTTAAAGATATCGATTAAGGTAGAATATTTTCAAAAATTGTTTTAAAGAAATTCGTAAAACAGACTTTTTAAAAATATTTCCTAAATAATTTTTTTGTAATACAAAATGTTTTACAATAAAATACAATTAAAAAATGGCCAAAAATTCAAATTTTGTAAAATATTTTCAAAAATAATCTAAATTTAGTAAAATCTTAGAAAAATAATTTCAAATTTAATAAAATCTTTCAAAAATAATTAAACTTTTTAAAAATACAAAAAAAATTAATCAAATTTTTCGAAGAATTTAAATTGTAAATGATTTCTGAAAAATTCTAAAATAGTAAATTTTTCAAAATTTTAATTTACTTTGTTCGAAGGTGATTGATCTTAAAAAATTATAATACAGCAATTCTAATAATTAGTTTGTTTATGATGAAATGTATTTTTTGTAAAATAATTAAAGAATTTTTGTATAATTTAAAAACAAAATAATTTTTCCAAGTATTTTAATTAAAAATTTCAAATAATTATTTATTTTTAAAATGTTAAAAATTCTAAAAAAATTTTTTTTAATATTTCGTGTGCATGAATTTGAATTTTCGGAAATATTGAAAATATATTTAATATCGAAAATATTGAAAATAATTGAATTTAAAAAAATTAGAAAGTAATAATTCAGAAAATAACACTTTTTTCAAAACTATTTTAACATTATTTTGAAAACCTATTTTTCATTCATTTTCATTTTTATTAAATTTACATTTGAACATTATTTATTAAAATTTTCGAGAATTTAATATTATTTTCTAAATTTTCAATTAAAATTGTTTAAAAGTTATTTTTCAAAAATTGTAATAAAATACTTGAAAATATTAATAAATAATATCTATAATATAATAATATAATAATAATATAATAATTTTTCAAGTATTTTAATTAAAAATTATGATTTTTTTTCCAGAATGTTAAAAATTAATTCTGAAAAATTTTAATCGTATTATTTTGTGTATGAATTTGTATTTTTAAATAAATAAATTAGATTATGATGTATCCGAGGCTTTTAAATTAGTTTAAAAAATAGAAAAAATAAAATTTAGTATAATTTTGATTAAAAAAAGAAAGTAAAACTATTGTCTCCTCTTTCGAATAACTAAAAGTTTATTAACTCTTAGTTTATGTAAAAGTTCGTTAACTTTTATCTATTCGAAAGAAAAGCCGAAAGTTAGTTCAAATGAACGAGATTTATTAATTTTCTCTTGAAATTTAAATATTACCACAATAATAATATTTATAAAGTTTCAAAATATTTTAATTACCTATTTCATGTTTAATGCAATCGGTAATTTTTAAAAATATCTGTAAAGAAAAATTTCATTCATTCGAACTTTTAGAAATTTTTAAAGAACGAATATATTTTAAATAACTAAATTTTTAATAAAAACATAAAATAATAATAATACCTATTTGATAAATAGCTTCTCCGTGTCCTTCACGAAGACGCCATTTCATTTGAGTGACAAGATGTTCAAATCTTTGACTGGAAGGATTCACCAATTTTAATTTGTATTCAATATTCCCTTGTTCAGGTTCAGGTGGTAGCCGATCTTCCTGATCGGTCTCTGAAGAATTTTCATTGTCCGAATTTTCATTTCCACCCACGGGCTCCCAATTTTTTTTCCTCCTTGGCTTTGATTCTTCCGGTTCGAATAATTCTAAGAAGGACTCCATATCTGAAAACTGTTACAATTAACAATTAATTAAACTGATAATTGAGTTATTAACTTTACAATTATATTTTCTTATTCTTGGAATAAAATACTATTCCAATAGTATTAAATTATTTTTATTTTATTATTATTATTATTATTATTATTATTATTATTATTATTATTATTATTATTATTATTAATTGAAATATTAAAATAAAATAAAATCTGTAATTAAAATTATCAAAATCATTCGATGGATGCTAATTAATTATTTTATTATTAAATAATAGTTCCTTTGATTAAATTTAGAAATGAAAGATTACATGTCACAGAAAAGAGGTTTATAAATAATATAAAAAACAATATATAAAACAAAATTTTTGTAACCTCGCCAACTATCTAGGGAAAAAAGCAAACAATAAAATATCGTCCACACTATTATTTTCTAAGAAATAAATTTTTATTATTTCATTGATTAAATAATAAAACTCGAATAAAATAATTTAGAGAGAAATTAAATTATAAATTTTTATTTATAGAACGATTGTAATAAACTGTAAATTTTAATACTAACAAAGAACAAAGGAAATTTCGATTACGATAAGCACAATATAAAAGTTAATTAATTTTTATCTAAATAAGATACAAATAAAAAGAAAAATATATTTTGAAAATTTAATGTTTGCAGGTAAAGAAACTATCGGATTTCATCATACTCGGAAGTAATTTTGAGAACGACACTTGTGTGTCGTAATTAAAACAATTTGTATTTATAGTTATTGACTTCATTTTCAAAAAGAAATGAGCAATAAAAAATTATCTTTTTTTAATTCTTTCGCTTATCATTAAAAATGATTAAAGAGTGTATTACTACTGTCACAACAAATTTTGAAAACATGAGTCACGTGATATTTTGACAGTTTAAAACAATTGTGTTGACAAATAATGCCCAAGCATAAAATGTCATTTGTTTTTTTTTTTTGTCAAAAATTAAAAATTTATCAACTTTTGTATTATTTGTATTGACAAAAAAAAACACTGACCCTGCGATGAATTGCAAAAATTTGGATATTTCATCATAAAAGCTTGTATTACTAACAAAAGGGAAAGTATTGAATCTATAAGAACATACGGAAATAACTAAAAAGACGTAATAAATATCTTTCTCTTTGTCCTAAACTTGTTATTGGATTTCAGAAAAAAACACGTAATTAAAGAGAAATAACTTACGTCTAAAAATTGGAAGCCACTTGTTTTTTTCAAGAACAATTTACTGATTTGTTGTCATTCGATTTTGACCCTCAAAACATTCTTTCGCCATATTGGTTCACTTTGACAGGAACGAACTTGCAGAATTCATGCGAGATTGCGCAAAACGCTTTAAAAATAATTTTGAGGTTATGTTTGAATATTAAAAATTTGATAATATCGTCTAAATGAATCAAATGAATTGAAAGAAATCAAAAGAATTTGGAAAAAAGAAATTTTTCTCCAAGATTAAAGATGTTCATCTTAAAATTGACCCTAAATACACCAAGTGCTTTCTGGGATATTTAAAAATATTTGTAAACAATCTTTTATATTGACATTATTTTTATACTAGAGCGCAACTTTATACAAATTGCGTAAATATATGTTAACATCTTTTCTTGAAGTTTACTCTTTAATTATTCAAGTCAATTGTTTAAACTTTTTTTTAAAGAATAAAATCAATTAAAAAAATATTTGCTGTCCTAACTGCGCCATCTATTGTTCCTAGTTTGTCCGCTCTCTGAAGTGATGTCGCCACTTGCAAACGTCCACAACAATTACTCGCATTGGCTGTTTCAAATTTGCGCTAAAATAAACAGCCAATGAAAATGATTTTTTAAAAATTGCTTTTTAAGCGGGTAAATTTAATTGTTACACTAATTGTCGTTTTTAGATTGCTAATTATTATTATAAATAGTCACTCACTAATAATACTTATTAAAATATTTTATAATTTAATTATTAAAAAAATGTTTGATTATATATTTGTTTTTAAAACAATTGTTTTTAAAAAATTATTTTAAAATTATTTTTATGTTAAGAAAGTGAATAAATATTGCATTTAAATGTTTTTTATTCAGAGTTTCATAAAAGTAGTTACATTTATAAATTTTCAAATTATCTTCATTTTTAACAGTGATTTAAAAAAAATTGTTTCATAGAAAAAAATTTTTGTGTAGAATATTAAAGAATCGATTTGTCGTCTTATAATTATAGATATCTTTTTTTTTATCAATATATGACACGTTTAAATATTATTATTTATCGCAAATTCTATTATCTTTATATTTATAAAAAGAACACATACAATGAGTTAAAATAAACGTTAATTATGCAGTATTTATAAAAAAAACATTATTATTATTATTATATAATAAAATTAAGTTGACGAGTTTTCTCCTGAGTTGCTTTGAAATAAGTGCATTTTTTCCAGCAAATTAAAAAAAATAAAAAAAAATTTGTTTTTAAATCTCGTCGCTATTAACTGTAAATATTTTGTGTGACTTAGTCTTGAGACTATTCTTTATAGAAATTAAATTTGCTTTTTGATTTTTTATATGTTTAAAAAATTAAATATTAAACATTTTTTTAAATCTAATTTGCAATAATTTTTGTCTTTTTGATGACAAATTTTTTTTTAATTTTACGATAACTTTTTTCGTTCTTTCTTTTTTATCAGAGTGTAAAAAATAAATTATTTGAAGAAATCGAATTTTTCAAATTAGTGAGTTGTAAATAAACATTTTGTAATTGAAAAAAGAAAACATATTTTTCATCTTAGTTTAAAATATTTAAACTGTAAAATGTATGAAATTTTTTAATTTATAAATTACAATATGGATGCAACTAAAATTCTTTTTGTAAATTCGAGAATAAAATAAAATTTATAATTTACTTTCAAAAAAAATTAGTTCAGTAATTAAAAAAATTAAACAAAACTTCAGTTTTACCGTATTTTGAAAAAAAAGAAAAAATTTATAGACTTGAAACTATAATTGACTGATGTAAACGTAACATGCAAAAAATGTAAAAATAAAATTAATGTCAATATTAATAATATTTAATTAAATTATATAGTTAATTATTTTTCAATATTTTTAATATATATTGTTCAAAACATTCAACAAGAAAGTAAAATAATTATCAAATTTCAGTAACATTTATACTGTAGATAATAACATCTAATTGAAAAACTTTCAAAAAAACGAGTAATTGTGTATAAAGTTTAAAAATAAAAAAAAAATTGTTTATGAGAAATAAAATTACTTTGAGTTCCACATTCTAAAATTTACGAACTTATCAAATATCACCCATTTTTCTTTTTTTTTCGTAATAATATTAACATATTTACAAGTATTCTATGTACAGTTTTTGTTTGTTTGTTTGTTTGTTTTGTTTGGAGAGATAAAAAAGCTAATTTTTAAGAAAAAATTACCCGCATATTACTGTAGGTCATTGTGTGAGTAATGGTTCACTGCCAGCTCTCACAACATTCTTCGGCGGTGATAATGTGTCTTCAATGTTATTTTGAAATTTCTCAAATTTTCCAGAATTCTCCTCATCTTCCATTCGGAGTGCATCATTTAAACAAACATTAGTTAAACTAACAGCACTATTTGAGAACATAGGCATTGTTAAATTTGTATTATTTATATCAGAATGACTAGATTCGGAATTTTTTGACATTGGCTTCTTAAATATTTCACTATCATTATTAGCAGCAGAATTATTATCATCGTGATTTGATGTGGGAATTGTCGCTTTTCCCAAAATAACGAGACTTATTATTACACGAAATACAACGAGCACAAAATATGAGAGTACAAATAGTGCAATATTAATTGGCTTTGCCGATGGTGTTATTGTCGTGCATAATACACGACCCATTGCAACGCCCAATGGTAATGGTATAAATCCTATTCGTCGTGCAACTAAATCGGAGGGATCAGAAAATGATTCTCTCGTTTTAGACATATCGTGCTCTAAACTTGCCCGATAATCCGTATAGACTGTCGATCGTAGATCATTGAAACGTGTGATAAAAGCGTGCTTCACCTTTAATGGGAAAAATTTCAGAAAAGAATTAATTAAAAGCTTTAAAATTTAATTTCAATTGAATCGTGAATTCTCAACTTTGAAAACATTTTACTTTCACTGTTTTCAGATTTACATTCCTTTTTTCAAATTCACAGTTCAATTAAAATTGCAAAGAAAAATTAACTAAATTATCTAATATAATCTAAATATAATATTAATTTATTAAAATACAATTAGTATTAAATTAAATTATTATTTATGAAAATTGAAAAACTTAGTTATTCGAAATTAAAGTTAGTAAACTTAATAAATTGAATGATTTTATTTTTTTGTAAGTATGTGCAATTTTTACCCAATCGACTGCAACTTCGGCCACTAGAAGCATTATACAATCGGGTAAAAGAACAGCGAGACGATCAACACGCCATGCATATTCCTTCATTGTTTGCAAAGTGACAGCAAGAAGTAGCACCGTCAAATGAAAACGTTCTCGAACATCGTTACATGACAATTGAAATAAATTGTTTTTATCGAATTTCTTGAAAACCGATCCTTTTAATTCGACAAACTGTTAACAAAAATTATATTAAAATAGAAAAAAACAACTGCAAATTAAATCCTTATTAAATGTAAATATTATTGTTATTTTATGTAAATAAATACATAACTAATAAAAAAGTAAACAATGAAAACGTAAATAATAAAAAGGAAAACAATACAAACGTAAATAATAACAGAGTAAACAATGAAAACGTAAATAATAAAAAAATAAACAATGGAAACGGAAATAATAAAAAGGAAAACAATACAAACGTAAATATTAAACGTAAATAATAAAAGAGTAAACAATGAAAACGTAAATAACAAAATAGTAAACAATAAAAACGTAAATTAAAAATACGTGAAAAAGAAGTAATTTTTTTTAAGTGACACTCACATTATTTGACATCATAATTGTAAGAAGAGCTTTATTACTACTATTAATAGCAACATTTAGTGTTGTTGCTTGAAATAAAACCAATACTGTATGTAAGACTGTTATTATTACTCGTTAAGGATAAACTTTTTTTTATGATTATCAAAATACTTATATTATCAAATTATTGCATTACATGAAGAGAAAAATATTCTTTGAATTTTTACTACCGTTACAAATAACAGAGTTGACAAAATAATTTAATTTTGTTTTTCCCTCAATTTTCTCTGATTTTCAGACAAAATTTTCATATTTACTCTGACCAGGAAGAATATTCTGATTCACTCTCTAAAAATTATAAGTTAATAGAAAAAATGCTATTTGTGAAAATTTTATTTACGAATTTCTTTAATTTGAAAATTTGTCGAAAGCGACAGTAACTTCTTTTTTATAAATATTTAATTAATATTATTTTTCCACAGGAGTTAAGATTTTTTGAAAATTTTGTGCATTTTATTTACGAATTTCTTTAATTTGAAAAATTATCGAAAACATCAATAATTTCTTTTTTAAATAAAAATCTAATTATTATTTTTTTCCATAGAAATTAATAGGATAATTTTTATTCCATAGGAATAAAAATCTAATTATTATTTTTTTCCCATAGGAATTAAGATTTTCAAAAATTTCAAATTCAAAAATTATTGACATTACACAACTTTTGAAAAATTGTTATAAAAGAATCGATTTCTTTATATTTTATAACAATTAAAGATCACCAAGTGATAAAATCGTAATTTTATATTACAAGAATATTCTTACTGTAACTTTTTTAAAATTATTTTTAACATTTCAAATTTATTATTATTTTCTACAATTTTCAACAAAAATTCTTCTTTTAGTCAATAATTTTTAACAATTTTTGAAAAAGTTCTTTTCAGATTCATTTTCAATTCCATTTGTTTGCAATTACAGTTTACAAAATTTCTATTACATTCGAAAATTCTTCGGTTAAATATAAATCAGAAAATAAAAATTTTAAATAATTTTAAAAAAAGTCAATAATAAATTTTTATAAAAAAATCAATTCTATACAGAATTGTTAGTTAAAAGTTTGTAAAATTCAGATTTTCAAAGATTTTAATTCGAGACGTTTTTAAAATTTAATTAATTCTAAGAAATCACGCTATAATACTATTTCAATTACTATCTAAAATTTGTACTGAAATTCCTTTTGAAATCAATTTTTGTTTCGAAAATTCTACAAGAATTCAATTATTTAAATACAAAAATAAATAATTTATTGAATAATTTAATGTTTCTTGAAATTTAATTCTAATAAAGAATTTTGTCAACAAATTTTTAAATAATTGAATTATTTTGACAAGTTTTAATCAAGTTTTAAAGAATAATGCCATTTTTCGAGGAATTTTATTAAAATTGTATTAAAAGTAATTGAAATTCTGCGATGAGTTGTATTGTTTTTGTAAAAATAATTAATTTATTGTAAAGAAATTTATAAAAAATCTGTAAATAATTGAATTCCTTGGAAATTTTTTTTTAATGAAAATAATTGAATTGTAGAGAAAAAAGTTGTGAATAATTGAACTCCTGCTAAATTTTAATTGTTTAGGAAAATAATTAAATATTTGAGTAGAATTTTATTAACTTTTTTTTAAATAATTGAAATATTTTGGAAAACTTTTTTAAAATAGTAAATATTAAAAATCATTAAATTGAGGAACAATTTTGAAAATAATTGAAATTTTCGAAAGTAATTGAATTTCGGAGAAGAATTTTTATTATTTACAAAAATAATTTAAATTTTGACGAGAATTTTTGAAAATGTTTTGAACATAATTGGATTTTAGAGAAGAATTTTATTACTTTTGAAAATAATTGAATTTCTACAAACATTTTAAACTTTTCCGAAATTCAATTATTTTTAGTTTTTTTTTAACTAAAATTTTTCCAGAAATCCATTATTGTAAATATAATTAATTAAATACATATTAAAGCATTCAACTAATTTCAGAAGAATTTGAATTATTAAAATTTGTCAAAAATATAAGTTTTTAAAAACTTCTAATTGAAAATTTATAAAATTTCAAATTAAAACCTTTTGAATATTATAGTTCATCTATTTATAAAAACTGTAAGCGCAACTATTTTAAAAATCAATCAATTTCGGAGATATTTAAGTAGAGAAATAAATTTTAAAAAAGGATACAGACATAGGCAAGTGCGAAAAACAAATGTGGAATTGTGCCGAGATGATTTGAATGCGACGAGTTCGATCGTTGTCGAGGCTCGGTTGCTGTCCAAAGCAAAGCGTCTATTGTATCCTGACCAAAGGAATTGAAAAGTCGGTCGCCAACTTCCAACATATTGTAAAATATGTACAATTTGATGACGGATTGACTTTTCACTAAATGATACATCATTGATGTATCAACTTTCCAAGTTGCTATCCAACATCCCAGTACAACAACTCCTTTCAATAAATCACATACTTCCGACGATCGTAAAAATCTTTCTCCCCTTTTGCCCAATTTTTTACCCCTGCAAGAAAATTCACTTCAAAATAAACACTCGGAAAATATTTCCAATATTATTACACAATATGATTTAATATTTTCAAATTATTTCCTTCCTATTCCTTGTAATAATCCTTGTAATAGTTAGATGCACCAATTTACAAAGTACACTTTTTATTTTCTTCCTGAAAAAAAATAAACTTACCCCAGACAATATTTTATAGGCCTCGTTATAACGGACCATAATGCAATTAAAAATCGCAAAGGTAAAAAAGTGTAAACAAATAAAAATGAATCAGCACACTGGAAAAAAAGTAAATTAATTACTTCTCTAAGTTTGTAAAAGTCGTGAAAGTTATTTGCGAATTTTTCTTCTTTATAGAAAAATTCTTTTAATAATTAAAAACATTGTAATTTACAACATTTTCTAGAAAACTTTGCATATAGAAAAATAAAAGAAAGAAAAATGATAAAATACAACAATAAATTTTAATCATACCTGAAAAAAGCCATAAAACATAAATTTCTCCACCTCCCTCGGTATTTTCATAAAAGAATAAATTTTCTCTCTCTGGGCAGAAAATCTTTCTTCATCTTGTTCAAGATGATAGCCTCGCGTAAGTTCGGTTCTTAAAAATTGCAACAATGAAACACCTGCGAAGAAATTAAAAAGAATAATATTAATAATCAAAAGGGACGATTTTTATTTTATTAAATAAATAAATAATTATTAGTATTAATGTAATAATTAACTATATTAATCTCTGTGGGTTTTCATTCATTCTGTTCGCAGTATGAAGTTAGTTTTTGTATATGCTTTTGTTTTTTTTTCTTTTTCAAAACACTTTGGTTTTTCGATTTGTCAATATCAAAATTTATTGTTTATTTAGAGAAAAGGTTAATAAATATTGCTTTTATAAAATAAGGTAAGAAATTTTCATAATGTTGATTTAGAAATTTTATAATTATTTTTTGTTTATATTTTAAAAATTATTAGTTTCTTTTAAAATAAAAAGTTATGAAATTTTCATTTTTAATTACAATTTTTAACAATAATGTTTTTTCTATTTTAAATTAATAACAAAAAATGTGTAGGAAGAATTTGTGTATTTAATAATTACAATTTTTCTCTTTTTATGTATATAAAGATATTTTATATTTTACTAGCTAAAAAAATGCTTGTATACTTTCTCATATAATAATCATGTCTATTCACAATTCACATTTTTTTTATTAAAGAACAAAATATTTAATTTCATTTGAAGAATTTCTTTAATAAGATTTAATTTTTTAACATTCTAAAAATCAATTTATTTTAAGTTTAATCTAGAAATTAATGAAAAAATTTGCATAATTTCTTTTTCTGTATTTAAAAACGAAGAAAAAATAAAGTAATTTAAACTATTTATATTTCTGCATCAACATTTTTTTTAAACTTCCATTTTGTAATTAATTTTGAAAATCATATTGTTTTTACAAAATTTGTAGTATTCTTTTGCATAATTTCTATTTATTATCAAAATTTTTTTAACAAAATCAAAATATTATATTTTTAATCAGTATTGATTAATAGATAATAAGAATTAATTATTTAGTATTTTTTAATAATAAATTAATTTTAGAAATAGAATTTTAAAAGTTAAGTATTTTTATGAAACTGAAACTTGCATCCAGTTACCAGTCCTACTTAATTTTTGAAAATTCGATATTGGATTTAAAACAAAAAATATTTAACATTTAAATTTAATTTCTAAAATTAAGCAGGTGCTGGTAGCAAATCAAAATCATGAAAATTTCTTTCATTCTTTTCTATTAAACAATATAAAGTGTTGTCAAAAACATTTTGTCGGACAAATCGAATTTCTATAATTTATTTTATTTATTTCTAACAAAATTTGAAAATTATTTAACAAAATGTTAAATGTTATTAAAAAAAGATGAAAAAACTGGAATAATTTCTTAATTTTTTAAACATAATCTTTAATAAAAATTTAATTTTTTTAGAGATAGATGATAAATGTTTTGGCTCAATTAACTTTTTTTCTGTAATTTCTTTTTTAAATTTGATACTGAAAATAATTAAGAATAAAAATTGTATATCTTTAATTAACTATCAATTGTATTCTTTTAATAGTTGACAAAGATTATTGATTAATTTATAATGAATGAGAATATAAATTGTAATTTTAATTCGTAATCATAATTGTTATAGTTGCTGTTTGATTTTTTGTTTCTTAACTTTTTTGTAATTTTTCTTTTCAAATATTTAAAATTTTTTAATTAATGTATTGAAAATCATCGAATTATTGCAAAAAATTTTATCAAAAAATTTAATAATAATAGAATTCCTTCACAAAATTCCACTATTTAGGAAAATAACTTAAATCTCGCGGAGAATTTTGTTTAAATTTTTTAAAATTCTAATTAAATTCTTTTTGCAGAATTTCTTTGATTTTTTTTGTCAAATAATGGAGTTCCTTTAATAATTTTAATTAAACATTTTAAAAATAACTAAAATTTTATGGAGAAGAATTTTTTTAAAATTGTATTAAAAATAATTGAATTCTTGCGAAAAATTTTACTATTTAAAATAATTTAATTATTTTTATTTAGAAAGATTTGTTAAAATTTTAGGAAATATTGAAATTCTTTCGTGAAATTTCAATAAAATTTTTGACAATATGAACAGTAATAAATCATTTTGTATTTAAAAAGTGATTTTTTTTAAATTTTGATTATGAAATTATTTACAAAATTTATGTTTGTTAATAAAAAATTTTGTAATTTGTATAACAGTATCAAATTAAATACTACGTTCCGTGCGCTAGCGCGCGTATCATTTGCTAGTATTATATTAATTATTATCGTTATTTTAAACAATTGAAAATTAAAATATCCATCAATCTTTTTCTATTAGAGTTCCAAATAAATTTTTTATAGAAAAAAATGTGTATATTTCGTTTAGAGACAAATAATACTTATAAATATTTAATAACTATTATTATATAATTAATAAATTCAGAAAATAATTACAACTCAATTAAAATATTACTGCTGCGAATAAATTAATAAAATAAATATTTGCCTTAGTAAAATACTTTCGTGAATTTTGTTAAGTAATTTCTCAAAAAAATCTATTTATAAAAACAAGAATAATCTTGAAGGATTTTTGCACAAAAAAGCGAGACCTTGAAAAAGAGAGATATAAGATTTTTTCCTACAATTCACTGATAGTGTCATAAATGTTGTTAGTCATAATAGGCAGATGTTGACGATGTATATGTTTATAAAAAAAAAACTATGAAAACGAATATATAGACTAAATCTCGTCACAATTCACAAAATATAAATATACCTGTGACGTTATTTATGAGGTTCTTGATTCATTACTCGCATATGAATGGAGAAGATGCTTTATAAGATTATATAATACTCAATAACAGTTTCGAAAAAATATTAATTTTTTTTTCCTCAAAATCAAATTATTTTATAATTTACTTCGCATTAAAAAAAGAACTATTTAACTATTTACTGTTTGATTATCGAATATTCAATAGCCAAATTGTAAAGTAAATAATTATTTTCCACTGCTCAAAAAAATTGTTCAAAAGAATCTAAATATTAAAAAACACAATGTTAAATAAAATTTATAATTATTATTCAACATTCAATAATTTTTTGTCTGTAATATAAATATCGTATGTAAAATACGATTGCATTTTCCTATTGGAAATAATTTGAAGAAAGTTACACAGCTTAATATATACATATAGTTGCTTTAGATTCAAGGTGAAAGTCTATTAGATATTTAAATCCCAAAGTTGAAAGTCTCATGCGTGTTGCATATTTGCTTTCAAAAGTAATAAGTGCTACGATGAAAATTAGAAATTTCAAATAATGTTATCTCTTCTCCTTCACGTGTTCTTACGTGTTGAATACAGATTATACAGATCTCTATTCAATAAGAATAGAATTTAAAAAAAAAATGTTTTCCAAGTGTCATTTAATCACTTGTTTTTAATTCTTGTTTGTACTGTATAATTTGCTTCATTGAAATTTTAGAATATGCACTTTTATTACCGAAGGAAGAAAAAAATGTTAAATACACGCAAAAAAATTTTTTTAAATAATCACTTTTTTGAATTATAAATAAATTCTTTTTCATTCCGATTGTTTATATTGCGAGACAAAGAGAGAGGGAGTATTAAAATTCTTTACTATTGTTGTTAATAACTGAATGTAGGAAGTAACATAAATAGATGTATTTTGAGAAGAGAATAAAAAAAAACAATGGTATGGGTTTTTGTAAATAAAAAATAGTATATTATGAAAACAAACCACTTTTTTTTGTAGAGCCATGTTTTTTCGTTTGTTGTGAATTGTTATCGTGAACATTTAGATTCTCAACACGATTCCCGGGTGGCTTGGTATTTTTATTCGAACCACGAAAACGAATATTCTTTTTCTCGGAATTATTCAATGAAATTAAATTGACTTTATCACTTGTGTTGTCCATCATCGTATTCTGCGATCCGTTGTTGTCGTCGTCGTTTGACATGGATGTGTCTCTGTCCCGTCATAAGGGTGTCACAAATGATTATTATTCTAATCTCTCTTTAGTCACATAACCTCTTTGTTTTATATCAAAACACAGACAGCTGTCGAATTTTATATTGTTTATAATAATAAATTTCAATAAAATCCCATATGCCATGACAAATGCCATGCGACTTCTTGGTTGATTTCGTTAATACTCGTGGAAAATCGGGTTTTACCTCTTATTATTGTTCGGTTCATTTCGATAAAGTTCGATTATTTTCGTTTGGCTCCTCGTTTTGCTGCTGCTGCTTGGTCGTCGTCTGCAACAATATGCAAAATATTTGACAGCGTGAATTATAAACATGGCGGCATCCACAGAGGATTCAGTGGATGACCGAAAAATATGCAAAATATTAATTATCGGAGCCGGAATGGCTGGACTGTCAGCCGCTAATCATTTGTTGAAAAATTCCGAACCTGATTTTTTAATTCTTGAAGCGCGTGAACGTATAGGAGGACGTATTGTCTCGACACAAATTGGTAAGAGAATGTAACCTCAATTCTCTATTTATTTTATTTTATATAGTTTGATATTTGGAAATTTTGGTTTGTTGTTCGATTGTGAAAATTTGGTGGCGATTTTTCGGGTTTAATTTTTTTGAGATTGTGTTTCTTTGGAAGAAATTCGTTGGATTGACAATTGACGATAGGAGAGATAAACAATTGTGATGTTACTTGTTTACTATAATTTTCGAATTTGTTTTTGACATTCGCTGAATCGGTTTCAAAAAACAAATTCGAAAATAACATATAGTAAACGAAGGATTGAATTTTCTTTTAGGAAATGAAAAAGTTGAATTGGGCGCCAATTGGATTCACGGAGTCCTGGGGAATCCGATTTTTGAATTGGCGATGGCAAATGGACTGATTGACATAATAAACGTGCCGAAACCGCATAAAGTCGTTGCCACAATGGAGGATGGTAAACAATTGCCATTTCCGATTTTGGAGGAAATCTACGAGGCTTACGTGTGTTTTTTAAGGCGTTGCGAGGAGTATTTTTTGAGTTCGTACAGCCCACCGGAGGGTATTAATAGCGTCGGTGCACACGTTTCACTAGAGGCCGATCTCTATTTATCGTCATTGCCACCGGAGAATCGGAGAATTCGCCAATTATTATTCGATTGTTTGCTCAAACGAGAAACGTGCATTACTGGCTGTGATAGTATGGAGGAAGTTGATCTTTTGGAAATGGGATCTTACGCTGAATTACAAGGAGGTAACATCAGTCTTCCCTGTGGTTACAGTTCAATATTGGCGCCTGTCGCAAAACATATTCCACGAGATCGCATTCTCTCTCGACATCACGTGACGAAAATCAGGTAATTTCCCCCTCTAGCAATTTCGACAATCAATTATTTTTGACCGACTCATTTTTCTTTTCTAAATACAGATGGCGAACGAAGGATAAAAATACTCTAATTCAAGTCGAATGTGAGAATGGAAAAAAAATCGAAGCCGAACAATTAATATGCACATTACCATTAGGTGTTCTCAAGGAGGAAGCTCAAGAAATATTCGATCCACCATTGCCAATTTATAAACTACAAGCAATTGATCGTCTCATGTTTGGCACTGTTGATAAAATATTTCTCGAATACGAGAGACCATTTTTGAATCCAGGTATCTCGGAAGTTATGCTCCTTTGGGACGATAGGAAATTAAGCGACGAGGAAAAGCAAGATTTAAGTAAAACGTGGTACAGGAAAATCTATTCATTCACAAAAATATCGGATACACTTCTTCTCGGTTGGATATCGGGTAAAGCCGCTGAATATATGGAGAAATTGAGCACAACTGAAGTATCGGACGTTTGTACAACGATATTGAGGCGATTTTTAAACGATCCCTATATTCCCGTTCCGAAAGGTTGTTTGAGAACAAGTTGGCATTCACAGCCATTTACAAGAGGTTCCTATACGTCAATGGCAATTGGCGCGAGTCAAATTGATATTGAGAGTCTCGCTCGACCTCTCATCGAACCAAATGAGACAAAAGTGAAAATTGCATTTGCCGGTGAACATACGCATTCGTCATTTTACAGCACTGTTCACGGTGCTTATCTCACGGGAAGAACTGCTGCCCAATTATGCCTTGAAACTAGAAAACAAAATGATAAACAACAACAACAGCTCAGCATTAATTGCGAAGAAACCAGTGATCTTAGTTCCTGGATACAAGGAATTTCTTTGCACTAATATTGAGAGCTTCTTCATTACTTTCAACAGCATTTAAAGAAACGTAAAACGAATTTCATAATGTAGACAAATTTTTAAAATCAACTTTAAAAAAAATTCTCTAAACATTTTTTTTGCGAGTTCAATCTATTCGTGACGAGAGGTCGAATTCAAATGAAACTTTTGCTTTTAAATTATATTTTAATAGAACAGAAATTTTAATTCAACACGAATCTAAGATTAGACTAATTTAACATTTTAATTCAAATTCGCCTTTAAAGTTTGAAAGTCGTTTTACGTTTAAACTCAAGTTCTTCTGTAACGAATTTTGCCAAAAGTTGTCTATTGGTTTATTGCCATGAGTTTAAAACTTTCCCGTTATTTCAAAATAAGTATTTAAATATTATTTAAATTATTGGAGTATTTTTAAATCTTAAAAAAAAAAAAAATAATTTCCAAAATTTATTTAATTGTACAGAATAAAAACTTATTTTTCCCTTTCGTTAACTTTTGGCACAAATTTCGCAACAGATTTCCAAATCATTTTACTTTTCTTTTTGTTTCTTACCTTTTTTTTGAAAAAACAAAAAAGCTAAAAGTTTTTGTACACATTTTTTATCAACTTGCTGTGTTCTCTAAATAACGCAACGAGTTGATAATTTGTAAATAATAATAATATAGGTGATAATAATTTTTCCGTGCATTGTACATATAAACAAAAAAATTTGCCTATTTCTAAGTTTAATGTGCATTTTTTAAATATAGAATAGATAATTTATTCTTAATGAAATAATGCTAAAATACTAAATATCGTCGCAATAAAATGCAAAGAAAAAAAACAAGATGTGATATATATATATTACAAAATGTCAGAAGAAATAGTTAATTTATTTTTCTGACATCACTTCGATAATTTGGACAATTATTTCTAATTGTTTATTTGCAAAGATTTTCTAGTCGATCGAATAATTTTATCGTTAAGTCTCGAATTTTCATCAATTATTAAGTCTCATTTTTTCGAAGAACTTTTTTCCTCGTAATCACTTTATAATTGTTAACCAGTTAGGTTTTCTCGTCAATGAAAAAAAAACTGAAGAAAGCTTGCAAAAAAATTATTAAAAAAAATGAAAAATCCGTAGAAAATAATCATGCCTTCAAATTGTAATTTGAATATTATATTCAAAAATCTCCTTTGATTTTAAAAATCAAATTTAATTTTTCGATATTGCTGTCGTTTACAGTATTAAAGTGTTCAAAACACCTTTTTTTGTATTGTTAGGTTCTTATTTCTTGACACTTTTTACAAAGAAAAACGAAAATTATGTTTATTTTTAAGAAAATTATTCATTTTTAATGTTTTAATTAATTATTTGTGAAAAATAATGAATGATCGGTAAATAAAAATACATTTAAAGAAAGAATTCAAAAAGTTTTCACCTTCTTTTCGAATATAGAAGTCGATTAATAATTAAAAATTTTTCAAAATTCGTAATTTAATAAAAAAATAAATTGGGAATTAAAATTCATAATAAATAATTATCTAATTAAACCAAATTATAAAATTTAATTTAAAAATAATTAATTACTAAATTAAATACCATTTTTTAAATACATTTTCGATGAATTATGGAAAATTAAATGAAAATGGAGAAAAATAGAGTTTAAAAATTATTTTATTTTAACAATCTGGAAAATGTAACGATATACAAATGTGAGATTCAAACTTAATCTACTCATGATTTTTTTAGTCATTAAATACTATAAAAAAAACTAAACGTTAGGGAGTTAAATGTATAACATTTTCTTTTCTTTACTTTTTTATCAAAAAGTCCTATAATAAGAGAATTAAACAAATTACTTCAAAACAATGTTTTAAACAAATTGTACAACAAATTATTGCCTATATCACTTTTTTCCGGAAATTACTATAAATTATTAAAAAAAAAACCTTTGGATTTTCTTTTACCAAAATATTTTTTCTTTGTTAAATAATTAAATTATTGGTAATAAACTGCCTCCAACTTTGAGAAAGCTTTTTATCTTTATAAATTGTTCAAAAAAAAATTCAATTTACTCCAGTGGAGAAAGAGTCAAAAAAATACTTTGCTAGAAATTTAGGATAAAACACAAACATATATTTCACATTGTAAATGATTTTAATTAATACAGTGTATTCCACTTGTATTCTGCACAAAAGTCACAATCGTTTTTTTTCACTTTTGACTGAAAAAAATGGAATTAGTACCGTTATCGATTTTTTTTACTTATGAATTTACAAAATCCAAGTTCAAAAAAAAGCTTTCATAGACATCGGCTTTATTAAAAAAAAGACGTATAAAATAATAGCTTTTGCCTATGTGACTTAAATGCCAATTTTTATTATAATTAATAGTCCATGAAGAGATGATGTATAATTTATTTATACACATATGTATATTATAGAACAGATATTACAAATACAATGTGAATAAAATATGAGATACTGTAAAAAAAGGAAACTATCAAATAATGATTTATTTTTCTTTCACCTTCCAACAAAAACAGCTTTGGCATTTACATCCTGCCTTCATTCTATCAATACTCACTTTCAATGTAAAATAACATTTTTAAAAAAATAAAACTTTCAAACAAACTAGTCGTCTAGCAATGAAAATATATAATTGTTACAAAAAAAAAAAATAAAGAAAAACAATAAATCACTAATTAACTTTTTTTTTCTTTACTTTCAAGCGCGATATTATCCTACAAATTGATAAGCGTTATATTTATACTATCATAAAAATTGAAAAATGATTGAATAATATTAAAAATTGTTAATAATAATACAATATTTTTCAACATAATGAAAGTGTGTGTGTGTGTGTGTTCCATTAGCAAAAAGTTTTCTTCTAACTCATAATTTATTTTTTAATTTTTGCGCATCGATCTCAAATTTTCTCGCAAAAATCTAAATTAAAAAGAAATTTATTTCAGAAAAACAAAAAACATTGTTAATATTTCTAACGATACCTTTAAATAATTTTTTTTTTTAAATTAGTTCTTTAATAGAAATACTTAAAAAAAAGTACAATTTTGGACGATAACACTTGCTGCTAATTAAATAATTTATAATTAAGCTTAAACCAAAAATTTACATACTTAAGGATAAAATCTACCTTTCTAAATATTTATTAACAATGACAAATATTTTTCAAATTCTCAAGAATTACAATAATGAAAAACTATTATTTGCTTATGGAACTTTTTACAATCGTGACAAGTCTTTAGTAAAAAGACATCAAAGTCTTTATAGTATTAAAATGAAAAAAAAGAAACTGTTCACAAATTATTATTATTATTATTATCAGCAAAAAAAAATAAGAATATAATATAATGATTCATTAATTTGAAATTGTCTTTGAAAAATATAAAGATTTTTTTCCTAAAAAAATTAACTATTTCAACATAACACTCTAAACAAAACAATATAATAAATAATTCAGAATATTTACAATCTTATCAAAAAAATAAAAATTGTTTTCATCGAAAAAAAAATTTCTTTTGCTTTTAAAATAGAATTGGCGTTTTTTTTTTGAAGATCTTAAAAATAAATAAATATTTTTTTTGTGAAAAATGTACAGTATCTTTTTCTTTTTGTATATATGTTAAAAAAAAGGAATTCAAAAATGTAATCTTACATTCTATCTTGATGCAAATATACTTCATAGGCAATTTCAATTGACGAGAGCTGCACTATAATTGTGAGCATGAAAAATATTGTTATCGCAGTTAAATTTACTTAATATATTAATAAAATATATTTTAAAAATCAAACGCGACAATATTATGTAAACTTTAAATGAGAATTGCTACCAGAGCTACATTCTCCAATATTTTTTTTCTTCTTTTTTTACATTAAAATATAATATATATTATGTATTCTTACTTTTTATATACGTATATATATAATGTATATATCCATTTCTTACAATTTTCATATACTTATACGCGTATTTTTATTATTATAATTTTCTTAATATTAATTTTTATAAATTTATATTAAATTTGTCGCTTAAAGTTTTTTTTTTTGTTTTTACACAGGTATAGCGTTTCATCTGAGGTAGACCAAGTCAGCCACTACTCCATGCTTGAAAGATAAAGTCGACTTTTCGAAAAAGTAAAGTTTTCTTGTAAAAAAAATTTTAATCTAAATTAATTTAAATCTAAATTAATTTTAATATAAATTAATAGTTCACTGAGTGCCTAATTAAATTCTATGAAACATTACGTTTAATTCGATTCTTGGAATTTTTACAATATTTACTTTCAATAGTTCCATGAAAAACAATTGTTTAATAAATGAGAGTTTAATATTAACATTAATTCAATATTAAATATATTTATTTATTTTATTATTTAGTATTAGTTTATTTTCTAATTTATTATTTACTATTATTATTTGATTTTCTATTTTATTATTTAGTATTATTCATTTTCTGTTTAGCTATTATTATTATCATCGTCATCATCATCAGCATCATTATTATTATAATTATTATTATTTGTTAATTTGTATTTTTAACTACATAATTACTATGACTAACAATAATATTATTAATAAAGAATACACAATTAAAAAAAATTAAATAAAGAACATAAATTGTACATAAAGAAACATAAAAAGACGCAAGAGTTAAAGAGTAAACATTTAAAACAAAGATTAAAGAAAAAAAACTTCAAAAATAAATATAATTGTGACAAAAATAATAATAGGAGATAAAAATAATAAAAATAGTAATATAGTAATAATAATAATAATAAAATTAATAATAATAATAATAATAATAATAATAATAATAATAATAATAATAATAATGATAATAATCCCTTAAAATTGAATCGAAAAATAAGAATTTTTCAAAAAATAAGTTTTCTACTTTAAGTTACCCAAAATTAGAAAAAGTTCTCCCAAATATGAAAACGAAAAATTCGAAATGACGACCTTACGATTATCAAGCATGGACGCATTTATATATATAATATATATATAAGGTAATTATTTTATAAACTACAAATATGAATTACATTTAATTAATAAATTAATACAAAGTGAGCCTTAACCACCTTCAAAAATGAAAGTAACAAAGAACAAAATTTCTAATAACATTAAATTATTTTCACATTAAGAATTACATCATTCCTTCTATTCTTAATTCTATCGTCATTCACATATATATATTTTTCTTTTCATTTCTATTTTTTTTACTTTATTTAAATCTCTAATTTTATTTTGATTCGCAATTATATTGTTCAAAAAAATAACTTCATAAAATCAGTAAAAAAAATATATATTCGAAATTTACAAAAAAAAAAACAGTTTTTTTAATTAAAAAAAAATATTGTAAATTTTCATAACTATGTAAAAGTATGTATATATAAATAAATTTGAAAATTTCTCGATAAGCTAAAATAAATTTTTTTCAACTGGTCAAATGAATATTGTCTTCAAATTTTACTTCTAATTTAAATTAAATTCTAAATTAAGTTTTAAATTAAATTTTTAATTTCTTTTAAATTTACTTTTTGATTAAGTTTCAAATTAAAGTTGACACATTGTATTTAAAATTGTGTAGATTGAAAACATTATTTTTCAATGTTTATTTGTAAAATTAAAGAGTATTTAAATTGAATTTAAATAATCATATTTAAATTTATATAAATATTGTTTTGTTAAAATGTTTTTTCGATTTTTTTTCAGAATTTTCTTGAAAGTAATCTAATAATTACATTCAACTCTTTGAACTATTGAGAAATTAGTAAATTGTAAGAGTAAAATATTCTTTATCTTTATAACAATTAGAAAAATAATTTATTTTGACAAAAATAATTTACTTACGTTATTTATCTATTTGATGAGTAACGTAATTATTATTTCATAATTCCTTTTTTTTCTTATTTCTGGTAAATTTTATATATATATGTATATATTCATTTAAGTTAGACATTTTTAAAATTGAAAACTGAAAATGGTTAAAGCTTACCAATAAAATCTAATCTATTTGCGACATCTCGAATCATCTTAAAAATAGAAAACTGCTCTAGCAGTGTAATCGCATGGCCAGCTTTTCATCATCACTATGTCGATAAAGATATACTAAAATTCATCGATGCCTCCATCAGGTACTCCAGATCTAACTTTATCCAGCACTTTGTTTACAAAATCTGTCGAATGACTCGCTATTCGTACTTCTGAAATAGATGGAATTTTATTCATTTCAAATATAAATTTAATTACTTTTCCTCTACATTAAATATATACAATTTCCCAAGTGGAAAATTTGTTTTTTCTGAAAATAAGTTTTCAATTGTTTACTCACTTGTTGCCAATTTACAGTACTTATCCATTTGCCGTGTCAATTCCTCCTGAACTTCTGGATTTGGCTCCGTTAATTTTGCAGCCAATGTGTGTTTTATTTGAGATATGCCATGAATCAGCCGCTCTGTAAAATATAGTATTTTTTTTTTAGAAAGTAAAATCTAAAATCGTTTATTGCATTTGTGTCAATAATTTGAATTCGTATTTAAATTTTCGAATTCAATAATTTATATTTTTCACTGAATTCACTTTGATTTTTCATTCAATTTAATGCTGATTTCTAATTTAGAATATCTGAACAGAAAAATATTTATATTCAGACAGGAAAATAAAATAATTCTTGTTTCCTAATTTTTCTCGACGTATTTTCATTTTTAAATATTTGATATTTTAAATTAATGAAAATCTAATTTAATTTTTGAAATGCAAAATATTGACAAAAATTGTTTCGAATTAAAAATTATAATTCAATTCGTAAATTTAATTAACAATCTGAAAACAATAGATTTAAAAAACAAGTTTTCTTAAGGAAATGTTAGAATTTTTGTCACTTATTTATTATTCTGAATAAAAAATAATTTCGTTTTTGCAGAGAAACTTATCAAAATTTCGAAAATCAAAGAAGTTCTTCTCATGAATTGAATTAAAATTGAATTGAAAATAACTAAAAATTAGTTAATGAATGAAAATTTTTGAATTTCAAATTTTCCACTTAATATTAATGAAAAATTAAAAGGACTCAACTGTGTTCTTGTTCAAGGCCATGAAGTTTAATTTTATTCGCCTCATGTTGTGCCTTCTTCTTCAATCGACAAGCGCGAGAAGCTAATTTATTTTTCTCTTTTCTCGTTTTAGGCCGTGCTGTAAATGGCAGTTCGGAAACAGGTGTCATGTCGTTGATAACGCGCGATAATTTATCCAATTCACGACCAATGCTGAATAATTTCCTTGGATTTGGTGTAAGATCATTGCCATCGCCTTTTCTCGCTTTTCCACTGTGTTTTATGCCTCTCAATGCACAATGTGGACTAAATACCGGATCTGTCACCTCATTTAAAACATGAGGATCCTCTAAACGTGCACGTGCAACTAAACGCTGACCCTTTGGACCCTTTGCTTGTACATTGTATTGCCAAAAGAATCTTTCCTTTTTGTGTCTCGATTCTTTTGTCGATTCATTACCGCCGCCACCTTTTCCCACGCTTCCCTGATCTTCACCGTCACTTCCGCCTGTTCCTAAATTGAAAAATTACAAAATTTTTATTCATTTCGCATAGTCAAGATGAGAAAAGTAAATAAAAAACGTAGAAAGAATAAAAAAAATGAGGAAAATAAAGAAATAAATAATAAAGAAAAAAGTAAAGTAAATAAAATGTAAATAATTTTCGTGAAATAAAATACTAAATTCGTGTATTTTATAAAAAAAAAAATAATAACTTGTTTAAAACTGATGTCAAATGATAAGAATAGAAACGAGAAAAAAATAATCTTAATCATAATAGATAAGAATGGTCTGATATGAATATTTTCTCACTTGTATTTTTATACGGATATGAAAAAGAAATTTTCTTCAAATATATTTAATATTTTTTCCTTTGCATTCTGTCTATAAAAAGAATAATTAACAAAATTGAAAAATATATTATTCTTAATATAGTAAAAGCAAAACAAAAATTTATTGACAAAATTGTTCGCTAGAAAAGTTTAAAGATGTTTCAAAAGATTTTCTGAATTGTCAGAGACTTAATCCATTTCTGAATTTACCTAGTAATAATAATAATCATGTTTGCGGATAAACATGTTTTGTGTACACTGAGTGCTATATAAGTTATTCTTTTTTTAGACTTCAATCTTTACTTTATGAAAATATTAGAATCATGTGCTTTTTACACTAATAAAAATAGGAAAACCTCGGGAAAATCTTTTTAAAACTATTTCAAAGATTTTTTCTTTCATAAAAAATAAACCATGGAAATGTTAAAAATATAATCTACTATGAAAAAAGGAAAAATACAAAAATTACTTAGAAAAAACTGTTTGATTAAAACCCCGATTGAATGAAATTGAAGTGAAGTCAAATTATTAATTATTCTACTTTTCTCCCACTAATTATGATTAAAATTAAATTCCTTCTTTTCCATTAAAAAAATATCAAAATAGAGAAAAGGAATTTTTCTCTAATTTAATTTTCAAAAGGAAGTACAAATTGTTCAGCTCTTATATGAAAATTAATTATATAATTAAATTTCCATATACATACTTTTGAAAATGTCAGTTTACCAAATTAGCATATCTAGTTTTGTATTTGAAATATCTTATCTATGTAAAAAAATTATATTTTTATTTAAAAACTACATGTATACACTTGAAAGTAAAACATTTGTAATGGAACTTTATGATTATTTGACAATAGATTGTCATATCGACAATTATGAAATAAAATAAAATAAAATTCAATGCCTTCCTAAATGTCAGAACAAAAATTTCCATTTGCCTTTGAGAGAAATAATAAAACAACAATAGACATAATGACAAATATTTAAAATTTTAAAGTAAGAATTTTGTTCAAAAAGAACTAATTTTTCGTTTTAACAAAGTTCTATAGGAATAGAGGGAAAAATTATTATTTGTAGAAATTAAAAAGAAAAAGACGAAAAAGGAATTTTAATAAAAAGAAAGTTAATATTTGGAAATAAATTAAAATACAGAGTGAAATTAATTTTTAGAGACAAATTAAAATATAGAGAAAAATTAATATTTAAAGAGAAATTAAATATGTAGAGGTAAAATTAACATTTAGAGAGAAATATTAAAGGGAGATTAAAATTTAGGGAAAAATTAATATTTTTGTGTGAAAATAAGAAAGGTACATTTTCGATTTTTTTACCCAAAAAAGAAAAATTAAAATTCATAGGGGAATTAATATTCGATGAATAATCGAAGAAGAAAATTAAATTCAGAGGGATTTCAAATTTTGGGGGAAAGTAAATAAAGAAAATTCAAATTTAGAGAGAAATAAATATTTGAAAAACAATAAAAAGAAAATTAAAATTTTGAGAAAAATAAATAAGAAAACTTCAAATTTAGAAGGAAATTAATATTTGAAAAATAATAAGAAAAGAAAATTAAATTTCAGAGCCGTTTTAAAATTTAAAGAAAAATAACTAAAGAAAAATGAAATTTGGAGGGAAATCAATATTCGATAGAAATTTAAAATTTAGAACAGAATTAAAATTTAGAGAAAAAGAAATAAGGAAAATTCGAATTTAGAGAGGAATTCATATTTGAAGAATAATAAGAAAAGAAAATTAAAATTCAGAGCGGAATTAAAATTTAGAGAAAAGTAAGCAAAGGAAATTAAAATTTAGAGGGAAATTAATTTCTGAAGAATAATAATAAAAGGTTATTAAAATTTAGAGAAAAAAAACGGAGGAAATTAAAATTTAGAGGGAAATTAATATCCGATGGAAAATAAAAAAGGGAAATTAAAATTTCCAAAAGAATACAGAGAGAAAATTAAAATTTAGAGGTTTACAGGCCTCGGATCGACTTTAGTCGATTACAAATAGAAAAAAAGTCGAAAAAGTCGATTATATAATTCAGTGCTGTCACAAAAATTCAAATTAATCAAAACTTGTATAATTTTGCTAAATAAATATTTAAATACTTCTTACTTCTTTATTCACAGGAAATAAAATTTAAAAAATTTCAACTTTTCAAATTTAATAATTTATCAAAATTAAAACTATAACCCTTTTATAAATTTAATTACTTTATACAATTTTTAACTAAAGTTCAACACTAAATCAATTATCTATATGAATTTTTAAACATTTTTTGCAATTTCTTCAGAAATTCATTTATTTAAATAAAAAAAAAACAAATTTTTTATAATAATTTAAACCGTTCATTTCCTATTTAAAGACATTAATCAAGGCAGAACATTTTCAGAAATTTTAATAAAGAAATTCATAAAAATTAACTTTTTAAAAATATTTCTAAATAATTTATTAAAAATACAAAAAGTTTAACAATTAAATACAATTAAAAAATGTCTAAACAAATTGAAATTTGGTCAAATCTTTTCAAAGCTGATTTAAATTTAGTAAAACATTTAAAAATAATTCAAAATTTGTCAAAATCTTACGAAAAATAATTGAGTTTTGTAAAAATATTAAAAATTTAATGAAATCTTTCAAACAATTTTAATTATAAATAAATTATTTCTGAAAAATCGTAAAGTAGTGCTGTATAAAATGTCCAATTGTTTATAATAATTTAAACCTTACATTTTTCTATTTAAAGATATTAATTAAGGTAGAACATTTTCAAAAATTTTAATAATGAAATATTTCTAAATAATTTATTGAAAATACAAAAAAAGTTTTGCAATAAAATACAATTAAAAAATGTCGAAAAAACTGAAATTTGGTCAAATCTTTTCAAAACTAATTTAAATTTATTAAAACATTTAAAAAAATAATTCATAATTTGTCAAAAGCTTTTGAAAAATAATTGAGTTTTTTAAAAATATTAAAAAAAATAAATCAAATTTTTCAAAAAATTGTAATTATAAATAAGTTATTTCTGAAAAATTCTAAAATTGTAAATTTAAAAAAAAATTTTATTTACTTTATTCGAAGGTAATTGAATCTTTAAAAATTCTAATAAAACAATTGTAAGAATTAATTTTTTATAAATATTGTAATGTATAATTTTTCAATAATAATTGAAGAATTTTTGTATAATTTAAAACTAAATTGTTTTCAAGAATTTTAATTGAAAATTTGGAATATATGATTATTTTCTCCAAAACGTTGAAAATAATTTTGAACAATTTTAATTTTATTATTTTGTGTATGAATTTTAATTTTCGGAGATATTGTAAATAATTGAATTTAAAAAAAATTAGAACGCAATAATTCAGAAAATTATTCTTTTCTAAACTATTTTAATATTATTTTCAAAACCTATTTTTCATTAATTTTCATTTTTATTAAATTTACACTTGAAGATTATTGATTATAACTTTTGATAATTTAATATTTTATTTCAAAAATTTTCAATTAAAATTCTTGAAAAGTTAATTTTCAAAAATTGTAATAAAACACCTGAAAAGATGATTTAGTTTTAATTAAGTTTTACAGAATTTTAATTATTGAAAATCTTGATAAATGTAATATTTTGAAACATTTAATTAGATAATTGATTGAAAAATAAACTTCCAAAAGTTTGTAAATAATAAGTTATATTTTGCACGGTATAAAATCGAAATAAGTTGCATTTTATACCAAAAATATTGTATTTTAAATCAAAATTTGGAAGAAAAGTCTCAACTTTTTAATAAAAGTCGATAAAAGTCGCATTATTTGAAAATAGTCGAAAAAAGTCGAAAAAGTCATAATATCCGAGGCCTGGGTTTATTAATATTTAAAAGAAAATAGAGAGAAAAATGAAAATAATTCAATTGTTCGAAAAATAAATTCAGAGGCAAATGAAAATTCGAAGGGAAATTAAAAGTTGAAGAAAAATAGAGAAGGGAAATTAATATCTTTGGAAAAATACCATTGTCACTACTGTAATCGTCATAATGATCGCTATCGTCATCGCTGTCCTCATAACCTTCATCGTGGCTAAGTGGATCGAGATGTCCTAGAGGATCGGGACTCAAAGCACCGCCCGTACTCAAACTGCTCGTTGAGCCAGCCTCGGTCAATCCCAAGCCCGCTGTACTTCCGGTACTGAGTAAATGTGGCCTAGGCTCCCTTCGCGCCCAGATTTGTTCCAAGCCCATTGATTGCGTCGGTGCCGACATTGATAGCCTTGAAACTTTACTTTTACTAGATGTCCCGACTGATTCCATTTGACTGTACATTGGACTATTTGGAGGATTCTCGCCCTTTTTCATCAACAATTCATGAAGTGTCGATTGTCCTGTCGGTCTACTAATTGGATGGGGAGACGTCGACGAACTGGCCGTGGAACTTCCTGCATAATTGAAAATTTTTTTTTTATTAATTACAGAACATGCGAGAAAAATATCCTTTTTCTATTTTTTCAGAATGATATAATTATAAATTCATTTTCTTATCGAAAGTAAATGTTTCATTTTATTTTAGCATTCACTGAATTATTTCCGAAAATATGTTAATTATCAAAAATAAATTTTCTGTTTTCCTTTTTTAGAACTCATTGAATTATTACAGAAAATATGTAAATAAAATAAATTAAAAAAAACTTAATGTTTCTCAAAAAGAGAATAAAAAATAAATTTATAACAAGTAACATTTTTTTTAAATGTTCAGTTTATTTCTGAAAATAATTAGAAATAATTTTTAGATTTCTGAATTATTTCCAAATAATAAACAATTATATTCTTAACAATATTCTTAAGAATACTCTTGATAATTAATAAATTTTTGATAACAATAATTTCTTACTAAACAAATATACAAATTTTGTTGTTATTTTCAAATTTCCTTTCCTACTTTAAAAAAATAATCTGAATTCGAAAATGAAAAGAGCAAATAGCAAATGAATAAAAAAATGGAAAATAAAAAAATTTTAATTTAGGTAGAGAAGAAGAACAAACAGATGAGATGTGTTATTTGTTTTTTGAAATTCAATTTTTATCATTGAATTTCTTCGTTTTATCACAGCTAATAAATTAGTTATGAAATGATCATCGAAACATTCGTTTTTCCTTCTGATTTATAAGAATGAATTTGTTTTCTCAGTAATAATTTTTCTTTTACTTTATATTTCGGTACATTTACCTTTATCATAAATTTAAAACTAGTAGAATTAAGTTAATAAACATTTAATAAATTTTCAAGTAGGTGAAAATGTAGATTTCCTTCTGAAAATTGGCGATAAGAAAGTGTCACAAAAGAAATTAACTATAATAAAAATATATATGTAAATTAAATAGTCTGTCTTTAATTGAGATTTCGATTAGTTTTTTCATTCAAATTGAAAATTAATAGTTTGTTGTTTATTAATATAGTACTAGCAATTTTTGAATTAGTAAAAATTAGAAATAAGTAAAATTCCAATTAATTGCTTCTGAAGTTTTGAAAATTTAAATTACAAAAATTTATCGAAGTTGAAGTCCACAACGTTTATCAACGAAAAAATTTCATTACTGTTAATAAAATTTTATTTTTAATTGAATATTTAATTATACAACAATTATCATCAAAACATAAACACCAAAATTTTTGTTTAAATATTTTTCTGTCAAAATTGATGCATTATTTTTAAATAATTTACTTAGTGAACAATTTTTTTTCGTTGATCAACGTTGTGGACTTTAACTTGGTAAAATTTGTGTTCTATTTATTATTTTCAAGTATCAACTTCAGTCATTGAATAATTTCAGATTTAAAAATTTTTTAAAATTCATTTAATTAAATATTATTATTTTCTAAAAGTTTAATAAAAGTTTTCGCAAGCAATTTAATTATTTTCAAAATTTTAGTTAACATTTTTTATAAGAATTCAATACATTATTATTATTAAAATTGTAATAAAATTATTCGCAAGAACTTAATTATTTTAAAAAAATATAACTGAATTTAAAAAATCAAATTTCTAATTACAATTATTATCAAAGGCGATTATTCAAAAATTTTTTAAAAAATTCTTCGTAAAAATCAATTCTTGTCAAAATTTTTAATTAGAAAATTATTTTAAAAAACTATGTTATTAAAAAAAAAGCTTAATGAAATTCATGAAAAGAATAAAATTATTATGTTCAAAAATTTTAATATAATTTTTCACAAAAAGTTAATTATTTTCATAAAAAAAATTAATTTCTTTACTTGGAATTCAATTAGTTTTAAAATAATTTGATAAAGTACTTTGCAAGAATTTATTTAGTTTCAATACATTAATTTTAAAATTCAAAACATTTAAAAAGACAAATTACTAAAAATGTTGAGAAGTATAAAATGTAATATTAATTATTATTATTATTATTAATTAAAATAATTGAATGTTTTGAACCAATTTTTTTTATGGTCCCAAAGTTTTAAACGTTCAAATGAACGAAATATTTTTTATTGGCGATATTTTAATAAATTACTTATAATAAAAAAATTTAAAAACTAAAATGTTATGTTTACAATCTCAATAATTAATTTTTTGGATAGTGAAGCAAAATAATTGCAATAAAAATTTAATTTTTAGAAGAAATAAATAAATTTCGTTCATTTGAACGTTCAGAACTTTAGGATCTTTTTTTTCAAAAAATTTCTAAATAATTGTATTCAATAGAAAACTTTTACTAACTATATTTAAAAATAAATGTTTTCTGTTAAGAAAATTTATTAAAATTTATTAAAAATAATTTAATTCCTGCGATGAATTTTACTATTTAAAAAAATAATTCACTTTTTCGGAAGAATTTTATCAGAATTTTTGAAAATAATAAAAATAATATTCCTTCATGAAGAATTTTATTTATTAATAAAAATAATTGAATTCTTGCGAAGATTTTTATTAAAAAATTTCAAAACCCTAATTCAATTTTTTAGAAGATCGTATTTGCATTTTTTTCCAAATAGTTGAGTTTCTTTAATAATTTTGATTGAACTTTTTGAAAGTAATTGAATTTCGTGAAGAATTCTTTACAAAATTTTGAAATACATAATCGCTTATATGAAAAATTATATTTAAATACTTTATTGTTAAGCATCATTAAAATTGTTTTGAATACAATTGAATTCCTGTGAAAATTTTTATTATTTATAGAAATAATTTAATATTTTACAAGAACTTTCTGAAAAATTTGGAAAATAATAAATTGAATTTTACAGACAATCTTAAAAAAAGATAATTAAATTTTTGAAAATTAAATTAATTTTAGAATTACTTTAAAGAGAATTGAATGTTTGCAAAGGCTTTAATAAATATTTCAATTGTTTCAAGGAAATTTCAAGCAAATTTCAGAAAATAATTGAATTCTTTTGTGAAATTTTATTAAAATTTTCTTGATAATAATTGAATTTCTGCGAAAAATTTTACTATTTATGAAAATAATTGAATTCTTCCGAAGAATGTTATTATTTATGTAAATAATTAAATTCTTTGCAAGACTTATTGAACCTTTTTTAAAAATATAAAAAATAATAAATAAATATTTACTTAATAAGTGAATTTTTCAAATTTTGATTATGAATTTATCGAGAAATTAAAATTTGAAAATAAAAAAATACAAAGTAGGTGAAATAAATGAAAATAGGTGAGAAAATTTAAAAAAGTGAAAGTCTGTGATCCATAAAATTTGGAATTCTCTTTTAGAAAATAGTACTGATATATCATCATAACTAAATAAAATAACTATTAATGTACTATTTAATGAATGAATCATTTTAATTGGAGTTAGTATTTTTTTGTGACAAAATTATTTCGAGTCTTTAAGTACACAACTATTATTCTACTTGTAAGACTGAAAATAATTTTTTTTTCTATACCAACATATTTTTTATTTTTGTATAAGAACTTATTTCTTTTTGTAAGAACTTATTTTTTTGTAATTATTTTTTTGTAATTATTTTTCTTTTTGTAATTATTTTTTTTGTAATTGTTTTTCTTTTTGCAATTATTTTTCTTTTTGCAATTATTTTTCTTTTTGTATAGAAAAGAAAATTTTTTGTCTCACCTGCAACATTACTCGTGCCAGGACTTGCAAATGCAGAGGGACTGACCGCCTCTAAACTGTCCATGAGACTAATACCACCATTAAGATTAAAGCCCGAATTATTAACAAATGTTGGACAACTGCGAAATGATTGAGCTGACTGTGGAAAACTGCTCGGTGCAAAACATGGACCACTGCTACTGTACAATGAACTCGCTGATGGCACATTATCGGTTCCTACTTTAAATTGTATTTTCTCCTCTGGCAATAGAAGATCATCGAAATTCAAATCGCCCAACAGTGTGTCATCATTGGCATTAAGTTCGGCGAGCGTTGGACCCTGAATGAGATCGGCTTTATCAACTTGAAAAATATCATCGTCATCCATTTTAAATGATGTCTCCAATTGCAGTGGATCAAGTTTAAACGGTGAATCCATTTGATCCGGTCTTGTACTCCAAATTGATGTTATTGCCAATGGCGATGGTGAAAATTGATCATAAACACCGCGTATACCACGATGTCCACAGGGAATTGGTACAGATGCCGATGTTCCCATTTCAGTTGGTGGCTCTTGCTTAATACCATCCTGTTTTATTGAAAATTCATCCATTGCATTGCTTCCGACTTCGAGGAAAAATTCCTGATACACAGAGTCTCCCATTGTTTTTTTTAGTGTCCCCTTTGAATTTTTCTTATCAAGGACCTTGAAAAGAAAAAATTAATTATTAAAGTAGATCATTTTTATTCGACTTTTTATTTATAACTACAATTATTACATTAAATTCAGTTAAATAATTTTTGCTTAATTTGAATATAACGTGATTCTCTCTAAATTATTCTCACTCCATAATCTCAAGGTTACGATAAAAAAAAATTAACATTGTTTTAAGAAATAATTCTTTTTTCTCACTCCAATTTTTGCATCAACAAAAGATAACTAAAAAAAAGAAGTGTGTAATAAATCTTTATGTATGAATAATGTATTTTTTTCTTAAATACCAAAAAAGGGCAACTATTGTTCAATAGAACTTGCCACGTGTTCTGATAAAATTACGTGATTTTTATTGAGAATTACGTTATATTTGACAATATAAGGAAAATATTTAATAAATTTCCAATTACTTGATAAAAAATACAAATAAGAATATTAATAATTTGTAAACGAATGAATTTTACGAACCACTTTTTTAATGGATGAACATCTGAGTTTCTTCGAGTTTCTTTGTTTACCTCGAATAATCCAACTAGAATCGCCCCACTACTCTCACTACTTGTTTTTTTTCTTTTTCCATTAGAAGTGAAATACACACACACACACACACGAATTATATTCCTTTTTTTGGAGGGGAAATCGATTTTACACAATTTAGACAATTATGTTTATGAAAAGAAAATATTACTTCACTATTAGAATATAAAGTGAATAATAATTCCGAGGTGAGAGAGAAGGAATTTTAAATAACAGCATTAAATTTTAGAGATTTTAATATATGTGTTGAGGATAAATATTGGAGTAAATTGTGCGCGCTGTAGTAGTTCGAGTCTTCTGCACACTCTAAACATAAACAAAGCAACTAGACGTTGGTAGGGAGGGTCCATCTGTGACCCGATGGCACTTGATGGCGCGTGCTTACTGGCGCTCACGTTCTTAAAAATATTGATAAGCGCTTGAAAATTGAAAAAGCAGGAAATCCACGCATTGCACTGATATCACAAGTTCGCGTGGGAGTACAACGAACCACTTTTTTTTCTTTCCTTCAAACTGATTATGCAAACAATTTTATTTTTTTCTTTATCAAAAAAAAGTAACTCACAAAAAAAAATTATTTCAATGAACAACACTTGTCGACTTCACTTCTCTTACTGAAAAAAAACACGTCTTGACTTGTCTTGATTATATTCTGTCTCAGTCTGATGTTCGAAGAATCAAGTTACATAGCCCTCGCGCTTGTTCACGACCTGCGCGCCTGATGACCATGACTTTCGTCAGCAAAATACAACATCACGAAATATTCAACTATAGATTAGTTTTTTTTTTCAATTGACATTGTTTTTGACAACTCCTCGTTTATTGTTGACAGTCAATTCCATTTTTCTTTGTTTTCATTTCAAATTGAAAAAAAATCAATTTTCTCTCTCTCTCTCTCTCTCTCTAAAAATAACAAGTTTTACATACACGAGAAGAGAGGTCACATGAACAACGTGAGCGATCAATCGTGAACTTGTTTTGGCCAATCGGAGATTCGCTTGCCACCTCACGTCAGGGGAATTTGGAATTTTATCACACGCGCAAACAAAACACCTTTTTTTTTACCCAGCACACAACAAACTCTTTTGCACGTGTCTTCCTTTTTGCCAAGTAAATATATTCAAGTTTTAACACCGCGAAGACTATGATTTTACGGAAGCACAAATTTCAAGCAGTTCACACACAACACTGGTTTGACTGCATATCAACACTTGACTCTCGAAGGAGGAAACTTTGAAAATAAACATCAGACCGTAGATCACTTTCTTGAAGCTGCGTCATGCCTACGTCACAAGTGGGCTTTCAAATCGCATACCAATCGCTCGCGGTAGTAGTGTATCAAGAAGAGTAGTGTTCTCGCGACTGTCGATTAACTTTTGGAAAAAAAAAATTTTTTCAATTTTAAAACAAGTCAAAATTTAATTGATCGTTATTTAATCACTCTAAATCCGCAATTTTTTACCAAAAAAAAAAGAAGTAGAACAGTTTTTTAATCGGAATCCCTCTCTTATTTTTCAATAATTGTAATTTTATCCCTTTGTTCGGTTGTTGCGCGACTTGATGCAATATTTCCTTCGTGTGGTTTGATATATTTAGGTGATATCACTTTTATGCTATAATTACGTAAACAAACTGATTTCACCTCATTTTTTATTGTAAACATTATATCGAATGTACATCACTGATATGTTGACAATTTATCGAAATTGATATATATCTATACGAAAAGAAATTGACACGTGTTTTCATTTATATAAACAATTTAGTTTAGTTTCTAGAGAGAAATAAAAAAAATGTAAAATTTAATCCTATTCATTCAAATTGCAAAATTTTGCAAATGATTAATGAACTGATGGGCAAATAATAAAATATAAAAATGATTTATCAAATAAAATAAACAAACCTGTTTGACATTTTCCGGTTTCTGTGGTTTTAATGTAATTTTGTGATTTTAACTCACTTGAATTGATAAATTCACTTGTCTATTAAATTGAAATAATTGTGATAAATATTTTTTATATCACACTTTTGATTTAATTATAATGTTTATTTTATATATTAAAAAAAAAACAAAAAACAATGTGCAAACTCTTAACCTCAAATATTGTTTTTATATTATAAATTCCATAAATTCTCCTTAGGTTACATAATTTATCTATAATTGATTATCAGGAGAAGTAAATTGAACTATTTTTTAACACACTTTTTAACAATTAATATAATTAAACAGTTTATTTTTAAAAAATTGGTAAAGTGTACAAAATATTTTACGTTTTGTACTCGTATTAAGCCTTTTTCACAGCCCTTTTCTTTGTTCTAAGGTTGGCGTTCAAGAACCAAACGCCTTTGTAAAATCTATTTTTTAATGTACTTTTTCAATGAAATGGATAATGGTAATAAAAGAGTTACTTTACTGATACTATTTTATCGCTTTTTTGCCACTTTATTCTACATATTTACTACTGGAATTATTACTAATTACTACCAATTTGTACGATTTGTATATTGTAATTTGAAATATCCCGCGCGAAATATTGCATATTTGTCCAGCGATGTGCAGGGTTAAAAAAAACGTTTGAAAGTAAAAAATAGCTGGCAAAACACTTTATTTCTCACATTTCTGATTATTTCACTGTTTGGTAAACTTTAAAAAAGTTGATATTTATTGAATAAGAGAAAAATTGTATGGAATGTTTTGTTAATAAAGGCAGTACACAGGACAATGCATTTTACACTTGTTCCCGCGTTGAAAGAGTGATTTTGAAAAGATAGGTTATGCTTAGAAAGTAACTAATTCTGATTGGCCCATTCCGTTGTCACTGACTTCTCATTTGTTGAGCGTTTAATCGAAAATCACATCATCATGAAAGCCAATGTTTCTTGAAAAAAGTGGGGAGAAAAGCCTAGAAAGTGTTTTCATGGAGGTGGTGATACTTTTTGTGTGATGGTTGTTATTAGTACAAAAGTACATATAGTTTAAACTAAAATAAATATTTAGAGAAGTAGATTATTTTAATCTAAACATTCAAAATTGCAAACAACATAATGGTAAATCGAGTACAGAAGAAGTTTGCTCGTGGAGACAAAGTGTTTGCAAAAGTTCGAGGTTACCCGCCATGGCCAGCTAAAGTAAGCTAAAAATCTTTTTTAATCATTCTCTGTTTTTCTGTAATTAATAATGATTTCATTCACGCTTTATTACGTGAGGGGTTATTTTTTGCTGCAACTTTTTCATCTAATGTGTGTTAAATAAATCATTCTCAACGTTTGTGATGGGTTATATTTTTCATTAAATGATGCGGCACGCAATATATATTATTTTGGCCATGGCTATTGTTCCGGCTAGTCGGAACTTTAAAGTGAAATATTAAAGATCCAGCTGTTGAACTGTCGACCGGAACTTTAGCCATTTCGAATAAAGGTCCGGTTACTGTTGGTCGGAAGACTAATTTTTTAAAATTAAAGTCCGGTTGGATCAGTTATTTTTAGTTTTCTAAATGGATAAAGTTTCAAATAGCACCCCTGAGTCTTTGTAAAAAAGTTTTTTTAAAACACGTTGGAGGGGGGGTTGATTTTGGGTTCGATACCTTCCAGTACCAAATATGAAGGCAAATTGACTCCGGTTTTGTGCAAAAAATAACCAGGAACAAGATTTGGTTTTCTCAAGGAGTCTCTATAAAAAAAGGTTTTTTTTAAACTTGTAGGGGGGTTAGATTTGGGTTCAATACCTTTTAATAGTTTTCAGACTACCAATATATCAATCAGCTCTTTTAATGGCTTTCTAATTGGTACTAGAAGGTATCGAACCCAAAACTAACCCCCCTCCAACGGGTCTTAAAAAAAATCTTTTTTATAGAGACGCATGGTCTTTACATTAAGTTTTTGGCTGTTAGTATAGCAGGAATTTTAGGCGTACAAATAAAAAGATCCGGCTGACAGTATTGTACAGTATTAGCCGGAACTATAACTGTACAGATTAAAGATCTGACTAGCCGGATCTTTAGCCACTTTTATAGTTCATGCGGCATGAGCGGTTTCCTGTCCATGCTTAAATCCGGCAAAAGCCGTTAAAAACTATCAATCACGCAGAGAAGTGTATTCTCTTTACTCTTGTGAGATTGATTACATTGATTACTTTTATTCTTCGATGTTTAGAATTATATTCTATTTATAGTCATCATGAATAATAATAATTAATTGTGACGCGATCTGAAGAAAGGGACCTTAGAAGCAAATCACTTTAAGGTTATGTTGGTGTTACTTTTTTATTAATTAATACTTTCTTTTTACTTACTGTAAATTAAAATCAGTATTTATTAAATATTTTAGTTGTAATGAAGATCTAAACATTACTGATTTATATTGACAGTTGATTCTCTTTTTGTATTTTTATTTCAAAAATTCCAAACATAACCTACAATTTTTTGCTTCTAAGGTCCCTTTCTTCAGATCGCGTCACAATTAATGAAAAGTTGAACTATTTTTATGATTCCATATTGATTGTCTATTTTTTCTTTGGTAAAAAATGTCTAAATTTCAATTTTAAGGATCGAGGAATTAATATTAATGAATTAGAAATTTTTAATGTCATTTTTGATTATTTTTCTCTTATCTATTTTCAGATTGAAGAAATCTCTGAGGATAACAATAAACATCCAAAGTTTCATGTCATATTTTATGGAACTCAAGAGACGTAAGTTTCACTTAATTGGACTTACTAAGCAAAATTTTCTTTTAACGAAACTGAAATTTTATTGTATGAAAGTAATGAAATTGGAAATTTGATATTAAACTTATTTGAAATGTTTTTTTTGATTATTTGAAAGAAAAACTTTATTTTTCAGCGGCAGTTGTAAATTGGAGGACATTTTCGAGTATGCGGAAAATAAAGAAAAATTCCGTTCAAAACGAAAAAATTTCTCTGAAGGTTTGGACCAGTTAGAGGAGGAACTTAAAAATGATACGCCTTCCGTTGCATCTCAAGCCAAAGAGAAAAAAGGTGGAATTTTCTTGTATTTCATTAGTTTTTTTCTTTTTAAATTATCAGCAATCTCTAAAGAAAAAATTTGTATTTTATTTTCTTTAAATGTTCCTTTTCAAAATATAGAAAAAAAATTTGATTTTATATTCTGTTTTAATTTACAGCTGTTGTTGCAGTCGAAGAACCAAAAAAGGTGAATTCTCAACCTGATCCTGTTAACACTGATAGTGATATGGAAATTGGAAATTTGGTTATTGATGAAGGCGAGAAGAAAAAACCATTGAAGAGAAAGTCAATGGCTACAGTCAATACACCAGTAAGTAGTGTAATTTAATCATTTTTCTGAAAATTTCAATTTAGGGTTTCTTTCTTGGTTCTAACAGCAATTTTTGAGATTTAATTGTTGTACAAATAAACCCGATATTAAATTATGAATTGCCGACAAGCCTTTCTTGAGATTAATTGGTTTGTGCGATTATTCCTTACATTTTTTTATTACTTGCTAAATTTCTAATATTTTTATTCCAATTTCGTGCTTCAAGATAATTTTTCTTCAAAAAAACGAGTCCAATGTTATGGACGTTCTTAATTCTAATTTTTATTCCTAATTTCTTTTTATTTATTTATTTAATACAAATTTTCAATGTTTTTTTGCAGGATGCTCCAGAAGCAAAAAAGAAACGAGGACGCCCAAAAGAGAACACTCCTAAGCAGGATACATCCGTTGAAGTTCCAGTGGAGGAAGTTCACGAAAAAGAAGTCGTCAGCCGAAGTGGACGAAAAATTAAGCCGAAACGTTTCGCCGATTCCGATGGAGTTGAAACTGAGAAAAATGGTAGGTTCACGTATATTTTTCCTAATTTTAAATGCATGTTGTACTATCGAGGAATGAAAGAAGAAAACAAAATTTTCACTTTTCTTTGAATGATGATTTTAATGGAATTTTTACATATCTTTAAAAAAATAATTTTTATTCTCATAAATTAATTATCGTTTCACATAATTCTAATTTCAGAGCTTTATTTATTCAGGTTATAGATTAGATTTCAATAATAACTACTAAAATTAAAGTTAACATTTTTTTTATCTTTAAAAATAATTTTGTCAATAGTTATATATTTTCTTAATTTAATACTAGACGCAATTAATAATGGGTAGGAGAAAAATATGTGTAAGCAAAAAAAAAAAATAATAATCATGGCTTTTCTTTTGATTACTGATAATTTTTGAAGGTTCTTCGACAACATCTGTAAATGAGGATATAGTGGAAAAATTAATCGCAGACGGAGAGACAAACGAGACTAAAAATTTAACAACTGATAAACTATTTAGATTAGTATTATTAGAGGGTCTCAGTTATATTCGCATGAAAAAGAGTCAGTTAAATGAAAATTCACTATAAATTTCGTTTATTATAGACTGTAAAGATTTTCTTTGATTTTCATTTAGGAACTTGGATGTTTTTGTTTTATTTCTCTTTATAATTCTTGAAACTTTTATTGCTACCACGACTTTTTGTTCTCTTTATCATTTTTTATTTTGTTTTAAAATAATTGTTTCAAGTGACTTTTGATATTATATTCTATTTTAAACATTTAAGTGAATGGACATTTATTGTTAGTTACAATTATTTCACGCATACGACCTTTAAAGAAAGAGGGATTCTTTTAATTCTATTTTTTAAAAACATTCATTGACAGTATTGTATTTATGTGAAGTATCTAAGAGTATGGTGAATTTTGCAAAAGAAAAGTATTACCTATATTACGTTTGTAATAAAGTTCGTTGCTTTGTTTTTTCGTAGTTCTTCTGTTTTTTATATTTCTCATCTATCCTTTCTTTCTTTTTTTGGCAAATTTTTTACATTTTAATAATTTTTTTCGAAAAATTATTTTCATGCTTTCAAAATTATTATTTTGAACTTGTGCTTGTGATAATGATGCAAATTATCGGAAGTGTCGCACAGTGAATTATTTATAAAATATTTTTTTTTAATCTTTTTTTTATCGTTTAAAAAAAATTTTTTTTTAATTTGTAGAATTAAAGTATTTAATTTTTTTTTTAAAGAGCTTTGTTTTCGTTTATTTAATTTGCTTGCTTTATTACTTGCACTTTCCTTGCACTAAGTTCAAATTTTTATTCGAAAATGAGTACAATAGGTAGGTATGAGTTTGGTTTAAGAAAAACAATTTTTGTAAAGGATGAAAAGCACGAAGCTGTTTATTTGAGAAGAGAAACCTGTTTGCTTTGCAATTTCTGTAATTTTCAATTTCTTACAGAACATCATCCAGGACGTGGAAGGCCAAGAAAAATTGAAGAGTCGATAGACAGTCAAAATTCGACACCTGCTGCTGTTACCAAAAAGCGACTTACAGCGGAAAGTGCGTTTCTTTCTTGAATTTTAATCGTATTTTTAGATAAAAAAAACATTTTAAATACTTTATATAGATTTTTTTAAATACTTTAAATACTTTAAATACTTCTTTAAATATATTATCTACTTTTTTATTACTTTAGATTCTTTTTCAAATACTTTATACACTTTTTGGAAATATATGATATAACTTTTTTAATATTCTATAACTATTTTTTCTTTTAAAAAAAGTAATATTGATATTTTTGTTGTGATAGGAAAGAGTAATGCCGGCGAGTTACCAAGTGATGCAATAATCACATCATCAACACAAGACAAGGGTCGTTTACTTCATGCGCGTACATTTTCTGGTGAGAATGTTGGAATAAAACTCGATTTAAATCGACCGTTGTCATTTGCAAACGATAAAGCTCAAGAACAATGGGAGGCGACGAGCGCACGAAAAGCAATGAAATTAAAAGCACAATTGGAGAGTGGAGAAATTTTCCCCGAACAAGTTAAAGATCGTTTGGACTTTAATGTTCAACTTGATGGAAAGCAACGTCCTCTTGCTAAAGTTGAAAATAATCAACAAAGTTCCAAACTAAAGTGAGTACCAAAATTCTTCTCTTTCTATTTTTTTTCTTTATTTAATTAAAAAAAAAGACAAATACTATTTAATTCATAAATAATAAGTAATTTAATTGTATATTTAATTCTACAACTTTTCGATTAAGAATTTCAGTCGAAATGTTAGAAAATATTTTGAAGAATTGAAAGAGTTAAAGTTCTAGTTTTGAAAATTAAATTTCAAAAAGTTTTACATTGAAAATCTATTGAAATTTTGATTCCTGGAGGACAAACAAATAGAAACAAGTATTTAAATATTTATTCAATAAAAATTAATTAAATTAAACTGTTTTGAAAATAATTTTGACAATAATTGAATTCCTGAAAATATTTTTTTAAAAAATCAAAAATTTAATTAAAATAAATTTTGCATTTGAAAGGATTTAATTTCATTACTCTTAAAAATTGTCTTGAAATATCGTACTTTTTGGGAAAAATTATATTTTTTAAAGATTAAGAAATTTTCATTAAATTTAAAAATAAAAGTTTTTGTAACTAACAATAGGCTTTAAAATTTCACACCCGCATCTAGTTTTTTAATTTTAATAAAAAATTGTTCCGAGTGGGATAAAAGGATAGTCATTAAAATTCTCTGTTTTAGATGGTTGCGCATTGAATCTCAACTTTTAGAATTAGATGCGCAAATCAAATCAAATTTGGGACTTGACAAAGCCAATGCCGATCAATGTTTACAAGCAATGAATGTCATGTTAAATCTTTCAATTGATCCACTGATGCTGAAGAAACATCCACAAATTGTCGAAACAATTAAAAGGGTAAATTAAATTTTTAAACAACTTAATATTGAATTATAGAAAATGGAGAAATTGATATTAAATAATAATAATTGATATTTGTTACATTTGATTGATAAATATTTGTCAATATAAATTAATATTTATAAAAATTACAAAGAGATATTAATTATAAATTTCAGCTAAGGAGATACATTGGCAATTTATCAGATTGGAAACTAAATGAAGAAGAAACGGTAAATATTAAAAAAAATAGTATTATTTAATGAAAAATATCAAGTTTATTTTTACTAGAGATAAAATTTATGTTTCTTTCCAGTTAATTTTTAAGCAAAAGGCCGAACAGATCAGACAAAAAGCCGAGCACATATACAATAAATTTAAGGTTCGTTATTTTATTTGAAAACAAAAATATGAAATTTGTCTATTACTTTTTTTGAATTTTTTCCTATTTAAAATTTTTCATTCTAGGCAATGTTCACAATCCCCGAGGGTCAAACATTTTGGCAATCATTTTCTGATCAAGTGGATCATTTTAAAGAATTGACAAAGGATATGTCTGAGGAAAAAATGTTTTCTCTCATAGCAGATCCTGCTAATACAAACAAAACGACAGGTATTAAACATTTATTTTTTTATTATCAAAAATGCAATTTTTTTTGCAAATTTCCATTAATAGTATAAACATAAATTTCATTGAATTTCAAAAAATATTTTCTTCACAGCCGTGTCAAAGATTGAAGACGACAGTATTGTTGCGGAAGCTGAGACAAAGGAGAATGAGAATGACAATGACGAGAAGGATACAACGTCTATTGGTTCAGAAAGCAAGTAACATTAGGTAAACTTTGTGTCACTGGTTATACCTCAAACTTTGAATTATCTCAATAAAAAAAAACACAAGTACTTGTAAAAGTGACAAGAGTCTAGAATTTAAAGTTTTCATTTTTTTTAAAAAAAAGGCAAACAAGGCACACAGTGCGTGTATAATAATACTTCTAGTATTGTCCATTTCAACTCCTAAGAATTTAATTATATTATATAAAAAAAATATATATATATATTCTTTGACATAAATTATTATACATTTCAAAGATTCGAATTGAATCGACGTAGAAAGAGAGAGAAAGAGAGAAAAAAGAGAAGAAAGAAATGAAATAGAGAGTGAGAGGAAAAAAGTACTTTGATAATTAAGAATCCAGTGATCGATGATTAAAAGAAATTGTTTTCATTTATTACTATTACGTAATTATTTTCTATTATCGTTCATATTGATAAACAAGTGTTTAGTTCGATTACATTCAATAATAATGTACATATCTTTTGTTTTAAAGGAGTTGCGATTTTTTTTTCATGTAAAAAGATAATTTGATCAAAGAGAAAAGTACACTAACATTGTGCTTCAATGACATTTTGTCATGAAAAAGCGAAATCATTTTCTTTTTTTTTTTTGGCTTTTCAAAGAATTTTGTTTATTTTATCTTGAAAATGGAACAGACAATTTTTTTTTATTTCTTTCAAATACAATTTTTAGGTTTAAAAGTTATTTTATATTCTTTTTTCTTTGTAAGTGTTATAAGTTCCTTTTTTATTTTTTCTTTCTTTTTTAATAAAGTAACGATAAAAATGAAAAAATTTTGACAAATTGTCTTTGAAATGCTTTGAAAGTGTTATGACAAAAAAAAAAAGAAATTTCTAAATTCTGAACGATTAATTTAATTATTAATGTATAAATGAGTGTATTGCTTCAGAAAGTATAATTACATATTTCAATGATACGTGTTTTTTTTTTGTAATTACTTCAGTTGGATCTTCATTGTGAGATGTATGTTTCGAGAAAAGAAAGAAGAAATATTTTTACCTTTAATTATAGTAGTAAATGTTGTAATGTGTTTTAATTTAATTCATATTTTTCAACATTTTTTTTTAAGAATCAAGGTTTATATTCCAATAATACATTATGCACGCGACGAGTAATTGTAATACAAATATTTTGAATAAAAAAAAATAAGATACAAAAACTGTGCGTTTTTTTAGTGATAAAAGAAGTAAAACATTGATTTATTTATTCTCTATTCTGTTTTTTTGAAATTTACATTCAGTAAATTGAAGGAATTGTAATTAATAACGTACTTCAAAAAATAAAATATTAAAATTATGAACACATTGAATTTAGCGCTCTTTGGATTCTACCAATCGCTGTCAATTTCCGTTCTCGAAAGTAGCCAATCAACATAAAGGAGACGTGAAGAAGACGTTAAAAGTAAACATAACCTTAAAATGTCAAAACGGTGATTATCACCGAATTTGCAATGTTGTTGAAAATAACATCATCTTGTTGTTTGTAAAAAGTAGTTTTTATTTATTTCATTAGGACCCTTTAGTTGTTTATTTTTGTAGAAATAAGTATATAGTTTGAAAATGATTTATTCCCTTTTATGACATTTTAGAAATATTGTCAAGATTTTTGATAGAGAATGAAAATGTTCCATTGAGTACAATTATATTTTGTACTTATTATCGAATTGAAATGTATTTTATTACTTTGAAAAACGTTAGAAAAAGTTTACAAAATGCCAGGCTCAAAATCACGTAACAAAGGACAAAGGAAACAGAATTTAACCAAAAAGACAACAAAGAATTTGGGTGGTAATTATTATAGTGCTGATTGTTTGTTTTCATCTATTATTGCTGCTTTTATTAATTTCCTCTTATAATATTAAATGTTTTGTTTGTTATTTAGACATCACCATCAATGATTTTGCCAATTCATCAAGTGGATCGCATTCAAGATTAAAAAAAGCAGTCGCAAATGTAACTTCTGATGGTTAGTAATTGAAATAAATTAACGATAATTTATTGGAGTAGTACTCTGAATATATTGAAAATTTTTTTTTTTAATATTCAATTGTCATGGATAAAGCTTTTTTTTCTTATTATTACAGTCAAACAGAGATTAATTATAACAGAAGATTCATTATTGCAAAATGATGATTTACCAATTCCGAAAAATGACACAAGTGTCAGTGTCAGTGAAATTAAAAGAAAAAATGAAAAATTCGAAGAGAAGGAAGACGAGAATTCAATGGAAGGGATTGACTATCCATTAGATCTTTGGTTTCTTATTTCCGAACATATTTCACCTGAAATGGTTGGGAAATTTTCTGTAATTTGTAAAAAATCTTATTACGTTACCCGCACTGCTAAATTTTGGTTTCATCTATTAAGGCGGTAAGTTTATTCAATTATATTTAGTAAAATATCGAGAATTAGAAATTAAATTTTATGATTTTTGCTTTAGAGGGCAAAAATGTTTATTTTTTTAATTGGATTATTCTTTAAATAAATAATATAATAAATGTTCGTTCTTTAAATTAAATATGTATATTTCTTTAGACATCATAAATCTGTAACTGGTTTACCACAATATTTAAAACCTGGACAAATAATACGACCATTTGGACTTCGATTTTACGTTATTAGAGCTCTTCATTTTAGTTATGGCAAATTTTTGAAAGGCCCTGACAATCGTTCACAAATGGAGCAAAAAGATCCGCATTCGTTGGTCAAACGTTTTTGTTCCCTCATGTGGCATAAGGTAAAGAATTTTTAAAAGTTTAAATTTTAATTCTGTTTCACTTGTGATTAAAAATAGTAAAGAAAAAAAAATTAATTCAAAAAACTTATTTTTGGAGTAAACATTCATCAACCAAAAACTGTTTACTATATTTTTTCGATTTGTTACTATTTTGGTATTTTTTTTCTCTGAAGAATTTGACTGTTTATAAAAATAATTGAATTAATTCGCAGAATTTAAAAATTCTTTAGAGGTATTTAGTTAAAATTTTATTGAAAATGATTGAATTTTCATAAGAAATTGTTTCAACATTTTTGAAAAAAATTGAATTTCCCATATTATAAAAATTTTAAATAACTGAATGTTAAAAGAATTCCAGGTTTAATTTTTAAAAATAGTAAAAATAATAAATATTTTTTAAAAAAATTATTAAATAACATGTTATGAGTGCAAAGTCTGAAAGTAATTTATAGTAGCAAGTAAATTATTAACAGTTGAATAATCCGTTTTCAGAAAGGCGAAAATCGTTGGTATTTCTTTTTTAAATTAAAAGATGCAAAAGGTAGTAAAAAAATTTCCCACATGGATCGTTTGAATAATGACAAAAATCAAAATTTTGAATTTTCTCATAACGATGTTATGTTTAATCCAGAAGAAGGATGTAAAGTTCTCAGAGTAAGTTTTCAAACATTTTTTTATATCTTTTTGTTCATTAATTTAATTTAATTTGTTAAATTATTTAATGTTAGAAATTTATTCGCTGACAGAATATTTTGAAATATGAAGATTTCGACTATATCAGCATATAGTGACATCTATTAGATGTCAATTGAACTCTTTGGTTTAGAGTTAGGTGTTACTTATGATAATTACTTTCGATATGGTTGTCGATAAGTAATTAATTTTTTTAAATTAATTTTGATCTGAAAAAATAAGCTGCGTGAACGAATGCACTGTGCATCTGTGAGGACTCGAACCCCAGTTCATAGCTGCCTGTCGCGGGACCTACGCCTATCAATGCACCTTGCCAACACAGCCTGGACGATCACGCTTCTTATATTCTCAGATCAAGCTCTAGTGATGAGCTTGATCTGAGAATATAAGAAGCGTGATCGTCCAGGCTGTGTTGGCAAGGTGCATTGATAGGCGTAGGTCCCGCGACAGGCAGCTATGAACTGGGGTTCGAGTCCTCACAGATGCACAGTGCATTCGTTCACGCAGCTTATTTTTTCAGATCAAAATTAATTTAAAAAAATTAATTACTTATCGACAACCATATCGAAAGTAATTATCATAAGTAACACCTAACTCTAAACCAAAGAGTTCAATTGACATCTAATAGATGTCACTATATGCTGATATAGTCGAAATCTTCATATTGTTAAATTATTGTTATTATTATTTGTTAAATTTAAAAAAAATCTACTTTTACAGGTTACTTGCCTACAATACAGTATGTTACAACCAGTAATTGGTTTGACTTTACAAACTGTATCAATGAATTTATCCCCGGGATTCGAGCATCATCGTCTTGTACTTGGTTTCGGTTCCTATTACGTTCCACAAACTCCGACACAAATTATAACATTAGTCGGTGTTGTCCACGTTGACGTTTTTGACTGGTGGCAAATTCAATATCCATATCAAGATTATCAAGAAACTAAAGATTCGAAAGATTTTGAATTAACCGTCTCTAATAATACAAATAAAACTCCGATTTACGACTCGTGGGAGCAAATTTACTCAGGTACATGGGATCGAGAATTATTAATTTATGCATGATTTTGCTCAATAAAATAACAGAGAAATAAGTTTTTTTTAAAAAAAACAGCATTTCTTCTTTCGAGACACAAAGAAAGTTTGTTTTTAAAAGTAAATAAACTCTTCTTCCATCTGAAATGATTAACTGTATGAAAAGTTACAATTTTAAAGAAAAACACAAAAGAAATAGAAAGTAATTCTTAAATGTATTTCAACATCTATTTTGGAAATTATTTTCAAATGTAAATTACTTCATAGATTGTATAAATAAATTGATGACTATTAACTTGATGTCGTATTTTTAAAATCATAAGAAACTAAAACTAGTATAAAAATTAAATGTAAAAATAATTTACAAATCTAAACATCCTTGTGTTCAAGTATCCAAAAGTGTCTCTTAACATCAGCGAGTGGAATTCTCTTATTACTCTCCTTTCGTATGAGCTGGGAAAAAAATTATATTTTTTTTTTACTATTTATGTCTCGATGATAAAATGAAAGTCTTTAAAGAATAAAAAGAAGGAAAGTTTAAAATTACCTTAGAAATTAAATCTTTGGCTCCTGGAGTGATTTGCGATGGCCATGGAATTCTTACAGCTCGTATTTTATCATAAGTTTCCTGTTGTGTTTCACTGAAGAATGGAGTTTTGCCGACTAGAAATTCGTAGCACAATATTCCCAAACACCAATGATCAACGAATACATCATATCTTTGACATGTCACCATTTCCGGTGGGAGATAATCCAAAGTTCCACAAACAGTGTGACGTCTGAAACAAGTAAAATTGTTTATATTTATTTTTTTTTGAAAATCGAAACGAAAGAAAAAGAAATTATTAAAAAAAAATCTACTTACTTTGAAGAAGGTGCATGAACCGACCAGCCAAAATCGGCTAATTTAATGTCTCCCTTGAAAGTGAGGAGTAAATTTTCTGGTTTTATGTCCCTATGAATGACATTATTTCTGTGACAATATTCAAGAGCATCTGCTACTTGATAAATGTATTTTGCAGACCTGAAATTAATTAGTAATGTCAATGCAAATTTTTTTTAAATAAATTACAATATAAAAAATAAATCCAAAGAATTTCGTTAAAATATTGAAGTGAATTGAATTCTTTTAAAGAATTTCTTAAATTTTTTAAATATAATTGATTTTGGTAAAAATTGTAATTAACAATGATACTACTAATTTTAACAAAATTATTGATAAAAAAATAAATTCTTTTAGACTATTTTATTGGAATTATTGCGAATACTTAAATTCTTTTGAAGAATTTCTTCAGCTTTTTTTTAAAATAATGTCGTTTTTTAAAATAATTTTAATTGAAAAATTTGCAAATAATTGATTTAAATGTTTATATTTATTATTTATCAGGGTTGCAACGCTTTTGCTCTTTTCAAATTTCCTGACTTTTCCAGGTTAACCAGCTTAAAAAATGGAATTTTTCCAGGTTTTTAAAATTACATTTATTATTAATTAGAAACTTATTCAAAAACATCAATAATAGTTATTTAATCATTACTATTTTTTTCATATAGAAATTAAGATTTTCAAAAACTCAATTTTTTTGTATTTATTCTTCAAAGAATTAAATTATTTTCAAAAACTTTATATTTTTTCAAAATAATTCCTTGAAATTCAATTATTTGCAACGGCTACTATTTCAAAAAATATTAACAAAAGAATTTAATTATTTAAAAAGAAAATTTAGTAAAATTTGTCTCAAGAATTCAACTATTTTATAAAGTAATATAATTTTTTGTAAAAATCCAATTATGTTAAAAAATTTACAAAAATTTTCGTCAATTTTCAATTCCTTTAATGAATAATAAAATTCTTCTCCGCCATTCAAATATTCGTGAAAAATTTTACTAAAATTCTTGGTTAGAATTTTAATTATTTTTAATATATGTACAATTTTTATCAAATTTCGCAAAAAAGCAAATTAATCCTAAAAATTATATTAAAATTTGACAAGAGAATTCAATTATTTAAAAATTTGTTGATAACATTATGAAAATTCAATTTTAAGAAATATTCAATTATTTTATAAAATATTTATTCTTATAGTCAAAAAATTAAATTATTAAACAAAAAATTTTATAATATTCTACACAAACATTTAACTATTTTTCCAAAAAAATAAAAATTTCAAACACTCATTGCAGAATTCCAATTATTTGTAATAAAATTTTAATCGAATTTCGCAAAAAATGTAATTATTCCGTAGAATGTTATTAAAATTCGACTAGAGAATTCTATTATTTAAAAAAATTGTTGATCAAATTCATTACCAGAATTGAATCATAAGAAAAATTGAATTTTTCAATAATCTTTGTTTGTATTTAAATAATTGAATTCTCGTAGAATTTTCTAAGAATAATTGATTTTTAAAATGAATTTCAATTCAAATTGTAGATAAAAATTGAAGTTTTTATTTCCTTACACATAATTAATTGAAAAATTGACGAATAATTAAAATTTCGTAAAATTGAATATTGTAAACAAATGGATTTGAAAATTGTCAAATAAATTTTTCGAAAATTATTCAAATTAATTGATTTAAAGAAGAATTTTAGTTAAAAGTTCTAAAAATAATAATCGTAATGATAGAAATAATTTTTGAAGAAGTTACATAGTAAGAAAGTACCAAGTAAAGTTTTTTAAAAACTTAATTTTACAGAATTGTTCGTTAAAAGCATAAAAAATTCAAATCATCAAAAATTTTAAATTAAAACCTTTTGAAAATTCAACTATTTCTACAAAATGTAAATAATAATTTAATTCTCTTAACAAATTTTGATAAAAATTTTTTTAAAATAATTTTATTTTTCGAGAAATTTGATGAATCGAATTTTACAAAAAATATATTAAAAATAATTGAAATTCTGCTAAGACTTTTATTGAAATTTTTCAAAATAATTGAATTTCGGAAAAAATTGTATTATTCATAAAATAATTGAAATTTTGATTCCAATTTTAGTAAATTATTGAACATAATTTGATTTTTGCGAAGAATTTATTACTTTTAAACATAATTGAATACTTGAGACTAATTTTATTAAAATTCGTTTAAAATAATTGAATTCTTTTGTGAAATGTAAATTAAAATAGTAAACATTGAAAATAATTAAATTTTGACAAATTTTTTGAATTAATTAAATTTCTAAGAAGAATGTTATTAAAACTATTTTGAAAAGAATTGAATTGTTACAAAAGAATTTCCTTAAAATTATGGAAAATAATTTAATTCTATGAAGAATAAATAAAAAAAAATTAATTGAATTTCTGAAAAGAATTTTATTACTATAAAAAAATTGAACTTCTGCAGTAATATATAATTACTGCAGAAATTCAATTTGTCTTTGTGTTTTTAACTAAAATTCTTCTACAAATACATTATTTAAAAAAAAATCAGAATAATTTTAGTAGTTAAATTTTTTTTTAAATCTAGTTTTTTTAAAATTTCTAATTAAATTCATTTAAAATTAAAATTTCACAAAAATTCAGATGAGAATATTTTCAAGTTCATTTAATTATGAAAACCGTAAACGCAACTCTTTTAAAATTGAAATAATTTTGAAATGTTTAAGTAAAATTAGATTTTTAGAATAAATGTACAATTAGAAAACAACAATTTTCCAGGATTTTCGATCAAAATTCCCTTACTTTTCCAGGTTTTTTCAATTTTTACAAAATTCCCTAACATTCACAAATTTTCCAGGTTTCTAGGTTGCGTGGCAATCCTGTTTATGAAAATAATTGAATTCACGTGAAGATGTTTATTAAAATATTAAATATTTGAAATTAATAAACAAGAATAATTAATTAGTAAATTAGTTTCAAATTAATGTTTTTTAAAGTTTGAATACGAAATTGATTAATAAATAATTTATATTAGAAACACGCAACATTTGATAGTTTGATGGACATAATTGAATTCTTGTAAATAATTTGATTAAAATGTTTAATAAATAGAAAACAATAATAATTAATTATAGGTTCAAATAAGATTAGAAAAAGGAAGCAATCACTTACAAATGTTGATTAAATCTTTCGCCCGGTTGACGTTTTAGTTCTTTATACAATTCACCTCCCGCTGCAAACTCAAGTACTAAATAAATTTTCTTCTCGTCATGAAAGTAAGTTAATAGTTGTAAAATATTCGGATGACTGAAATAGAATGACAAAAAATATACATTACAATGTTAACAACTTTTTTCCTCTTTTTATAATTATGTCAGTGAAGTTCGATAATTGACGAATTAAAGAAATATTTTCTTAAAATTTTATTTTAAGAAAACAAATATTTTTAATCGGAAAACAATGATTTTTTTGAAATTTATTCTTTTAAATTATTTATCAAGTGTGTAAAATTTATTATTTAAAGAAAAGTTTATAAAAAATTTTGAATAGAACTTTTTTTCTCCAAAAGCCTTGATTTTAAAAGTTAATAATTTTTGGTGGAAATTAATTTTTTATAATTGTAAAAATAGAAATACCTTAAATGAGATTGAATTTCGATTTCGCGCAAGGCTTGTTTCTCGACCTTTCCTTTCACCAGCTCAATTTTGTAAAGTGTTTTCAAAGCAACCATGTAGTGCGTTGATTTTTCTCTTGCTAAGAATACCCGACCAAATTTACCTCGTCCTAGAGGGGCTCCAACTTGAAAATCCTCCATTGACCACCGAAAACTAGAAAATTTGATGTACTATTAAATAATAATAATAATGGTAATAGTGCCAATAATAATAATTAGCTAACATTTATTTTTATCAACTATTCAATAATTTTAACCAAATACTTAAAAATACTCACTTTCTTCCTCGATTTTCGACATGTTCTGCCATTGCATCAAGAGTTCTTGTAACGTCTCCTTGATACTTTTCAGGAACATTTCTCGCATACTCATTCATTTTAATTATCTTTCTTTCTAAACTTCAACTTATCTAAATCACTAAATGCTTTTTAAATCTGAAATTATGTTATAAACAACTTAATAAAATTGATTTTATTAAAAATATTTGGCGGAATTCATTGTTACACTTTCAAGTAGATTTTAGGTTATAACTGTCAAAACTTGTTGACACTAGAAAACAAATATTTTCTGACTGATATCATATATTAACAAATTTCCTTACGTGTAGAGTGTTTCACTGGATATTAAATAGTAATTGTAACCTTTATAGGACAATTTTATTACGTCAAAACTGTTTATACAAAATCAACTATAAACAACCGCACCGCTAAAAAATTCTTAACAGAACTTTTGAAATTTTTAAAGATGGCGGCAACCAATCATCTTTCTTGTCCTCTTCGACTTAATTATTTTTATTCTTTTCAAAATGGTATTCACGTATTTGTAATAGAACAACATTAGTAAAAACAGGAATTAAATTTGTAATTTAAACAATTAGAATAATAAAAGTTGTTTATATAATATTATTTTGTGTTTTCAATTTTCCGCCAGAAAATTTGTCACCCATACGAAAGTTTTCATGAAAGTTGAATTGGTTGAAACTCATGTAAATCGGCCATAAACGACTCTAGTCAAATTAATAACCTCAAAAAGAAAGAAAAGTCAACACATTAGTCAAGTGAGTTGTTCATAAAATGCTAGTGTAGGAAAAAATACCATTTTTGATAGAAAAAAGCCAATAAATTTCGTTTCCAGAAGGTCGTTAATAAAAAGATATTAATATAAATTAATAATTTAGTAATTTATCAAGTTTATTCGGTTAGATAATTTATTTACAAAACACATTGCACTGTGTGGTTGCCTACGTCGTATTCCTTGCATACAGGAATTCGTGAATTTACGTCAAATATTTTCTTGTAGCTAATTAATTCACGTGCTTTGATTTTATATTCACGCCAAAGGAATCAATTGAAAAAATTGATTTTGCATTTAGTCATTGAGTCATCAGGAAAAACGGTTAGAATTGTAAAAATGGGTAGATCAAGATCGCGGAGTAAATCGCCGAGTAGGCGGCGTCACAAGAGTAAGCACTCGCGAAAAAGATCGAAATCTCGTGAAAAACGTTCAACCAGTAAATATTCAGAAAAGCCCAAAGAACGGAGTTCAAAATCAAGGTAATTATTATATTTATTGTATTTGCTAATATCTCGAATACTTGTTTCAATTAATTTTCTTTCCTAATATCCTTTTCCGCCTTTTTGTTTTTTTCCCTTAATCAATGATCAGCACTCCTTGTTTTTATCTCATTTTCGTTTGTATTTGTGCATTTATCAGCTGTACTGAATATATTGAATTATTATACTGTATGTAAATAAACTGTTTTGCCTGTTTTGTAGATTTACATTTAGCAATAAATGTAATAATTTTATGGAAAACATTTTATTTGGAATGCGAAGGTAAATACTTACACTTAGTATACAATAATTACTTTTCGATTTGGTTTTTGATTAATTATTGTCGATTTTTTGTTCATTGTTTTTTATTTCGAAATGATATTTTTCGGAATAACTTTTTTTTTTAGAAATTGTACCAAAGGGAAATAGGTAAAATTTTTGTAGATGAAAAATATTTTAATGATTTTTTAATTTTTAAAAATACTGTTTTTCAGGAAAAGGTCACATTCTCCATCTTCCAGTTCAGCATCAGATATTTCCGATGATATTCACATTGTCAGCCATAAAAAGCGTTCTTATCGAGACAGAGAAAGGGATCGCAAAATGGACGAAGTTGAAAGATTGGCGGAAATGGAGAGACAAAGGTTATTGAATTTTACATATTCTTCGTCATGATTGCTTTCCTATTGGATAAAATATAGTAATTTTTTTTAAAATTTCTTTACGACTCGTGGAGTAAAAATATTTGAATTTAATTTATGAAATATTTTACTTGTAAAAGTTACGTTTAGAAAATTATGAAATTCTAGAAAGTGTTAGGTAATTGAATATTTAAACAGTTGTTTTTGTTATTTTTAGGAAAAAGAAAGAGTTAACGAACAAAATCCTCGTATCGAGTGCAGTTGGGTAAGAATTGATAGAATTATTAATTATTTGAAAATTTTTTTTAAGATTTGAAAAACAGGGTTGCCACTGGTCAGAGACATGAGGAAAATATTAGAGAATTTTAGCAATAGTACTGAAAAAATGGCAAATTTCTAGAATTTTTCCAAAGAAAGGATTTGATTTCTCGTGTCTAAAAATATTTAAAACAAGCTCAAAAATCTTGAATACTCTTTGAATTTTTTTCCACCTTGTAAAATTTTTCATAAACAAAATAAATTTTAAAACAAAACCTAATTTTTTTTATTATTACTCTAAATAATAGAATTTATTATCAAAAACTAAATTCTGAAAAAATGTTTTAAAGTTATTAGTTATAAATTACAATAATTTACTTAGAGAAGATTTTAGTTGAAAATAATTGAATTTCAGAAGGATTTAAACAAAGATTTCAATTTTTGTAAAAAAATTATTATTATATTATAATAATCGACATAATCTGTCCTCACCTGAAGTTAGTGTTATTTTATTACAATACGTTTTGTTTTGTAATTTAAATTGATATATCAAAAAAAGGAAAGTCAATTTGTAAACTGCAGTTCAAATTTTTAAGTATTTTGAAATTTTAAGCAAATAAAGAACAATAATTAGTTAAATATTTATTTTACAAAAGTTATTGAAATTTGAAAAATTTAAATTGGAAAATTTAAAAAAATCAGGTTTTTGAAAAATAGTAATTAAAATTTTTTTTAAAAAAAAGTACTTGAATTCACAATAATAATTTTAACAAATTGAAACAATTGGAAATTCTGTAAAATTTAATATATTAAAGAATTTTATTTTTTCCTCTTTAAAAATTGTCTATAAATGAGGAGCAATTTTTCAAAAGTTGATAAATCCATTTTTCAAAAAAATTGAGATCAAACACATATTTAGAATTTTAAAATCCTTAGAAATCAATTGATCACTGTTCAATTCAAGAAAAAAAATTTGTTACCAAAGAATTTTCAATTTAAAATATATTTTTGCCCAACCTTGATAATTTTTAATTTTAATTTTTTATTAGAAAAAATTACCAAAACCTTGAAATTCCTTTATTATAATAAATTTTAATTACAAACAAAGCTTTTTAAATAGAAAAATATTTAAAAATAAAGAATTTATTACATTTTTTCTACATTAAAATTAATTTTAATGGTTATGTGAGAATTGTCATTTGTTTAAATTTCTCGAAATGACAAAATTTGGATTTATCCGATTTTGAAAACTTGCTCCTCAAATATAATTATATTTTTGAAATTATATCATTTTATGAATTTACAAAAATTATTCTATTTAAATAATTCAATTCTCGTAGTTAAATTCTGATAGGAATTGATTTAACAAGAATTTCAGTTAACATTTCAAAAAATAATTAAATATTTAAACCGTTATAACAGAAATTTTAGGAATTCATTAAATTTTAAAAGGTTTTTAAACTAAATTCCTTGAAAATTTAAGGGATGCGAAAGTTTAAAAATCTTTAAATTTTTGTTTTAGAAAATTATTAATAACATTATTTTTCTTTAAAAATTATTAAATGTTTTCAATTATTTTATTAAAAAATTCTAAAAAAGAAGAATTTTGTATGAATTACAGTTGCAAATTTTAGAAAAAATTGTATTTTATGAGGTTTTTGATTGAAATTATTTGAAATTTTAATTCCTTAGGAAAAATAAATATGAATAAGTTTTTAAATTTTTGTTAAACAAAAAGTATTAAAGGTTTGAAAAATTTAATTTCCTAAAATTATTTCTTGAAAAAATGAAACTAAAATTTTGTAAAAATACTTCTATTTTCGAAAATGATTTTAATAATTGAAACAATTGATAATTCTGCCAACTTTTATTGAAATAAATTTTGAATTTTAATTCAAGTTGCTGTTAGAAATATTTTGAAATTTACGATATGAGTTGTTTAAATAATTACAATTTATTGAAAGACCGTAAGAAAAATTATATTCTTTAAGAAATTAAGAATTTTCATTAAATTTGGAAAAGCAAATTTTGAAAGTAAAAATGGAAAAGAAAATTTCACGCGCGTGTTCAGTTTTGCTAGTTTAGTAATAATTATTTAATTATTTATCTTTTAAATAGTTTTATTATTTTTATTAAAAATTATGAAACAATTATGTTTGCGAGACGTGTTAATTCAATTATTTATAGATTCATGATTAAAAAAATATTAAAGAAGTATCAAATTATTTTAAAATTTGCGACATCGAAGTAAAAATAATTAAATTTAAAAAAGAATTTTTCTACTGCTTTCTAAAAACATTGAATTTTTATGGAATTTTAATTTAATATTTGAGAAGCTAAAAAGGAGTCAAAATTACATGAAGAGATAAGTAAATTGCAACAAATTTACAATCATAATTTTTATCATTTAGTTAATTTTAAGAAGATTTGTATTAAAAAATTTATTTGAAAATTGGAATTTCGATAAACTTTTCTATAAAATTCTGAACAATAATTTTTTGAAATTATTTAAATTTTGTTTTTTTTAAATATAATTAAATGTTTATAATGAAGTAATTAAAATTTAATGGAATAATTAAAGTTTCTTAAACTTATTTTAAAACAAAAAATTTGTTTTAATTATTATTTAAATTCTTTAAAATAATTAACGGAAATTCGGCATATATTAGGTTTTAAAAATATTTTTGATTTATTTTTTCTAAGGAACTAAATTCTTAAAAATAATCAAGAGACATTTGTCACATTAATTTTTTTAAATACTTGAATTCTATTTTTTGGATTATTTTTTATTTAAGAAAAATTCTAGCAAAAATTTATTATTAAAAATAATCGAGCAAAGTTCGATAAATTAAATTTTCTAACATATTTCAATATTTGAAAATTTTCAAATAATTGAAATTTTTTCAAAGAATTGAAATTTTCAACAAATTCCATGGTAAATAAATTTTTTAAACAATTTTAGTTAAATTCTTCAAAGTATTCGAGAATTATTCGGTACGTTAATTTTTTTTAATATTTCAGTTCCATTTTTTAACGAGAATTAAATTTTTATAAACGTGTAATTGAATGTTTTTGAAATAATTGAAATACCTAAAAGTTCAGTCGAGAATAATTGAATTTTTTTTTAAAGAAAATTCATTTTTTATTGAAATTCTTGAGAATAGTGAAATTAAATTTTTTGCTTCTAAAAATAATCCATTTTTGTAATTGAACTCTCCTTCAATATTTTTTAATAGAGTTTATTGAATAAGTTGAAATAAATCAGGCAAAAAAAATAAAATTTCTGTGGCAACCTTGAAAATGAATTTCCAGGAAAATTTTTGCATTTTCAATTGAATTTTGAGAAATAAATTTTCAAGATATTATTACTTTCATAAATTTTGTAAATTAGATTAGATGAATTAGAAATAGAACGAAACACTCGATACGTGTGTGCCTCCAGGCGGCAGCGTGAGGTGGAGCAAAAAATGGTTGAGGAGGAAGCTGCAAAACGAATCGAGGAACTTGTACAAAAAAGAGTTGAGGAAGAGCTCGAGAAGCGAAAAGAGGAAATTGAGGCCGAGGTACAGAAAAGAGTTGAAGAGGCTAAACGAGCCATGGAACGACAAATGATGGAGGAAATGGAATGGCGACAAGCAAAACTACGCGAAGAGGAAAAGCGACGAGAGGTAAGACCAATCCAAAGAAACATTGGCCTGTGTTAGCCCAAGCGCTGTTAATTTCATTTTTCTCATTCACATTTATTTTTCCATCATCAAATCATATTCGTTAATTTCTATTTTCTTTCTTCTAAATTTACTTTCTAAATCTTCTGATCATTTCTCCTAAATTCAGTCTAAAATTCAAGAATATTTTTAGAATTGTAAACTCATTTTTTTTCTTCTAAAAAAATGTCCTTGATTTGTAAGCAAAAATTTATTTCCTTAAGAACAATGAATTCCTTGAGGGAACTTTTGATTTTCGCTATTAAAAAAAAAAAAAAAAGACAGTAACAGCGTTTGGGTGAGAAGCACCATGGTTGAAAAAAGAAATGACATAAAAGTGAACGAAATAAACCTAAGTGCTTCTACTTTCCAACATCCACTGAGGTCGCGTTGTTGGGAAGTGAATTTTTTTTTCTCTCTCTCTCTAAAAAAATGGTATTGTGAAGGTTTTCCTCTATTATATGCGCATGACACAGATATTTGTGAATTCAGAGCTGTGTACCTGTACATGTACATATATTTATATACATATAAACATATCTATTTATTTATATATTATATACATATATAAAAAAAGGCAAGAAATGGTGAAAAATTCTGATTGACATTAGAAAAAATGCTCGGTAAGCTTCGGAGAATTTTTTTTTCCTGGCAAAAATTACCGCACATCAAGAGAGAACATCAGTGATACATAACGTCAATATCTCCCTCTTTATGGACATTAAGTTTTCGATAATAGATTTTTTAATTCCCGTTACTGTAAATTTAGTTTATTCCCCGTTGATTCGTTATTCTTATTCAAATAAAGATATTTATTCTATTGCAAAAAAATGAAAAAATAGGACTAGGTTTCCTAATTCATTAAAATTTTGTATCCTATTTTCTTTTTCTTTGATAAATTGTTCTTTTTCAACCTCCCTGCAATTGAGTTTTTTTTATTTTTTTCTTTGTTTATAAAAATGAAATTGCAAAAATTTTATTTGAAAAGTAAGTGTTAGTTAAAATTCGGAAAAATTGATAATAAACGGTAGAAAAAAAGAGAAGGGTCGAAAATTAGAAACCTTTAGCAACAAAGCACGACCTAGCAAAACTTAGGTCACCTTCCTCTATCTGACTACCAAGAGAAGAAGCCGGTTTTTAATTCACTGCTGAGTGATTGTCTATGAAGAAGTCATCTCCTACGTGCTGGCGTGAGTCTTCATTCAGGTATTATCCAATTTATATATTCATAATTCATTATAAAAAAAAAATAATTATTAAATTATTGTTCTTTGCTCGAACTTGTTTCTTGGTACCAACAATATTTTTTATTGCTAGGCACCACGTGATAATCAGTCAGCTAATGAAATAATTTTTTAGATAAGGGTTTTTCCGTCCTCCAGGTTCAAATTATTTTTCTTCTTTTTCAAAATATTTTCAACTTTAAAAACATTTTCAATTTTCTGAAAAATTTTTTCTTTCATTCCAAATTATAGAAATTTCAAAAAATAAATAACAATTTATTGATAATTTATATTTCTAAATATTATTATAAATAAATAGAATTATTTTTTCACAAAACAAGTGTATTTTGCTTGCATAGAGAGTAAACAAAGTTTTTTTTCTATAAATTGTTCCAATTGGTTTGAATTTATGAAAAAAAAAATTTTTTTCAGAATTTTACATTTATATTTATAAAAATATTTTTCTCACATTTTTGCATGATATTTAACAATATTAAAACAAAAAATATTGAGCATATTTCTCTTTTCTTTTCATGCTTTGGAGTAATTTAGTCACGATTATTGGATTGAAGCTGAAAGTAAATCGATGTGGCTCTCGAAGGAGAATGTTTATAGGCGCGATTTTAACGTCAAGACAACTTTGCAGTCAAGATTGTTTGTTACAAACAAAAAACAAAAATTGTAATCGGAAGACCCCTGTCTCCTCCTTCCCCAGTTCAAAAAAAAAAAAACCAAATCAAACCAAACAAACAAAAACAAAAAAAAACCAAAGGTTTCTTAGGATGTGTAAAAGCTAAGCTGTACACAGAAAACAACTATAATTTTTGGACATAAGAACGGTGTAACAAGAAGAGTTAAACCGTCAACATCACTTCGATTTTAAACCGAATTTGTTGTCATTGTAGGAAGAAGAGCGGAAAAAGCGCGAGGAACTCGAGAGGATCATGGAGGAAAACAACAGAAAAATTGAGGAAGCACAAAAGAAATTGGTGAGTTTTATTTCAATTTTAGATTAAAATTTTTAGTTTTGAAGAAAAAAAAATTATGCTATAAGGTCCGCAAGATTTTGAGAAATTAAAAAAATACGACGACTTATTTTATTTTTGCTCCAAATTCATATTGTTATTTTTGAGCAATAATTAAAAATTAATTAAATCAAAATTACAACTGCAATTCTTCCAAAATTTAATTGTTTTCTTGAATTAACAGAATTTCTTCTCTAAATAAATTATTTGTAGTAATTGTCTGTTTAACAGACAAATTAATTAATTAATTACTCGACCGTACAATTTTTAAATTATTTAATTAGAGAATTTTCGAATTGGGGAATTATATCGTTAAATTTAATTGAAGTTAATTTAACTTTTATTTTAAAAAATAAACTTTCTTTAGGAAAAAAGTAAAAAAAGAACATTAATTTTCATAAAATTTTCTAAAAAATTATTAAAAGTATTTTAAAAATTATTTAGAGATGATTGTCAGATAAAAATTGTACAAAATAATTGAATAATAATTAAGTACTGAAGCATTGAATAATTTAATTTGAAAGAAATTTTGAGAAATTTTAATTAAAATTTCTTCAATTACTAATTGAATTCCCGAAAATCATTAAATTGAAAAATATTCAAACAATTGAAAATTTCGTCAAATTTTATTGAAATACATATTTCATTTTAAAGAAATTAAAAAAATTTTAATTATTACAATTTTTCAAAATAATACTATTTTTAGAAATTAAAGAAAAAAATATATTCAAAAATTGAAAAAAAATTATTTTAAAATCATGAAATTTCAAATTCTAAAATGAACTAAAAAAAAGTTCCGATAAATTTAATTAAAATTAAATTAAAAATATTTGAATTCACAAGCGTTTGTTAATAATAGCAGTAAAATTTAATTACCTTTTGAATTTCATTAGAATTTTTTCGAAATATTTCAATTTTCTCAGAATTTTATTATAATTTTTTTTTAAATAACTGCATTCATTCAAGGAATTTTATCAATACTTGAAAATAATTGAATTGTTTTAACAATAATTGAATTCTCCCCAAGAATTTTATTAAAATTGTATTCAATAATCCTAGAAAATTAATTGAATTTTGGAAGACATTCAGTTACAATTTTTAAGTATTTAAAAATTTTTAACAAATAAAGATCAAAAATTAGTTAAATATTTATTTTACAAAAGTTATTAAAAATTGAAAAATTTAATTAGGAAATTTTTTAAAAATTAGGTTTTTGAAAAATAGTAACTAAAATTTTTTAAAGAAAACGGTACTTAATTCACAATAATAATTTTAACAAATTAAAACAATTGGAAATTCTGTAACATTTTAGAATTTTGTTTTTTTCTCTCTAAAATTGTCTTTAAATATAATTATATTTTTAAAAAATTATATCATTTTATGAATTTACAAAAATTATTCTATTTAAATAATTCAATTCTCGTAGTTGAATTTTGATCGGAATTGATTTAACAAAAATTTTATTTAAAATTTTAGAAAATAATCAAATATTTAAACCGTTATAACAGGAATTTTAGGAATTAATTAAATTTTAAAAAGTTTTTAAATTAAATTCCTTGAAAATTTAAGGGAAGCAAAAGTTTAAAAATCTTTAAATTTTTTTTTTAGAAAATTATTAATAACAATTTTATTCTTTAAAAATTATTAAAGTTTTTCAAAAATTTTATTCTTAACTTCTAAAAAAAATAATTGAATTTTGGATGAATTACAGTTGCAAATTTTAGAAAAAATTATATTTTATGAGGTTTTTCATTGAAATTATTTGAAATTTTAATTCCTCGGGTGAAACGAGCATGAATAAGTTTTTAAATTTTTGTTTGACAAAAAGTATTACTTTTTAAAGATTTAATTCAGAAATTTCGTAAAATTGTTTCTTGAAAAAATGAAACTAAAATTTTGTAAAAATACTTCTATTTCCGAAAATAATTTTAAAATATTGAAACAATTGAAAATTTTTTTAACTTTTATTAAAATCAATTTTGAAATTTAATTCAAGTTGCTTTAAGAAATATTTTAGCATTTACAACACGTGTTGTTTAAATAATTATATTTAATGAAAGACCGTATAAGAAAAATTATGGTTTTTAAGAAATTAAGAATTTTCATTAAATTTGTAAAAACAAAATTTTAAATTTTAAATGAAAAATAAAATTTCACGCGCGTTTAGTTTTGCTAGTTTGATAATAATGTTTGAAAATAATTAGACTGTTTAGAAGAAGTTTTAGAAAAAATTTAAAAATAATAAATGAATAATAAAATTATTATCTATTTATTAAGAATCGTTAAACTTATAATTTGATTTTTGACAAACATGTTGATTTTCGATCTAATTTTTGGCAAACAGTAAATCAATACCTTATTTTTAATAAAATTTTAATAATAAAGTGATTAAGTAAACATTGAATTTTTCACAGGCCGAGGAAAGACTTGCAATGGTCGAGGAGCAACGATTAATGGAAGAAGAAAGGCAAAAAATGAGAAAAGAACATGAAAAACGAGTGAAAGAAGAACAGAAAAAGATTCTTGGAAAAAATAATTCCAGGCCAAAATTATCTTTTTCACTAAAATCAGTAACGTGAGTCTCGGGCCTAATTGAATAATATTATATATATATAAATGAAAACATTCTTAATAATGTCAGTTTAAAAACTGATTAACAAAAAATGAATACTAAACTTGTAAATTTCATTGCGCTTTGTAAATTTGCAAGATTTATAATCATTTATATTAATAATATAGGCTTTTGAAAGTACTTGAAAATTTCTCTTTTTTTTCTTCTTTCCTTATATTTAAATTTTTTGTAATTTTCACTACACCCCCTTTTTTAACTATCTGTAAAATTTTACTTAATTTCAAGTATTTTCAAAATTGCCTATATTATTCCATTTTTTTTTTTAATTTACCTTAATGTACTTTTGAATGATACGAAAGATGATCTTTTGAGGAAAATTTTGTTTTATATATTTCGTAAAGAAACAAAAAAAAATTGAAAAGAATTTTCCAAAGATCAGTAAATTTTAGAATCGTTTTTGATTCTCGATAGGATAGTTTTTTTTAAAAATGTAAATTACACCTGAGAAGATTAAAAATATTCTAATTTGCAAAAAATTCAAAATTGTATTATAATTTTTTTTCGCTCTCAATTGATTCTTTTTTTTCAAATTCTCATGTTTTTTCGATATTTGAATTTGTTGAATTATTTCTCTTGTGATATTTCTCGTGAATACGAGATTTTCATGCAAAAAAAAGGAAACTATTGAGCTTAAGAGAAAAGCGATAATTGAAAGTGGAATTTTAGAATATATTAATCTTTTTAAGCTAGAAACTGAAGTGATAAAATAGAATCTGTATAGTTGCAGAAATAAAATATTTAGGGCGTTATACTTTTACATAAATTTTTTTAGCTAGAGAAACATACGAATTTGTGATTTTTGATGTGTTTCTGTTCATCTATAATTATTGAATAAAGTCACGAGTTTCAGTTACTATAATATAGTGTGTAATGGATGACTTGTTACTTGAAGAATAAACACTTCTTTTTTTATTATTAACTTTTTGTCTTCTTTTTATTATTCTATGAATAAATATTCCAAGAGTTGCTGGAAAAACGAAACTCTTCATTTTGATTCATTATTTATTTTAAATTCTAATTTCCCTTTAAATTTGTTTACGAATAATTACAAAAAAAGTTTTATTGATTCAGTATTTATTTTAGTTTATCCAGTTCCGTTAAATTTGATTTTGAATAATTCAGGAAAAGAATTTTTTTTTATTTTAGTTCATTATTTATTTTAATTTCTAAATTCTCATTAGTTTTGTTTTCGAATAATTCGAAAAAATAAAAAATATTTAACAATACGATTTACTTTAATTTCTAAATTCTAGTCAAACTTTTTGAATAATTAAACATTTTTTTTATTGATTCACTTGTTATTTTAATTTATCCTTAAATTTAATTCGGAATAATTGAGAAAAAGAAAATCTTTCATTTTTATTCAAGATCTAATTTTAATTTCTAAATTTACAGTCAAGTTTATTTTCGAAAAATTGAAGAACAATTCTTTTAATAATTTAAAATTTTATTTAATTAAAGTTCAAAATTTTCCATCGTTTTTAAATTTACGCGGCGATAATCAGCCAATAAACGCGACTCTGTTGAAAATTCGCCTTAAGTTTTGAACCCCTTGGCACTTAAAGCGCATGCGTCTGTTTACCTGAGTCCTGGAAATAACCTAAAAATTTTGCAATTTTTAAAATTATTAAAGCACTTTGCTTGATGTGTAAATTGTTGTTTATTCCAAGAAAATCGAGTACTTTTCGACAATTGTGTATAAATTTTTAAAAATGTACAGTGTTTAGAAAAAAAATTAAGGAAACATTAAACCAATTTGTGTATAGTAAATGTTGATAAAATTGATTGTTTGTTGAAAAATACATCTTGTAAATTGGAGTGTAAACAATTGAAACCTTCAATGCCTTTGGGAACGAAACCAGAGTGTACAAAGTGTGCAACAAAAGAAACAATACTTTGGCATGCAACGGAGACGGGGAATTTTTGTAATGATTGCTTAGAGGAAGAAAGAAAATCAAATGTCGAAGTCACAAAGGAAGAAGAGGAGAAAAATGGAAATTCTAAGCCCGCAAGAAAAAGTACGAGGGTCACTCGTTATTGTAAGACAAATGCAACAGCACCTCCATCGAAAGGTGCTGTTCCAAAGGGCAAAGGAAGGCGGCATATTTTTAAGAAAACGGTAATGAACGGTAATTTTAATCAATTTTTTTGCAATTAACTTGTTCGTTCACAAGTTAATTTTCCGCTAATCTAATTCTAATTATGATAGTTTTATGCTAACATACAACTCTAATTTTGTCCGTTTTGTGCTAATTTAATACTCTAATTTTGTCAGTTTTGAGAGTTTTGAGTTTAAGTAATTCTAACTTTGTTAATTTGTCGTCAAACTAACTCTAATTGTATTAGTATTGTGTGAAGTTTGAATTTTTACATATTTTTTTCAATACTTTATTTTCACATTTTTTTACAATAAATACATATTCTTTTAGATTTAGAATTTCTACGTTGTTGGCAGTTTTTTATTTAGTGAAATATTTGCTTGCAGCCGATGAAAGCTCCCACTGCGACGTCAACGACCGTCACTAGTGAATTCGTATTTTATAAAGGTTCTTACTTTCAAGTTGGCGATGTTGTTTCAATGCAGGACGAGGATGGGGGGATTTTTTACGCTCAAATTCGTGGATTATTAACCGATCAATATTGCGAGAAAAGTGCAGCGGTTACGTGGCTTTTGCCAACAGCATCTAGGTAGAAAAATTAAAGATTTTTCACATTTTCTTTCTTTTAAATTTAGCGAAAAATCTACTTTCTATTAAGAATATTATTTGTTTGTACGAATTCAAATTATTTTCAAAAGAATTTTAATTAATTTCTCTAAACAAGTAAGAATCTTCGTAAGAATTAAATTACTATTTTTTGTAAAGAAAAAAATTCTTCACAGGAATTTTTTTGAATATCTAATAATTTTTGGAGTAAACTTAAATAGTTTTTAGTGTTTTACTAGCAAAAATTAGAGCGCGGCTGACTTATCACTCACTTTTTTTTAAATACAATTTATTAGCAATTTTCAAAAAAAGTAGAATGTCAAAAGTTTTAATTCAAATTTTTTTTTATAAAAATAAAATATAAATTGGATATAATAATTATATAATAATATATATATATTATTATTATTATTATATAATTATTATTTGCTATTGTTTATTATTTACTGTAATTATAATAATCATATTTTAAAATAGGAAATTTAGAATAAACTCAGGAATTTTTGTGAAAAGTAATGAATTAAAAAAAATTTTAGAATTCATGAGAAAATTCTAAATTTTTGTGTCTTATTTGTTTGACTCATAAACAATAAGATTACTGCACCCAGAGAAATGGTATATTTGTCTCAGAACCAACTAGACTTTTTATTTGTTTCAAATAAATTTTATTTAGTTTAAATAAAATTTTATTTAACTCACATATATGTTTTATTTAAATCAAATATAAATTTTGTTTAAAACAAATAAAAAGTCTAGTTGGTTCTGAGACAAATATACGTTTATTTAAGTCAAATAAAATATATTTGGTTTAAATAATAATTTTCTCTGGGTGTGGGAGTTCTAATACAAAACCTTTATTTTTTCCAATTTCTGACAAAAATTTCTTTATAAATAACTTAAATCTTGAACAACAATCATAACATAAATAAATTATTTTCTAATGAATTACTTTAATATTTTAATTTGAAATTTTAGAAAATTTCAATGTTGAATGAATTTAATTAGAAATTTTAATAAACTTATATTTTTGAAAAATTTCAATATTTCAAAATCTTCTAAGATCAGTTAAATTTGTTAATAAACATTTAATTACTTATTAAAAATAATGAATTTATAGAGAAGAAGTTTTATGAAAAACACTAAACAAAATTGAATTTTAAATACGTTACAAATGATTGCAGAAATTCATTTTCTTTAAATTTTACCAAATAAAATTTTTGGCAAAATTTCAGTTTTGTTGAAAAATATAACTTTATGCTAACTTTACGTTCATTTTGAAAGTTTTGAAAGTTTTCTTAAAGTATCTTTTATTTTCTAACTCCTTTGACATTAAATAAGTAAATATGTATTGATAATCATCGAATTATTGCAAAGAAATTTATCAAAAATTTTGATAATAGAATTCTTTCTAACAATATTATTAAATTCCCGTTAAGAATTTTATTAAAATTTTGTAAAATTCCTAATTAAATTCTTTTGAAGAACTTCTTTGAATTTTTTTTAAACTAATGGAGTTTCTTTTCTTAATTTTAATTAAAAATTTTGAAAGCAATTGGACTTTATGAAGAAGAATTTTATTAAAATTGTATTAAAAATAATTGAATTTTTGTGAAGAGTTTTATTACTATTTATAAAAATAATTGAATTGTTCCAAAGAATTTATTAAAATTTTAGAAAATAAATGAATTTTATGTTAATATTTGAAGATTAAAATTCTTTCGAGAAATTCTAATTAAAATTGTTTTGAGAATAATTAAATTTCTGCAAAAGGTTTTGACTATTTATAAACACAAAATGAATTATTGCAAAAAATTTTAGTATTTATAAAAATAATTGAAATGTTTCATAAATTTATTAAAATTTTGAGAAATAATTAAATTATTATGAAGAATTTTATAGAAATAATTGAAAGTAACGAAATTTCTTGTTGAAATAGAATTTTATGGAAATTTTCGAAAATAATTAAATTCTTTCGCGTAATTTTATTTAAATTGGGTTAAAAATGATTTAATTCCTTCAGAGAATTTTACTATTTATAAAAATAATTTAATTGTTTCGAAAAATTTATTAAAATTTTAGGAAATAAATAAAATTTATGAAAATATTTAAAAATGTTTGAATTCATTAGAGGAATTTTATTAAAATTGTTTTGAAAAGAATTGAATTCCTGCAAAGAATTTTTCTATTTATGAAATTAATTGAATTCTTGCGAAGAATTTTATTATATTTATAAGAATAATTTAATTATTTCGAAGCATTTATTAAAATTTTAGAAAAAATTGAACATTCTCGAAGTGTGTTAAAAATATTTCTAAAAATGGATCTCTTCCAAAGAAATCAATTAAAATTGTTTTAAAAATAATTGAATTTTTGTAAAGATTTTACTACTTAAAAAAATAATTGAATTGTTTAGAAGGATTTATTAAAATTTTAGAAAATTATTGAATTTTTTCGTGAAATTTTATTAAAATTTTTAAAATATGAACAGTAATAACTAATTTTGTACTTAATAAGTGAATGTTTTTAATTTTGACTATGAAATTATTTAAAAAATTTATATTTCAAAATAAAAAACGTTGTAATTTGCATAACAACAACAAATTGAAATAACACGTTTAATTGATGAACTTTTGCTAGTTACTTAATAATATTAAAAAAATATAATTTTTTATTTAACAGTCCACCGCCAGAAGATGGATTCATTCCCGAAACTTACATCATTGGTCCAGAGGAAGATTTACCCCGAAAATTGGAGTACATGGAATTTGTAATGCACGCACCTTCCGATTATTTTCGACTAAAAAACAGTCCGTATCCCATTCCATACACTGGTGCTGGTTCCGGTTACATTTGGACGTCAATTCGAAACGAAATTGATTCCATGAATGAATAAATTTCATTCCTATTAAGAAAAAAGAAATAAGATTCGCTCAAAAATTAATCTGCTAAGAAATATTTAAGTTTAACAGCGCATAATATGTAAATAAGACATTTTTTTTGTTCCTTATTAACAGAAAAAGGAAATTGTATCCTCTTTAGCAAAATAAGTAGGAAAATCGAAAATTATTCAATATTAGTAAAAAAAAACAAAAAATGTTTAAAACAAAGACGAAAAAATGTAGTGATAGAAGAAAATTATTTATTTTCGTAGAAATTTGGTGAATTTTTCAATTTTCATTGTCGATATAGTGATAACAGAGGATTAAGAAAAAAGAAAAAAATTCGAAATTAATTTCGTTTATTATTGAAAGAAAGAAATATTATTAAATGTAAAATAATCGATAAAATGTATAATAAATTTAACTTAATTATTTAATAATAGCAGTGTTGTTCGCTTACATATTTATCTTATACATTAATGGCTTCAAATGTAACAATAAGTAAACATATTTTTTTACTGTACATTTAAAAATTGCAGTACTTGTAGTTTTTTCAGTTGATTTCGCAAATATACAAACAACGAATTATTCCCTAGAAATTAATATCGATTTCGCATAATGAAAAAAAAATTGCAGTACTTGTAGTTTTTTCAGTTGTTTTCGCAAATATACAAAATACGAATTATTCACTAGAAAACTTTAATATCGGTAAGTTGATTTCGCGAGTATACAAAATACGGAATTATTCACTAGATTAGAAACTAATGTTCGAATTAATTAGAATATATTCTAATTTAAAAAAAAAAAAAATGCAAAAATTATGATAAACTCATTGCATACACATATTTTTTATCGCAGATCGGCTTTAATTTGGAAACACGTTTATCTACGGATTTTTTCAATTGTTCACTAGCTTTAATCATTCGTTTTCTCTTCTTTTTCTCAATTTTACTATTCAATTTTTTCGCATCGATTTTTGAATAACAATCGTCGAAATCGATGAAAGAGGGTTTTTTCCCTTTTTTCTTTTTCTTGCTTGTCGTCGCGTCGAGTGAACACATGGAATCGAGTTCATCACTTAATTTATCCAGTTTTTGTGCTTTTCTATTGATTCTCTTGTGCGTGTCAGGATAGAATTTCGTTGGATCCTGTTCCTCGTAGCGTTTAAATGTGAGATCTTTGAATACTGAGAGATAATCTTCGCCTTCACGAAATAGTGGAAACGAAGTTTGTAAAACTAAATCATTATCGTCGTCTTCTTCGATTTGTGACTCGAGTTTTACTCTCTTTCTCCTTTGGCTAGTTCCTTCGGAAAGTTTTTTCATTGCTTCATCTTCGTTTTTCTTCTCTTCATCTTCGTCGATATTGAAATTTTTATCGAGCATCTCAACCAGTTGGGTAATTCTCTTTCGACTCACTTTCCTTTGATGTTTCGTTAATTGGCACTTGTGACTTTTGTAATTGTTCATTAAATGAGCGATTTCTTTTTTATCATCATCGGCAGCGTCGTCGCCTTCGGCATCCATTTCTTTTCTTTTCCTCTTCTTTTCCTTCTTCTCCTTCTTCTTGGTTGATTCCTCGGTTTTCTCGATTATTTCGTCTTTGAGAAATTCCTCTTTTTCGACAGCTTTCTTCTTTGTTCGGGTCTTTTTCTTTTTAGTGCTATTGTTATTTTTTTCGGCTAGATCGGAAGTGTTGGATAATTGTTGTTGTTGTTCTGCTTCTTGTTTTGCAATGCGGGCGAGTTTACCACTTAATTTTAAACCGTGTCTGGCACCTTTGTGAGCTGTTCTTCCACCGCAGGCCTTGAATAATTCCTCGTCGCTGATCATTAAGTTGTCGAAAGTGATTTTTAATTTTGATTCAACAGCATCTTCGCGAACGGTGTGTCCATCTTGAAGAGTTGAGGTTTTTATAAATTCCTTGACGCCGGTTTTGTACTTTGTTTGAATGTCCACCAAATCTTCGTTTTTGGAAAATATTTTCGCACTTCTGTCAACTGTCTTCACTGAAATACCCGAAGAATCCTTATCGACAGTGACATTCTTCGAAGCTTTGTTGTAAACCGATTGCCACCAATTTTCGTCAGTGTTTTTATGTCCAACTCCTTTCAAGTCGAACTTCATTTTTGGCTTAATTGCCTTTGCGATTCCATTCTCGTCCTTTCCCAAACCTTTGCCTGAAAAAATAATATTTATTAGATTTTTTTGTTTCTTCTGAAACTTTTAAAGGGATATTTTTATTACATTTCGAAGTATATCAAGAAACTTATTTAATTCACTCATAAAATTATTTTTACAATGTCGCTGAAGTTTTGAACGAAATTTTTTATCACCCCAAGTGTTTTTAAAAATTACTAACCAAAAAAAGGAAAAATAATTGAAATTAAAAAATATTTAGATTAGAATTAATTTCCTTTAATCTAAAAAATAATTTTTTTGTAAATAAAATACAAATTAGAAGAAGGAAATTAAATATTGTTCATTTGAAGGTTCGAAACTTTAGTAACATTTTTTACAATCATTTTTTAAGTGGAAATAAATGCTCACAAAATAAAATCAATCAGAAAATATTCTGGCCCTTTTTGAATTTTTTTTGCCTTAAAAGTTCATAATTTTAAAATCAAACTGCAATTTCGTAGAATATTAAAAATAATAAACATTGTAATTATTTTTAAAAAAATGTATATCTACACAAAAATTATTCAATGAAAAATTGATTTTTAGTATTTTTGAATCATTTAAAAAAATTAAAATACTAAAAAATACCAACGTTATTCAATTTTGTTTATATAAAAATTCATTTGATTCTTTTTCTACCTAATTTTAAATATAAAATACAAAAAAATTATGATTTGAAATTAGAAAAATAAACCCGTAAATTTTTATTTTTTTTAATTTATTGTAAATTTTTGTTACAAATTTGCCTTTATTATGAACAAACAGAATATTTATGAAAAATGTAGTAAAAAAAATGTACAAAACTGAACGAAAAAGACTTTGAACTATAGAATTTATATAACTTTCTAAATAATATTTCCAAACATGCATTCAACCAATAGAAGATAAGACAAATTTACTTTCTAGAAATATGTCAAAAATTAGACACAAAAGACACAAAACTTTCAATTTTTTCGTCATCGAATTTCGTTTTTTTTCAATATGAAAAATATTTTTTCCCTTTATATAGAAAACTTTGTACTGGTAGCTTCTTTTCTAAATTCTATTTTCTCTCGTGGCATATCTATTTTTAGTGCATGGGTTTAAAAGGACAAAGGGATTTTCGGGGGCTTTAAATTCTAAGGACCCTGTCAACAAAAAAAAAAAAAAAAAAAACCACAAAAAGCGTAGAGAAACATCAAATCAAAAAACTGAAAACTTCCAATAGTGTAAACGTTGAAAAAAAGTCTTTCTACATTTTAATGAATATTTAATTACTATTATTGTTCTAGACAGGAGAAAGTAAAAATACAAAAAGTGAGGTTAGAAAATTATGTCCGTTTATTATTTCCAAAGACTATTTAAAGATATTGAACTAAATATAGAAAAATAAATTAAAAACAGAATATACCTTCGGTCCAACCATATTTCATTAACTGCAACTTTCCAAAATCAGACATTTTCGTATAAAAAATGTAAAAAATATAATCATTAGCACTATATTACTGTATGCATATGGAGATGAGATCCGATAATGCTAAAATGCGTAATTGTGTAATAAACAAAATTAATCCAGATGGCGACACTTGACAAATACCTTATGTCGGTAATATCAATGTAGTTCCATAAATTTTGTATAGATGGCTAATGTAATTTTTCCGCCGGTATTGTCGTGTTAATAATAATTTCTGTGTACGTCAGGAGGTGTTTTTAAATTACAATATTAACGATATTGTTTAATAAAAGACAAAAATGGCATTTACTCTCTGGACTCTATTCGAAGCTTCCCTTTTGTGCCTTAATGCTATTTGTGTACTACACGAGGAAAGGTTTCTAGTAAAAAGTGAGTTTTCGAAAAAGTTCCCCTAAAAGTGAGGTTAGGTTGTAAAAGTTGAATTTAGTTTTCAATTTATAATAAACAAAGTGGTTTGATTATCGAAGATGTTAACGTTTTCTTAATTATTGGAAATCATATTTTCGTTGGAGGAAATTATTCGTGAAATATTATGAAATAATGGAAATATTTATACTTTTGGAAATTTTGACGTGCATGGTACACACGTTTCACACATATATTTTGACAAAGTTTTTATTTTATTTTCGATTAAATAAAACTAACCCTAAGGCATTAAAATCACATTGAAATTCGGTTAAATTTGCATTAACTAATAGAAAATAATAATTATAACCAAAATTATTTTAAATATGGAAAAAATATTTAATATGTAATTTGTAAACAAACAAGTTTTTCCTTTTTGTATTATTTTTCTCAGAGGGAAAAATAATTTCTTACTTTATAAAAAGTTTGGTGGATTTTCGAAGCGGTTCGAAGGTTAAATCTGATTAAAATTCATCAAGTTTTTAATACGTGACGCAATAATTTGCAATGAAATTTTAGTTTTAAGAGAAAATATGTTCCTAAAGTTTTGAACGTTCAAATAAAGGAATTTTTTTTGTTTTTAATTTGAATTTTTTTTAAATTAATTTGTATATTAAAGCAATGAATTCTTGAATAAGTAAATATTTTAATTATTATTTTTTTGTATAGTAGTTTTTAAACATATTTAAAAAAAATTGTTCAAAATTTCACTTTCTTCAACGTTTAGAATTTTAAAGACATTTTTAAGCGTAGAAATAAGTTAATTTTTTTATAATTAAATCAAATTAAATTTTTTTAAATTAAAATTAGTTAACTAGTGAAATTTAATTAAATTAATTCAATCTTTTATAGTTGGATGGGGAGCTAGACAAAATATTCAAGGATTTGGTGAATCTCCTTCAATGAAATCACAAATGTTGAATTTGGTCCGATCTATCAGAACGGTGGCGAGGTGTAAGTGTCATTATTGTTTTATAATAAAATAATAAAATTAACAGGGTGTCTACTAACCGGGAAATTCAGGAATTTTTTGACCAAAATTAAAAAAAGTTTTATAAATTTAATTTTTTTTTAAATTACTTTTTATTTCAATTTTTGTAGATATTTATACTCTTCTCTAACTTTGAATTAGTTAAAAAAAATTAATTTGATTGTAAAAGTCATGCACTAATTCAAACAGATTATGTAAATAAATTTAAAAAAATTACAGAGTTAATAGAAATATTGTGAAATGCGACTAAAAATATGTAATTTAATTTATTAAAGAATTTCCTCAGAAACTTTTTACAAATAAAATTTTCAAAGTATTTTAATTTAATAATTAATTAATAATTGGAGTTTATAGTCACATTTTAATGAATTCATGTTTCTTAGTGCGAAGATTAATAATTCAAGTTTTTATTAGTTAATTTAAAAAAAACAATATGCACTTCCAATTTTTTATTAAAATTGAATTCTCACAAATTTTTTTTAATTCCGAAAAATAAAATTGTTGAAATTTTTCAATTTCATTGTTTCAAGATAATTTAATTTTTCTAAACAAATAATTGAAAATTTTTGAAATAATTAAAATTTCTTTATATTTTTTAAAAAAATAATTTAATTCTTTGAAAGAATTTTAATTTAAATTTTTCGAAAATAATCAAGGGAAGTTAGTGACCGTAATTATTTTATTTTTAAAATTTAAAGTCCCTCTTAAAGTTTTAGATCAATTTTTTGCTTCTAAAAATTATATTATTCTATTATTATTCAATAGTTATAATTATTGAACTTCTCTTAACATTTTATAATTTCAAATTTCTGAATGTTCAAATAAATGTCTATTACTTATTGTCTATTACTTATTAATTAATTACTTATTAATGTCTATTACTTATTAAGTAAATAATTAATTATCACTGCTTTTTTTTAATTGTTATAAAATTCATCACAGGAATTAAATTATTTTCATAAATAATATCATTCTTTGGAAGGATTTAAATTATTTTTGTAAATAGTACAATTCTTTGCAGAAATTCAATTATTATCAAAAGAATTGTAATAAACTTGAAAAAGAAATTTTCCAATTATAATTATAAAAAGACAAGATTATTTTAAAAAAATTGAATAAATTATTTCTATCAATGTCAAAGATTGAAAAAAATATGAAAAAATTATTTTCCAAATTTTCAATTAAAATTATTATTTATTTATGTTCGAAATCGAATTTAAATTTAAATTTTATGAGAAAAGAAAACCGGGAAAAAATTAGGTCATAACCGGGAATTTTGTTGAATGAAAATAGTAGACACCCCGATTAAGAAATTGGTTAACGTAGTAAAAAAATTATTTTTCGGTTTAAAATATTTTGAAGTAAAATTTTGCAATTTGCTTTTCGTTATTAACTAATCAATTATCTGTTTTTTTTGCAGTTCCGTTAATATTTCTCAACATATTAACTATAGTGGTGAAAATGATACTTGGATGATGAATAATACTTCTTTAAAATTAATGTAAGCTATCAAATCTTTATATTTATTGTAAACAAATTTACGTAATTTAAAATAAAATAAACCGAACTTTTCTACTTGAAACAGGAATATTTCTTCTGAGAACATTTTTTTCTCAGCAAAATTCTACCAATTTTTTTTGCTTCAATTAAATTTTTCCTTCTTTGATTCAATTAACGTGTCTACTTTTTTTTACTTTAAGTACTTAATTATGAATTTAATTAACTACTTTTTTCAATTAATATACATTTAATTTAATTTTTATTATTGGTTTATTTTTTTTTAAATTAATTATTTATTTCCCCCTCCCACATGAATTAAAGGAAGATGGATTGCGGGTAATTATAAAAAATAAATATTCTGCACTTCATAAACCACAGAATTGAATTATAGAAACATTGTTTCTTCTTTATAATGAGGAGAGGGAAAATATATAATGTGGTTTAATCACCCGCAACTTTAAATCAAGTGCTTCTTGCGGTTACAACCAAGAGTTGGAAGTCTTTAAATTGCGCGTACTTTTACCTTTAACAGATACTATAAACTATTACGAAATAAAGTAATAAACCATGATTATTGACCAGAATATTTTATTGAATCAGAAATATTTGCCAACACAAAAGAAGAGAGGTGATTATAATTTTTGTTCATCTTAGCAACAATTATTATTATTATTCTTATAGCCGTGAATATTGCCGTAACAAAATTTCTTATTGTGCAAATTTTCTTTTATTTTCTTTTTTTTTTATTGATTTGTGAGTAATATTAAATTTCTATTGTCTGTATAATTTTTCTGTGGAAAATAATTTTAGAAATGTTTCTCAAGTTTCGAACATTCAGATGAAGAGCAATATTTATGTATTAAGTAATTATTACAATTTTTCTAAGTTTCCCAAAATTTTAGAATAAAATTCCATGAAGTAATTCAATTATTTTCTAAAAATTTAAATTTTTTTGCAGGATTTTAATTATGTTTCGAATACAATTTTAATGAAATTTCTCGAAAGATTTAAAATCTTTTCTTAATAAAAGTCTTTAGAAAATTTCAATTATTCTTTTAGACATTTTAATACAATTTTTCTTAGAAGCAATATAATTTTCAATACAATTTTAATAAAATTCTTCGAAAGAATTCAATTATTGCTTCCTCGTGAGGAAGCTTTGTAGTCGTTTAATTTACAAAATTTTTAAAAATCCTTTTGACAAATTTTCTTCTATATGGGACTATGTTATATAAGACCCTGAACAATTGTCCGGATGTATGTATGTGTGTGTGTATGTGTGTGTGTGTGGATCCCGATTTTTGTGAACACGATAACTCGAAGAGGTTTTAACGAATTTGGCTAAAATTTACCAGGTATATTTATCATAAAAATATCTCGAACTGGATTGATAGACTTTAAAAAATTCTCAGAAAAAAATTTTTTTTTGACTTTTTTCTAAAAAAAATGTTTTTTCAAAAATTTTTTTTTAAGTTGGTTATTGAAGTTAATATATAATAAAATCTTATTCTTTGCATCAAGACGAATCGATTGGTATATAAAAAGAATAAATTGTATGAGAATTTATAGAGTTAATCACAATTAAAGCTGAAAAATTCGCATTTTTCTCAAAAAATGAGTTCTTTCCGCAAAATTATGTTGCTGTATAAGAAAATCTTACTCATTTATTTCTAAAATTTTATTCTTTGCATCAAGACGGATCGATTGGTATATATAAAGTATATATTGTATTTAAATTTATAAAATTAAAACCAATTACAGACTCAAAATTTGCATTTTTAATAAAAATTCATTTTTTTTAAGAATCATGTTGCTGTACAATAAAATGTTATTATTTATTAAAAAATAAATCTAAAATCTTATTCCTTGCATCAAGACGAATCGATTGATGTATGTAAAATATATATTCTATTGAAAATTATAGAATTAATTACAATTAAAGATGAAAAATTCATTTTTTTATTAAAAATTTTATTTTGTTCATTTAGGATTAAAACCAATTTTATAAATATTTTTTTGATTTTATAAATATTAGATCGTATTAGAAATTACTTAAAAATTAAATATACTTAATATACTTAATTATAATTATAATAAATATAACAAATTTTTAAAATTTATTTTTAATTAGATTTGAAGACAACAACATGGAAAATATGTCAATACGTGACAATAAGTTAGTTCTTCCTCCACGAGGAAGCAAATTTTTTTGCTGATCGTATAGAGGAAGCAAAATGTTCATGTAATGAACATCTGGTTGTCAAAAGTTTTGATAAAATGTTTAATAAGAATTCAATTATTTTCTAAAGTTTTTAATAAAATTCTTTAAAACAATTCAAATGATTTAAAAAAATTTAAATGAAATTCGTATCAAGAATTATTTATTTCCATTAGTTATAACATTCTTCAGAGGAATTTAATTATTTTCCATACAATATCTATAAAATTTTTTGATAAAATTCAATTTTCATTAAAATTTTTATAATATTCCAGGAAAGAATTAAATTATTTTAAAAAATGTAATTATTAAAAAAAATTGTAATAAAATTTCTTAAAAGAATTCAATTTTTTAAAAAATATTGATAAAATTCTTGAAAATAATTAATTTAGTTTCAGTACTAATTTAACTAAATCCTTGAAAGAATTCAATTAAGTACAAACAGTGTAATAAAATTCTTAAAAAAATCAATTATTTTCGAAAAATGTAATAACAGTTTTTTAATTTAATTACCTATATTTAAAAATTTTGATAAAATTTTTGTAGAAGAATTCAACATAATTCAATACCTATAATTTTAATTGAATTTTATTTATAAATTTAAATATTCAACTAAATTGCAATAAAATTCCTTGAAAAAATAAACTCAATTAAGTATTTTCAAAAAATTTAAAAAAATTCTTGAAAATAATTTAATTTATTTCAGTTCAATTTTAATTTAATTCCATGAAAGGAATTCAATTATTTTCAAAAAAATATTTGATGAAATTCTTTACAATAATTAAATTAATTTTTGATGCCAAATTTAATTTTTAATTCTTTGAAAGATTTTAATTACTTTTAAAAATTATAATAAAATTTCTTGATAAAATTCAATTATTTTTAAAATGTTTGATAAATTTCTTCAGATTTCAATTCATTTAAATATTATTTTAATTGTACTTCTTGAATAAATTTAAAGTCTTAAAACTTTTTAATAAAGTTCTTCTAAGATATTTTTTCTTAACAGTTGTTTTAAAAGATTTTAATAAAATTCACACAATTGTTTCTCAGTAAATAGTAAAATTCTTTGCAGGAATTCAATTATTTTCAACACAATTATAATTTAATTCCTCGGATGAAGTCAAATATTTTAAAGTATTTTCATAAATTTTAATAAATTCTTCGAAACAATTCAATTACTTTTATAAATACCACAATTTTTTGAAGGAATTAAATTATTTTTAATCCAATTTAAATAAAATTACACGAAAGATTTTAATTATTTTCAAAAATTTCCATAAAATTCTATTTCAACAAGAATTTTAAATTCATAGTTATAATTAGTTCTTAGTTATAATTATTTTCGAAAATTATTAATAATAATTAATAAAGTTAAGGGAGTGAATCTATCATTCGGAAATTATTACTAATATTAAAGTGAAAGAATTTAACAATCATCCGAATCAATCTCAAAATAAAAAAAATAAATAAATAATAAATAATAATAAATAATTATTTTGAGATTGATTCGGATGATTGTTAAATTCTTTCACTTTAATATTAATAATTAATAAAGTTCATGATCCGGTAATCTGTTCGTAGTTTGAATTTAGTTGTTTGTTTTTTTTGTTTCTTAACTTTTTTTATAATTTTTCTTTTCGAATATTTTCAATTTTAAAATTGATGTATTGAAAATCATCAAATTATTATTGCATTGCATTTTATCAAAAAATTTATAATAATAGAATTCTTTCTAAAAATGTTATTAAATTCTCGTGAAGAACTTTATTAAAATTTTTAAAAATTCTAATTAATTTCTTTTGAACAATTTCTTAGAATTTTTTTTAAACTAATGTAGTTTTTTTACAATTTTAATTGAAAATTTTGAAAGCAATTGAATTCTAGCGAAGAATTTAATTACTATTTATAAAAATAATTGAATTGTTTCGAAAAATTTATTAAAATTTTAGAAAATATATTAATTTTATGTTAATATTTGAAGATTAAAATTCTTTCGAGAAATTCTATTAAAATTGTTTTGAAAATAATTAAATTTCTTCAAAGGATTTTACTATTTATAAAAATGATTTAAATTTTTCGAAGAGTTTTTATTAAAATTTTCAGAAATAATTAAATTGGTATGAAGAATTTTATAGAAATAATTGAAAATAATGAAAGTTTTTTTTTATAAATATTTTTGACAATAATTGAATTATTTTTAAAAAATGAAAAATTCTTGTAGAAATAGAATTTTATGTAAATTTTTGAAAATAATTAAATTCTTTCGTGTAATTTTATTTAAATTGGGTTAAAAATGATTTAATTCCTTCAGAGAATTGTAGTATTTATAAAAATAATTGAATTGTTTCGAAAAATTTATTAAAATTTTTGGAAATAAATAAAATTTGTGAAAATATTTAAAAATATTTGAATTCATCGGAGGAATTTAATTACAATTGTTTTGAAAATAATTGAATTGTTGCAAAGAATTTTACAATTTATAAAATTAATTGAATTTTTGCCAAGAATTTTACTATATATTTATAAGAATAATTTAATTATTTCGCAGGATTTATTAAAATTTTAGAAAAAAAATGAATTTTTTCGAAGTGTGTTAAAAATATTTCTAAAAATTGATTTCTTCTAAGGAATTCAATTAAAATTGTTTCAAAAACAACTGAATTTTTGTAATGATTTTACTACTTGAAAAAATAATTGAATTGTTTAGAAGGATTTATTAAAATTTTAGAAAATTATTGAATTCTTTCGTGGAATTTTATTAAAATTTTAAAAATATGGACAGTAATAATTAATTTTGTAGTTAATAAGTGAATTTTTTATATTTTGACTATGAAATTATTTTAAAAATTTAGATAGAATTTTCTGCAGAAATCCTGTTACATACAATTTAAAAATTTGAATAAAATTCTAAGTTAAAATTAAATTATTTTAAATTTAATTCAATTTTCGATTAGTTTTTTAAACAAAAAGGTTGTTTTGTTTTTAAATTAAGAAAATATTTTCTTATGAAAATAAAATTATCACAAATAAAAAAGTTTTTAAATTTTTCTTGCAAAAATAGTACTCTCTAAATTTGAATTAGTAAAAATGCTTTCTAATTGGAATTAGTGACTGACTTTTTGCTTTTAAATTAGTAAATTTTACTAATAAATAGTCATTTCTATTAATTTCTTAGTAAAGTTTACTAATTCAAAAGCAAAAAGTCAGTCACTAATTCGAATTAGTAAACATTTTTACTAATTAAAATTTAGAGATGAGTATCACAAAGCTTATTCTTTAAATTTAAATTTGTAAAAATTTGAATTTATATTTTATAATTTTATTTTAAAAAAATCAGATTCAAATTTAAATTTACATAGATGATTTTTAACGGATAAAATTTTTGTTTATTAATTACTTCTGTTATTATTTAAATAATTGCCAAAACATTAAATTAGAATTCCACTGATTTTTAAATTAAAATCATAAATATTATGAAACAAAAAATTGTTGCTTAAATTAAATGGGAATCAAATGAATATTAAATTTCCAATTTAGGAATTTGCCATTTATTTTATAAGAGGAAAAAAATGGAAATGGCGTTAAAAAAGATAGCATCAGTATGGGGAAGTAAGCCAGAATATTTTCTCAAACACGGTATCTAACATCTTCTCATTTGAAGTTTTACGCATGTACTTTGTAAAGTACGTAATGACTACATACCTATATATATATATATTTATAAACTAGGGAAAGTGTTGCGACGCGTCTGCCGTTTTAAGCGTGAGACTCGCAACTCAATTTTGCAAGACGTACATAATCCATAATTCGTCTAATCTAATGCTCTATAAAATGTCCATAAACGCGAGAAACTAAACTCGTACTCGAAAAAAAAAATTTTTTTTTTTGCACCAATCCTATTGAGAGCAATAAGATTTTTCTCTTCTTTTTCTCTCATTAATAGCCTGCATTTGTTTCGAATTAGCAACAAAAAAACAAAGTGGAGAAAAAAAAACAAATACAATATTGTAAATTTATTGTATTAGAAGAAATAAATTCTTTTATTGAAAAAAAAGTTGACCTGCAATCGATTTTCAGATCTCATCAAAGTCAACAAGTCTCTTATATTCAATTCAATGGCTTATTGCTCGTGTAAAGTGATGTAACTAGATTTTTCACTTCCTTCTCCTTATTTATAAGTCATCAAAGATTTATTGATTCGAGCTGTTGTAATATTGCAATTAATAGTTTCGTGAAATGAAACATGATTCATTTGATTCTATCGATTCAAATTAAATCTTAATTACCCTATTTATTTAATTTCTTTTTTCTCTTTCTTATTAGGAAGGGGATAAAAATTATTTCAATATTTCTGTAGACAAAATGATAAATATAATTTTTAAAAAATGTTCTTTTTATACTGGCATTACGAATTAGAAAGTTGGGAATAATTTACAGAAATATTTTTTGTTAAAATCATTTCAGGGATAATTTTCTTTTTTTTAAATAGGTGAAAAGGTGAATTATTTTTTTTTTTTTGAAATAGGTGACAAAAAAAATTTTTAATTCAATTATTTTCAGAAATTTCTTAAATAAATTATTTTCAAAATTCTTCGTGAGAATCGTATTCATTTTTGTATATAGTTGAATTTATTGCGAGAAAAAAATTTAAAAAATAGAAAATAAAAATTTTTTTTTAAGTTTTTAAATTCTTTGAGAGAATCAAATGTAATTGAATATTAAATTGAAGAATAATTCAACCTTTGTCGAGAGTTTTATTAACATTTTGTAATATAATTGAGTTCTTGTCAAGATTTTTATTAGGTCTTAAAAATAATAATTATATTAAAATTTCAAAACAATAATTAAATTTTTATACGTTTTATTTGATTATATATTGAAGATAATTGAACTCAACGGACAAATTTTACTAATTATGAAAATAATTGAATTTTTGGGAAGAATTTAATTGAATTGTTACAAAGAATATTACGGTTAAAATTTATGAAAATAATTAATTTTTTTCGAAAATATTTAGATTACAATGTTTTAAAAATAATTGAATTATTTCTAGAAATTTTATTGTGTAAATTGCAGGTATTGAAAATAATTGAATTTCTGCGAAGGCTTTTATTATTTTTGAAGATAATTAAATTCCTGCGTAGAATTCTATATTACTTAATTTAATTGCTGCGAAGAATTTTGTTAAAATTTTTGAAAATATTAATTGAATTTTTTAAAAATCATTTAAAAAAATTTTTAAAATTGAAGTATTTTGAATAATTTAAGTATAATTGAATTAAAAATAATTGAATTGTTTTGAATAATTTTATTAAAATTTTAAAAATAATTAAATTCTTTAAAATATTTATTGAATTATTGATCTTTTTGAAAATAATTAAATTCTTTGAAAAAATGTAGTTATTTAAAAAAATTGTAATAAAATTTCTTAAAAGAATTCAATTATTTTCAAAAATATTGATAAAATTCTTCAAAATAATTAACTTATTTTCAGTACCAATTTAACTTTATTCCTTGAAAAAAATTCAAATTTTTCAAAAAGTGTAATAAAATTCCTTAAAATAAATCGATTATTTTCGAAAAATGTAATAAAAATTTTTTCATTTAATTATATTAATAAATTTTCATAAATTTTTGTAGAAGAATTCAACACGATTTAATATAATTTTAATTGAATTTTATGAAGAAATTTAAATATTCAAGTAAAGTGCAATAAAATTTCTTAAAAAAAATAAATTTAATTATTTTCAAAAAGTTTAAAAAATTCTTGAAAATAATTTAATTAATTGAAATTAAATAATTAATTATAATTTAATTATAATTATTTTAATTTATTCGCAGTTTGAAGTTATTTGTTCTTTGTTTTTTTGTTTCTTATCTTTCTTTTATAATTTTTCTTTTCAAATATTTTTTATTTTAAAATTAATGTATATTGAAAATCATCAAATTTTTGCAAAGAATTTTATCAAAAAATTCGATAACAATAGAATTTCTTTTAAAAATGTTATTAAATTCTCATGAAAAATTTTATTAAAATTTTTAAAAATTCGAATTACCTAAATTCTTTTAAAGATATTATTTGAATTTTTGAAAACTAATGGAGAATTTTATTATTTATTTATCAATTATTTATTATTTATTTATCAATTATTTATTTATCAATTATTTATTATTTATTTATTATTTATTTATTATTTATTTATAAAAATAATTGAAATGCTCCAAGGAATTTATTAAATAATTGTAAGTTTCCTTTTCGAATATTTTCAATTTTAAAATGAATGTTTTGAAAATCATCGAATTATTGCATTGCATTTTATCAAAAAATTTAATAATAATAGAATTCCTTCTAAAAATATTATTAAATTCTTGTGAAGAATTTTATTAAAACTTTTGGAAATATTAATTGAATTTTTCAAAAATTATTTCGAATATTCTTAAAAAATTAAAGTATATGGAATGATTTAATTAAAATTGTATTAAAAATAATTGAATTGTTTGGAATAATTTTATTAAAATTTTTAGAATAATTAAATTCTTTTAAGAAACTGAGTTAAGATTATTTAAAATGATTATTGAATTATTGAAACTTTCGAAAATAATTGAATTCCCGAGAATTTTTTTTTAATTTAAAATAATTTAAATTTCATTAAAATAAAAAATAAGGCAGATGAAACGAAAACATTCGGACAATGAATAAAAATTTTTATTTACTCCAACGTTTCGAAATCTAAATGACTTCTTTTTCAGGAGGTGTTCGTCAAAGAAAGAAGCATACAGAATTAAAAAAATAATATTTGACAAAATAAATAAATAAATAAAATAGACAAAATAAGTAAATTGAATAGAATAAATAAAATAAATACAATAAAAATATGAGAAATCGAAAAAAGAATTAAAAATAAAAATGAAATGATTAATTTTTAAAAACTAGAGAGAGGAAGAAAAGTAATAACTGATGTATAATAAATAAATTTCTAATTAGTAATTAATAAAATAAAAAAAAGCAATAGAGAAAATAAGTAAAAATTAAAAAATGAATAAATTACCGCACTTTTCATTTGAAAATGCAACAAATGCATTATTAAAATTCTCTAATAGTGTTTAATTGAAAAAAGCAATAAAAACCATTATGCATGTAAAATAGAAAAAAAGAAAACAAATAAAAATATCAAAAAGAAAAAAAGAAATATATAATAATTCAAAAAAATTCTCTATAATTATATAAATTATCATCTCCTCCCGCCTTGATGCTGCGACTGCTGCTTCTATATAACCATTTGAAAAAGACTTCCTGATCCTGTGACCCCAATAATTTGCCTTTCTCACGATTCTCTACACAACCAAGAAATCGAAACCTGAAACCTGCGGCAGGATCTTTCTTTTTCTTCTTTTCTTTGCGCGTATTTCTTTTTTTTTTTTCCTCTTTCCTTCAATCCATTATAAACTCTACATCATTGACATAATTCTTGGATCATTCCCACTTTGTCTTTTTGAAAAGTTCAAGTGACTTTCGAATCTTCTTGACCATCGCGCGACTAAATATTTCGCGTTGCATCTCTTTTTCAGATCAAATTTATATATATGTATGTATATATATTATATATACACGCACAAGAAAATAAAAAAAAAATTTTTTTTATAACCACATTTCCTGCACCAGAAGTTCATATAGCCTCAGGGTTCGGATAGCACACTCTGGTGAAAGGAGAAAGGCAATGACCTTTTTTAAATAAAAAAAAAAGAAGAAAAAAAATAAAATTCATTTTCATATGATAAGACCCGAGAATATTGAGGAAATCAATAAAAGTGGAATAAAAGATTTTCGAAGAAACTATAATAGAAAATGAATTTATGTTATTTAGAATTTAGATTTCTCTTGTTTTGAATATTTTAATATTTATTGTTACTATTTTTGTTATTATTATTGTTATACTATTATTGTTATGCTATTATTATTATTATTATTATTATTATTATTATTATTATTATTATTATTATTATTATTATTATTATTATTATTATTATTATTATCATTAATATTATACTATTATTATTATCATTATTATTATTATTATTTATTATTATTATTACTATTATTTATTATTATTACTACTATTATTTATTATTATTATTATTATTATTATTATTATCATTATTATTATTATTATTTTTATTATTATTTATTATTTTTGTTATTATTATACTCTTCTTATTATTTTCATTGTTATTCTTGTTGCTATTATTTTTCTTATTATTTATTCTTGACATTTTTATTATCATTATATTTATTTTTATTTATTTTATTTTATTTATTTTTATTATTTTCATTTAACTAATAGTATGAGACATTGACAATTATTTTTTTTTTTCATTCACAAATATAAGGAACAAGCCCAATTATGATTTATTTACAAAAATAAACAAATGATAATAGCAATAGAAATAAATACTAAATAAATAGAAATAATAACAATTATTATTAATTATTATTACTTATTATCATTAATTAATAACTATTATTATTTTAGAATAATGCAAAAGAAATTATTTTTTATTTTTTGTCGAAATAAATAAGTACTATATTAATTTATTAATATTGCTATTATGACTGTTACTCTTATTATTTATATTTTGATTATAACTGATTAATAATTTTTTTTATTTACTTGATCATTGTTTTTTTTTAAATATTGCTATTGTTTTTTCAAGCTTTTACGCGAGTTTTCAATTTTTCAATCAAATTTTAATATTTTTCTATCTATTTTCCCATGTCTTGTTTTTTTTATTTTTACATTTTTTAAGCCATTTATTATTTGTTATAATTCTAATAATTATTAAAAGAATAATAATAATATTAATAGTACTTTGTAATAGTAATATTACTTTTTTTATTGCTTATTATTATTATTATTATTATTATTATTATTATTATTATTATTTATTTTCTTATTTATTGATTTATTTATTTTCTTATTTATTTATTTATTTTCTTATTTATTTATTTATTTTCTTATTTATTTATTTATTTATTTTCATATTTATTTATTTTCTTATTTATTTATTTATTTATTTTCATATTTATTGTCGTTTTCATGATTTTATTGCGAATTTAACTCTCGTGCGGCGAAAATGATTGAAAAATTACATTTGATAAAGAGAGGAGTGAGAGGAATGAGAAATTGAGGGGGAAAAAAAAGTAAAAGTGAGAAGATTTAAGCGGGGAATCATCCAGGAAGTTGTTTCTTCCAAACAAGGAAATGCACGTAATGCGCAAAGAAACTTGAAAAACATTCATTTTAACGGTGGCGACGTATTTTTTATTTTTTTTCTACAAAAAAGCCTTTATACAGTAAAAAAATGCGTGGTTATGACAAAAAAAAATTATCATAGATATTATATAGAGTAAAAAAATAGAGTTCTCTTAAAACTTCTTCTTTTTTTCTTCTTCTTCTTCTTCTTGTAAGTTGTATACATGTGTTTGGTCTCTAGCTCATTTTTGCATTTAAGTCTCAATTCAAAAGAGATCCTCTCTCTCTATCTCTCACTTGTACTCAAAAATTTGAATTCAAGACGCAAAAATTATTTTACGAAAGAAATATCGAATTAATATTTAATTATCAAAATTATTAGAAATATTAAAATTATTGAAATTATTAAAATTATTAAAATTACTCAAATTATTGAAATTATTCAAATTATTCAAATTATTCAAATTATTCAAATTATTCAAATTATTCAAATTATTAGAATTATTACAATTATTAAAATTATTAAAATTATTGTCAGCAATTATTGCGTAATTATAACAACATATATAATTATATATAAACATTTAGAAATATATAATGTTATAATTATAATAATATAGAATGTTATAATAATAATAATAATAATAATAATAGTAATAATAATAGTAATAGTAATAATAATGATATTAATAATAATAATAATAGTAATAATAATGATAATAATAATAAAAAGAATAGTAATAATACAATAATAAAAAAATATAATAATAATAATGATAATGATAATAAAAATAAAGAATGTGATAATAATAAGTAATTATACAGCAATATAAAGTTATGTACTAATACATAATACACAATAAATAATGTATAATTCTAAAATAATTGAAGATTGGAAATTTTTTTTTAGACTGAAAATTGCTTTTGGATCGTAATCTTTTGGGACTATAATGCAGAATGAGCTACTTAAAAAAAATTATTTTATGTGTTTTCTTTGTGTAAGTGTATCGTATTTACAAGGGAACGCTTTCGCGTTAATCACGGCCTCTACTTCTTCTTTAACGCCTCTCCTCCTTCTCCGCTTTATTTTAGTTTATTTATTTATTTTGTTTTTTTTTTCAAAAACGATGCTGAATTATTGCTGATCGATCTGTCGATCTCGTTGAGATCCTTTGCCAGGGAATTTAAATATTCCCTGCATAATATGTTATTTTTTATTTATTTATTTATTGTCCCCCTTTCTCCATTGAAAGGAATTGATCTTTGTGGAATCGCGTCAACATTTCTCCGATTACAATTCATGATACTGATGATGATGATGATTTCTCCTGATGTTGCAGCTCCTAAGGACTTGACATGTTGAAGTTACGACTGTTTCTTTTTTTTTACTTCAACAAATCAAAGTAGCGGTGCTGATTTGAATTTCAAATTTCATCTCAAGATAAAAAATAGCCTCAATATCGAATGAGATGTGGAGATTTTTTTTTCATGGTGGGGGACAAAGAAGTTGTAATCAGGTCATCCGGAATATAGGATTCGGGATTGAAAGTTGTTGTTGTTGTTGGTGTCTTTTTTGTGTTGATGACGCGTTGGTTAAAGGTGCTCTGCTTTTTTTTAGTGATGGGAATTAGAATGGAGCACCGTAGCTACCACTTGGGCGGGATGATGGATAGCCGCCACTTGGACCACTGGGATAGCCGCCGCTTGGTCCGCTGGGATAACCACCGCCGCCACCGCCTCCTTGACTGATTTGATTGAATTGAGCGACCTGGATTGCCTGTCTGATGCCCTCGAGGTCAATTCCAACGACACGACTGCTGATGGATGGGACACCGTAGCTTGAGCTTGGGACTCCGTAACTGGAACTTGGAGCGCCGTAGCTGCTACTGGGTGCTGGATAACCGCCGCCGCCACCACCTCCAAAGCCACCGCCTCCGAATCCACCACCTCCGGATTGGCTCTCTTCCTTGAGGAGAATTTGACGGATTTGCTCGAGGAGTGCTCCGTCGACGGAGGCACCTTCGCTGGTTTGACCACCGGATGACACTTGAGTGTAACCACCACCTCCGCCTCCTCCCAGGGAGTAACCTCCGCCACCGCCGCCTCCACCTCCGTGGGAGTAGCCACCACCTCCGCCACCTCCTCCGATGGGTCTGTTGTAGTTGTATCCGGAGGATACTGGTGGCTCAGCCAGGGCGAGCCCTGCCAGACCGACCATCATGCACTGGAATTGAAGGAAGAAATATTTTCTCAACATTCAGACCGAATTTAAATTAATTAACTACACTGACAATGAGTAAATAATATATTATCTTTGTTATACTATGTCAACCAAAAATTATATTTGATTTAAATATAATAATTTTAATTCAATACATACACTGAAAAAAAATTAATTTGATTCAAATAACCAAATAAATAATAGTCAAATAATCATTTGACTATTATCAAATAAATATTTACTTAAATCAAATAATTTTTATTTGAATCAATTAAATAATATTTGCTTCAAATACTGAAATATTTGCTTCAAATACTGAAATATTTGATTCAAATACTGAAATATTTGATTCAAATACTGACATATTTGATTCAAATACAGTTTATTTGATTTAAATAAATATTTATTTGATAATAGTCAAATAATCGGTTATTTGAATCAAATAAATGTTTTTTTTCAGTGTACTAAGTTTGGTTCAATAAAAATTAAGTTTGGTTCAATAAAATTAAGTTTAGTTCAACACCCAGAGAAATGGTATGTTTGTCTCAGAACCAACTAGACTTTTTATTTGTTTCAAATAAATTTTATTTGGTTTAAATAAAATTTTATTTCATTCAAATATATGTTTTATTTATGTCAAATATAAATTTTATTTAAAACAAATAAAAAGTCTAGTTGGTTCGGAGACAAATATACGTTTATTTAAGTCAAATAAAATATATTTAAATTAAATAATATTTTTCTCTGGGTGAATAAAATTAAGTTTGGTTCAATAAAATTAAGTTTAATTCAATAAAAATTAAGTTTGCTTCAATAAAAATTAAGTTTGCTTCAATAAAAATTAAGTTTGCTCCAATAAAAATTAAGTTTGGTTCAATAATAATGTATGTTTAAATTAAACATATTTTTTTGGTTGACTGCTTATGTTTGGTTTAAAAAAAAAATTTTTTTCTCAGTAGATGAGAAAAAAATTTGAATGTAGATTCAATTAGAAACGTGAGAAATGGAGTTAGAAAAAAAGAGGAGGAGAAAGAAGAAATTGTGAATATTAGAAGGAAAATAAAAGGAGGAAAAAAGGGAAAGAAAAAAGAAAAGGAATAAAAGGTGAATTAAAAAAACGTATAGAAAAATAAAAGTTAGAGAGAGAAAAGAAAAAAAACTCAAGAAAAAAGGGAAAGTACAAAAGAAAAATACATTGGAGGAAAAAAGTACAAGAAGAAACAAAATAGGAAACGGTAATAGAAAGGGTAGAAGAGTGCAAAAAGCTAAAATAGTCAAAGGCATAAGAAGGAAAGTATAAAGAGTAAAAATAAGAAGAAGAAAAGTTAGAAAAAAGTAGGTAAAAAATTTTATAAAAAGAAAAAAGTGAATAGATAGAAATGCAAAAATACGAAAAAAGTTAGAATAGATAGAGGAAAAAAGTAGAAAAAAGTAGAAAAAAATTTTCAAGGCGAGTTACAAAAAGACAAAGAGAAGTGCACAAGAGTAGGTAGAAAAGAGAAAGGTATAAAAAAAGAAAATGTGTAAAAAGAATTGGTGGAAGAAGGAGTGATTCAAGAAGAATAGGTAGAAAGGAGAATGATTGAAGAACACTGAACAAAATTTTATTTGATTCAAATAAACGATTATTTGACTATATTATCAATTAAATATTTGCTTTATTCAAATAATATTTACTGGACTTAATTAAATGGTATTTGAACTAATAATATTTATTGGAGTCAATTAAATGCTATTTAAACTGATAATATTTATTGGTGTCAACTAAAAATATTGGAGTCAATAATAAATGGTATTTGAACTAATAATGTTAATATTTGAAGCAAATACCATTTAATTGACTCCAATAAACATTATTTTATTCAATTAAATAATTATTTTGATAATAGTCAATTAATCGATTGTTTGAATCAAATAAATTTTTTTTTCAGTAAAGAATAAGAAAAAAAAGAAAATGTAAACAAGGCATAGGTGAAAAAGGGAATGTTTCAAGAAGAAGAAGAATAAGTAAGGCAAGAAAAATAAATAAAGTAGAAGTAGAAAAATGAATAAAAGAACAAGGAGATTTCGAAAAAGAATAGATGAAAGACAAAAAAATAGAAAAAGAGGAAATTAGAAAAAGAAAAGGTAGACAGAAAGTAAATTGTAAAACAAAAATAAACACAAGAAAGAAGTGCCAGAAGAAGAAAAAAAAGTAAACGATGGAAAATATAAACGAAAAAGGGAGAAACTGAATGACGAATAGAAGAAGAAAGAGTAGGAAAGGAAAATGTAGAAAAACGGGTTAAAAATGAAGGGTTAAAAAACGAAGGGAAGAAAGGAAGAAAGAAATACAAAAAGGAGAATTTTTCAAAGAAAAAAAGTACAAAGAAAATAAGTAGAAGAAGAAAAAGTACGAAGATAAAATTTTAAAAAAAGGAGGAAAAGAAAATGTAGAAAAACAGGTAAAAAATGAAGGGAAGAAAGGAAGAAAGAAATACAAAAAGGAGAATTTTACAAAGAAAAAAAGTACAAAGAAAATAAGTAGAAGAAGAAAAAGTACGAAGATAAAAGTAAAAGAAGTAGAAGTGAAAAATAGAAGAAGTAAAAAAAAGAGAAGTGAAAAATAGAAGAAGTAAAAAAAAGGAGAAGTGAAAAATAGAAGAAGTAAAAAAAGGAGAAGTGAAAAATAGAAAAAGTAAAAAAAAGAGAAGTGAAAAATATAAAAATTTAAAAAAAAATACAAAGAAAAAAAGAAAGATACTAAATTCGAGAAGGAAATAAATGAATTAATAAGGAATAGAGAATTAGTAAAAAATTAATAAGGGACAAAATAGGAAAGTAGAAAAAGAAAAAGTTTAAAGAAAGGGAGAATAAAATGAAAGTTACAAACAAAAGGGAGAAAAAGGAAAGTTAGAAACAAAAGGGAAAAACGTGAAAAAGTTAATTATGAAAAGGTGAAGTTCAAAAACGAAAGTAAAAAAAGAAAAAAAAGGAAATGAAAAAAGAAAACAAAAAAAACGAAAAAAACGAGGTTTTGAAAAGGAAGAAGATTGAAAAAATAAAAGTCAGAAAAAATTAAATAAAAAAGGAAAGACAATGTCGATAGAAAATTGAAGAAGAAAAGATGTAGAAAAAATAGAAAAGGAAAAAGTAGAGTAAAAAATTAAACAAGAAATAAGAAGAGAAAAAGAGAAGAATTGAATGTAAAAGGCAGACGAAATAAAGAAAAGGAAACTAGAATTTAGTCAGAAGAAGAAAAGACACAAAAAGAATAAATATTGAGCAAAGAAAATGTAGAAGACTCATTTGTGATAAAAAGAAGAAGAGAAAATAAATAGAACAAGAAAAAATTAGAAAAAATAGAAATCTATCTAAAAAGGAGGTAATAAAAGTAATAAAATGAAAAGAAAAATTAAAAACCGGGAGAAGAAATTTATAAAGGAATAAAAGTGAAGAAATAAAAGTTGAAAAGTAAAATGAAGAAAAAAATAAAGAGAGAGAGAGAGAGTGAAAAATGAAAAAAAATTAACTATTTACGGAAAATCAAGAAAAAACAAATAACGAGACGAAAAAAATAAGAATTTTAAGAAATAAGGGAGAATCAAAGAAAAACAAAGCAATGAAATATAATAAAAAATCCATTTAACTGGAAGAGAATAAAAATAAATAAAGAATTATAATAATAATGATAATAATAAATAATATACATTATAATTGGAATTACAATTGTTTATTTATTTATTATCTATTATTATATTTCTATTATTAATAATATTATTATATTACTATTTAAAAAAATATAATTATTAATTTTACTATTATTTTACTATTAATAATTATATTATTATAAATAGTAATATAATAATAATATTATTAATAATAGAAATATAATAATTTTTATTTTTAACAGTGAATCAAAACTGAGAGCGACCATTTATTCAAAGAAACTATAAATCAAATTGTATTTTGTAGCGCGAATTTAAATACGTTTAACATCCAACAATAATAAAAAATTAATAAGAAAGTTCGAAAATATTTATGTACAAAATTTTTACTGCTACTTATGAGTTGTTTGCAAATAAACTATTGAAAAAAGTTATTATAATCGTAATAAAAAAATAGTAAATAAATAATCATGAAAAGACACATAAATAAAAAATAGTGATACAATTACAAATGATAGTATTATAATATTACAATTATATACTATTAAAATATAGTTATAGTATTAAAAAATAGTATAATTGTAGTATTACAATGTTATAGTAATAAAAAAATAAAAAAATAAAAAAATAAAAAAATAAAAAAATAAAAAATATAGTACAAAAAAATTGAAAACACTAAAAAAATATTCCAAAAAATATCGTTTCCTTAATTTTGTTTATTATAAATTTTAATACTTTTACTTTTTTTTACTTTTTTTAACTTTTACTTTTTTTTTACTTTTACTTTATTTTTTAATTTTACTTTATTTTTTACTTTTACTTTTTTTATTATTGAAAACTATGGGAAAAAAATAGAAACTTAAATAACAATAGAAAAAACACGCAAAACACTGATTAAAATTAATTCGCGTCGCGAGCGTCAACGATTGATCTTTAGTTAAAGATTAATTATGCACTTTCGAACATGAATCGCGAAATCTTTCACTTTTGAGAATTTCGTTAAGTTTCACTTGTTTTTAGATTTTTTCTCTTATTTTTTCTACTAGTAATAAAATACACTTTGTTTAAAAAAAAATATTTCGTCGATCTTGGTCTGCTCTCACAAATCAGGAATTATTCCTGAATTCCCATTTTTTTTTGTTATATTTTTATTTTTTTTATTGGTCAATATCGCGGGCACACTCTCTCTTTAGATATTTTCCGTTTCGTAGTTTGAAGGAAATAAAAAAAAAAAAATTTTTTTTTATTTTGCTTACCGCGATGAAAGGAGTCATGTCGGCTTCAACGATGCCGCTCTTGTCTGTGACTCCGAGGAAGGTGCACCAGGGTTTTTTATACTCCCCTAGTGAAGCAAAAGGGGGATGCGTGGGGATCCGGTTGAAGAAGAGACGGGGGCCTTTCGAGTGAGAGTAATTCGACAGTGAGAAGATACTCTCTTTCTCTTTCTATGCCCTCCTCCTCCTCCGCCTCATCCTCTTCTTCTTTCTTTTTCTTCTATACTCCTTAAAACGTTTTTTTTCCTCTCACAATCTGATATTATGTGCCTGATGTGGATAGGACAAAAGTCGGATGCAAGATTGTATATCCGATTTTTGACGGGGAATTTTTTTTTTTTTTATTGATTGGAAAAAAGGAGATGAATTAGAAAAATTAGGGCCGGGAATTTTTGATCGGAAAATGTAGAAATAAAACGAAATTTAAGAAATAAAAGTTTTCTTCTTTAATTAATTAGTTAATTCTTGATTCAGGTTTAGAGAGTGAATTTTTTGATTGTAACAGTTTCTGAAATTTTCCTTTAATAGTTGAGTGTATTGACGTCAGTGATAGCTGCAGTCGTTAAGGCGCTAAAATTTGCGAAACTAGAAGTTGAAGGCGTTCGATTCCCCGCGGGGTTGGAAATTTTATTTTCGACAAATATTGTTCTCATTAGGAAGAATTTAATTTTTTTTTTCAAAACAATTGAATGGTTTTTTTAAATTTGAATAAAATTCTTGTATTATTTTCATAAATTGAAAATTATTTATTATTATTTTCATAAATGACTTTTTTTTAATTTAAATAAAGTTCTTGTAAATCTTGTAAATCTAAATGAATCTAAATCTAAATAAATCAAAATTTAAATTTGAATAAAATTCTTGTATTATTTTCATAAATTGAAAATTGTTTATTATTATTTTCATAAATGACTTTTTTTAATTTAAATAAAGTTCTTGTAAATCTTGTAAATCTAAATGAATCTAAATCTAAATAAATCAAAATGTATTTCTGTTAATAAAATTGACAAATTCTTTTTTTCAATCTAATAAAATAAAATAATTAAAACATAAATGTTAGACGCAAATTTTTTTCTTCTATTTAGCATTATTATTCAAATTACAAAATTTTTTATCCTTGGATATCAACTTCAATTTTTAAATAATTTTTCAATAGTCCGAAATTTTTTTAATTTTATTTATCAAGTGCAAAATTATAAATATTGTCGATAATTATTTCCGCAAATTGTTGGAAAATTCTTCCAAAGAATTCAGTTATTTTCATAAATTTTTAATCCAATTTTTCGAAATAATTAAATGATTTTTTTAAATTTAAATAAATTTTTTGTAATAAATTAAAAATTTTTTTATATTTATCGATAAAAATTCTTTTATTATTTTTATAAATTTTTAATCTAATTTTTCGGAGCAATTGAATGATTTTTTTAAATACCTATAAATAAAATTCTTGTAAAAAATTAAAAACTTATTGATATTTATTGATAAAAATTCTTATACTATTTTCATAAATTTTTAGTCCAATTTTTCGAAACAATTGATTGATATATTTAAATATTAATAAATATAATAATAATAATAATAATATTATTATATTTATTTATTTATTTTAATTTATTAAATTATTTTCATAAATTTTTAGTCCAATTTTTCCAAACAAATGAATGATTTTTTTTAATTTAAATAAAATTCTTGTAAAAATTTAAAAATTTATTGATATTTATGGATAAAAATTCTTGTATTATTTTCATAAATTTTTAATCCAATTTTTCGAAACAATTGAATGATTTTTTTAAAATTTAAATAAAATTCTTGTTAAAAATTAAAAAATTTATTGATATTTATGGATAAAAATTCTTGCATTATTTTCATAAATTTTTAATCCAATTTTTCGAAACAATTGAATGATTTTTTTAAAATTTAAATAAAATTCTCGTAAAAAATTAAAAAATTTATTGATATTTATTGATAAAAATTCTTGTACTATTTTCATAAATTTTTAGTCCCATTTTTCGAAACAATTGAATGATTTATTTAAATAACATTCTTGGAAAAAAAAATTTATTGATAAAAATTCTTGTATTATTTTCACAAATTTTTCCAAACAATTGAATGATTTTTTAAAATTTAAATAAAATTCTCATGTAAATAATCAAATTATTTAAATAAATAAGAAAATTCTTCACAGAAATTCATTTATTTTCCATACAATTTTAATCAAATTTCTCGAAAGGATTCAATTACTTTTTAAGTTATAATAAAATTTTTCTAAAAAATCCAATTAATCTCAAAAGTTTTGCTAAAATATTTTATTGATAATTCAATTATTGCTATAAATTATAAATTTCTTTGCATAAAATAAATTATTTTCAGTACAATTTTAATGAAAGTTCCGAAAATTTTTCAAAAGAATTCAGTTATGTACCTTTTCAAAAATTGTAAAACAATTCTATGACAATTGAATTATTTCCAAAAAATTTTAATGGAATTGAATAATAAAATATTTAACTATAATTATTGTCACAAACTATTATTGTTAAAATTGAAAATAAATTCTTCGTAAAATCCTCTAATAAAATGTAATTACTTATGCGAAAACTAATAAAATTGTTGAAAAGAATTTAATTTTCTATCAATAAAGTTAATCAAAATTTAATTTTAATGCAATTAATTACAATTAAAAGGTAAAAAGAAGGAAAAGAGAAAAATGGAGAAAGTATTAAAAAATAGATAGAAAGTGGAAAGATTCAAAAACGGAGAAGGAAAGATAGGAAAAGTAATATCATTACAAAAATAAGAAAGTAGAAAAAGAAAAAGTTAAAAAAAGGTAGAAAATTTTGAATTAAAATAATTTAAAAAACTAATTAATGTAAATAATTTACGTAAACTAATAAACTCGTTGATATGACCATTCATTTTTCATTAAAAATTTTAATAAAATTTAATAGTTAAGTTATTAATTACAATTATTATTATCTAAATCGATTTTCTCAAAAAAAATTAATTAAATTTTTCGAAAGAATTTAATTATTTGAAATATTTTAATAAACTCCCTTTAGTAAAATTTTTTATTTTCTAAACTCGTAAATAACTTTTGAGTAGAGAATTTTATTGTTTTCATAAAATAATAAAAATAAAATTATTAAAATTCAATAATTAAATGTTTAATTAGAATTATTAAAGACCACGATTATTTGAAAAAATTAAAAGAAATTGTTCATAAAATTTAGTTACTCTCAAAATATTTAGTTAAAATTATTATTATTATTATTATTATTAATATCATTATTACTATTTAAAAAAACTCTATTTCAAAAAGGTCAAATAAATTCTTCCAAAAAATTGAACTATTTTCCATATAATTTTAAAAAACTTTCTCGAAAATTTTATAATAATAAAAGTAATATAATAATAATAAATATAAAATAAATAATATTGATAACAAATTATATATTTACGGTTGTTTATTCATTTGTATAGAATAAATAATAACATTCCTAAAATTGAAATACAATTTTCTAAAAATTAAAAATGGTAATTTTTTGTTTTTGAATAATTCGAAAATAAAAAGTCTACGCGTTTTCGAATTAAATTAATAAGAGAATTTTCGGCTACAAAAATTTCTCTGAAATTTTTATTTATTTTTTTTTCTATATATGAAAAGAAATACGCACGTGAATTACAATATTTTATTCGCACGATAAAAAAAGAGGAACAACTATATATGTGTGTGTATATATATAGAGAGAAAATAATTATTACTTTATTTAGTACTATTATTAGCAAAAGTTATATTCCAAGAATGATGTTTTATTAAACGTAAATATCAGTTTTTGATAAATATATTACTCATGTAATAATATTGATATAGACAGAGCTCCTTTACTTTCTAAACTATTGGACATTCTTTTATAATTTGCCATTTTTTATCCATCGATTAAGTAACTTCCAACTTTCAGGATTCTTTATTTACTGTGGAGGAGAATATACATTTTTTTCTAAATTTATTTTGACAGTATTTTAGTTAACATTTAATTATCGAAGTCTTTTTTTTCCCAAAGAAGATGAATCAATGTTTTTTTATTATTACAAATAGAGAATTTTGTTTGGCATAATATTTTCTGCAAAAATATTTAATTATTCAAATTTCCATTTTTTTAATCATAATATTATTATAAATTTGTTGAATTTGTTCTCATTTTTCAACAAATTAATTATTACGGTCAAACAAAAACAAAAATTACAAATTATTATAAATTTTCGTAAATAATAGTTGGGAATTATTTTTCAAAGGCCTTGTAATTTTTTTTATAATTTAAACAGCTCATGTTTAAAAAAAATTATTACAATTTAGTAAGTATAGTATAATTATAAATCTATGACATTTTTTTAATTTTTATTTTTATGAGAAAAATTTTTTTTTCATCATTGACAATAATTTGAATAATTATTTTAGTATTGTTTATAATAACATTACTTATGCATGATTTTTTGTTATAATTAAATGAAAAATAATTAAAATAATAAACTGCATAAATATAAAAACAATGTCATTTTTTTCAAAATATTTAAATTCTATAATTATATTCCTAGTAAATTGGCTATGATATTGAGTATGTAAGTAAAATAAAAAAGAGGAGTAAAATAATTAAAATTAATAAAATGGAAAAAATTTGCCAAATTAAATAGAATCGAATAAAAAATGTTTATGAAGTGAATAAAATAGAAATTAATAAATATATTATTAAAAATATAATAAATTGATATAAACAACGAAAAAAAATTTAATAAATAAATTTAATAGTGAAATAAAAGAAATAAAAGAAATAAATTTAATAATGAAATAAAAAAAATAAATTAAATAATGAAATAAAAGTAAGAAATAAAGAAAATAATTAAATAAAAGAAAGAAACAAAAAATAAATGAACAAAATAAATAAAATTTTACGATGATTGGAAATATGAAGTGCGTAAAATACTGATTAAATGACCATTTTATAAAAAATGCGGTACTATTAGATAATTTTGAAGAAATATTTTTCGATGGTGAGATAATAATAATAAATATAGTGAAGAAATCGTAATAAATATTGTGTTTTGCGCATTCTTTTTGAAATGAGAAAGAACAAACTCGTGGCAATCATCAACACTTGCTTCTATTACCATGATACGTGAGGTAACTAATTTACCTTGCAGATAAATCATTCAATGTGAATAAACCATAATTAAGAAACCCCTCCGTGTAAAATTGTATCCTCCGTAATATCGAAAAACTGCTTTTATTGACGTAATACAAATAATTTTCATACTGTAAATTACGCAAAGCAATTGTCTCATCTATTTGCAATTTTTGATAATTTAAACAAAAAACAATTTTCATTATTTAATTTCAATGCATAATTTTTTTTACTATAGCCATAAATATTAAGTACAATCGATTCCATTTTTCCTAAAAAAAATGTTATTATTTAAATTTATATTATTTTTTTAATATTTATTTTTTTATTTATTTCATTATTAATATTTTCACTGGAAAAAAAATTATTTTATTTAAATACAGTTGTATTTACAGTTGTATTTTATTTGTATTGTTAACCTTTTTTTTCAGTATATTAATAATATACGGAATAGTAAATAATAAATAATAAATCAAATAATAATAAAAAAATAATAAAGTCAATAAAAAATAAAACAATAAAATATTTGATTAAATTTAAAAAAATATGTTTGACTCAGCTAACTAGATTTATTTGTTTCAAAAAAATTTATTTGTTTTAAGGGCATTTAAAATTTTGTGACGTTGTTAAATAAAATTTGTTGGAGTTAAAAAAAGTTTTCTTTACGTTTAAGAAAAACAATTTTCAATCTTTTTTTTTTAATCAAAGAAATTATTTATTTGAATGATATTTTTGATCCGAAGAAAAATTTCATTAAGACAAATAAAAATACAATGGTTCAAATGCCCTTAAATAAAACTTTTCTCTTCGAGTGTAAAAATTAAATAATGAAAATAGTAAAAAAATAAAAAAACGTAGAAATAATAAAAATAAAAATGGTACGAATAATACTAAAAATAACTAAAGTGTAATAAGAAAAAAATATAAGAATAAAATTATAAAAATAGAAATAATAAATATTAACAATAATAAAAATGGTTAACAATAAAATTTTTTCCTAAATACATTAAAAAATTTAATTAAAAAAAACGATAAAAATTAAAACTGAAAAAATCAATAAGGAGAAAAATTATTTTCTGCTTTTTCAAATTGTTTATTTAAATTTGTAAATGAAACTTTATATATATTATATATATATATATATATATATATATATATATATATATATATATATATATATATATATATATATATATATATTATATATACGGCTCTTGAAGGAAGGTAAAAATTATTATTCTTCCTGTTCGATTATAATGGGTTTGAAAAAAAAAATATTTTAAAAGCAAAATATGAAAATTGCAAAAAAATGTAAATGAAATCCTTGCATAAGATATATATTCACCTATATATACATATATATCTGTGTAATAAAGTCATCGTCTAGAGACGTGTAACTCGGTTAATGAAGAATCGCTTGCGTAATTGGATATACTATATAATTCAGCAAGATATTCTTCTCAAAAACTTCAATTATTTACATTATACTTTTAAGATAATGAACATTACAAAGAGTTGTAATTTAAAAATTATTTCCTTTAAACAGGACAGGAAAGTTAATTAACAAAAAGAAAATAATAATGAAGAAAGTAGAGAGAAAGAGAAAGAAACGTAATGATTAATAATCGATATTCGATAATAGCAAAAAAGAAAAGTATTCTTTTTATACCTTTCAGTAAATTAACATTCAATAACAATTAATATTATACTTATGATAATATTAATAATAATAATAATAGTAATAATAATATTTATAATAATTAAATTATTAAAACTTAATTATTAGTAATTATTATTAATTATTATTATTATTATTATTATTATTATTATTATTATTATTATTATTATTATTATTATTATTTAATTTATACACTGAAAAAAAAATTTATTTGATTCAAATAACCGATTATTTTGTTAAAATTAAAAATAATTTAACAAATTAGGTCCGATTAACTTTTTTTATAATAAAGAAATTAATAACAAAATTTTGGTTTTTGATTTATTTAAAGAAAAGAAATTTACAAACTAAAAATTTTAAAGTTTCTCGCGAGACACGACACTGTCCGTCAACGAGGCAGGACCAGCCGAAGATCAACAACGACCAAAAGATCCAAATGAACATAAACGGGACAAAAATACCAAAAATTTTAAAAATGTTCATACGTATCCGCATCACACCTTTTTAAATCGTTGCAAGTCGAACATTTTAGAGGGGGTAAGAATGATTTGGGAAGTGACTCTAATTTTATCTTCCTTTTTTCGCAAGAGCTGATGAACCCTGACCTTTAATTTTTTTGGAGAGGGGATACGGGTTTTGAAAAGAGCCCGTCGCGCTCTGACCTTTTTGGGTGGAGGTCCTGGAAGGATTTTTATTGTTGGCTTCGGTGCTTTCGGAGATAGTCGCGGGCTGGGGGGAAAGGGTGGTGAAACGGCCAAGTCGATGTAATCCACTGCCTCTGGAACTCTCTCCCTTAGCACAACTACTTCCTCAGACGTAAGAGTGATCGGTTTCATTTAAGGTGGGAGAACAATCGGAGAATTATTTTCCGGGACCACTACTTCGAGCTCGGAGAGATCACCGATCTCGACCTGGGTCTCTCTAGTTTTTAATTTAGGGGATCCGCCAATCGGCCTTTTGAGTCGGGCGATAGTGATTCTGTGTTGCCGTTCCAAAGCCTCGTATTGCGCGCGAAAACTCGGCCTCCTGCTGCAATAATTTTCCTTCGTAGGCCTTGGACAGCTCAGCTCACTCAGCTCGCGGTGAAAATGCCGCTCGCGATCGTCGACCTTTTTGTTTTTCCTGCGCCTCACAGAACGCTGGACCGGAATCACCCACGAAGCCCTCCTCCTCGATGACTTTCAACGCGTCCTCGTAGAGCGCGTCGGACACCCTCTCCGTCTGCTTCTCTCTTCTATTCCTCTCCCGTTGGCGACGATTAAAACGCTTTCCCATCTACGGACGAAACCATCCGTCGATTATCGGCCCGAATTCCACGGTGGACCGCGAAACCCGTTCATCTGCCGGAAGAACCGAAGTCAGCCTCCATCTGGTCGCGACTGCTCAAGGGCAAGCCCCCGCAAGCCGTACCATACACCAGCCAAGAGAACTGACCCGGAAACTTCCAACGACGAACAAGCTTCGAAAGGCACTATACTTACTATTCCGTTGAAGTTGTGTGGCGGGATCAACAAAAAATTTCCCGGATGAATAGCGAAGTTGAAGCGAACTCTCTCCACCCAGATAGATCGATCCCGAACGTCAGATTTGATAAATATCAAAGAGAACAAAAAAAATTCGCGTATTGATTTTCAGAGGTTAAAAACCAAAAAAAACAAGCAATTTACGGTATTGATCACTTAATTTTTATTTATTTGCCAATAAAAAAATGTTTTCTCTCTACAAAGAAAATATTCGCGAAATACTTTTCGTTCTTTTAAACAAAGCGGTATTGTTTACCACGGCGGCACGCGTCTAGAGCGATAGTCTCGTAAGAGAACAGGTGTTTTTTCTGTGGATGAGACCCCCTGAGGTGCGCACGCCCGCACGTTAAAGAGAGGCCCGCTGCAGGGGCGTCGCGTGTTCGCGGGAGGTCTGGTCTCAACTCAGGTGCGTACCAAGGTCGGGGCGCCGTGTAAAAATTCCCTTCTTTCCATTTCGCAAGAGTAAGATTATTAAAACTTTTTATTTTTAATGTTTAATTTTATAGATAATTTATTTTAATATATTATTGATAACAATTTCCTGGGGGTCTTACGATGCGAAAAGGAAAGAATGAAAATTACATTTGAAACATAACAATACTATCGTCGAAGAAAATTCTTGTGATACAAATATCTAGGTAACATGGTCATTTTATTGAATACGGTTATTAATAATAATAAAGGAATAATAACAATTTCTATTGTTTCGATGACAATAATTTGACAGTATAAAAAAAAATAAAATTTGAAACTTATTAAATTTTTTCAATCGTAAATTTTTGATCTGTTTTTAAAATGAGATTAGTGTTTTCGCGTAAACACTTTTGACATTTGAACAATATTATTATCTCCATGTTTTGAAAGTAATACTTAAGTTAATTAACCTAAATGAAGTTAACGGATTGCACAGAACTTAATAAAATTATGCTTATTTAAATCGAAGAACAAATAATTTTCTAGGAACTAATAAGATTCAGTCTTTATACGTAAACTTTGGTAGTTAAACTTAATTAATTAATTTACAAATCTTTGGAAGAAGCAAAACCCGCTAAGCTAACAGACGTTATTTCTTTCTTGTTAAATAAAATTTACTTTTTATGTATATAACTGAACAAAAAACAAATTTTTAAAACCGATAAATATAATCGATTCATTCGTAGAATTATTGATTTGAAATTTGAATTGTTTATTTCGTAAAAATCCAAATAATTTGGTCACAATAGTTTTATCGCGCATACTCACTCGTCCTTCTTTTTTCGCGGTCGCAAATTATACCTTTTGTGGTCCTTTTTCTTGGATAATTCTCCTGCTGGTCCTCCAGCTTTCGTTGATTCCGTAGAGTCAGGTCCATTTTCTCCTTCCTCCTCTTCCTGAATACCCTGCTTTGCCAACCGGTCCGCTCCCTCGTTTCCAGAGATTCCATTGTGACTCGGAACATATTGCCATTTCACCGATTCGAATTGTTTTAGTAGTTCATATAGCCGAATGAAATCTTCTTTATTTTTAACTGGTTTTCTCTTTCCTCGAGCAGTGAGCCAATTTCTTTCAATCCAGCTGGGCATCCATTTCTCAAAACTGTTTATGAGCCACTTGGAGTCCGTATTGATGATTAACTTGGCGGCTCCGAGTTTTTCTGCTTGTGGTGCTGCCAACAATGCCGATTGTAATTCAGCTGCATTACAAGTTTGGTTTCCCTGAACAGGTGCGGACACGTTAAGTGGATGTCCTTCCGCGAAATAAATTCCCACACCTGCACGTGCTTGGTTCGTGCCATTGAAGGAACATGCTCCGTCGGTGAATACTTGTAAGTAACCTTCCTCGTCGTAGATAGGTTCTGAATTTTTAGGAGACGATGGTGGATTCTCAATTTCACTCGGTGGTTTCTCGACTTGTCGATCGCTTTGATCCTTCTTCTTGGGAGGACGTCCTCTCTTCCGCCTTAAGGGTTCAACGGTTTGTGGACCAGGTTTCGTATTTTGTTCTTCTCCCGAGAACTTTCGAACACGATATTCTTCTGCTTGAGCCGGCCGGAGATCATTGGCGTGAATCTTCACCCTTCTATTCCCTTGATCAATTTCGAATATTTCCGCACTGAGCACTTTTGCGACTTGATAAGGACCTTCCCATTTCGTAGCTAGACCCGCGTTGAAGAAATTTCTCCTTGTTCGAAAGGTGATGTGTCCGGATTCGAACCCAGTCTCCTCTTGGTAAACCGGTTCTAAAGTAGAAGAATTGCTAGTTTTCTTCAAATAAAGGGCCTGATTTTCGCGAACTTCCTGTAAGCGGGCCTCTCGATTAGAACCTGTTTGAGATCTTCTGGCGATCACCCATTGTCCTGGACGAAAGATTGTTTCCCCAAAAAGCACTTGACTTGGTGTTTTTCCCGGTAGCTGCATTCTTTCTTGTTCTGAGATTGAACAAAATTTCCGTCAATCTTCAGTCCAATCCCGATGAGTGTGATCAACTAATTGCATTCTTAGACCAATTTTGATGGATTGATTCCGCCTTTCAGTGGGATTGGCCTGGGGTGGTGATATACTGGCGTTGTCCAGGCTTCACAACCCCACTGTGAACACGCATCCAACCACTGCTTACTGGTGAACTGTGGACCGTTGTCGCTCAGCAGGACGCGAGGATATCGAATCTTCGGAAAACTTCTGATTCCAACACTTTCACCAATTTTATAGCTGCCGAGTCTCCCAAAGGAAATGCTTCTACCCATCTGGAACACAAGTCTGTCACAACGAAGAGGAAATTTTTCGCCCCCGACTCGACCGAGGATAGGGTCCCATAAGGTCGACTGATACCATATCCCATGGTGTCTTCGGCTGACGTGGACGTTGCGGTACGGAGAGAGTTGTTCGAAAGGGTTTACACGCGCTACAAATTCGACATGACCGTACGTAGATTTTGATCTGTTCACTCATTCCTATCCAATAAAAGTGCTCCTGGATAACTCGCAGTGTTTCCTCTGCTCCTGGATGTCCAGCCAAAATCATCGTCGTGATACTCAAACAACACCCGTTGTTGAGATGCTTCCGGAATCCACAGCAATCGACGATCCCCTGATCGTTTGTAGAATCCGGTCGGTGTGACTATATGATTTTGTTGGAATTTTTCTTCCTGGGCTGTCAGTTTGTCCTTGCTAGCTAATCCATTCCATTTTGACACTAATTTGGTGATCTCGGAATCCTCCTGTTGGGATTGTTGCAATTCCATGTAGAAATGATCCCTCCCTAATTGGTACAGCTGATGATGTTCTCGAGATTGATTTTTCTGCCTTTCTGGTGGAAAAATATCCTCTTCCTCCTTGTGGAATCGATCGTGATGTCTGCTGCGGGGTGACAAGCGAGTGCGCGGGGCAATTCATTTCCACGGATTTTTCGTGGTACAATTTCGAACTTGAACTTCTCCAAAAAGGTGATCCAATTTCCGAATTTGGTTTTTGTATCTTTGGTTTGAGTAAGCCATTTTAGGGCAGCTTGATGGGTTTGTACCTTGAATTTTTTTTCTTCCAAAAATGGTCGATAGTGCTTGAAAGCCCAAACCAAAGCGTGACACTCCTTCTCCATTGATGGAATATCTCTTTTCCGTATCATTGAATTTGGCACTGGCGTAACTAATAATTTGATCATTTCCCTCGGCGGTGATTTGGCAGAGAACAGCGCTCATTCCCTGTTCACTGATGTTGACTCGAATTTCACGTTCTAGGCGATGATCCGGACGGGCCAAATGAAGGTCGGTTTTAAATAGACTTTTGACTTCTTGAAAATGCAAATTCAGCTTCTTTAGTCCACATCCAATTTTTTATTTTTCTTCAACAGGTCAGTCAGTGGCGATGTTTTCTCCGGAAAAAATTGGGAATATATTCACGAACCCAATTACAAATTCCCAAAAATTGTTGCAGGCCCTTTTTTCCTTGAGGAGAAGCTGCTTGCAATATAGCCTCGACGTGTTGCACCTGTGGTTCGTTGAAATTTCCGGAAATAGAGTGTCCTAAGTAACGAAGTTCGGTTTGTCCAAATGTACATTTTTTCAGAGCGCAAGTTAATCCGTGTTAATTCGAGTCTTTCAAAAATCAAAGCGAGATGATAAAGGTGTTCCTTCCAAGTTCGAGAGTATATGATTATATCATCTAAGTAGACGATACAAAATTTATTGATGTACCCACGTAACACAAATTTGACTCATCATGAGGCATTGAAAGGTGATCGTTGCATTTTTGAGGCCAAAAGGCATGACCTTAAATTGGTATGTGCCTCCGTGTGGCACTGCGAAGGCTGTGAATTTTCGGGGAATCCGGATGCAGCGGAACCTGCCAATAACCCAACTGTAGATCTATCGCAGAGAAAAAACAGTTGCGTTTCCGAGTTCCTTAAGGGTATCTTGTATCCTGGGTAGAGTCACTGTCGCATCCTCAGTAATCGAATTCAACCTTCTGAAATCTATGCAGAAACGATAACCTCCATCCTTTTTCTTCGCCAAAACGATGGGGGAACTATACTGCGAACTACAGGGCTCGATTACGTCTTCCGATAACATTTCTTGAACCTGATCCATAATGTATTGCCTTCGATTTTCGGAGCACGGATAGGGTCGAAGTCGAAATGGTTTCGAGGAATTAACTCGAATCTCATGTTGAGTTGATCGAGTCTGTGTCAATTTACCCTGAGCATCGATTGTTTTCCGGAAGCGTGAAGCGAGATTAAGAAATTCGTCTTGATATTCGGAAGGAAAATTATTTTCAACCTGCAGCTGGGGTAACGCGGTAACTGGATTTTCCGAATTGATAGTTTGTCAGATATAGTGGAAATCGTTCTTTGATTCCGGGCGTAGAGGATACCGTTTGGGACGTCCATCACCACCCTCTGTTCGTGGATCCAGGGCAATCCGAAAATAAGAGAGTTTCTCTCAACTCGTCACTGACCAAACACGTTTAAACTCATCCGATGTTGACCGATCACAAGATAAATTGTGATTTGTCCTCGCACCTTCAGAGCGGTTCCGGGAACAGCCATCTCGACGTTCATTGAATGAGGGTGGATCGATTTTTGTTGAATTTCTGTCAGAGCAGCAAATTGTATGAAATTCGCCGTAGCAGCTGTGTCAATCAGGCCTATGATATCTTGATCGTTTAATTTACATCTCATTCCGCGGTAGATGAGGGTATTCCATATTTTCGGTGACGATATTAACTAAGGCGATGCGAGGACAATCCGTCGAAACTCCTAAAGCTATTGGGTCGTCGGGGCGACGGTGGTTGGTACCGTCGCCCTTCGCCAGTTTTCCGGTGCTCCATCTGGTTTTCCAGCTTTCTCGACTAACATTTTCTGGTAAATCTCACAATCTCGATGAAGATGGTACTTCGGACAGTACCAACAACGTGGACCTTTTGGGGAAAATTTCTCCCTTCGGTGTTGGCTTCGCTTCTTCTTTTCTTGGGATTGATTTTCTTAAATCCTTTTCGTCATGCTCAGCTTCGACTGCTCGGGATAATAATTCATCAAAACTTTTAGGTGCCGATGATCGAATGGCTTGTCGAATCGCAGGTCTGATGAGTTCAAGTAATGCGATGACTAGGCTGAGTTTCACTTTCCTGCGGATGTAATCGACGATATAGAAGACTCTTACGGTGGGAGAAAAACGCCCACAGATTCTTTCTCGCCCTGCCGCTCGGAATAAAGTTGAGCTTGTAGTCTCCCTCTAACGGTAGGTGAATCGTACTGGCGGTTTAAACAGTATTTGGAACTGTTCCCAGGTGAACTCCAACCCTCGGTAATCACTCCACCAGCTGGAAGCGTTACCTTTCATCGCTGTTGATGCTGTTGCTGTCCTATTTCCCTCCGGAATCCTCATCACGATAAAATAGTGTTCCATATTTTGTAGGAAAGTTCTTGGGTTTTCGTGGTCTTTTCCCCAAAACTCCGGACAAGGTTGAGATTTGGGGAATGGATTGGAAAAAAGTCGCGTAGTCCATTCCAATCAACAGGAGGTGCGTCGTTTAATGGTGGGGCCGGTGGAGGAGGTTGAGCATTCGATGGTTGCTGCGATTGGTTGTGATAATATTGTGGTTCTCGGAAGTGAGATTGTCCGAAATAGGATTCATACCTTGGGTGATATTTCGCTTGGCCTGGGATTGATTGCATTTATTAACATAGCAGGATTCCCCGACTGATTTGATCCATATATTATCGAATTTGGATCGTTACTGTTTCTATAATAATTATTGATCGGTTCTGGAACTGAGGGCAACTGAGATTGGTTAAAATAAGTCCCAGGTCCTCCGGGATTATTCACGAAACGACGAGTGTCATGGGACGAAAAAATACCATGACCCGGTAAGATTTGAGGATTTGAGAACGTAGCATTCCCTCTCGATGAAAACACTGTAATTGTACACCGCTTGGTCCTGCGGTCAGCGAGGTCACGTGGTGATATGAAACTGGTGATCGATGAAGTGGTACAGGGAACTCTCGCTATTGTAGCTGATGTACAAATAGGTCCCTGGAAAGTACTCATGATTGGTGCTCCGAGAACGTTGACTTGATTCGTCGAATCTACTAATACGTTTCTCATTTGGGTATCACGTTCATTCCCTGTTAGAGAAAGGTAGTTGCGAGCGCTTGTGATTTGTGGATTGGTCGAACTTGAGGTGATGTATAGTTGATTGGCCACGGACGATGTTGACATTACACAGGGAATGATTCCGATGTTTTGAGCGGTCGTCATTATCGAAGCGGCATTTCCCGAAGAGCTGGTGATTCCCACCTGAGAACTTGTTCCAGAAGAAGGTGAAGTTCTTCCATTTTCTCCGTCCATTTCTTCGGTGTGACTGGAAGCCCCGTCGTTAGTTTGAGACATTGTTGGTGAAGGATGATTATTGACACTTGTTGGTTTTGGTATTTCGTTGAGCGCCACCAGGTGTTTTCCACTCCTGGAAGTGGGTAAATTGCGGGATACGACACGGCTTCTCAAAACTAATGTTTTTTCCGACAAAGAATCGTTCATGAGCGTTGACCGTGAAAATTCTTAACCTTCGGTAAAGATGAACGAGTGATCGCGTTAATTTTTTGAATTCGACAACCAATCTTACTTTCCCTTCCTCCCTCTTAATGATCGAAATTGGACTGGAGAATGATGACGAATTTTCTTCTATAGGCGGGAGAGACCCATTATAAAATTTTTTTTTTTTATAATAAACGATAGGGAAGGTAGCAGAGACTCTGAGAAGGGGGGGGCAAATATTCTGCCTGAGTCGTGACGATTATACAAAGGTCATAGAATTTCTTTTGATAAAGAAAGGCCCCACGTTGGGCGCCAAATTTGTTAAAATTAAAAATAATTTAACAAATTAGGTCGATTAACTTTTTTTATAATAAAGAAATTAATAACAAAATTTTGGTTTTTGATTTATTTAAAGAAAAGAAATTTACAAACTAAAAATTTTAAAGTTTCTCGCGAGACACGACACTGTCCGTCAACGAGGCAGGACCAGCCGAAGATCAACAACGACCAAAAGATCCAAATGAACATAAACGGGACAAAAATACCAAAAATTTTAAAAATGTTCATACGTATCCGCATCACACCTTTTTAAATCGTTGCAAGTCGAACATTTTAGAGGGGGTAAGAATGATTTGGGAAGTGACTCTAATTTTATCTTCCTTTTTTCGCAAGAGCTGATGAACCCTGACTTTTAATTTTTTTGGAGAGGGGATACGGGTTTTGAAAAGAGCCCGTCGCGCTTCGACCTTTTTGGGTGGAGGTCCTGGAAGGATTTTTATTGTTGGCTTCGGTGCTTTCGGAGATAGTCGCGGGCTGGGGGGAAAGGGTGAAACGGCCAAGTCGATGTAATCACTGCCTCTGGAACACTCTCCCTTTAGCACAACTACTTCCTCAGACGTAAGAGTGATCGGTTCATTTAAGGTGGGGAGAACAATCGGAGAATTATTTTCCGGGACCACTACTTCGAGCTCGGAGAGATCACCGATCTCGACATGGGTCTCTCTAGTTTTTAATTTTAGGGGATCCGCCAAATCGGCCTTTTGAGTCGGGCGATAGTGATTCTGTGTTGCCGTTCCAAAAGCCTCGTATTGCGCGCGAAACTCGGCCTCCTGCTGCAATAATTTTCCTTCGTAGGCCTTGGACAGCTCACTCAGCTCGCGGTGAAAATGCCGCTCGCGATCGTCGACCTTTTTGTTTTCCTGCGCCTCACAGAACGCTGGACCGGAATCACCCACGAAGCCCTCCTCCTCGATGACTTTCAACGCGTTCTCGTAGAGCGCGTCGGACACCCTCTCCGTCTGCTTCTCTCTTCTATTCCTCTCCCGTTGGCGACGATTAAAACGCTTTCCCATCTACGGACGAAACCATCCGTCGATTATCGGCCCGAATTCCACGGTGGACCGCGAAACCCGTTCATCTGCCGGAAGAACCGAAGTCAGCCTCCAACTGGTCGCGACTGCTCAAGGGCAAGCCCCCGCAAGCCGTACCATACACCAGCCAAGAGAACTGACCCGGAAACTTCCAACGACGAACAAGCTTCGAAAGGCACTATACTTACTATTCCGTTGAAGTTGTGTGGCGGGATCAACAAAAATTTCCCGGATGAATAGCGAAGTTGAAACGAACTCTCTCCACCAGATAGATCGATCCCGAACGTCAGATTTGATAAATATCAAAGAGAACAAAAAAAAATTCGCGTATTGATTTTCAGAGGTTAAAAACCAAAAAAAAAACAAGCAATTTACGGTATTGATCACTTAATTTTTATTTATTGCCAATAAAAAAATGTTTTCTCTACAAAGAAAATATTCGCGAAATATTTTTCGTTCTTTTAAACAAAGCGGTATTGTTTACCACGGCGGCACGCGTCTAGAGCGATAGTCTCGTAAGAGAACAGGTCTTTTTTCTGTGGATGAGACCCCCTGAGGTGCGCACGCCCGCACGTTAAAGAGAGGCCCGCTGCAGGGGCGTCGCGTGTTCGCGGGAGGTCTGGTCTCAACTCAGGTGCGTACCAAGGTCGGGGCGCCGTGTAAAAATTCCCTTCTTTCCATTTCGCAAGAGTAAGATTATTAAAACTTTTTATTTTTAATGTTTAATTTTATAGATAATTTATTTTAATATATTATTGATAACAATTTGACTATTATCAAATAAATATTTACTTGAATCAAATAATTTTTATTTGAGTCAATTAAATAATATTTGCTTCAAATAATGAAATATTTGATTCAAATACAATTTATTTAATTCAAATAAAAATTATTTGATTCAAGTAAATATTTATTTGATAATAGTCAAATATTCGGTTATTTGAATCGAATAAATTTTTTTTTCAGTGTAATAATTTATATATATTTTAATGATAATAATCATATTTTATTTTTTTTTATTCTCTATATTTTATTTCTACACCCAGAAAAAGGATTTCTGTGGAACAAAAAAATCGTTTTTTCAAACTCACTCTTTGAATTAAAGATAAAATTTGTTTGAGTTAAAAAAAGTTTTCTTTACGTTGGAGAAAAACAATTTTCAACGTTTTTTTTAATCAAAGAAATTATTTCTTTGAATGATATTTTTGAGCCAAAGAAAAATTTCTTTAAGACAAATTAGAAGCTGAGAACATTCAATAAAATTATTTCTTTGAATGATTTATTTATTTGCCTTAAAAAAAGATTTATTAAATCCAAAGAAACATTTCTTTGAGCCGACAAAAAACAGTTAAAGAAATATTTTCTTTAAATCAAAGAAATTTTTTTTAACCCTAATATAACAATGGACAAATTTCTTTGATTTGAAAAAATATTCTTTGAAAACAGAAGCTTTTTTCTGGGTGTAATGTGTAAATAGATATATTTCAATTTAATTCTCTGAATAAAATTTGTTTTTTCAATTGTTTCAATGAAAATACACAAAAGAAACTTTCAATATAAATCATTACACTGAAAAAAAATGTATGTTAAATTTTGTTAAAGTATTTTGCAATTTAGGAAAAAAGTGCAAAAAACCAAAATTTCGATATAAAAAATACTAAACTTCAAAGAAAACTTTTGTGGAATTCAGTAAAGTTATGTTAAAATTGAATTAAAATTCTTGATATTTAAAAATATTATTATACTAAATTCTGCATAATTTTTTTTAAAGTTTGGTATTTTTAATATCAAAATTTCGGTTTGTTACACTTTTTTCACAAATCGTAAAATACTTTTACAAAATTTAATATATATTTTCTTTCAGTGTATGTTGTTTTAGTCTTTATTGCATCTAAAATAATTAATAAAATGTGACTTTAGTTTGAAATTAAGCATAAAAATATTTATTTAAAAAAAAATAATAAATAAATAAAGAGAAAATAAAAAAAAATAAATAAATTAATAAATTAAATTAATAAATAAATTAATAAATACTCACTAGTAAAATTGACAAATTCAAAAGCAAAACGTCAGTCATTAATTGAAAATAGGAAATATTTTTGAATTAGTAAATTTTACTAATAAAAAGAAATTTCTTCTAATTCATTGGTAAAATTTACTATAACTTAAAAGCAATGAATTTAATTTAAAGTTAGTGAGTTTTTTAATAATTCAAATTTAGAATGTCTCTAAAGTTTTGAACGTTCAAATGAACGAAATTTTATTTTTTAAAATATTTTTCTATATTATTATATTTTTAAATGCCAATTAAAGAAAATTTAACACAAATATTAAGAAAATAATTAATTTGTTAAATTGTAAATTAATTTTCTCTACCAAAATTCAAACATCAAAAAAAGTAATAAAAAGATTCGTTTATTTGAACGTTCAGAACTTCGGGGCCATATTTAGAGAGATTATAAGAAATATTAATAAATAGAATCAGTGACCGACTATTTTACTATCGCATGTTAGTTACTTTTAACTAGAAAGTTAATTAGATATTGAAATCTAAATGTTTAATTAAAGGAATTATAATTATAATATAATTAGAATTAATTATAATTGAATTAAATTATTTAATTTTCGAATTGAAATAAATGAATTTTTAATTGAATTAAACTATAATCAAATATCACAATTGCGTTAAATTAATTAAATATTGCAATTTTAGTTATAAAACAGGGTTGCCACAGGTGGGGGAAGTCAGGGAATTCAGGGAAAAGTCAGGGAAAGTAAAATTGGCCAGAGAAGTCAGGGAAAAGTCAGGGATTTTTAGTAAAAGTACTGGAAAAATTCAAATTTCAAAAATTCATGAAAAAACTCTAAATTTTGATGTTTTTTTGTTTAACTTGTAAACTACAAAAATAACCACGAATTTTAATACAAAACCATGAATTTTTTCTATTTCAGACAATAATTTCTTTTTAAATAACTTAATTTTTAAAGAACTATCATAAAATTATGACTTATAAATTATGTAATGAATAATTTTTACAATTTTCATACATACTAGATTGCCAAAATAATTTTAATTAAAAATACTAAAAAAATTTATAATTTTAGAAAAGTTACAAATAATTACAGAAATTCAATTATTTTCAAAAGTAATTAAATTTTTCGCAGAAATTCAATTATATTCAAAAATTTAAAAAATTCTAGTCATTTCAATTATATCTTTAAAAATAAAAAAAATTCTTCTCCAAAATTCAATTTTTTCTTTAAAACTTTAATTAAATTCTTGGAAAAATTTTACAGGAATTCAATAATTTACAATATTTTGGATGAATTTCTTCTAAATAATTCAATTATTTTCATAAATAATAAAATTTTCACAGAAAATCAATTATTTAATATACAAAATTTCAAATAAGTTTTCGAAAATTATCAATTGTTTAAATTAACAAAGTTCTTTTCAAGAATTCAATAATTTTTAGAAATAGTAAAATTTTTCACTGAAATTCAATTTTTTTATAAAGTTGAATAAAATTCCACAGAAATTCAATAATTTATGAAATTTTTAATAAATTTCTTTAAAATAATTTAATTATTTTCATAAATAATAAAATTTTCACAGGAATTCAATTATTTAATATAAAAAATTTCAAATAATTTTTCGTAAAATATCAATTATTTAAAAAGAATTTTATAAAATTCGTCGCAAGAGTTCAGTTATTGAAAAAAATTTAACAAAGTTATTTTGAAGAATTCAATTGTTTTTAGAAATATTAAAATTCTTCACCGAAATTCAATTATTTTTATAAACTTGAATAAAATTCGTTGGAAGAATTAAATTTTTTTTAAAAGTAATAAAATTCTTCAATATTTAATTATTTAAAAAAAAATTTTAATTCTCGTCAAAATTACAATTACTGTTATAAATAATACAATTCTTCTTCAAAATTCAAATATATTTGAAAACTTGCATAAAATTCTTGTTAAAATTTCACAGAAATTCAATAATTTATGAAATTTTTAATAAATTTCTTTAAAATAATTTAATTATTTTCATAAATAATAAAATTTCCACGTGAGTTCAATTATTTAATATACAAAAAATTAAAATTTTTTTTTGAAAAATATCAATTATATTTAAAAAGATTTTTATAAAATTAGTCGCATGAATCAATTATATAAAAAAAATTTAACAAAGTTCTTTACAAGAATTGAATTATTTTTATAAATAATAAAATTCCTCACTGAAATTCAATTATTTTAGAAAAATTTTAATAATATTTTTGGAAATTTTTTAAAATTATTTTCATGAATAATAAAACTCATCGCAGGATTTTAATTCATTTTGGATACAATTTTTAATCGAATTCCTCGAAAAATGTAATTATTCTTAAAAATTTTATTAAAATTTGTCAAAAGAATTCAATTATTTAAAAATTTGTTGATAAAATTCTTTATGAGAATTAAATTTTAACAAAGAACATTCTATTATTCAATAAATTATTTATTTTTCAATTTAAATAATTGAATTTTTCTAGAATTTTCTATTAAAAATTGATTTGAAAAATGAAATTACCGAATAATCGACTTATTATTTAAGAAAATAATTGAATTATTGCAACGAATTTTATTACAATTTTTTTTAAATAATTGAATTTTTTTTTAGAAAATTTACTACTTTTAAAAAAATTGAATTCTTGCGAAGGATTTTTTTCAGGATTTTTGTAAATAATTAAATTTTTTTTGAGAAAATTTACTACTTTTAAAAATAATTGAATTCTTACGAAGGATTTTTTTCAGGATTTTTATAAATAATTAAATTTTTGTTAAAAAATTTCATGGTCATTTAAATTATAACAAAACATGTAGAAGGTGATAACTCCGAGTCTGCGACTCGTATAGTGATCGCCTTCTTTATGTTTTGTAATAATATTCTTATAAATTGTTGAGTTTCAAAAAGTCAGGGAAAAATAAAATTAAATATTTATTGCAACCCTGTAAAAGAATGTAATACTTTAATTGGCTATAAAATTATAAATTAAAATAAGTTAAATACTTGAATTTTTTTTTGAATTCATATTCAAATATCGTAAGTTATATATTCATACTTTCGATGAGATATTTAAAAAAAGTTATGGCTCAGGATATAAAATTGCACTTAATTTGAAGATGTCTTCGAAAAATTTCCTTACATTTATTGATGGTCCATTTGGGAGGTTGGGAGGAATGGCAAAGTGAAGATCAATTGACTTCTTCAGCGGATAAAGTGGATCAAAAGTTCATGAACGGGTAATTGGATTCCACCTTATTGAAGAAAGCGTTTTCCCTCTCGTTTCTTCGAGATTCAATATATATATATATTTCACAGTAAAATACTTCATTGCTGGACAGTCCACTATATATATATATATTTATAAATATCGTAGATCATCCGCGTGCGAAAACGCTTCAAGATTACGTCGACTAAATGTGCGGAAGCGTTTCTTATAGAGCCCGTATATATATGTATACAGAGTGATTGCACTTTTCTTCCTGATACCTTTACTGTTTGCAAAGTGAACGTTTCAAATTAATTCTAATGCATTTTATTTAGAGATTCTTCTTTTGTCTTTAATTTACAATTTTTTTTTATATCGCGCATAATTAACAATTACTTTTTTAATTTATCATTTTTTTTACTATTTTTGTTCTACAATGTTGTGTTTTTATAGATTTATTTGTTTATTATTCTAATTATTATTTGCAAATTTTTCAATAAGATTGGATTTTCCCAAATTTTCTTTTTAAATTCCGAAAAATATGTTTGTTGAAATTTTTCAATTCTAATGTTTTAAGATAATTGAATTTTTCTAAACAAAGAATTGAAAATTTGTGAAATAATTGAAATCTTTTGAGAAGAACATTAGTTAAATTTTTCGAAAATAATCAAGGGAAGTTAGTGACCGTAATTATAAATTTATTTTTTGAAATAGAAAGTCCCTCTTAAAGTTTTACATCAATTTTTTTGCTTTTAAAAATTATATTATTCTATTATTAATTTCAATAATTATTGAAAGTCTCTTTAATTTTTATAATTTCAAATTTCTGAATATTCAAATAAATTATATTTATTTATTTCTTGAGTAAATTTAATGTTTATTACTTATTAAGTACATAATTAATTATTACTATTTATTATTTTTAAAAATTTTAATAACACTCTTCACAAGAATTAAATTATTTTCATAAACAATAATATTCCTTGGAAAGATTCAAATATTTTTATAACTAGTAAAATTTTTTGCAGAAATACAATTATTGTCAATATAATTTTAATAAACTTGTAAAATAAAATTTTTAATTATAATTATAAAAATACAGGATTATTTTTAAAAAATTGAAAAAATTATTTTCCAAATTCTCCATTAAAGTTATTAAAAAAACATTGTTTTCAAAAAATTCAAAGATTTATTTATGTTTGATATCAAATTTAAATTTGAATTTGATGGAGAAAGAAAACCGGAAAAAATTTTGACATAACCGAAGAAAAACAATTTTCTATTTTCATCTTTACTTCATATTTAAATTATTTTTGTTTTTTTATTTTTATTTTACTATTTATTAACTTATTACGATGCATTATTTATTGTTTTATTTATCAAATGCTCTAGTAATTTTCGTTTTTTTAACCAGAGGCCTCGAATTTTCCTGAATTTTCCCTTTCACACTGATTTGTTTCAATTTTTCCAATAGCTTGAATAATTTTGTTAAATAAATATTTAAATAATTATTCTCAGTTTTTTCCCTAGGAAATAAAATTAGATTTTTTTCAAACATATTTTTAAATAACTTGTAAATGTGTTTTCATAGGATTTTTATTTCTACAATTGAAAAATTTCAAAATAATTAAAATTGCCGGTAAAATCTGTTAAAACTGAATTTTATAAACAACTAGAAGAAATTAATAATAAAATTTTTTAAAAAAGTGAATTTTAATTTATTTTAAAGTTTTAAATTTTTTATTCAAAGAAAATAAATTAATAATTAAATTTTAAACAATTACGAGAAAAAAATTCTATGAATATTACTTTTTTCAAAAATATTTTTATATAATTTTAAGAAGCTAATGTTAATTAATTTTCATATATTTATTTGAAAAATTTTCAATGAAATTTTTTGAGAATTCAACTATTTTCAAAATTTGTAATAAAAACTCTTCAAAAGTTGGTTTTCAAAAATTTATAATAATATTAATTATTAATCATTAAATATTTTTAGTTGATTAAAAATATCATTCAGTTCATCAAAATTTTTTTTTCAATTTGTTGTTTAGAAAAAAACAATAATAATTAAATAAATATAAATAAATAATAGAATAAAAAAAAATTGAGAAATGAAAATAATTAAAAGAAACAGAAGAGAAGTTAGTTGTCGAATTGTTCATTATTCTGTTTATTTTTTATTCCTATTATTTAATTATTAATTATTTAGAATTAATTTAATAGATTACATTTAAAATGTCGCTTTCTTTGTTCCTTTATTTTTTAATATTTTCTTCTTTATTTCTCAATTAAGTTTAATTATTTTTTAACAAAGAACTGTTTTTGTTTTATTCTTTTGTTTTGGAAAATTGAAGTTTTACTGAAAATGAAATTTCCTTTCAAGTCAACTTTTATCGGTGACTTGCGACGATCTAATTAGTTGAGCTAAAAAGACTTGAATAGAAAAAAAAGGATAGATTAACTTGTAATCGTATTTTTCTATTCGTGTTTTTTTTTCAAGAAACAATTTCTATTGTTCGAGAAAAAAATAATGATTTTGAAATTTTCACGATCACGCGCGAATAGAGAAGATCTTTATCAATTTTCCAATATATAGGAAGAAAAATTAGCATTTTTTTTCATGTCTTAATTATAATTCATGATGATGAAAATTTTTCAAGGGGCCGACGATTTTCAGTGTTAAATAATAATCAGAGTCATCAAATCGTCAACTTAAGTCATGTTTCATCACAAAATAAAAAAAAAACTTGAACTGACATAAAATACCGTTTACAGTCAATGGTTTTACATCAAGTTGGAAGATGACTTTTGTTAACATTTCTTTTTGTTAGAAAACAAAGATTTTCAATTTTAAGTTTCTTAATTTTTTTCAGCTATTTCTTAATATTTTTCTGTTTTTTCCAGTCTTAGTTATAAATAAAATACAATTTTTGTTTTTTGATGAGAAAATCACAAAGTTTTTATTATTATTGATAAATATTTTTTTTAAATACAATAAATTAGATACTTTTTATTATTATTTTTTTTAATGGAAGAGAAAATTGCAAATTTTTATTACTATTGAAAAAATATATTTTTTGACGTACAATAAATTAGATAATTTTGTATTATTTCCGTTTTTTATGTTTGCAATTTTCTGTAACACAAAAAAGGAAAATTATTTGCATTTTGAATATAAATGAGAAAAAAATGTATATGAGGAAAATGTTCGTCAGTGCTTTAGTAGTCATCAGTTTGACACAATTTACATGAAAAAAAAAATTATTTGTTGCCGTTTGTTAATTATAGTGAAGGAAATTTTTGGTAAGTTGAAAATATTATTTCGTTGGAAAGAAAAAGTAAAATAAAACTTGTACTAAAATTATAACTATAATACATTTTTTTTAATTCTATGAAAAATTCGTTTTAGTAAATAATAAATATTAACACACACGGAAAAAAAAATTTATTTTATTTAATTGTCGCTGTTTCAGATAGTTTTTTCCGCAAATATAATATTTGAATTTGGAAATTTTTATTAAAATCAAATAAATTATATTTAAATATTTTAAATGAATAATTTCAGTATTTCACGGAGAAAAGTGAGTTTGCTGTTATATGGATAGCGAATTTTTAGCTATTACAACTAATAATTAGCTGTTTTAGCAAAATAAATTAGCTATTTTAGCTAATTATTAGCTGCATTAGCTAACAATAATTGCTATCCATATAATAGCAATTAAGGTTAGCTAAGGTAGCTAAAAATTAGCTGAAATAGCTAACTATTTTTCTCCGTGTTGGTGCAAATACCATTTAAAGTTTTGAAATGAATTTAATACTTTTAAATTCTTAATAATTTAATACTTTTAAACTTTTAATAATTTAATACTTTTAAATTTTTAATAATTTAATGAAATAAATTTTTTTTATTGTGTATGTTAAAAATTTTGTTAGATACCTCTTTTCAAGCTGGATTTTGTCTTAAGGTGGACGAACACTGGCACATTTATACCATATATGCATCTATAATTATATAATTTTTAAAGGCAATAAAAATTAAAAATTATATAGAAAAATATATAGGTATATAGTTATGAATTATGAATAAAAAAAATCATGTGCGTAAATCTTCAGAAATGATGATCCTCGTAAAGATTATCGTTTTTAAAATTTATAGTTTAGTCGACCTATTTAAATTTGAATTTTACTGTCTACTTTTTAGTATTAATAATTTTCATCTAATGCATACATATACATACTTCACTCAAATTCATTTCATTCAATAAGAAATATTTAAATGAAGACAAGTGCAGGAAGTCATTTTTGTTAAATTTTTAGCATCGCTGGTAATGTTTAATAATTAATAAAATAATTAATAAAATAATAAATAAAATAATAAATAAAATAATTAATAAAATAATAAATACGATAATAAATAAGGTAATAAATAAGAAAATAAATAACATTATAAATGATGGTTAAAAAAATTAATTGATTTAGATTAAATAATAAATGACTAAGGGAACAAAATAAGTAAAATAAATAAATTAAATGGATAAAACAAATAAAAAAAATTAAGTAGCTGAATGAACTAAAGTAAATAAATAATAAAATAGATATTTAGTAAAAATAAAAAAGAATCACGATTATTTATTAAAGACGTCTTTCTTTATCTAATCACCTTTTTGAATTCATTTAAATAAATAAAATTAATATGAAATAAATAAATAAATTTAAACAAATAAATAAATTAAATTTAATAAAAGAAGTATATATTTTCCTCTTTTTTAAACTTACAAAAATAAAGAAAACGAAAAGAAATTATCATTTTTTTGTAAGTTAGAAAATTTCTTATTTATATTGACGAAAAGAAATTCTATTTTTTGTACAGTTTAGAAAACTTTTCGGTTCTCTAAATTTAAAAACTTTTTTTACTTTTTTTTCAAAGTTTTTCAGGAATTTTTTTCTACAATGCAACACGTACAAAATAACTTTTACTATTTGCAAAGAAAAATCCAAACTGTTTGGATTTTTTTTCAACTTGTACTATTTTCAGAATATATTTAACAAAAAAAATTTTTTTATTTTAGCGTTTAAAAAGTCTAAATTTCTATGAAAATGTACTTCAAATATTATAAAATATACTCTGAAAATCATAATTTTTAATATCAAATTTTACTTTTTCTGTAGTTAAGTTTTGAATAATTTTTTTTTAATTTTCTTCGAACGTTGCAGGTACAATTGTTTGTTAAAAATTATTATTTTCAGGGCAAATTTGACTATTTCTAAAGAAAATTTTTCTCATTTTTTTAAAGGACATTTTTTTCTGAAATAGAAGTTATTCTGAAAATAAAAATTTTTATTACATAAATTTTACTGCTTTTAAAGGAAATTTTACAAATTTTCGCTCAAATTTACTTTAAGTATATAGTAAAATTATAGTAAAATTATAGTAAATTTTAGTAAATTATTGTAAATTATAGTAAAATTATAGTAAATTTTAGTAAATTATTGTAAATTATAGTAAAAAAGTATATAGTAAAATTTATGGAATTTAAAAAAAATTGTAGTCTGAAAAAACGTTTGAATCAAAATTCAGAAAAAGAAAAAAGATATTTTTAATAGCAAATTTGATTTTATTATAAAAATTATTTAAATGTTTTCCTTTTTAGTGCACCTATTGTTGAATTAAATATTATTACTCCTGAACTAGTCTCTAAATTTAAATTAGTAAAAATTACTAATTTGAAATAGTGACTGACTTCTTGCTTTTGAATGATTAAATTTCAATAATAAATTAGTAGAAATTAATATTTACTTAGTAAAAAGCAAAAATATTCAAAAGCAAAAATTCAGTCACTAATTCAAATTAGTAAACATTTTTATTAATTTAGATTTAGAGAATAAATTTTATTATTAATAAAGTATACTTTTCTAATTTTTATAAAAAAAAATTTTCGGAAATAGTAAACGTTATTCTGGGAATAATAAATTTTATTTTCTTTTTAAGAGGAAATTTTACCAATTCCGAAGTAAATTAGATTCATTTTTAAATTTTTACTGAAATTTACTTCGAATATAGTAAAATTCATGGCAGAAAAGTAGTTTTCTTAAAAAAAAATTTTAAATAATAAATGAAAGAAATGTGGTAATTATTTAGTAACAGAAAAAATAGACTAAAATAATATTTGCAAAAAAGTCAATGATTCAATATATTTTAAATAATATTTTACTGAAATTTACTTCGATTATAGCAAAATTCATGGAAGAAAAGTAGTTTTCTAATAAAAATTGTATTATAATAATCGACATAATCTGTCCTCATCTGAAGTTAAAAAAATTAAATTTTAAATAATATTATTAAAAAATTCTAGAAAATTAATTGAATTTTGGAAGACTTTCAGTTCAAATTTTTAAGTATTTTGAAATTTTAAGCAAATAAAGAACAATAATAAGTTAAATATTTATTTTACAAAAGTTAGTAAAATTTGAAAAATTAAATTCGGAAATTTTTAATTAGGTTTTTAGGTTTTTAGTTTTTTGAAAAATAGTAACTAAGATTTTTTAAAGAAAAAGGTACTTAATTCACAATTATAATTTTACCAAATTAAAATAATTGGAAATTCTGTAACATTTTATATTTTAAAGAATTTTATTTATTCCTCTTTAAAAGTTGTCTTTAAATATAATTATGTTTTTGAAATTATATCATTTTATTTACAAAAATTATTCTATTTCAATCATTCAATTCTCGTAGTTGAATTCTGATAGGAATTGATTTAACAAAAATTTTAGTTAAAATTTTAAAAAATAATTAAATACTTCAGCCATTACAACAGGAATTTTAGGAATTAATTACTTTTAAAAGGTTTTTATATTAAATTCCTTGAAAATTTAATGGAAGCAAAAATTGAAAAATCTTTAAATTTTTATTTCAAAAAAATTATCAATAACATTATTTTTCTTTAAAAATTATTAATAAAGTTTCTCAACAATTTTATTTGGAAATTCTTAAAAAAAATAATTAAATTTTGGATGAATTACAGTTTGTTTAACAAAAAGTATTACAGTTTTGCAAAATTTTACTCACAAATTTCGTAAAATTGTTTCGTGAAAAAATAAAACTAAAATTTTTTTAAAATACTGCTATTTTCGAAAATAATTTTAAAAAATTGAAACAATAATTGAAAATTTTGCCAATTTTTATATTGAAATAAATTTTGAATTTTAATTTAAGTTGCTGTTAGAAATATTTTGACATTTACTATATGAGATGTTCAAATAATACTAATTTAATGAAAAACCGTAAGAAAAATTATATTTTTTAAGAAATTAAGAATTTTCATTAAATTTGGAAAAGCAACGTTTGAAAGTATAAAAATGTAAAAGAAAATTTCTCGCGCGTTTAGTTTTGCTAGGTTTGAATAATAAATAGCAGAAATATGATAATTATTTAGTAACAGAAGAAAATAAACAAAATAATATTTGCAAAAAAAATGTTTTAAATTTTACTAAACATTTTTACTATTTATCTTATTCTACTATTTAATACTATGTTATTTTACTATTTATTTAATTTATTTTACTATTTATTTAATTTATTTTACTATTTATTTAATTTATTTTACTATTTATGTAATAGTAAATAAAATTATTATTCAAGTTAAAATTTTACTAACAATTAATCACGTTTTACAAATTCAGATTTAGAGAGTAGAAATATTTATTTATTTATTTAGAATAATAACGGGATAGGCTCATTAAAATGAAGAATATTTTTTATAAATTCATTTTTATATATTTTTAAGAAGTAGTAAATTATCAAATACATGCATAACATTATAAAATTTTTGACATATAATACAGTAGATATTTAACATTTCCCTCGACGTTTAGAATATTTATCAGAACTATAATATATTGTTTCACACCTTGTCAAATAATTAACATAAAATTCAAATTCATATTTGTTAAAAAAAAAGGAAATGTGCATCGTAAAGAATTTTATGTATACATATATACACGTAAAATATGCATCTATATATATATAAGATCGGGAAAGCTAAATAAATTCCAACTATCGAATTAAATGATAAAAAAAAAGTTGATGCGTGACTATGAATAGGTGTTACACCGTCTCATTTACTGCATGTGTGCCGGCGGGCCTGAAAGTGTTCTCCAGACTTTATCTCTTGATATTCATCTTTCTTTTGCATTTTTCATTAACTATACTTATTTATACGTAAATTTATATATTCCAATTTTTTTTTATTTATAATGAAGAAAAAAATTTCTCGCGAGATGTATTTAATTTATTATTGAAAACATATCAAATAACGTTTTTATGTGGTATTTACTAGCTACCGATATACGTAGATAATGAATTTTTCTTTTTATCGAAAACACAGTTTTTTTCCTCATCAAACATTTAAGAGAGGGAGAAAAAATTATTTTATCATGACACTTGACTCTCTTGTCACATACAATATTATTGATGGATTGATTATTTTAGTTTAAATGGAAAAATTTTTAATTCCCGTTATTGTTATATATGTATATGCATAATTCCAGGTTTTGTTGGATTTTTTCTTCCTTTACATGAAAAAAAATTTTTTTTTCTTTCTTTTTACATGAAAGTGTAATTAATTGACTGAGCGAGATTTTTAATTAGAGGTATTAAAAATTAAAGGTATTATTATAATTGGGTGTTGTTTGCATTGATGATGATGATAACATTAATTATAAGGAGGAGGGCAAAATGAAATTGTGATCTTGTCAAGAATAATCGAAAGAAATAGAAAAAGAAATTATTAATTAAAGCTACTGCGAATTAAGTGTACCTACTTTTAATTAATAGTATACTACAATTTTTTTTCTTTTCACTATTTTTTTAATTTAATAATATTATTTCTATTTCTTACACGAAAAAAAAACTTTTAACTGGAACAGCGATAACTTTCGTTAAAATAGCGAAAAAAATTCGTTGCAGTAACTAAAAATTTCGCTGATGTAGTGAAATTTGTAGTTGTTCCGCAGGTAAAGATTTTTTTTCGTGTAAATAATTTAAATATTTTTATTAATCTAAAAAAGTTATTAATGTTAATATAATATTCATTATTTTCTTTGTTTCTAAAAAAACAGCTTTTTTAACAAACATTTTCGGTAATTAACAAATGTAAATCGTGCAAAATATATTTTTTTAATATCAAAAACTTGATTGTTTGACAAAATTTTAAATACTTCCCTGAGCCTAAGTAATGTTTTGATTCACTCTAAAAATGATTAGATACTTCAAAAAATTTTCTATTACATTTATTAACAAATTTCTTTAATTGAAAAATTATTCGAAAACATTAATAACTTCTTTTGTAAATAAATATTTAATCCATATTATTTTCCCCACAGGAATCTATTATTTTTAATAATTTTTGAAAGAAGTGTGAATTGAGAATTTTAAAAGTACATTTGTTAATAAGTAAATTTTACGAAATTTAAATTATTCAGAAATTCTTCAATTGAATGCGTATTAAAAAATAAATACTTCCATTAATTTGAGAGAAAAAAATTCAATTAAACTTTTAGAAATAATTAATTCTACAGAAATGTTAATTATAAGTATGAAAAATGTAAATTTTTAAAGAATTTTATTTGAAATCTTTTTAAAATTTAATTATTTTTTAAAACTCGTGCTATAATGGATTAAATCTATATTCAGTTTAACTGAAATTCAATTTGAAATAAATTTTTATTAGAAAATGCAATAGTTTAAATGCAAAAATAAATAATTTATTGAATAATTAAAATTTTTTTAAAAATTGAATTCTCATAAGTAATTTTATTCAAAAAATTTTTTAATAATTGATTACTTTTAACGGTTTTTCATAAAATTTTTAAGAACAATTACATTTTTCGATGAATTCGATTCATAATTGTATAAAAAATAATTAAAGCTCTGCATCGAGTTTTATTTCGAGTTTTATTTAAATAAATCCTAAAAAGAATTTTATTATTTACGAAAATAATTTATAATAATAACTTATAATTTATAGAAATTTTTCCTGTTCTCAAACTTTGAAAAAGTATTAATAAATAATTAATTTGATAGAAAAAAAGCAGCCCTCAATTGAAACACATTTTGTAGATAAATTTCAAAAAAAAATTATGGAGTTAATAGAAATATTGTGGAATTTGACTGAAAATATGTATTAATATGTATGTTAAACAATTTTATTAGGAACTTTTTAACAAATAGAATTTTCAAAGTATTTTAAATTAATAATTAATAATTGGATTTTATAGTCACATTCTAATGAATTTATGGTTCTTTGTGAGAAGATTAATAATTAAAATTTTTATTCGTTCATTTAAAAAAACGATACACTCTTGAAATTTTTTCATAAAATTGAATTTCCTCAAAATTTTTATTTAAAATTGAAAAATAAGATTGTTGAAATTTTTCAATTCTATTGTTTTAAGATCATTGAATTTTTCTAAACAAATAATTGAAAATTTTTGAAATAATTAAAATTTCTTTTCATTTTTTTTTGAAAAATAATTTAATTCTTTGAAAGAATTTTATTTAAATTTTTGAAAATAATGTTAGTGACGGTAATTATAATTTTATTTTTAAAATATAAAGTCCCTCTTAAAGTTTTAAATCAATTTTTTTCTTCTAAAAATTATACTATTCTATTATTATTTAATAATGATAAATATTGAACGTTTCTTAAATTATTCTTATAATTTCAAATTTCTAAATGTTTAAATAAATGATATTTATTTATTTCTTGAGCAAACTTAATGTTTAGAGATTCTTCTTTTATCTTTAATTTACAATTTTTTTTATATCGCGCAAAATTAACAATTACTTTTTTAATTTATTATTTCTTTACTACTGTTTTCTACAATGTAGAGTTTTCATAGATTTATTTGAGGAGCAATTTTTCAAAAGTTGATAAATCCATTTTTCAAAAAAATTGAGATAAACACATATTTAGAATTTTAAAATCCTTAGAAATCAATTGATCACTGTTCAATTCAAGAAAAAAAATTTGTTACCAAAGAATTTTCAATTTAAAATATATTTTTGCCTAACCTTGATAATTTTTAATTTTAATTTTTTATTAGAAAAAATTACCAAAACCTTGAAATTCCTTTATTATAATAAATTTTAATTACAAACAAAGCTTTTTAAATAGAAAAATATTTTAAAATAAAGAATTTATTACATTTTTTCTACATTAAAATTAATTTTAATGGTTATGTGAGAATTGTCATTTGTTTAAATTTCTCGAAATGACAAAATTTGGATTTATCCGATTTTGAAAACTTGCTCCTCATTTGTTTATTATTCTAATTATTATTTTCAAATTTTTCAATAAGATTGGATTTTCGCAAATTTTCTTTTTAAATTCCGAAAAATATGTTTGTTGAAATTTTTCAATTCTAATGTTTTAAGATCACTGAATTTTTCTAAATAAAGAATTGAAAATTTGGGAAATAATTGAAATCTTTTGAGAAGAACATTAGTTAAATTTTTCGAAAATAATCAAGGGAAGTTAGTGACCGTAATTATAAATTTATTTTTTAAAATAGAAAGTCCCTCTTAAAGTTTTACATCAATTTTTTGCTTTTAAAAATTATATTATTCTATTATTAATTTCAATAATTATTCAAAGTCTCTTTAATTTTTATAATTTCAAATTTCTAAATATTCAAATAAATTATATTTATTTATTTCTTGAGTAAATTTAATGTTTATTACTTTGAAGTACAAAATTAATTATTACTATTTATTATTTTCAAAAATTATAACACTCTTTACAGGAATTAAATTATTTTCATAAATAATATCATTCTTTGGAAAGATTCAATTATTTTTATAAATAGTAAAATTTTTTGCAGAAATACAATTATTATCAATATAATTTTAATTAAACTTGTAAAATAAAATTTTTAATTATAATTATAAAGAGAGTAGATTATTTTTAAAAAAGTTATAAAAGTTATTTTCCAAACTATCAATTAAAATTATTTAAAAAAAACATTATTTTCAAAAAAAAATTTTTTTTCGATATAAAATTTAAATTTGATGAGAAAAGAAAACTGGAAAAAATTATGACATAACCGGGAAAAACCGGGAATTTTGTTGAACGAAAATAGTAGTCAACCTGTTGAAGGTTTAATCGGTGGAAGATATTAAAAATTGCAAGTACTCAGATTTTATTAAATTATTTATTGAGATTAGATTTATTAATAATTTACTACATACAATAAAGAAAATAAATAAATAAATAAAAATAATATTTTTTATTACTAAATATAAATTTGGATTTAAAATACAGTAAAAAATGACAATTTTCGATTTTTTCTATATGTAACAAATTCCGTTGCGTCCTGAAGAAAATAATGTTTAATGATTAAAGGAAGTGGGAGAGGATATTGAGCCTGAGGCCCAACTTTCGCTTGGACATTCGGCCCCTTTCAATGGTCTGCTTCTTCTTTTTCTTCTTCTTCTTTTTTTTTCTTCCTCTGGTCTTTAATTCTTATCTCATTGTATGCAGTATGATTGACATTATTATAATTATTATATATATGCTTATTTGTGTAGGTTGAGATGAATAAAATAATGTCACATCTCATGATCACGACCGCAATGATAGAGTCATCAAAGTGTGAATGAGCATTTTTTTTTCTTAAATTTATCTTCAACATTCCACCAATATTCTTCCTCTATTTATTTTCTGCAAAATTCCTTTACACGATGATTTTTTTCACGTCTTTTTTTTTTAATACGCACTTATCATGCATTTCATCGAAGACGGTATAAATAAATTCTCGTTTATCTTTTCACTAAAATCAGTCGCTTTAGCAGAAGACATTCACTAATGGATTATTGTGCAGTATCAAATTAAGTCATTTTAATTATAATATATCGTGAGAAATTTACACACCTGAGAAAAGCAATTTATCTTTTTTCTCTTTTTAAATTCTATTTACTTTTTATCTATATTTGATTTATGGTTTTTTTTTTCTAAAGATGGAGTAAATAAAAATTTGGAAAAAAAAGATTAAAATTTATAGGATAGATAAGATTTTTTCTGAATTTTGAAATAGTTTAAAAATTTTTGTTAACTCTTTTTTTTGTGAAAGTATATTCGGAGTTTTTTTTGTATTTATATTGGAATTTTTTATTCACTCAATTTAAATTTTTGATTATAAATTTCATTTTTACAAAGTGATAAAAAAAAGGAGAATGACACTTATCAGCATTTTTGCGGTTTCGCATTATTATTAACGTTATCAATTATAATGTCAATCAATTATAAATTTTTATTATCGATTTCCGTATGTATATGTTGATATACTTATTGAAATGTCAATCTTTAGTGAAACTTTTTTCCGTAATTTCAAATCGTAATAGGTTTAATTAGTGTTGGTACTTTTTTTTTAGAAATAATCATTAAATTAAACATTATGAAATCTATTTTTATTTATTTAAATGAATTTTATTTATTTATTTTCATTTCAAATAACTTTAATTTGAAAACTTTCATTCTAAGTAACTAAATATTCATTCTAAATATCATTGAACAACAATGATAAAATTATTACTTAGAAATTATTTAATAGAAATTTTACATAAATATTTCAAAATTAATTCAATTTTAAAATAATTGCGTTTATAATATACATAAATAAATAAATCAACTTCAAAAGGTTTTAATTTGAAATTTTATGAAATTTCAATTTTTAATAAATTTAAATAGTAAATTTTTAAAAACTTAGATTATTGAAAAATGTTAATAATTCCAATTTTTTTTTAAATTTGTTAAATTTATTAATATTTATTTAAGTGATTATTAAAAATAATGACTTTATAGACAAATTTTAGTTAAAAACATTTTAAAAAATTGAATTTTTGAGGAGCTACAAATGATTGTAGAAATTCAATTATTTTCAATTACAAAAAAATTCTTTCTTACAAAAGTTCAATTATGTTCGAAATAAAAATTTCTTTCAGAATCACAACTGTCTTTATAATAAACAAAATCCTTCTCCAAAATACAATTATTTTTACAAACTTTCCCCATTTTAATGATTTTCAATATCTACTATTTTTTATAAATTTTCAAAAAGAATTCAATTTTAAAAAAAAATTAATGAAATTAAACTTTAACATTTAATTATTTTCATTAATAAATTAGAAATTGTGTAAAAATTTAATTATTACAAAATTTTTTATAGATTTCATCATAATAATTCAATTATTCAATTATTTTTATTATTTTTCAATTATTTTGTAATTAAATTATATTTTAGGAATTCAATTATTTATATAAATTTTGAAGCTCATGGCGGAATTTTATTTATTTTTAGTACAGTTTTAATGGACATCTTGGAAAAATGTTATTATTCTTAAAAAATTGGTTAAAATTCGTCAAAAGAATTCAATTATTTAAAAATTTGTTTATAAAATTCTTTACAAGAATTAAAATTTTAAAAATCATTCACTTATTTAATAAATTATTATCTTTTGTATTTAAATACAATTTTAATCGAATTCATCGAAAAATGTTATTATTCTTAAAAATTTTATTAAAATTCTTCAAAAGAATTCAATTATTTAATAAAAAATTTGGTTTGTAAAATTCTTTATAACTATTAAATTTTACGAAACATTCAATTCTCCAGTAAATTATTTACTCTCGTATTGAAATAATTGAAGAATTTATTTTGAAAAGGTTTGAAATAAAAATATTTGAAAATTTTAATTTTTTATACTTTTAATTGTTAATTTTGAAAAATCTTATTTTTTTGTTAGAAGTTTAATTTAGCTTCTTTTAAATAATTTGAAGTTACATGGAATTTTTACCGAATATGGGAATTTTTTCAAATTCTCAAAAATTTTCCTTTATTTTCATAAGAAAACTCTTCTAAATATTTAAGAGATTTTTTCCGAAACTTTATTATTTTTTGAAATTATTTCATAATGGGAATGTTTCTAAATTCATATAGTAACTTTTCAATTGCAAATTTTCAAAGAACTTTTCCAAAAAAATATTTTTGAAAAGTTTATTTATGAGAAGAATTTTAGTTAAAAATTCTAGAAAATAATAATTGAATTGCAATGATGAGAATAATTTTTAAGAAAGTTACAGTAACAATATTTTTAATATAAAATATTTATAATACTTTTATATAAGCTGTTTAATTTCAAAAAGGTTTGAACTTGAATCTTTTAAAGAATTTTAATTCCTGTGGAAAAATAATATTAAGAATTTAAAAATTTTCAATTTCAATAAAAATTTGTAATTGATAAATAGAATTTATGAAAATTTTTCTCTTTATTTTTAGAAAAACTTTTAAATTTTATTAAAAAAATTGTGAATAAGAAATAAAAATTATGGAAATTATTTCCTTATAAAAATTGAGAATTTTCTACAAAAATATTAAGAAACGAGAGAATGTGTAAAGTTTTTTTCTTCAAAGAAAATAATAAATTTGTGAATAATATTGTTATTGAAAAATAAAAATATGCACAAAAATGGATATATTTCTTATTTCTTAATCGTAATTTTCAAACAATAAAGAATTTTCTAATATTTTAAGTAAATTAAATGGAAAACAATTTTATAATTCAGATCAATGAAACGAAATTTGTTGTAAAAACATAAAATACAAAATTTATTTGCAAATCACAATTTTTTTAAGTTTTCCAATTACAAAAATATTATTTTATTATAAATCAGACCTGCATATTTTTGAAAAAAACAAAAGCATACACAAAAAATAATTTCTAATTTTTTTTCTCAAAAAAAATTTCTTACCAAGTAGAAGTTTATTATCATTACCATTGGATTAAAAAATTAAAAAATTAAATTATTCCTTATTTTGTGGTTTTGAGTAATATTTCAATTTTCCAACTATTTTTCTTCTTAACTGAAAGAAAGTGTATATTAAATTTTGCAAAAGTATTTTACAATTTATGGAAAAAGTGCAACAAACCGAAATTTTAATATAAAAAATACTAAACTTTAAAAAAGCTTTTGTGGAATTTAGAAAATTTATATTAAAATTAAATTAAAATTCTTTATGTTTGATATAATTATACTAAATTCCACATAATTTTTTTTAAAGTTTGTCATTTTTTATATCAAAATTTTGGTTTTGTTGCACCTTTTTCCCAAATTGTAAAATACTTTTACAAAATTTAATATACATTAATTTCTTTCAGTGAATTGCTCTTCAATAATAATAATAAACTAATAATAATAATGGCTTCAAAAGAAGACATATTCAATGTTCAATATAATATTTACTGTCTTTTGTGTAATATAATTTTACGACTATTAGAACATTTTGATGTGTGTAAATATGTCTATAAAATTTTGTTGACCCTGCCATTTAGATAGATATACATTGTCCATGGATCATGCATAGACACTATTTATTCATTTTCACACGTAGCAAGTAAGTGTTAATTTTATGACTCGAAAGAAATCGAGAAAAATTAAGAAACGTGTGTGCAATATTTTATTATGTAAATTTTTTCCTTTATGCAGTTACTTTGCTTTTTTATTTAAATTTTCCCGAAAATATTTTTTTTCAATTAAAAAAGTGATTTCAATTTATTTTATTCATTTCTTTCGACTAATTTTAATATAAATTCTTATTTAAATAATTAATTTCCTGCAAAATTGTTATTATTCATGAAAAATTATTATTTAAATAATCAATTTCCTGAAAAATTGTTATTATTCATGAAAAAAGTGAAAAAATTAATTATTTTTAAAAATAATTGAATTCTTGAGATGAATATTGTTATTTATGAAAATAATGGAATTATGCAAAAAATTTTAATTAAAATAACTCAAAAGATTTGAATTTTCGGGAATAATTTTTTTAGTTGTGTTTAATAATTTAATTGTTTCGAAGAATTATTTATGTATAAATAATTGAATTCCTAGGAAGAATTTTACTGAAATCTAAAAAAGTAGTTCACTGAAAAAATTACATTCTAATTTTAAGAAAAACTTCTTATATATGCGCCTAGAATATTTCCCACTTAAATTAAGTGGGGAATATTCTTACCATAAGAAGAACATTATTATTTTAAGAATATTTTCCACTTAATTTAAGTGGGGAATATTCTTGGCGCATATATAAGAAGTTTTTCTTCAAATTAGAATGTAATTTTTTCAGTGTTGAATTATTTCATAAAAATAAAGTTCAAATCGTGTTTGAAATAAGTGAATTTTTTTGATCGAATTTTTAAAAATATTTGAAAATAATGTAATTCTGAAAATAATTAAATTTGGTCTAAGAATTTTGCGTTCATAAAGATAATTGAAATGTTTACAATTCTTTTTAGATTTTTTGAAAAGAATTTAATTTCTCCGAAGAATTTTGACAATTATTTTATTTTACAAAAATAATTAAATCCATGTAAAGAATTTTTAAATTTATAAAAATATTCAAATTACTGTTAATAAAGATTTAATGTAAAATTTTGAAATATTTGATTTTTTCAAAAAAATGTATTCAAATTCTGTTTTAAATAATTTGATTCCTGTGAAATTTTTATTTTTTCGGGAAAATAATTGAATGTTTTTGTGGAATATTATCAAAATTTTTCTTTAATAATTGAATTCTTTTGGAAAATTTTATTAAAATAGTCGAATATTGAAAATTAATGAATTAAGAATAACTTTTTAATACAATTGAAATTTTACCATGAATTTTATTTACATTTTCTAAATCATTAAGAAAACGAATTTTATTATTTATGAAAATAATTGAATTTGAAAAATTTTTGTGATAAATTTTATTTAAATATTTAGAAAGAATTGAATTTTGGTGGAAATTTTTTCTTATTTTTGAAAATAATTGAATTTTTCATAAGATTTTTATAAACATTGTTTTAAACAATTAATTTTCTCGAAATATAATAAACATTGTTATGAAAATTATATTTTAATAAATTGACATTTTCAAAATTAAAAAAAAAATTATTCTAAATTAATTAAATCCTTGTGAAATTTTTATTATTTATAAAAATAATTGAATTTTGCAAAAAAGTTAAATTAAAATATCTCAAAAAACTTGAATTTTCAGAAATAATTTTTTTAGTTATGTTTAAGAATTTAATTGTTTCGAAGAATTATTTATGTATAAATAATTTAATTCCTGGGAAAAATTTTAATAAAATATAAAAAATAGTTGAATTATTTCATAAAAATAAAGTTGAAATCGTGTTTAAAATAAGTGATTTCTTTCGATCGAATTTTTTTAAATATTTGAAAATAATGTAATTCTGAAAATAATTAAATTTTGTCTAAGAATTTTGCATTCATGAAGATAATTGAAATGTTTACAATACTTTTTAGATTTTTTTTTGTTTGTGTGGAATATTATCAAAATTTTTCTTTAATAATTAAATTCTTTTGGAAAAGTTTATTAAAATAGTAGAATATTGAAAATTATTGAATTAAGAATAATTTTTTAATGCAATTGAAATTTTATCATGAATTTTATTTATATTTTATAAATAATTAAGAAAACGAATTTTACTATTTACGAAAATAATTGAATTATTGTAAAAAATTTTATTAAAATATTTAAGAAATATTGAATTTTGGTGAAAATTTTGCTTATTTTTGAAAATAATTGAATTTTTCATAAGAATTTTATAAAAACTGTTTTAAACAATTAATTTTTTCGAAATAAAATAAATATTTTTATGAAAATTTTATTTAAAATAATTGGTATTTTCGAAATTAAAAAAAAATTTTAATCTATTTTAGTTAAATCCTTGTGAAATTTTTATTATTTATAGAAATAATTAAATTTTTGATGAATTTTATCAATTTCTTGTTGAATAATTGAATTTTAAAGGTGAAATTTAATAAAAATATTAGATATTGAATGTAATTGAATTTCGAAGATCCTAAAGATCTGAACGTTCAAATGAACGAATTTGATTTATTTTTTCTAAAAATTAAAATTTTTTGTAATTATTTTGCTTCATAATCCAAAAAATTAATTATTTAGTTTGTAAAGGTGAAATTTTAGTTTTAAAATTTTTTTAAGATTAGTAATTTATTAAAATATCGACAATAAAAAATATTTCGTTCATTTGAACGTTCAAAACTTTGGGATCATGAATTTCGAATATTTTTTGAAAATAATTGAATCGTATCAAAGAATTTGATTATAATTTTTGAGAATAATTTTTTGTTTTTCTAGTATTAGCGAATTTAGAGTAGTAAAAATATTTAAGAAAAACATAAATAGTAGCTTTTAGTGGCCGAAATCTAAAAATAGTACCCAAATAGTAGTGTAACTTTAAAAAAAAGAAAGAAATAGTAGTTTTTAGTAGATTTTAGTAGATTTTAGTAGATTTTAGTAGATTTTAGTAGCCTGTATTCTTTTTCCTCTTCTTCCTCTTTACTGCTTCTACTTTTTATTTTTTTTCTTCCCACTTTTACATTTTCTTATTATTATTTAAAATTTTTTCCTATTTTTCTTCTTTGTTCTCTTTTACTTTTTCTTATAATTATTATTCTCATTGTTCTTCTTCTTCTACTTGTTTATTTTTTTTTTATATACTGAAAAAAAAATTATTTGATTCAAATAACCGATTATTTGACTATTATCAAATAAATATTTACTTGAATCAAATAAATTTTTTCTCAGTGACTCTTATTGCAAAGAATATACTTTCTATTTTTTCTTTTTCACAAAAGTTATAATATATTTGATAATATTTCGCAACAATATGCATTTAAATTGAATTATGATGTTGTTTTACGATCTTCTGTACATTAATTCGGTCCATATATATATAATACGTTTCACGTTGTTCAGATAATTATGACCTAGTAAATCACATCTTTTCTAAAATATATACTCACACAGAGAATTTGTAAAAAATTCTAATATTATGCTAATAAGCAAATCGTAAAAATTTGTATACAGAAAATACTCTCTCTCTCTATTGTTGTATATAGAAAAATACGGCAAAAGGAGAAAAATAATTTAAAAAAAAGGAAATACAATAATCTAACAACAACATGCTATTAATAAAAAAAAGAGAAAAAAATTGTAACATATAATTAAAGCGAACACATTATAATGATGCAATGTGTGATTGGAAATATGTGGTGAATATTTAGTATATGTAAAAATATAATTATTTTCTATATAGACTTTGTATACTAAAGTAGAAAAAAAATGGTACTTAAAATGGTTATTGGATTTTTTTTTGCAATACAACTGTTTTTTTCCCTCTTTGTTCTTTTTTTTTTTTGAGGTTTCCAAAGGAACGATTTATGGTGTTGCAATAATTTCTCGTGGTAACCTAGATTTCCAGACGATTCACCTGCGTCAATGACCATTGAAATAAAAGGAAAAAAAAGAGAAAAATAAGTTCTCCAATAAGGGCCCATCCTTTTCTCAGACTCTCTTTGAAAATAATTGTTTCGTGAAATTGGTGAATCATTTTGTTTCTTTATTTTTTGGTTTGGAATAAAAAATTGTTTTTTTTTCCACGAGAAAGAATAATATAAAGTGTTCGAAACAAAAATTATATATAATTGAAAGCAAAATTTGTTTACATATAATAAAAATAATTTTTTTTACGTAATAAAAACATGTAACTATTGGCAAATACGTGTTTACTTGAGAAACATTATTTGAAATGAAAAAAAAATTTAATAATATAAGTAATTTTACTGATTTTTTTATAGGAAAATAATTTTTTATTGATGTCAAATTGATAACAAAAGACGAATCAAAACGTTGCTTCGCAACATTTTGATTCGTCATTTGTTATCAATTTGATGTTCTTAGAAAAACTGTTAAAATGTAATTCGTAATAAAGTCGACGATAGCTGCAGTTGTTAAGGTATGCATAAGTTAGCGGGATTTTGAGTCGAGGGTTCGATTCCCCCAAGGGTTAAAAATTTTTATTCTGAACAGTAACAATAATAAATAATAGTAAATGTACATCAATAAAAAATAATACTATAATAACGACAATAATAATAATAATAATAATAATAAGAATAATAATAAATATTGATAGTAATAACAAATAGTAGTAAAGAGTATTATTGTAATAATAATATGAATAAAAATTAATATTAATAATAATAAATAATAAATAATAAATAATGAATATAAATAATATAAATAAATAATAAAGTAATTAAAAATAAAAAAATAAAAAAATAAATAAAAAAAATGATAAGAATAATATGAATAATAATTAATATTAATAATAATAAATAATAGTTATCAATAACAAGCAGTGACAACAGTGATAAATAAATAAATAAATAAATAAATAGTAGTAATACTATAAATAATAACAAATAATAATAAATAATACTAAGACCAGTAATAATAACTAATAGTAATAATAATAAACTATGACAATCATAATAAAAAAATAGAAATAATAAATAATAATAAAATAATAGTAAAAGTAAGGAAAAAGTAACGATGGTAATAGTTTGATATAATTGCAATAATATATTTACAAAATTATAATAAAATAGCTTGAAACAATAATATATTAAAACTATATTACACAACCAGCTCGTAATTTTTCTCGCGCTCATTTAAAAAAAACAAAAAATTATACACATATATATTTTTTAATGATAGTGTAATCTATTTATGTAACTAGAACATTAAAATAATGCGAGGAAAAAAATCGCATCTCTGAATTAAAATAAAAATAAAAATATTAAATAATAATTTAGAAAAAAATAAAAATCCACAAAAGAAGTAGAATGGAAAAAGAGAATGCGCAAGGTAATCTAATTATCGGAAAAAAACACTTTCTTTTCTTTTTTAGATTCTTATAATTGTACAATTTATTGTATCCTTTATTGTGACAACAATAATTGTTATACATAATGAGGCATTCCACACCAAATCGAAAATTATTTTCCTTTCGCATCTCAAATATTTTTCAAATATTTTTTTTCTTTTAGCGCTCGTTGAAATTAGCTACCATGATTTTTTTCAAATTTTTTCATCAAGCGGTTTAAGAGTTACAGGTTTTTAAAAAAAACACGTTTTTCACGTAATTTTTTTTTTTTTTGAAATGCTTATAACTCGGACAAAAATTGATCAAATTGGACGCTCTTGTAATGAAAATTATTGTCTTTTCACGTAGTTTTTTGATAAAAATGTAAAAAAAATTTTTTAATTTTCGAAAAAAAAATTAAAATTTTAAGAAATTTTATTTTTAAGAATGTATGTATCGATCGATTTTTTTCAACAATTTTTGTAAGCAACTAGAACTAATTTAAGAATTTTTAATCCTTGTCTGATTGTGGGCAAAGGAAATTTTATTTTTAAAATTTAAATTTTTTTTCGAAAATTAAAAAAGAATGTTTTTTTTTTAATTTTTATTAAAAACTACGTGAAAAGACAGAAATTTTCATTATAAGAGCGTCCAATTTGATCAATTTTTGTCCGAGTTATAAGCATTTAAAAAAAAAATTACGTGAAAAATGTGTTTTTTCAAAAACCTGTAAATCTTAAACCGCTTGATGAAAAAATTTGAAAAAAATCATGGTAGCTATTTTCAAAGAGCACTAAAGGAAAAAAAATATTTGAAAAATATTTGACATGCAAAAGGAAAATAATTTCCGATTTTGTGTGGAACGCCCCATATATACATATGTATCTCTATATGAAAAGCAGTATTTCGCTGTTTTTTTCTCTCTCGTTTTATTCTTAAGTAAAATTACTTTGCACACCGATTAAACATTAGATAACATTGTACAAAGTCATGCAATACTGATATTATGTATAATTTTATATTTTATATTTACACTATGTACAAATTTTGTCACCTCCTCCTTCACCCCTTTGAAATTACATATATGGTATATATATAATATAAAATGTGTACATCCTAAACATATAATATGCGCGGCATTACAGCTGGAATAACATCTTTCATATGGATAATTATCACTATTGCGGTATGTGAAAACTGGAGAGAAACTCTTCCGGATTTTATGTCCAGTGCATCATCGCAAGGATGCTTCTATATAAAGCATAAACTTATACGCTTTGGAATTAAATAATAAGAATTTTTATTTAATTTATCATTCTCTATTGATTTCTTTTTAATTTGTTGATTTATTACCTTTCTAAAATTTTTGTAATTATAATACAGAGTTGCCATGCAACCGGGAAATTCGGAAAACCTGAAAATGTTCAGAGAATTATATAAAAATTGAAAAAAAACTGGAAAATGTCTGGGAATTTTGATGGAAATCCTGGAAATTTGTTGTTTTCTAATTTGATTTATTCTTGAAATCTAATTTTACCTACTTAAATATTTCAAAATTTATTCAATTTTTAAAAAGTTGTGTTCACGATTTTCATAATTAAATTAACTTTGAAAAGATTTTCACTTGAAAATTTTATAAAATTTCAATCTTGAATGATTTTTATTTCAAAATTTTGTAAAATTTCAATTTTGAATGATTTTCATTTTTGGAATTTTGTAAAATTTCAATTTTAAATGATTTTCATTTGCAATTTTGTAAAATTTCAATTTTAAATGAATTTGATTAAAAAATTTTAAAACCCAAGATTTTTAATAAAATTAGTTTCAAGAATTCAATGATTTCCGTAAGTAGTTTACAAAAATTTTAGTCAACATTTCAATTATCTTCATAAATAATACAAGTTTTCTCCGGAATTAAATTATTTAGAAAAATTTTCAAAAAATTCTTGTCAGAATTTCAATTATTTTTAATATATTTTATAAAATTCGTTTCATCAAATTTCTCAAAAACTAAAATGATTCATGAAAATTTTATTAAAATTTGTTAGGAGAATTCAATTTTTATTGAAATTTTTAGAAATAATTGAATATTCATAAAGTTCTAAATTAAAATCTTTGAAAATTTGAATTTTGTATGTACTATTAACGAACAATTCCGTAGAATTAATTTTTTTAAAACAGTTTACTTGATACTTTTTTACTGTAACTTCTTCAAAAATTATTTTTATCATTACGATTATTATTTTTTGAATTTTTAACTACAATTCTTTTTTAAATCAATTAAGTTTAATAATTTTCGAAAAAGTTTTTTGTCAATTTTCAAATCCCTTTGTTTGCAATATTCAATTTTACGAAATTTTAATTATTCGTATAGTTTTCAATTAATTATGTGTAAGGAAATAAAAACTTTAATTTTTATCTAAAATTTTACTTGAAATTTATTTTAAAAATCAATTATTATCAGAAAATTCTACGAGAATTCAATTATTTAAATATCAACAATGATAATTTATTAAATAATTCAATTCTTCTCAAAATTCAGTTTCGTTAAAGAATTTTAACAACAAATTTTTTGAATAATACAATTCTTTAGACAAATTTTAATAAAATTCTGAAGAATACTTTCATTTTTTGAGAAATTCGATTAAAATTGTATTAAAAACAATTGAAAATTGTAATGAGATTTTCAAATTTTTATTTTTTGGAAAATTGATTGAATGTTTGTGTTGAATATTATAAAAAATGTTGTTAAATAATTGAATTGTTTGAATATAAAAATAAATATGTTATTAAATAATTGAATTTTCATAAAGAATTTCATTAACAAATTTTTAAATAATTGAATTCTCTTGACAATTTTTAATAAATTTTTTAGAAATAATTTCTACTTCACTACATTTTTAACTATTTATCAAGAAAATGATTTTAATTTTCCATAAAATTATTTGAATTTTTTGTTGTAATTTTTTGAAAGGAAGTCAAAGGTCACAAAATATTCTAACACTTTTTGAATTTTTATTCCTTTTAAAAATTTATAGATTTTACAATCCAATTGCAGTTATGTAAAAAATATGTTTTTGTATCTACAAAAAAGTTGTTGAAACAAAAAATTGATTTTTACATTTTTTGAAGTATTTCTTTTTTGAGAAAATTTTTTTACCTTAAAAATTCATTGTTAGATATTCAATTTTTTAAATGTAAAATTCATTTGCTTATGTTTGTAACTAATTTAAAGTCAAAATTTTATAAAATATAAATAAATATGATTTGAAATTAGTTAGAAAAATAAACAAATGAATGTTTTTTTAGTATTTAAAACCTAAAAACAATTGTAAAAAAATTGTAAAAATCAATTTTTTCATTTGGCACCTTTTTTTGTAGATAAAAAACATATTATTTTCTAGAAAATTACAGATGGATTTTAAAATCTATAAATTTTTGAAGAAAAATAAAAATCCAAAAAATGTCTGACTGTTGATTTCTTTTCAAAAAATTACTTAATAAGATTAAATTTTTTTTTCGATAAGTTAATAAAAATAATAATACAAGAAAATGTTAGTATTAATAATAACAATAACTTTTTTCAAATTTATGTATTAAAAATTATTTTCATTGAACATTGACTCCATAAAAAGCAGAAAAAAATACAATTTCTCCGAAGTTTTAAAGTTGAGGAAAAAAATAATTTACAGTTTTTTTATTAAATTGGCAGAGGAACCGATTTCACATGTGGAACCCAACTCAAGTTTTATGACAAGAGATGACACATTTTTTTTGGCGAGTTATATGCAAATTGTATAGTTTGTTCATAATTTTTTTCTTCAAAAGAAATTTATGTTTCTTTGCATTTTTTCTTATTTACTTTAATTATCTTTTCATTATCTCCATTCTTGAAGGTTCATGCGAATAATTGTCATTTAGTGCTGATAAATTTTGGTTTTGTAAATAATGGATTTTTTTAGGTAATTAACAAATAAATAAAAAAAATTTATTTTAATTGATTACTGCCTACGTGACGATAGTAGTCGATAGTAGTATGTAATAGGAAAAAGAAGTATAACATTTTATGAAAAAATACAAAATTGGAAAAAAATATTAAAACTATTTTAAAGAAATGTTATAATTATAGATAGTAAATATTATTCAAAATCGTTAAGAGCAGTAGAAAATAGAACCCAAATTTACAAAATAGTAAATTAGTAAAATAGTAATAAAACTATAAAAGGTAAACTAATGTAGCAAAGAATAGTGTAAAATGGAAGAGAAACATTAAAAATAGTACAGAGATCTTTAAAATCGTAGAAAAAATTAAAAATTGTAGACAATACATCAAAAATAGTATAAAGTAGTAATTAACACTTTTAAAAACTCTGAAAATCTATAGAATAGTATAGAATGATGTAGAACAGTATAAAATGATATAGATTAGTATATAGAGTTATAGAATAGTATAGGATACAACAAAAATAGTATATAATACCATACAATCTTATAGAATACTATAAAATAGTACAGAATCGTAAAAAATAATATAGAATTAATAGCATAGAAATAGTATAGAATACTATAAAATACTATAGAATAATGAAAAATAATACAGAATTTATAGAATAGTATAAAATAGTACAAATATTGTATACAATAATACCATAGAATATTATAGAAAACTATGAAATAGTATAGAATAATGTACAATAATACAAAATTTAGAGAATAGTATAGAATACTATAAAATAGTATAGAATACTATAAAATAGTATACAGAATAGTAGAAAATAATATAGAATTAATAGCATATAAGTAGAATACTGTATAAAAAAACTCTGAAATGTATAGAATAGTATAGAATAATGTAGAACCGTATAAAATGATATAGATTAGTATATAATGGTATAGAATAGTATAGAAAAAAATTTATATTCTATTAGTGTACTGTATACTATTACTTTATACTATAGAATACTATTGAATAATGTAAAATAATACAAAATTTATAGAATAGTATAGAATACTATAAAATAGTATACAGAATAGCAGAAAATAATATAAAAGTATAGGAATTGTATAGAATACTTATAAAATAGTACAGAATAGTATAAAACAATACAGAATTTATAGGAAATTATAGGAGTAATATAAAAATATAGAATATTATAGGATCAGTATAGAATACTATAATATAGTATACAATAGTATAAAACAATATAAAATAGCATAGAATGGTAGAAAGAATAATAAAAATTAACACAAACTTTATAATATAAAGGACGATATTCAAGATCCTCAGAAAAATTTGAAACCAAAATAGCACAAGATTATGCAAAAAAAATATTTTTACGATACCCAAAAATGAATACACACGAATATTTAATTTTCGTCCTTTTTTTATGTATACCCGTATTTTTTTTTATGTATTCCTAATTAGGAAGGATTACTTTCTAACTAGTTGTTGGTCATTATGCACAGGTCATCAACATCTTCATTGCTGAACTATGTAGAAGAAATTTAAAAGTGTGCAAAAAGTTTTTTTTTTGCAAAAAAAAAAACTATAGATTTCTCTTTCGTCTTTCAGCATTAAAAGTATAAGTGGCGCAAATTTAAAATTCAGTTTTAACTCCATGTGTGTGTATATACGACGACGACAATATTTATGTCAGAAAAATTGTAACATAATTTAGACATAATGACTTTTTTTTGACTACAGAGAATGTAATAAAGTTTAAGTTGAAGATTTATATTGCAAACATAAAAAATGAAGTACGACGATGTGTAAATGAAAGTGTTAAATATTTTGTGTATAGTGATAAATGGTTTTTTAACTTTGCGTAATTAATATACGATTGATAATCAACGGCAGTGTATATAATGTATTACGGTCTTTAATTATAGGCAATTCATCAATTTTAAAATCGTTAATAGGTTGTAATTTCTGTTTTTTTCTTTTGTAGATTTATCTATTTAACTTTTTTTTACCACTAATAATTTATTCATTGCTCCTAATTAGTGATGAAAAGAAATAATTTGGAAAATGATAATTTAGAAATGATTTATATAAAAGAAATTTAATTCAAAAAAATGTGAATCGTTTTCCTAAATATAAATAATATTATATAAGTATAAAAAATGTGAATATAAAGTATGTAAAAATAAATAAATGTATAAAAAAAGTCAATATAAGAAATGTAAAAATAAAAAAAATAAATGTTTAAAAAAGTGAATATAAAAAATGTAAAAATAAAAATAATATATATATATATATATATATATATATATATATATATATATATATATATATATATATATATATATAAAAAATGATAATAAAATAACATAAAATGTAAATGTGTTAAAAAAATAATTATAAAAAAATAAAAAAGGAAAGTATTAAAAACATAAATATAAAACTCTAAAAATTGCAAATGTGTAAACAAAAAATATGAATACCTATAAAAAAAATATTCGTTTAAATTTTCTTTTTAAAATCCCGTTTATAAGTTGAAATGAATAAATAAATAAATAAAAAATGCACGAATAATAAATTTAAATAAATAAATGGAAATTATTAAAATTATTTTTAAAAAAATGGTTTCAAAGTAAAAAGAAAACTGAAAAATGCAAAAATAGTAATTCGCTGGCGCATTGTTTAGTTAATTTAATAATGAGTAGACAGTAAATTTATTGTTTCGGAAGATATGTTTGTGAGTTTTTTCAATTCGTTCTCATTTTAGTGTCAATTATAGGAGATAAGATTGCGGGATCATTAAGCAATTGTCTAAGAGAGCAATAATATACTGTTCTCGGTGTGAGTCGTCCGCATTCTCACCTAATTTTTTTTTGCGCCATAAAATTACTTCCAGTTTCTCGAAAATCTTTAGCGAATAATCTTTTCAATTCTGTTTAACTTTCATTTGAAAATTTACCGCAGTCATTATCAAATCACACGTCTTATACTTATAGGGATTATTATATAATCTAATTTATTTATAAAATTAGAGAAAAAATTATTTTTATTCAAATCACAATGGGAATTATTATTTAAACAATATACTTTTATGAGAGAAAAAAATTATTTTAGATTAGTATTTAAATTTAACAGTAAAAAAATTTCTTATTTAAACAAAAGTTAAAATTATTATTTAAGAAAAATATTTATTTATTAATTAACGGGACAATTATTTATTGTTAATTAAAGAATAGTTTACATTACTGTTATTCAAATAATAATAATAATAATAATAATAATAATAATAATAATAATATTAATATTAATAATAATAAGAATAAGAATAATAAAATAATAATAATATAAAATAATTATTATTAAATAATTAGCAAAATATAATATTTATAATTATAATTATATTATATTATGTATTTACTAAGCCTTATTATTTATGAAAGTTATTAAAAAAATGTTTGTACATTTTTATCCTTGTTTTCAAAAAAATATCTTTATTTATAATTTCCTTTTATTCAGTCGCATCACAGAAAATTACTTCCAATTTCTTGAAAGTCTTTTAATGAATAACTTTTTAATAGACTTGTATACAGTTAACTTTCATTCTAAAATTCCACTCGACGATGAGATTTTACTATTAAAAGGAAAAAAAGAAGAAAAAAATTAAAATACCGCATTGTATAATAATAAATATTATAATAATTATTATAAAAACTATAATAATAAAAATAACAAAACGATAAAAATAAATATAATAATAACCATAATAACAATAAGAACAAAACAATAATAATAGTTATAATAATAAAAATATTAACAATACAAATAATAATAATAATAATAAATAATAAATAATAATAGTAATAAAAAATATTTATTTATTATTTTTATTTATTTTTATTCAATATTTATTTTATTTTTATTTTTTTTATTTATTTTTTATTTTATTCTTTATTATTTTCTTAAACAATAGTAATAATAATAGATAAATTATTTTTAACAAAAGAATTTCTTAATATTAACGAGAGAAAAAAATATCTTTTCATTGAAACGTTTCTGTCCTTATTTATATATTCTGCAGTATATAAATAATTTTTTCTTTCATGCAGAAAAAAAATTTCCACATTTATTGAATGAAAAATATTTCAGTTTTATAATATATACACACACACATAAGATAATAATGTTATTTTTATATCCAATCGAATGGAAAAAAATTTCCCTTTTTTTTCTTTTTTAACAGGATAATAAAATTGCATAACGAATTGAAATTTCTTTCCGTGAAATTTCATTGTTAAGAGAATATGATGACAATCATTCTCTCATGCGAAAATTGAGGTCAGTTAAAGATTTCAAAGGGGGCGGAAATTATTATTGTACGAAATTTTTTTTTTTTTAATTATTTTTGAGAAAGAGAAAAAGTTGCCAATCGTCGTTTTTGAAAGACGGGAACTCGGAAATTAAAGTTGTAATCTAGAGGCAAATTATATGCCTTGTCAAAAAAAAGAAGAAACAGCTTCTTGCGGAATTATGCAAATAAGAGAATTTTTTTTTATTAATCTCAAAAATTATTTGTTACTTTATTTTTTGTATACTCTCTAAAATTTAAATTAGTAAAAAAGTTGCGTGAATTTATTATTTAAAGTAGGCGTCTTATGATTCGTAGATCGTCTAAGTTTTAGTTTTACACTTTATTTTATTTATTTTAGTGTAACTTAATTTTTTTTATTCATTCATGTTAGTAGTTATAATATAGAATTTTTTAAATTAAATGTTATGTTGAAAATTATTAAAAATTATTGAAAATTCTTTAAAATTAGTATATGAGTTTTCATTTCGAATTTTACTGAATTGTACCAAATTTTCAACTGAATTTTTATTCATCGGTTTTAATTTTTTTACTCCGGATTTATTAAGAAATTATTTACAGTTAATCTGTATTTTTATTCAAAATTTAAATTTTGCAGTTTAATTCAGTGGTTCTATTTTTCATTCGTTCAAGTTTTCTAAATGAAAATTAATAAAAAAGAAAGAATTTCTATTGTCATCTTAATTAATTTTTAAATTTCAATTGTAGACGCACCATGATTTAAAGAACTGCAGAGAACAAAGACTTATTTTTTAATTAAAAAATTTTCCCTTATTTATAGATTTCTATAAAAACAAAATTAATGAATAAAGGTAAAAAAATCTCCTGTAAAATACATATTTTCATTTTTCGTTAGAAAAAGAACAAACATTGAAAACTAATTGCAATAATTAGTTTTTGTTTTTAGAAATGAATTGTATTGTGCATTATTAAAAACATTTGATTAAGAAAATTTTTTCTTATCTACTATTATGTGCAAAGAAAATAAACCAAATCTAAATATAATTTTAATCTTTATTCAATCGCATCTTGTTGAAAAGATAAAACATTTTCTTGGTGAATTTTATACAGGTGGTTAAAATTTACAAGGAATTTAATTATAATATTCTTATAAGTTGTTAAATTTGAAAAAAAATTGAATTTGAAATTTTTGAAAATCTTAATTTCTTGTCGAAATTCTGGAAATTTGTTGTTTTCTAATTGTATTTATTTTTGTAATTTAATTTTCTTTAAATATTTCAAAATTAATTCAATTTTAAAAAAGTTGCTTTTTCGATTTTCACAATTAAGTGAACTTGAAAAGATTTTCATTTGAAATTTTGTAAAATGTCAATTTTAAATAAATTTGATTGGAAATATTAAAAAAACTTAGATATTTAATAAAATTAGTCTCAAGAATTCAATTATTTTCGAAAGTAATTTAGAAAAATTATAATTAAAATTTCAATTATCTTTATAAATAATATGATTTTTTCTCCGAAATTTAATTATTTTGAAAAAAATTCATAAAATTCTTGTGAGAGTTTCAATTATTTTTAATATATTTTATAAAATTCGTTTCATCAAATTTTTCGAAAACTGAAGTTATTCTTAAAAATTTTATTAAAATTTGTTAGGGAAATCCAATTTTTATTTAAATTGTTAAAAATAATTAAATTTTTAAAATGTTTTAAATGAATGTCTTTGAAAATTTGAATTTTTAATACTTTTTAGGAACAATTCTGTAGAATTAATTTTTTTAAAACAGTTTATTTGATCCTTTTTTACTGTAACTTCTTCAAAAATTATTTTTATCATTACGATTATTATTTTTTAAATTCACAGTTATCTTGAAAGTATCAAATTTATACAAAATTAGATCAAAATGATACAAAAATTTGTATCGAATTATAATTTTATCGACTTTTTGATATCAATTCGTTGCCATTTTATACTTTCAAGTTTTTAACTACAATTCTAACTAAAATTTATTTTAAAAATCAATTAGTATCAGAAAATTCTACGATAATTCAATTATTTAAATACAAACAAAGATAATTTATTGAATTATTGGATTTTTCTTAAAATTCAATTCTGGTAAAGAATTTTATCAAAAAATTTTTAAATAACATAATTCTTTCGACGAATTTCAATAAAATTCTAATGAATAATTACTTTTTTTCGAGAAATTCGATTAAAATTGTATTAAAAATAATTGAAATTCTGCAATGATTTTTTGAAATTTTATGTTTTGGAAAAATAATTGAATTTTTTGACTATAAAAAAAATTTTATTAAACAATTGAATTTTTCTTAAAATTAAATTTGCATATGGAATTTTACTAACAAATTTTTAAATCATTAAATTCTCTTAACAAATTCTAATAAAGTTTTTAAGAATAATTTAATTTTTCAAGAAATTTGATAAAATTTGTACATTTATTAAAAATAATTGAAATTCTAACAAGAATTTTATTTAAATTTTTCAGAAATGTTTGAATATCGGAGAAAAATTTTATTATTTATAAAAGTAATTGAAAATTGACGAGAATTTTTGTAAATTTTTGAATATAATTTAATTTTTGCTATGAATTATTATACTTTCGAAAATCAATAAATTCTTGAGTAGAATTTTATTAAAACTTCTTTTTAAGTAATTAAATCTTTTCGTTAACATTTTTTTAAATAGTTGACATTGAAAATAATTAAGTTTTGATAAATTATTTTGAAAAAAAATGAAATATTTTTGAAAATAGTTTAATTCTTTGAAGAATAAATAAAAAAGTATTGAATTTTTGAAAATGTGTCAGAATTCGTGAAATTTTCACAGAAAACAAAAAGTATTTTTTTTAAATCAAAATGATGAAAAAACATTTCTATTTGGTCTTAGGAATGTGTCCACCAAAGAACAGAAAAAAGTATTATTTTTTATAAAAGTTATTGCAAAATTAATTTTTTTGCAAGTTTTTAAACAAACTGTTATTTCTCCGAAATGAATGAACCGATTTAAGAAATGAATGAACCAAGCGGGAATATGAAGGGAATAAAAAATACTTTTCGTTCAGAATTAGATAATTTTTAAAAAGTTTATATTTTAATACCTAATTATTTAATAAATTTTTTTAAACAATTAATTTTTATTATGTTCTGCGCCTTTTAAAAATTTAAAAAATATCTACATACACTTAAAACTATAAGAAATCAAAATCCGTTGATATGAGAAAATTTATGAGCGATAATTATTTTAAAAGTTGTAATGAAAATTATATCGGCGAGGTGTAGTGCATCAACACTGAACTTAGTTTTTGATCATTTTTATGGTTATATAACTGAATAAAAATTTTAATTCGAGACTTCATTTCGTAGTTAAAAATAATGTTTTAACTCTGTAAATCATCAAAATCGCATTTACCTTCGATATAATTTCTATTATTACTTTTAAAATAATGGTCGCTCATAGATTTTCTCAACGGACTTTGATTTCATATAGTTTTAAGTGTATGTAGATATTTTTTTAATTTTTAAAAGGCACAGAACATTTTAAAAAAATAATTGTTTATAAAAAATTTATTAAATAATTATTAAAATATAAACTATTTAAAAATTTTCTAATTCTGAACGAAAAGTATTTTTTATTCCCTTCATATTCCCGCTTGGTTCATTCATTTCTTAAATCGGTTTATTCATTTCGGAGAAATAACAGTTTGTTAAAAAAGTTGCAAGAAAATTAATTCTGCAATAATTTTTATAAAAAATAATTTTTTCTGTTCTTTGGTGGACATATTCCTAAGACCAAATAGAAATGTTTTTTCATCATTTCGATTTAAAAGAAATACTTTTTGTTTTCTGTGAAAATTTCCCGAATTCTCACCCAAATCCTAATTTCTGTATGAAAAAATAATAATGATTAAATATGGATTGAAAATTGAAGTTACTGATGTTTTCAAATGAGTTGCTACTTAGTGATAAATGTTGTTTTAAAAAACTCGAAAAATTCCATTTATTATCCTGGATAACCTGGAAAAGTCAGGGAATTTGAAAAGAGCAAAAATAAAGCGTTGCAACCCTGAAACCTGAACGTAAAAAAAATGTGCCAAAATTTTCTTCATTTTCTTCCTTCGTTTGTAGAACTTTATCCATATGGCAAAAACGGTTGTTAAAAATAAAGGAAAGAATTTTTCTTTTTTAAAACGTAAATGGCATACATGTAAATATACATATATATGAAAATTACATAATGGAGATTATCGTTTCTTCTCTCCTTTAGAGTAATAAAGGATGATTGGGGATTTTCTGAAGAAACAACACGTTTGCAGGGACATTATCGTGGATCATAGATATAATAAGAGAAATGAGGCATATTTTGTTGTAAGGGGTCAAGGATCAAAAAAGGTTCATTGCGCGTACATTATATATATATATATATATATATATATATATATATATATATATATATATATATATATATTCAGCTATCTCTTATGGAGAAAAGTGAATTTTACAAATGCATGATGTATACATATGAATACATACCTGACTCACGCTCAATGAATTTACGATTGCAGTTTATGTTTATTCACATATCTAATGTGTTTGTGTGTGTTTGCGTGTGTATATTAGACACATGTGGTTTACATTTTGCAGGAGCAGGGAGAAGTATCCTCTCTTGCGTAATAAAGTCCAGTTAAATGCAGCCATGCTCCGTTTCCCATAAGCAATTTGCGTAATCGTAGCAACTACTTACAACCTTGTTAGCAACAAGTGCTACACTTGAGTAAACGACTCGTCGTCCCACGATTACGACTCTTCTTTCATTAAATCCATATCTGATTTTACCTCTCTTGACATTTCTTGTCCCTTTTTTCTCTTCCTTTTCTTTCATTAAAGCCCAGACTAATACGTTCATTCTTTTTTTTATCGGAAAAAAATTAGTCTTTTTCGAAGACTAATTTATCGAATCGAAGACGTTTAGTACTATTTACTATTTATCATATCAACATACATATCACAGGCTTCGCACTCTTCTACTAAAAGCTACTATTTGTTACTTTTTTGATACGAGGCTACTTTTTGGCTACTTTTTTTAGTCTAATGCTACTAAAAGCTACTTTTCTGAACAAATAGTCAAATTTAGATTTTTAATTTTCATATTTCCATTTAAAAACAGTGTTAAAAACTAAAATCGTTAGTGAAAAACGACCGCCAATAAGATAATAGAAAATAATTTTACCGACATTTACTCTATCAATATAGTGACTGTTTATAAATTGTGTTTAACCTTTAAATTCCCCGTTCTTCCCGGTTTTATTTTCTTATCAAATTTTTATTTATTTCATTTCGAACATAAATCTACAATTTGGAAAATAATTTAATTGTAAACAAAGAATTTTTTAAATTTTTCAAAAAAAATCTTGTCTGTTCATAATTATAATTGAAAATTTGATTAATTCAATTTCATTAAAATTTATTGATACTAATTGAGTTTCTGCAAAGAATTTTAGTATTTATAAAAGTAATTGAATATCCTTACAAAGAATGTTATTACATATTTATGAAAATAATTAAATGTTTGCGTAGAATTTTATTAGAATTTTTCAAAATAATCCTATTGTAGAGAATTAATTTAATTATTTATAAAGATAACTGAAATTTCGGAGAATTTCAAAAAAATTTTAAACATCATTGAATTTCTATGGAGAATTTCATTACTTTCGAAAATAATTAAATTGTTTTGTTTTAAAATTTTATGGAAATTTATAAAAATAATTGAATTCTTTAGACAAAATTTAATCAAATTTTTAAAAATAATTGCATTTTTCGACGAATTTGATTAAAACTGTATTAAACGTAAATTCCATTTCTGCTATGAGTTTTATTATTTATGAAAATAACTGAATTATTGCGAGGATTTTATAAAAACAAGTTTCAAATAATTTATTTTAAAATAAAACTCAGATAAACTCTATTTTTAATAATTCAATTCCTATGAAATTTTCATTCTTTTAGAAAATAATTAAATATTCGTGTAGAATTTTGTTAAAATTGTTTTTAAATAATTGAATACTTTTTAGAAATTTTATTAAAATACTAGACATACAAATTATTGAATTAAGAAAATTTTTTTAAAATAATTGAATTCTTGTGGTGAATATAAATGGATTTTTGTTATTTATAGAAATAATTGAACTCTTACAATGAATTTTAATAAAATTCCTAAAAGTAATTTAATTTTGTCCAAGTTTTACTATTTAAAAAAATAATTGATAGTATTGCGAATAAATTTTTAAAAATAAAATCATAATTATAAGGTGACTAACTTCTATTGATTATTTAGAAAAATTTTAATGAAATTCTTTAAAAGAAGTAAATTATTTTCATTAGAATGTAAAGAAATTTCAATCACATCAAAAATTTTTAATTTATAAACATTAAGTTTATAAAAATTCAATTATCTTAAAATAACAGGATTAAAAAATCTTATTTTTCAAAATTTTCAAGAAAAAAAAAACTGCGAAAATTCAATTTTATAAAAAAATTAGAAGTGTTTTTTTTTAAATTAACTAATAAAAATTTGGATTATTAATCTTCGCGCTAAGAAACGTGAATACATTAGAATGTGACTCCTTATAAAATTTAATTATTTATCTATTATTAAATTAAAATACTTTGAAAATTCTATTTTCTAAAAAGTTATTAATGAAATTCTTTAATTCTTTTTTTTGTCACCAAAGTTACTATTTCCTACTTTTTTTGTCATCGAGGCTACTTTTTCCCACTTTTTTTAAACTCATCATAGAGTGCGAAGCCTGATATCATCAACTTCTGTATTTTTATTTAATCACCGAAAAAAATAAAATCTCAAAGCGAGATGAAAATTCCGCTAAACTATTTTTACATTTTATTTTCAATTTTATTTTATTTTATTTTATTTTATTTAGATGAATATCTACAAAAAAAGGAATTTTCGTTTATATTTGACAGTTTTTTTTTAACTAAAAGATAAATTTTAATCTTTCTTCTTTGATTCAAATTATTCCTCTCAAATTCAAACAAATTTATATTAGAAAGAAGATTTTTATGTTGCTTTTTGTTTCTCTGAACGCAGCTTCAAGTTGTTTATGAAACGACGTTTAATAGAAAATATAAAAAAGAAAAATCACCTCAAGTAGAAAGGAAAAATTTACTGTTCATATTTAACAGGAAAAAATGGTGCAAAACGAGAGGAATCGTCTGAAATTGAAAACATTTTCTTTCATTCAGTCGGTTATTAATTTAATTATTTAACATAGGGTTGCCACAGGTCAAGGGAATTCAGAGAAAAGTCAGAGATTTTTATTAAAACTTTAACGAAAAAAATTAAATGTTTAGAATTTATAAGAAAATTCTGTTTTGTTGCTTTGAAAACTAAAAAATTACCATGAATTTAAAAAAAACGTTAAATTTTTTCCATTTCTGACAATAATTTATTTTGATTAACTTAACTCCAGTGGAGAACTGCCATCAAATTATTACTTATAAATCATTTGATAAAATATTTTTTCGGAAGATTTTAATTTCAATTCTGTTGAAAATAGTTTCAGTTTAGAAATTTTAACGCAATTCTTTGAAAGAATTCAACTATCTCAATAAATATCAAAATTTTTTACAGATATTCAATTATTTTTAAATATTAAAAAACATTTCTCGTTAACACTGCAATTATTTTTATAAGTAGGAAAATTCTTCTCTGAAATTCAGTTATACATATAAATAAATATAAATTTTCATTAATAACAATATTCATCATAAGAATATAATTATTAAATTAATAAAATTCATCGCAGAAATTCAATTATTTAAAAAAAATCTAAAAACATTGACGTCAACATTTCAAGTATCTTTAAGAAATGAATGTCAAAATTCTTAGACAAAATTGAATTATTTTCACTAACTTCATTAAAATTCATTACAAAATTCAAATTACTTTAATAAATAATAGTATTCATCACAAGATTTCAATTATTTTTGTTAAAAAATAAAATCCAATTATTTTTAAAAATTTAACAAAAATTCATGGGAAAATGTGAATTATTTTTCAAAATTTTTTTTATTTAAATGAATTTTAATAATCAATTATTTTAATAACATTTTCCAAAAGAATTCAATAATTCAACAAAAAGTTTGATAAAACTTTACATGAACATTCAATTATTTTCAAAAATAGAAAATAAAAATTTTACATTAATTCAATTATTTAAAATAGAATTTTCGTAAATTTTTTTTCGAAAAAATCAAATGTTTAAAAATCCAGCATTTAAAATTTTCAGAAAATGAAAGTTAAAGGAAAAAGTTTTAGTCAAAAAAATGTTCTGTTAAATTTATTTACAGATTTCTTTCAAATTAAAAAAAAAACATCAATAACTTCTTTTTTAAATAAATATTTAATTATTATTTTTTCATAAGAATTAAAATTCTTCAAAAGATTCAAATTCAAAAAGAATTTGAAAATAATTGAATTTCTAGGTTGAATTTTTTTATTTATAAAGATAATTAAAATTTTGATAATAATTTTATTAAAATTCTTTGCTAATGATTGGATTTCAGAGAAGAATTTTATTATTTATAAGGATAATTGAAATTTTGAACAGATATTTTTAAAAATGTTTTTTAAAGTAATTGAATTTTGAAGAAGAATTTTATTATTTTTAAAAATAGTTGAAATTGTGGGGAGAATTTGAAAAAATTTGAAAATAATTGAATTTCTAGTATGAATTTTCTTATGTTTTAAGATAATTGAATTTTGCAAAGAATGTTATAAGAACTTTTAAATGTTATTAAATTTCCATGATGAATTTTATTATTTATAAAGATAATGATAATTTTGACGAGAAATTAAAAAAAAAATTTTTGTAAATAATTGAATTTCTGCGAAGAATTTTATTACTTTTGAAAATAAATTAATTTCGAGGATGAATTTTTTTCTTTATAAAGATAATTACAAATGTACAGAAATAAATAAATAATTGAAATTCTGACAAGAATTTTATTAAAATTCTTTGAAAATAATTGAATTACAGAAAAGAATTTTATTTTTCATAAAGATAATTGTATTTTTAAACAGATTTTTTTTGAAAATGTTTAAAAGTAATTGAATTTTGAAGAAGAATTTTGATATTTATAAAGATAATTGAATTTTTGAGAAATTAAAAAAAAATTTTTTAAATAATTGAAATTTTGCGGAGAATTTTATTAGTTTTGAAAATAATTGAATTTTCACGATGAATTTTATTATTTATAAAATTTTGATGAGAAATTTAAAAATAATTTTTGAATGTAATTGAATTTTTGCAAAAAATTTCATTATTTTTAAAAATAAATTAATTTTAGAGAAGAATTGTATTATTTATAAAGAAAATTGAAATTATGACAGGCATTTTATTAAATTTTCTTTAAATAATTGAATTTTGGAAAAGAATTTTATTATTTATAAAAATAATTGAAATTTTGAACAGATTTAATAAAAATGTTAAAATACCTAATTAAAATTTTAATATGCATTTTATTAAATTTTATTAAATATTATTCCAGATTGTTTGATGTTAAAGTATGTGTTGGCGAGAAATGTGATTTTTTATTACAATTTTGATAATTTCGTGTTTTCTTTTTCGCGTTTTTTTCCTAAAATTTTATTCGACTTTTTTCAGACTTTTCCGGAAATTTTATGCGACTTTTCGTGACTTTTGTTGTGAATTTATGCGACTAAAGCGATTTTTTTTGAGTCTTAAAGACGATCCGAGCCCTGCGTTGTATTTATTTATTTATAAAATTTAGTACAAAAAATAAATAAAATACAATGGGTAAAATAAAGTGAACAAAACTAAATAAATAAAATACAATGAATAAAATAAATTAAACAAAACTAAATAAATAAAATACAATGAATAAAATAAAGTAAACAAAACTAAATAAATAAAATACAATGAATAAAATAAAGTAAACAAAACTAAATAAATAAAATACAATGAATAAAATAAAGTAAACAAAACTAAATAAATAAAATACAATGAATAAAATAAAGTAAACAAAACTAAATAAGTAAAATAAATTAAGAAATAAAGTAAACAAAACTAAATAAGTAAAATAATTTAAGAAATAAATTAAGGGAATGAAGTGAAAGAAGTAAATTAAATTAAATACATTTTTGAAAAGAATGAAAATAATTTTCAAATCAAAAGAAAAAGAAAGAGAGAGTGAGAAAAAAAATGCAAGACAGTATATATTGTTACATGGACAAAAATGAAGTTATTATTGGAAATTGATTTTCAATTAAAATTTTTTTGTGGTTTTTTTTTTCATTCAAAAGAGAATATTAGTTGGTTTATTATGACAGTGTATGTCAGACAAATATAGGAGATAATTTCCGCACGCCTCTTGTATACATGTATATATGATTGAAAACCGAGTGATAAATGACTTGCCATTATGTTAAGGTCGTTAGAATGTTTATAATCATACAGTGTGACGATGAACCACATCGTTTCTACAGTCACGTTGGTGTTTATATCGGACCGCTTTCTTCTTTAAAGTCGTGGAAGAGCGACCTTTCAAGGGGTCACGTGCACTACGCTCGAGTTTCTCCTACCTGTTTCTCAGCTCTCTTCCTCTCTCACACTTTTTTTTTCGTCTCATTCATTTCCTAATTCTTTGTCCTTTTCTCTTCCTCTCAAATCTCACCTCTCTCACCCTCTATAATGTCTTCTTTTTTTTTCTTTTCTTTTTTTTTTTGCTTCAAATTGTTTCAAGCTATTCCTTTTTCTATTCTATTCATGAAAAATATTTTTCCAAGAAAGTTTGTGTTTATTTACTGGGAGAAAAATTTTTGCATCTGCTGAGTTTTTGAAAAAAGGAAAAAAATAATTAATTCCTTTATTTTTTGCAATAAATGAGATAATTAGTTATATAATTTTTGTCGAAATTAATTTTTTCCTCATTATTAATAATTCTTGTGATATTTTATATTATAAATAATAATTCTTGCGATATAAATAAATATTAATTGCAATAATAATAATAATAAATAAATAAATTGTTTCTTAATTTATCATTCAAATAAGTTCATAACTTTAACAAAAATTGAACTATTTTCCAACGAGTTGAAAATTTATTTTATCACCTAAAAAAATTCATATGCACAAAAATTTTTTAACTATTTTGTTATTATTTATTTATTCATTTAATCATAAATAAAAATGTTTACGTTCACATTTCTAAAATAATTATAAATGATTTAATAATTTTTACGAGCTTACATAAAAATTATAAAATCATTTATATTTCTTTTAGAAATCTGGGCGTGAACAAAGGCAACTTTACAAAATACAAAATGGCGGATCCAATATGGCGGACAAACTGGTGAATATTTTTAAAAAGACAGGGGTCCAAGGATTAAAAAGCAAAAATAAATTGAAAAATTAACAATTTGAATTAAATTAATTGAATTAAAATTTGATAGGTATTAATTTATTAATATAATGTTAAATTGAATAATAAATTAAATAAATAGTGACTTAAATAATTAAATGAATATTAAATTAATATTATTGTTTAATATTAAAAAATGAAAATAAAATAAAAATAAATAAACATTTATTAATAATAAATAATATAAATAATAATTATTCTTTTTAACGAAATAATAATTTTGTTTTTCGTTCGGAATTGTTTTTTTTTCATGACTGAATGAAAAAAAATTCAAAATAAAAAAGAAAACGAACGAAAAAAAAATTTTTGATTGGAAAAAATTAAAGAAATCTGTTTAAAAGTATTACTTTTCATCTTGTCAAAGTATTAAAAGAGTCGTAGGAAAAAAAATTATCTGCCTCAGATGTAAAATATTTACTCAAATGGCTGCTTTTAACTTCTCCGCTGTCTCAGTGAAATAGCAATAAATATTAATAAATGTTTTATATCTTTTCCTGATAATTCTACATGATTTTGATTTTATGACATAATGAAAATTCTATTCCATAAGATTTCTAGAAAATTATTTGTCAAATTATTTTTCAAATTGTTTTTCAAATGAATAGAATTTTTTTAATAAGGCACTTATTTTTTTATTCAAAAGTATATTGATGAAAATAAAAAAGAATTTAATAAACAAATTTTATATTTTTTTTATTAGCAAAAAAAAAAGAAAAAAGAAATGTGTGTCATATTTTCACATCTTTTCGTCATTTAGGATGAGCTAAAAGATTTTCCTAGTTTTATCAGTTCGGATACTTTCACTTTTTGTATGTACAATACTTGCGGAATTCTTGGAGTAGAAAATTCCGCTAATGGTCAGACGGACATTTATATTGTATTTTTATTTTCAATTTATTTATTCAATTAATTTAATCCAATTGCTAAAAAATATCGTGTATTGAAAAAAGTTACAATTGAAGCAGAGAAAAGTTTTATTAAAATAACGAAAGTTTTAATTGGAACAATTTAAAAAATTCGTTAATACAGTAAAATTTATAGCTGATTTAAATAAATTTTTTTTACTGTATTTAATGTTCGATATTTTTCATTACTTTAAAATTTGAGAAATTAACTAATTTTTTTAAAAGAAAAATGCTAAAAATTATAATTTTCTTGTAACAAGATTATTTTAACTGAAATTATTAAAATTGTTTGGAAATATTTTTTACCTGTTTTTAGTTCTGTAGGAAAAAAGAGAATTTCATTTTTGTAAATATTATTAATTCAATTGTATTCAGATTTTTTTCTGCTTATTTCACTTTCCTGAAATGCCTGTTTTTCTGATTATTAATTCTTATCTATTAGTGTTATGTAAGCGTTTTTTTAGGAAAATATTCTCGTTTATGTACAAAGTAGAAAAAAATAATTTTGATTAATTGTTCTTCTTTAAATGTTTAGCACGAAATTTACCTGTTTACGATATAAATATTGTTATCAGCAACTACTTTTAAGAAGCTCTATCAGCTACTTATAAATCTAATTAAATTTCGCTTTTCTATAATACATATTTCCTAAAAACGCTAATTCGTTTTGTAAACAATTAATAATTATGTTTGTATGAGAATTTACAGTTTTGCGTTGTAAGTATTTCAACATCCATCCAATTATACTATTTGTTTTCTAATTATTAAAAATTTTTTGAAATATTTTTCTTATTATCTAGTTATTTAAAATTTTTTAAAAATCAGTTTCATCTGTTATCCAATTATTTTTATTTTTTCTGCAACTATTTTAATTATTATTCAATTAGTTCAAACTTTTTGTACCCGTTTCAGTTGTTTTTTTTGCAATTGTTTAAATTTTTTTCTAACTAGTTTAATTATTGTCCAAGTGTCTCAAAAAATTTTTTTCAACTATTCAACTGTTTCGGTTATTATCTAATTATAATTTTTTTTTAATATTTTAATTATTATCCTAAATATTTGAATTTCTTTTTCTGTATGATTTATTATTAAATTAAATTAAATTTGTATTCAACTATTTTAATAATTATTTTCTACACTCTAAAAGAGAATTAGTAGTTTTTGCTAATTAAAGTATATGGATTTGTTTACGAATGAAATTGTAAAGATTTCTTATTTATATTTGAGTATAGAAATTTACTAATTTAAAAGTAAAAAATTATTAATTTATTAGTAAAATCAACTATTACTTTAAAGAGTGAAAAACTTTACTTTATCAATTTATAAAAATTTTACTGTTTAACCAGTAGTTTTCTACTATAAGTCATTTTCTACTATTAAATTTTAATAGGTTTTAAAAAAAATAAAAGTTAGTAGTTTTTTTTTTTTTTTAAATTTTAATAGTTTTCTACTAATTAATAATTTCTTATTAATAAATTAATAGTTTTCTACTTTAATCATGATTTTTTACTACTGTATAAAATTTAGCTTTTAACTAAAAGTTAATCAACTTTTAGTTAAAAGCTGTTCGACTTTTAATAACATCTTCTAATTAGTAATTTTCTATAATTAAAATATTTTTTTTGTACTATTTAGTCGTTTTCAACCATTAAATAAGTTTTCTGTACTAAAACTTAATAGTTTTCTACAATTGAGAAATTTTTTACTATTAAATTAATAGTTTTTAAATAATTAGTGATTTTCTACTATTGTTGTTTTAACTAAAAGTTTATATTTTTCCACTAATTAGTAGTTTTTTACAATTAAAATATTATTTTTCTAATCATGAGTACTATTAAATTAGTAGCTTTTAACAAAAAGTTAATAGTTTTTTTCAAATCAATAATTTTCTACATTTAAATTATTAGCTTTTTTACAAATTACTCATTTAGTTTTTTTCCAAAACTTAATAGTTTTCTATTAATTAGTAATTTATTACTACTAAATTAATAGTTTGCTATTAATTAGTAATTTTTACGACTAAGTTAATAGTTTTCTACTTAATAGTGATTTTCTACTACTAAAGTAATTGTTTTCTACTTAATACTGATATTCTTATATTATATTTGTAATTTTCAACTAAAACTTTATATTTTTCTCCTATGGAGAAATTTTTTACTATTAAATAATTAGTTTTCTAATTAATAGTGATTTTCTACTATTAAATTTGTTATTTTAACTAAAAGTTTATATTTTTTTTACTAATTAGTAGTTTTTTTACAATTAAAACATTTTTTTTCTAATTATGAGTACTATTAAATTAGTAGTTATAACCGAAAGTTAATAGTTTTCTTTAAATTAATAATTTTCTACATTTAAATTACGGCTATTTACTAATTACTCCTTTAGTTTCTTATTCCAGAACTTAATAGTTTTCTGTTAATTAGTAATTTTTTACTACTAAATTAATAGTTTGCTATTAATTAGTAATTTTTTACTACTAAATTGAAAGTTTGCTTAATTAGTAATTTTTTACTACTAAATTAAGTTTTCTACTTAATAGTGATTTTCGACGAGTAAATTAAAAGTTTACTATTTAATAGTGCTTTTAATTTTTTTACAATTCAATTAATATCTCTTAACTAAAAGTTAATACTTTTTCATATTTAGTAATTTTCTACTATGAAATTTTAGTGGTTTTTCTAAAAATAAAAATTAGTAGTTCTTCAGTAATCAGTTATTTTCTACTATTCAATTAGTGGTTTCTTAAAAACGAACGATACTAGTTTTCTACTAAAAGTTAATTACTTTCTAGTAGTGAAAAATTTTATATTACTAAATTAGTATTGTTTTATACTTATCGGTAATGTTCTACTATTAAATTAGTAGCTTTCAATGAAAAGTTAATAGTTTTCTTCAAATTAATAATTTTCAACATTTAAATTATTAGTTTTCTTAACTGTTTAGTAATTTTCGACTGTTAAATTAGTAATTTTCTATGCTAAAACTTAATAGTTTTCTACTGTTGAGTACTTTTTTACTACTGAATTAATAGTTTTCTACTATTGAGTAATTTTTTTTTTCTAATAAATTAATAGTTTTCTACTTAATAGTGATTTTCTACTACTAAATTGATTGTATTCTATCTAATACTGATATTCTACTATTAAATTTGTAATTTTCAACTAAAACTTAATAGTTTTCTACTACGGAGTACTTTTCTACTACTAAATTAATAGTTTTTTGATATTGAGTACTTTTTTACTATTAAATTAATAGTTTTCTACTATTGAGTACTGTTTTAACTACTAAATTAATAGTTTTCTACTATTCAGTACTTTTTTACTACTAAATTAATAGGTTTTTACTATTGACTACTTTTTACTACTAAACTAAAAGTTTTCTACTATTGAGTACTTTTTACCTACTAAATTAATAATTTTCTACTTAATACTGACTTTATACTTATAATATTTTTCTCCTAATTAGTAGTTTTTTTTACAACTAAATTATTAGTTTCTTTAAACAATTTATTCATTTTCGAAAATTAAATTAGTTTTATATCTATACTAGAACTTAATTGTTTTCTACTATTAAATTCATAGTTTTTAACTATTAGTTAATGTTTTTCTAGAAGTTAGTAATTTTCTATGAACTTAATTATTAGTTTTCTAATCAATAATAATTATTTTCAATATTTTTGTTAAAAAAGAAGTCAATTTGAATTTTTTTACTACATCGTTATTGTTTGTAATAAATTAAAAAAACAATTTGTCAGTTTTTGATGTTTTTATTTGGAAATATTGCGAGAATAAACTTTTTGCAGTAGCATTGTGAGATAAAACGAGTGTGCTATTAATCGTTATTCTTTCTACCATCAGTATTTTGCTTAATAGTATTAAATGTACGGACGAATGATGACCTGCGTTGCTCTCTCAACTGTTCACTTCCGCTAGTGAAAGGAACATTTACACTTACCTGTAGAACTTCTTCTACATTTATAAACTCTAAATATGTATATAAATGTGTAAATAAAACAAACTCACACTAATCATCTTGAATCACGCATTTATAAAATTACTCTTTTTTTTCCTTTTTCAAATCAATGACTACAAATTTGTCTATATCTGTATAAAGAATATTTAATCAAATTTCTTTTTCTTTTGACAAATATGTTACATGAAAAAAAAATTTTTCCATGTATAGAATTAATTTTAATTAATTCTATACATGGAAATTTTTTTTTATAAATCTCTTAGAAATATATTTTGTTTTTAATAGTTTACTGCTTTTTTATAATTTGGAAATTTTTATTCTTAAAACTGAATTAAATGCAACGGAATATTAATTTGTTTCTTAATTTTCTACTTTAGAAAAACCTACAAAAAAATATTTGAAAAATTTATCATTTCTAAAATGTAAATTTTTAAAATGAAAATTAAATCCAACAAAAAAAATTAGATTCTTAATTTTCTACTTTAGAATAACCTAAAAAAAAATATTTGGAAAATGTCTAATCTCTAAGAAGTAAATTTTTAAATTGAAATTTAAATCTAACAAAAAAAATTTGTTTCTTAATTTTCTACTTTAGAATAACCTACAAAAAAATATTTGAAAATTTTATCATCTCTAAGAAGTAAATTTATAAATTGAAAATTAAATCCAACAAAAAAAATTGTTACTTAATTTTCTACTTTAGAATAACCTACAAAAAAATTTTTTTTGAAAAATATCTCATCTCTAAGAAGTAGATTTTTAAATTGAAATTTAAATCCAACAAAAAAATTTGTTTCTTAATTTTCTAGTTTAGAATAACCTAGAAAAAAATATTTGTAAAATTTACCATCTCTAAGAAGTAACTTTTTAAAATGAAAATTAAATCCAACAAAAAAAATTAGTTTCTTAATTTTCTACTTTCGAATAACCTACAAAAAAAAGATTTGGAAAATTTATCACCTCTAAGAAGTAAATTTTTAAATTGAAATTTAAATAAAAAAAAATTGTTTTATAATTTTTTATTTAAAAATCAACAATAATTTTTTAATAATTTACAACTTTTTTTAACAGATAGATTTTTATTTTTTAAAATGATTTTATAATTAAAATGATGAGAGAACAATATATTTGGATCGAACATAATTATATTTTCGTTGTACAGTCAAAAAAGTATGAAAATAAAAATGAAAAATAATTTTTGAATGAAACATTATAATTTTGATTCAGCTAATAAGTTTGAATAATTAAAAATTACTTTTATAATTCCACTTATTTCCGCTTTTTCAGTTAACGGTAGAAAAAAAACTATCAACTCACGAAATTATTATTCTAACATAATGAAAGAAACACAGTTGATCAAATACAAAAAAATATATATTTTTTTTGTATATATCGATAAAAAAATAATCGCGATGATTTTTATTTTCATTATACATAACAAAAAAAACGCAGTTGAGCAAATATGAAAAAACAAATCGTCAATACGTGTCATAAAGAAAAAAAAAAATAAAGATCCAAAAACGAAAAAAAACCTTGAAAAAAAGTATAATAAAAATAAAACCAAAAAAATGTATAAAGAAAAGAAGTAGGTCGATTTTTTAAAGTAAAATTATATATATTATTTCGAAATATATTGAATGGACAACAATTTCAAAAGTCGAATAGCATGAAAAGTGTGCTCGCTCGGTAATAGAATGTGCTGAATAGTAAATACGAATTTTATTTGCGTAAATGTGTTGCCACTTTTCATACAGATATTGATCAAAGAGGAGTGGATGGATGCCAAAAATTACGCAAAAACTTGTGTACATACAGTAGCAATATTGTGCATCTCTTGGCGTTGAAGGCACTTTTTCAGTCACATTTTATGAATATATACATATATTTCGATTCCTTATATGTATAAAGTCGCCATATATTACATAAGCAAGCGTGACAAAATTATTTAATTTCAATTTTTTTTATCTATTTCTCTATTCTCCTCTTGTTTTTGTCTCCATAATTTGACATTTATGTGACATTTCATAGACACACGAAAAATGGATAAAAAAAAACAGTTTCTTTCAATACTATTTTACTCTAAATATAAATAAAAGAGACTTGAATTGTATATCTACAGAGAATGAATATTAAATGGTGAATATTATACGCTAAAATTTTTGTTTTCGAAAAAGACAATTGCAAAAATGAATAAAGTTTTTGAAAAATAAAAAAGGTCATAAAAAAGTTTACTAGAATGCAAAGAAAAAAATGGACTTGTCACCTGACTGGAATTTATTTTCCTACTTGAGATTTTTAATTATAAAAAAATTAAAAAAAAATAAATATAAAATAATAAAATAATAATAATTAATAAAAAAAATTATATTATAATGTATAATTATATACATTATAATGTATTAAAAAATTAATAAAAAAACACGGAAAAAAATGTTATCTGGAACAGCGATAAGTTTTGCCAAAATAGCGATGGTATTAACTAAAACAACTAAACATTTGACTAATCTAGCGAAGTTTGAAGCTGTTCCAGGTGAATATTTTTTTGCGTGAATAATAATAATAATAATTAATAATTTTTCAAAAATAATTAAAATTCAAGTAATAAATTACTGTATGGTAGTAAACTTGTATTTTCCAGTTGGACTTTGGAAAACTCGAAAATGACAAGGAATTATGTTTAGGGGGAGTTTTGATTTTTTATATTAAAATGTGTTATTTTTAAATAAAAATACTGGTTACTTTGGGAGAAAAAATTAAAATATATATTTAAAAACTTTTTAAATATATTTTATTTAAAAAAAAATTAAATATTATTTTTCAAAAACGTTTTATTTTGTAAAAAATATTTAAAATACATATTCAGGTGAGGGGAAATAGAAATTTTTTTTTAAAAGTACTGAAAAATATTCAATTTCTAAAATTTACGTTAAATTCTGAATTTTGTTATCCAACGTTGTCTTTTAAACAAAAGAGAATATTTGATTTAATTTTAAATTCTGTCTATTTCTAACAAAAAATTGAACTCTACATGCATTTGAAATTGAATTTATTTCAAAATTTTTGCGAATTGGATAATTTTTTAATGAATTTAAAAAATAAATAAATTTTATAAAAATTGCTCTTTCAATTCATTTTATAAATAATATATGTATACAAATAACTAACAAAACTAGCAAAATTAGCAAATTAGCTAATTTAATCTATTTCATTATTCTATAAATTATAAAATGTTTTATTTTTTAAAATCGTCTTCAATTTTTTAACAATTTCAGAAAAGAAACCTTTTAAAAATACAACTTTAATAAAATTCTTTAAAACAATTTAATTGTTTTCAAAAGAAATGTAATAAAATTCTTCGTTGGATATTTAAGTATTTGAATTTATTTTCTAATCTGAATTCCTAAGAAGAAGTCAATTATTTTCATAAAATTTATACAAAATTTTTGAAAACCGTTAAATTAATTTCTAAAATATTTCTAAAATTTTAATAAAATTCAAAGCAAAATTTGTGAAAAATTACAGAAATTACAAAAATTAATATAAAATGTTCTTAAAAATGTGATATTTTAGAATAAAAAAAATATGACATACTATAAAATAGTAAAAAATGAATTTGGAATTTTTATGTGCAATAATATTATTACAAAATTTATTCCCTAAATTTGAATTAGTAAATATTTGAATTTAATTTTCATCAAAAGTGATACGAAATTTCTAAAACTGTATTTTTTTAATTCTAAATACGAAGATAGACATTAGAATAAATAAAATTCAGATTTTCTTTGAAAATCAAATTTTTAAAAAATTAAAAATTAAACTAAAATTTCAAGAAGTTTCAAATTAAAATTTTAGAAATGCTGAATTCTAAAAAATGTTAATGTGAAACAAGTGGCGTTTAGAAGTATTTTAATTTTAAGTAAACTGCTTTTCAAATAGTTGAATTTTTAAGTAACTTTCCCAAAAAGTATTAAAAAATAATTAAAAAAAAATTATTTCATTGAATTTACATTAAATTTTTAGAAATTAATTGAATTAAAAAATATTGAAAATAATTTTTGATTGTTTTTCTTTATGACTAGGAAAGTAATTGAAGACCAGAATTTTGTTTTGAAAAAAGCGGTCTCCCTGATAATATGGTAGAAATAAAATAGAATATTTATTTAATTCTTATTTTTATATATTTATTCATTATTTATTATTATTTATATATTTTTATTAATTTAAAAGTTTTGCAAATAGATGATTTGTAAGAGAAAATTTTTTTCCTTAAAGTAGTTTAAAATAATAAAAAACTAAAATTAGAATAATTTTTTTTGCAAAGTTTACTTTATATTTCATAAGATTTTATTTGAAAGAATTTTTTCTACTTATACAAATAAAATTTAATTCAATAAAATAGTAATAAAAAAGTTTTCTGGTAAAATATTTTTTAACAAATTAAAGAACATTTATTTTCCGACTAGGAAAAAAACTCGAATTTCGTGCCATGTTTGTACTGATTGTCTGACTATTTTTGAATTTTGAGCAATAAGAATTTTTTTTCTGCTATTCGAATAATTTGTATATCATTATTTGTTCTTCTATTTTTAAATACGTAAATGAATTGTTTCAGTAAAAAAAATTTCCCTCGTTGTCTGACTACTAAAAACTGTTTCTACTTTTGGAAATGAATTCCGTTGCTTCAGTCAACGTGCGACGGGTTTTTAACTCAACTTTTTTTTTTATTTTTGAGACGCCATCAGACGAAAAATAAGTGTTTCATTTATTTTAAGAATTCGCATTACTTATTTGTCTGACTGGAACCACTTTTTCTACTTACAATCATAATTGTGTCACACTTGTTGATTTCTTCCTTTGCTAAAAATAAGAGTATAATTTTCAGTACAAAAAGAAGAATTTATTGTTGTTTTTTTTTGGCAAAAATTTATTTGAAAGTATTTCTGTCTGACTGAATACGAACATTTTCACTTTGAGTTTTATTATAATTTTTTTATTATAGCTTTTTCAATAATTGGCACTCATAAATTTTCTCCAACGGATTTTGATTGCTTGTAGTTTTAATTCTATGTTGAATTTTTTTTTTCAAATTTTTAAAGGACGCAGAATAACAGATTTTGATTTCTGGTGGTTTTAATTCAATGTTGGAATTTTTTTTAATTTTTAAAAAGCGCAGAATATTAAAAAAATAATTTGTTTATAAAATAATTATTATAAATAATTGATAAAAAACAAGATGAACTTTAAAAGGTTTTAAATTTGAAATTTTATAAAATTTTAATTTCGAATGAATTTTATTAGAAATTTTTGATAAATTCTCATAAAAATTTCGCTTATTTGCAAAACACATAAAATTGTTCTCCAAAATTCAATTATTTTCAAAAATCTTAGTTAAATTCTTGTTAAAATTCAAATTTTTTTTCAAATTTTTTTTTCAAAAATTTCCCTTAATTCAATGACACTCAATTTATCCACTATCTTAATAAAATTTCCTACAAAAAAAATGTAAAAATTCTTAAGAATTTTATAATTTTTTATTATTTATTTTATATACTTTAAATTATTTTTAAACTTCGTCAAAAGAATTAACTTTTTTAAAAATTTCCTGATACAATTTCTCATGAGAATTAAATTTTAAGAAACATTCAATTATTCAATACGTTATTTATAGTTATATGTAAATAATTAAATCTTGTAGGATTTTTCAATAAAAAAATTAAATTGCAGTTTAAATTTTCAATAAAAATTTGAATATTAAAAGCATTAGAGCGTAAATTTTAAAAATGAATTTGTTTTTAGTTAAAAAATTTCCGAACAATTGAAACATCATAAAATTGAAATGGAAACAAATGGATTCGAAAGTTCCCAAAAATCGTTTTTAAAAATTATTAAAATTGATTGATTTAACAGTTAGAAATGCAATGTTAATTTTTTCGACCACTTTTCTCTACATAAAAACATATATTAACAATAATAAATTAATAAATAAATAAAAATAAATTGTTAATAAATTGAGCTGAAATTTTGTGAGAAAGTCTAAAATATGATAAAGAAGGGAAGTGATGTAAAAAAGTTTTAATAATTCAAAAATAAATTCATAATAAAACACTTTGAATTCGGTAAAGACGAGAAAATGATTAGAAATGTCCGTGACGATTGATAATTTTAATAAGTAAATCAATTTTTTAAATATTGAAACTTTTGCACATCACTGCCCTTTTTTTATATTCAATTTTAGACTTTCGTACAAAATTTCACCTGAATTTATTAAATATTTACAGAGAAAAGTGAACGAAAAAAATTACCATTGAAAATTAATATCTCATACTGTTCAAGAAAAATTGCAGTTAAAAATTCTAAAAAATAATATTTGCATTGAACTGAAGTGAAAATAATTGTAATCAAGTTCGAGTAATAATATTATTAAAATATAAAATAATGATGTTATCACTAGGTAATTTTTAATAGAAAACATAGAAATTTTTGCAAATCTCAATTTTCACGAAAAAAAATAATGATACATTTATTTAGAACAAAAATGAAAGAAACAACGATTTTTAATTTCTATTGCTATTTAATAAAATAGAGAACCAACTTATATTGTATAATTTATTGAATAATTTATTTAGCCAATTTTCTAATTAACAAAAATAAATTATTTAGAACAATTAAACAAATTCTGTAAATATTTCTCAAAAATAGTTTGAAGAACATAAAAAAAAATTTCAGAGAATTGAAAATAATAAAAACAAAAATTATTATTAACAAATTTTGTTCATAATTAGCGCTTGAATATTTATATTACATGAAGTAAATTTTAACAATTTTTTACGGAATAAATTTCTTTCCTGGCAATTAAAAATCAAAAAATCAATTAATAATAGTGTTGGCATATTGGATAATTTATTCACTCGATTTTTTATTTTTAAACGAATTACACTGAAAAATTATTGGAAAAAATATATTTTTTTATTTTTCGTAATATTTTCCAAAAGTATGGTTTACAAAACATAAAATAAATAAATTCGACGCACTTGAAAGGAAATAATAAAAAAATGAATATCACTTGGGAGTGATAACAATTATTATGTATATAACAATTAAAAAATGTATATAATAATTAAAATTATTATTAAAAAATGATAATTTTAATAGACGGATATGCCCAATTATCAAAAATAATTATACAAATCAAAAAAGCAAATATTAATTGTTATAAATTAGAAATTTTTTTCTGAATAGAATTATTGTTCGAAAAATATAAAAATTACGATTTCGCACATAAAAGCCGAGAGTTTGAAAAGGTGCTCGTTTAAAAATGAAATTAAGTGCGCATTGGATGCATGAGTTAAAAGGCACATATTGAAATAAAGGCAGTTAAAAAAAATTAGAGTGGTAAAAAGGCTTTCTCTGCGCCCGGGATAATAATAAATTGGTTGCGGGAAGTTAAAGGAACCACGCATATACACCAAATAAAGTATCTCAATTATTACATGTATTTATATACACACATTGATGCAAACATCAGGGTTACTTTCACTGATAATCCAGTGGCGACTTTTTCGTCCAGGTATTTTACTAAAGGTCCGGCAGATTTCACGCTGATGTAAGTGAAGACGAAGCACGCGGTTTTACTTCCGGCATTCAAAAGACACGTGCAGCGCACGTATATATTTAACATTAATTCAAGAGTTTAAGAAAATTCTCCCCTTTTAATGTTATGCAAGAAAATGTTTTGTTTTTACAAAAAAAAAAAGGAAAAAAATAGAAAAACACGGTCCATAAATGCTTTGAATTTTTTTTCCTATTGACAATTCTTTAATTTTTCTTTCTATTCGAAAAATTGGTGTATTTTGAAGTGTGCAAATGTCTGAGATTTATTACGTATAATTCTATAATAATAAAAAATGATTAAATGATTATTTTTATTTATATTTTATTTATTTGAAAAATTTTTATTTTCAAAAATTATCTTCAATTTTTAAATAATTTTAGATGAAAATTTTTTAAAAATTATATTCAATATTTAAATAATTTTAGATGAAAATTTTTTAAAAATTCAACTTTAATAAAATTCTTTCAAACAATATTTAATTGTTTTTTAAAAAAATGTAATAATATTCTTTACTCGAGATTCAATAATTTGCTATTTATTTTCTAATTTGAATTCCTCAGAAGAATTTAATTATTTTCATAAAATTTATATATAAAATTTCTCGACAACAGTCAAATTAATTTCTAAAATTTTAATAAAATTCAAAGCAAAAATTGTGGAAAATTACAAAAATAAATATAAAATGTTCTTAAAAATGTTATATTTTAGAATAGAAAAAATATCACGTACTATAAAATAGTGAAAAATGAATTTGGAATTTTTATGTGCAATAATATTATTACAAAATATATTCCCTAAATTTGAATTAGTAAATATTTGAATAATTTAAATAATTCCACATAAAAAATTTTTAAAAATCATCTTCAATTTATGAATAATTTCAGATAAAAGTTTTTTTAAAATTTAACTTTAATAAAATTCTTTCAAACAATTAATTAATTTTTTTAAAAAAATGTAATAGCATTCTTCCCTCGAGATTCAATAATTTAAATTTATTTTCTAATATGATTTCCTCAGAAGAATTTAATTATTTTCATAAAATTTAGATAAAATTTATCAAAAACAATTATTATTATTTTCTATTTCTTTTTTATTTTTAATTGCTAAAATTCCTGCTGACAATTCTTTAATTTTTCTTTCTATTCGAAAAATTGGTGTTTTTTTGAGTTGTGCAAATGTCTGAGATTATTTTCTACTATCGGCTTTAGAAAGGAAAAATTAATTCTTTATTTGAAATAAAATAATTTTCCCAAGTGTAAATTTTTTTTTTTTTTTTAAACAAAATTTGTCTTTGTATTAGTTTTTCGTTTGCAAACTATTTTGTTAATTATTTACTGTCTTATTTGTTATTCACCTTTTTATTCATTATCTATTTATTGTCTTATTTATTTCTTAAATTTGTTCATAAATATTTTTTTAAGGACTATTTTATTTATTATTTACAATAATTATTTTTGTTATTGTTTTTATTACAACTTTCATTTTTTTTAGTTTTTTCTTTATTCATTCGTATTTTTTCATTATCTTATTTATTTTATTATTATTTCTTATTACATAATTAATTGAATTAAATATTTTATTCGTTACTTTCTATTTTTTTAAACTATTTTATTTTTGAATTTATCCCATTTTTTCTGATTTAGTTATTTTCAGTTACTATTTCGTATTTTATTTGTTATTTTTTATTTTATTTATTCATTTTGTTCTTTACTATTATTTTTCAAACTCACTACTTTGTACACTACTTCATTCATTAATTTGATTATTTATTTATTAACAATTTCTTTAAACTATTTTGTTGGATATTTATTAATGTTTCTAAATATCACCTTCAATTGAATGAAATTAAAATTTTTTTTTAATTTAAATTTTGTTACAATAATTAGTGAGTTAAATATTTAGAAATTACATTTAAAATTTTCTTAATGTTTAATTCCTGATTTTGTTTATTAATTTTATTAATTTCGGAAAATATTTACGTTGAAAAAATATTTTTTTTACTTGAACGTTCAGAATTTTTGCAACTTATTTATTAATTAATTTATTTTTTTCTACTTTGTTCATTATTTCATTATTATTTTTTTAAATCATTATTTCTGTTATTTTCTATTTAACGTATTGAATTGAAAACTTGATTTTCTCATTAAAATTCTTCACCAAAGTTTCATATTTTTCTCAAAGAAATAAACACTTTATTACTGTTATTATTTTATTATTATTAGTATTCGTTTCAATTGCCATGGTTCACAATTATTATTTAAAGTGCTTGGCACGTTTATTTTTGTAAGTGAACAAATAAATAATTGTTATTATTCCTAATTCTTTTTACTAACTTATCACTACTTTTATTATTCGTATTCTTATTATTATTATTACTATTATAATTATAATAATAATTATTATTTTTATCATTCTTATTATTTTTATTTTTATTATTATTCTCATTAATATTAAAAGAAATAATAATAAAATCGATGATATAAATAAGGAAAAGAAGTAAAAGTTTAATTGACTCTTTGCAAAAAAAAAAATACTGAAATCATTATTTTTTACGATTTCGAGAATGAATTAAATTTTTCCGTTCAAAAATTTCTAACGCGTTTATTAATTTAATAATATTTACTTTTTCTCTATTTATTTATTTGTTTTCATAACCTTTTTTAATAATTTTCTAATAGAATGTAATAAAAAAAGTGTTTTTCTCTGGATGCAGTTCTTTTTATTATAATATCTATTTATATATGTACAAAAAAAGAGGAAGATGCGATGTTTCGACTCGTCACTATAAAAAGTTACGCCAATCCTCAACACGGTGGCCGATTCTATCAGAATCTCACGAACACTTTCACTTTTATTCACAAAACAAAATTATGACAGAGTCGAGAATATTATCCCATGTCTGATGATAAACTCAATTATTTCGCATCCTGTATTACGGTTTTTATATATCCTTGCCAACAATATATAACGTTATTAAAAAAGAAAAAATTCATCACACAATTTTTTTTTCTAGTTACACAATTTTTTATATCAACTTTTACGTGAAATTTTTGTTTTTTGTTTACCATTTTTTAGGCAATAGTTGTATTTAAAATTAGAAAAATAATTCATCACACCATTTTTTTTCTAGTTGAATATTGTTTTTTTATTTTTTATATTATGCAATTTTTTTTGGTTTTTGACATTTTGTAGTCAACAGTAAATAACATTAGATAAAAAATTTATCATAACATTTTTTTTCAATTCAACATTTTCTTTAACTTTTATATTATGCAATTTATTTTTTGTTTTTTGATATTTTGTAGACAACAATGTATAAGATTAGAAAAAAATTATGACATAATTTTTTTTCTCTAATCGAACATTTTTTTTTCTTGATATTTAGCCAAGAATAATGTAGGATTAGAAAAAAAAATGCATCACACCATTTTTTTATCTAGTTGCACAATTTTTCTTTATTCTTTTTACAATTTTTTTCTTTTTGCTACTTACAACCAACAATACGCAGCAGTAGAAAAAAATTTGTCGTAAAATCAATTTTTTTCCAGTAGCACAATTTTTTCTTACTTTTATACAATTTTTTTTAGAAACTCTATTTTTTCACAATTTTTTTACTCTTTGTAGAATTTTTTGTTGTTATTAGCCGCAATATTTAAAAAAAATCAGTCACATATTTTTTTTATTCATAGAATTTTTTTCACTCTTTATAAAATTTTTGGATGTTGCTATTTATAGCCAAGAATAACAAAAAAATTAATCACACACTTTTTTCCAGTCACAAAATTTTTTTTATTCTTTATTCAATTTTTCTTCTATGCTATTGAATTGAATAATTATTGAATTGAATTATTATCAATTATTTATTCGCAATATTTTCTATGAAAAAAATTATTTTTTTTAATTTAAAAGAGAAAATCGGGAGTTTATAGAGTAAATATTATTTATTGAATATTCGAATACTTCTTAAAGTTGAATTCTCACCACGAATTTTTTTTAACAAATTATTTTTTGGAATAATTACATTTTTTGAGAAATTTTTCTTAAAATTGTATTAAAAAGAATTTAAATTCTGCGACAATATTTATTATTCATGAAAATAATTGAAATTTTGCAATGGGTTTCAGTATTTATGAGAAACTTTGAATTCCCAAAATGAATATTATATTATTTATTAAAATAATTAAATCATTGCGAATAAATTTATAAAACAGTTACAAATAATTGAATTCCTATAAATTTTTTATTTTCACAAAATTTTTGGCTATTACTATTTATAGCCGAGAATAACAAAAAAAGCAAAATTAATCACACACTTTTTTCCAGTCACAAAAATTTATTTATTCTTTATTCAATTTTTCTTCTTTTCTATTGAATTATTATCAATTATTTATTCGCAATATTTTCCATTAAAAAAAATATTTTTTAAAAATTTTAAACAGAAGTTTATAGAGTAAATATTTTTTTTATTTTCGTTTGGAAATTTTCGTTTCTTTTCCTTGGTTTAAAAATATTGTATTCTTAATTTTTCGTTGTGTTTAAAATATTTTTAAAATGATAATAATTTTTAAAATTACTTTTTAAAATTACTTTCCGTAAAAAAAATTATACACTTTTTATTTAACTGCAAGTAATTATTCTTGTGGTACAAAGAAGAAACTTTTTCCGTTTGAAAAAAACGAGTTTTAATTAATTGAAATTTAATTACTTTTTATTTTCTTCGTTTTAAATAATTGTGATTAATTTTTCATCTTTAATTGTAACTAATTTTTCCTTATTAAAGTGTTGTAAAATTAATTTTCCTCATTAAACTGTTGTAATTAATTTTCCTTATTTAATCATTGTTTCGTTTTTCATCAAATATAGAGAATTTTATTTTCTTTTTCTCTGTGTACGAAAAGGATATTTTTTTCGTTAATTTCCAAAAAAAAAGTCTTTTCAATATATTTATTAAATTTTTTTATTAGCATTTTTTTTATTATCTTTCTACACTCAAAAGTATCAAATTTCAACGAGTTGATAGATAGCAAAAATGTAGATCAATCTAAAAATTGATCTTGATTTTCTTGCATCACTTTCAAGTGTCAATTTAATATTTTCAAGAAAACTGTGATTTATTTTTTCATTATTATTTATTCTTTTTCTTATTATTTTCTTTATTTCTTTATTACGATTTTTTTAATTATTATTTTTCGACTGTTTCATTGTTTTATTATTATTTTTATTATTTCTTCATTATTTATTTTTGTATTATTATTTATTTAAACATTTTTTTAATAATTTTTTTACATTTTTTTACATTTTTTAAACATTTTTTTACATCTATTATCATTATTTTCTTATTATTTATTTAAAAATACTTTATTAATATTTTTTTAATGTTTATAAAAAAAAAATTTTGTTTGGCAATTTTTTTAATTATTTGTTTTTTATTACTCTTTTTTTTACATTTTTTTACATTTATTATCATTTTATTATTATTATTATTTATTTAAAAATACTTTATTATTATTTTTTTATTGTTTATTTAAAAAAAATTTCGTTTGGCAATTTTTTTAATTATTTATTTTTTATTACTCTTTTTTTTACGTTTTTTTTACATTTATTATCATTTTTTTATTATTAATTACTTAAAAATACTTTATTATTATTTTTTTATTGTTTATTTAAAAAAAATTTTTTTTGACATTTTTTAATGATTTATTTTTTATTACTCATTTTGTTGTTATTTTCTTAATTTCTTTATTACGATGTTTTTAATAATCATTTTTCGACTGTTTTATCGTTTTATTATTTCTTCATTATTTATTTTTGTACCTATTATTATTTATTTAAAAATTTTTTTAATCAATTTTTTACATTTTTTACATTTATTATCGTTTTTGGATTATTTATTTAAACATTTTCTTGCATTTATGATCATTATTTTTTTTATTATTTATTTAAAACATTTTTTTACATTTATGATCATTATTTTTTTTATTATTTATTTAAAACCTTTTTTTATTTTGTACCTTTTTTTATTATTATTTATTTAAAAACATTTTTTACTATATCATTTTTTTATTATTTATTTTTTTATTACTCTTTTTATTATTTCCGTAAACTATTTGCAATTTTTAGTGTTCATAATTGTTTCTTGGCAAAATAATCCTTGCTTTGGGGGAGAATTTTTTTTTTCACGTCCTTGTCTCTCGTCGCTTGCGTCGTCGGCGTTTACAATTCGAAACATTGGGCAGTGTTTGATTTTTGCATTTCTTCAACCAGCCATTCCAATGTTTGAAGCCCTCTTTCTCCTGAATTTTTCTCGCACACACAATGTCGTCTTGAATATTGTCGTCGGCAAAATCCTCACATTTTTTCATACAAAGTCCACCGGCACGTCCACGTGTACACCATTTGCCACTGCTAATTTGAAAAACTCCATAGGAATAGCTCGACTGCGCTTTTGGACCGGTGATTTTTTTTGTATCGAGTCCACTCTCCTTTTCCATGAGGCAAACAAAATTACTGACAAACGTCCTCGAAACGCCGCCTTTTATTAATTCTTTTGCCGCTTCACAGCGGCTCAATATTTTTCCATCCGAGTGGTGAATTTCACAGGAGAGGAAAATTGTGATGAGAGAGAGGGAAAATAGAGCGCGAATGCGCATTTTTTTTTTTTTTTTTTTGGTTTTTGTTATGCACTTGCTATAATGAGAGAGTGGATAAATTTTGAAGTGAAGAAATTTTCGAAATGAGGAATTGACTTTAAAAGTGTTTTCAAGTGACTGATAATGAGATAATATTTCATTCGTTTACCGGCGTTTCCGCGGAAAATTTACTTTGATATAATGAAGCAGAGCCGCCTATAGACCTTGTGTGAAACAATATAAGACAGCCTTGAGCTTGAGCGATAAGAAATTTTTTTTTTTTGAAGAGGGGACGTGAACCTGATTTTATAATCGGGGGAATTTTAATAATTCAATGTACACACGCATTCAATTCTATCAATTATATGAATAATAGACAAGCTGGTATTGTTTTTGAAAAAATTAATTTTTTTTCTTGTATTGTACGTATACGAAACTAGTTTCTTTGTAAAATTAACATAATTTTAATAGTTGAATTTTATTTAGAATTCGCTGATTTATAATCATTGGCGATTTAGAATGTAACATCTTCTTTTAATAATTTTAGAAAAAATATTAATTTACACTGGAAAAAAATAATTTCATTGTATAAAATAGTTTATTTGTGCAACTAGAGAAAAATATTATTTGAACCAAACATATTTTATTTAACTTAAATAAATGTAAATTTGTTTCAGGAAACTAGACTTTTTATTTATTTTGAATAAAATTTACATTCGATATTAAAGAAACATATATTTGAATTAAATAATATTAATAATAAATACATAAATAATTTAATAATAATTATATAATATAATAATAAACTTTTTATTTATTTTAAGTAAAATTTACATTCGACATTAATGAAACATATATTTGAATTAAATAATATTAATAGTAAATAAATAATATTAATAATTTTATTTAAACTAAATAAAATTTATTTGAAACAAATAAAAAGTCCAGTTGGTTCTGAGGCAAATATACAATTTCTTTCTGTTGTGAATTTTTCATTAAATACTTATTTGAGTATTAATTATTAACAATTAATTTTCTAATTATTATTTTATAAATTCATTGTTATTAATATTTAAGTAATTAATATTCAAGATTAATATTTAAAATTTCATGCTCAACTACATTTTTTTACGAATTTCGTTAACGAAAACATAATCAATAACTTCTTTTTTCAGTAAATAATTAATTATTATCAGTTATTATTTGTCCATAGGAATAAAAATTGTCAAAAACTTTAAATTCATATATATATTATATCTTTTTTGTAAATTCAACAACTTATGAGGAACATTATTATATAAAACGTAAAGAAATAATTTTTTTTAATATTATAAGAATATTCTCACTGACGTAACTTCGAAATTATTTTCAGAATTCCAATTAAATTATTATTTTTTAGAATTTTTAACTAAAATTCTCCTTCAAATCAATTTTTTAAACAAATTTTTAAATCCACTTGTTTACAATTTAATTTTACTAAACTTGCATTAATCGCAAATTCTTCATTTAAATATACGTATAAAATGGAAAATAAAATCTTTAAAAAGTTTCAAAACAAAATTTAATTAATATTTTTCACAACAAAATTACAGAATTAAAGAAAAAATACAGAATTTTTAGTTAAAAGTATGAAACATTCAAATTTTCAAAGATTTTAATTTGATTACTTTTCAGAATTTAATTAAAGGAAGTGAATTAATTATTAAAATGACAATTTTCAAAATTTAATTATTTCTAAAAAAAATTTCTTGTTTTTAATATTCAATTATTATCTAAAATTTTAACTGAAATTAATTTTTATTGAATCAATTTTTCTTATAAACTGCCACGGGATTTCAATTATTTACAAACAAAAATAAATAATATGTTGAATATTTGAATGTTTCTTAAAGTTGAATTCTCATCACGAATTTTTTTTAACAAATTTTTTTTTGTGAATAATTACATTTTTTGAGAAATTTTAATTAAAATTGGATTAAAAAGAATTTATATTCAGCGACAATTTTGATTATTCAAGAAAATAATTAAAATTTTGCAATGACTATTTTTATTATTTATATGAAAATAATTGAATCCTTGCAAAACATTTTTTTCTTTAAAATAATTAAATTATCGCGATAAGGAGTTTATAAAAAAATTTATAAATTCGATTAAAATTGTCTTAAAAATTATTGAAATTTTGTAATGAGTTTTATTATTATTTATGAAAATAATTGAATCCCTGTAAAACATTTTTTTCTTTAAAATAATTAAATTTTTGCAAAGAAATTTAAAAAAAATTTGCAAATAATTAAATTTTTATACATTTTTCATTCAGAAAGTAAAGTTTTTTGAAATGTCAGATAAAATTCTTTAAGAATTGAGTTTTTAAAAATTTTTACATTGAAATCTTTTTTAAAGTTTATCTCTTTATAAAATTTCTAAACGCATCGCTTTAAAAATTCAATAAATTTTGAAATATTTATTTAAATTTATTCATTAAATAATTTATAAATAAATTAATCTAATAATTCTAAGAGAATTAAATTATTAAAATACAAAAATAAATTGTTTATTGAATAATTAAATATTTTGTAAATTTGAATTTTTATAAAGAATTTTGTCAACAAATTTTTTAAATAATTGTAATAATTAATTTTTTAATAATTTAAAATTGTCTTAAAAATAATTGGAATTTTGCAATGAGTTATATTACTTAAGAAAATAATTGAATCACTAAAATAGCTTTCATTATTAATGACAGAAACTTATAAAAAATTTTGAAACTAATTGAATTTCTGTATTTATATTCTTTGTGAAAATAATTAAATGTTTGTCTAGAATTTTATCAAAATTGTTCTCTAAATAATTGAAATCATTTGGAAAATTTCATGAAAATATTAGACATTGGAAATCATTGAATTGATGATAATTTTTGGAAAATAATTTAATTTAATAATTATATTATTATATAAACTAGAGAAATAATTATATTTGAGAAAAATAAATAAATGAACATAGTTTCAAATAATTTTGTATTCATAGCAATAAATTACTTACTGCAGCAAAAACATTGTTTGTTTGTTTTTTCAAAATAAGATATTAACATTAAATAATATATTATTTATACATATGAATTAAATAATTTAATTTATTTTAATCAAAATTTTACTTTTATTGTGTCAAATAATTTTTCATTACGTCAAAGAATCAAATTGTTGAGTGGAATAAATAAATAAGTTATTGTTTCAAATGTCATGTTATTTTTGTTTGAAGAAATATATTTCTTTATAAATATTTCTTTTATAAATATTTAAATATTTTTTTCTTTTTATAAAATAGTATAACAAGCTTAAATAGAATATTATTTGTATCAAATAATTTAGTTTACTATTGAATTCATGAAATAAATTTATTCCGCTTAGTAATTATTATCTTTAGGAATCAAAAACGTATCTATTTGCAATAAATAAACGATCAGTGTGAAATAATTTACTATTTATGTTAAATTTATTTACTGGATTCAATTTATTATTTGTAAATTATAAATAAAAGTGAAATTAAAGTTTAGAAAAAAATTAAAAAATAACTTAATTTTTAAAATTATGTGATTATTTTAAAACATAATT